>OW121752.1:9985000-11202500 GCA_933228765.1 Miltochrista miniata
TAGGTACGACTATATGAATACGATTTCCCCCCTCAACATATGACAGACAGATATGTATAGACCAAACATGCTATGTCTATTCACCCTTTTTTTTTTACGTGACGGAAAATCCATGGAACCATAGATGTTATGCCGGACTCCTACCGACTAAAAACCCTCACGTAATGCCCAACAGCCTATGGTTGTTCACATGTAAAAAAATATTGGTATTATCAAATTGTGCGACTGACGAGTATTATTGGTAGATTTCAAACGCGTCCACGTAGCGTAGCACATCTTTGGTAAAAAGTACAGTATTATTGGTGTGACAGTAAGCCCCTTTTCACACGTACCGGTTGCCGGGTATCCGGCAGGCGGCGAAGTATATGGCCATGTACTATAGCTTTCACACGTACCGGCGTGATTTGCCCGGTAATGCCATACAATCGCTGCCGGGTACCCGGCAACCGGTACGTGTGAAAAGGGTCTAAGAGTATGTTTTTCCTTCAATGGGCTTCTTTAGATAATCGTACGGGTTTTCCTTGTCATGTCAAGGGATCATATGTGGCGTCGCCGTAATTTATTTATAGTTTTTTCTTCTGACCCATATTTTAATGGAAATTCTCGAGTTATTACGATACTGAAATTGTAACGCTCAGCTGGTTAGATACGACTGTTATGCAACAATTATCATCGTTATTACCACTTTATCGTTATGATATTGAACATTGAATGAGGTTTCAAATTTAATTGACTGAAATTAAAGTGATGTTATAGGTTACTAATTAATTTTAGAATACTACAATATAACGTGACGATATATTCAATCCAATTCATTTAATATTAAAGTGGCAAAATAAATAAAATATTCAGGAGTTTCTTATACTATTATTAGTATCCCATAATTTTATTATCAACTTCACAGTATCAGACCAGTTTCGACATAAGGCAGTATCAAAGGTTGCTCTTACATTTATATCTCTAACAAGAAAATTTATTTTCTTTTATTATTTTTCTTTGATTAGGTATATTCTATTTAGGTTAGAGGAATAAAGTTAGGGAAGGCCTATGCCGCAGAGGCAACATTTACATACATTTTTCTTTCAAAAAATAAATTGTGTAATTAATATGTGTAGTTATTCATTCTATTAGAGACTTTCTTACAACTTTCATTTCTATCTTAAAGATATTCTATGTGAAACATGTTTGTATATTTTTATTGTTTTTAAGAGCACAGAATAGCTCGAAAATGGAAATGCCAAAAGCTTTATACATCTATCTGAAGTCTAGCTTTAGCATAAAATGCTTAAAATACTCTGAGAGTGTTCAAATACTTGTGGCGAGAGTAATTAGCGTTTCCATGTAAATTAATTAATTCTAGGCGAAGTTAATTACTTCCCTTATCCTGTGTATGCTTAACACACAATTACCTAGTTATAACAATACATTAATAATTATCTATAATTGAACGAAAACATATTTACAAGGATCAGACAACTAACTAAATTAAATTACCCACAGAATACGCGGAACTACTAACATTAATATAGAAATGAACATCTATAATCTTACTAACATTATAAAGGCGAATGTTTACCTCAGCCTGCGAGGACCGCAGCGATGACACGGCGCTCCACACGCTGGTGGAGTGCACGGCGTGGGCGCAACAGCGCCAGGTCCTCGTGGTGGGTCTGGACGTGGACAATCTCTCGCTCGAGACCATGGTGCGAGCCATGCTCTCCAGCGGGAGTAAGTGGGACTGCGCCGCCTCCTTCTGCGAGCAGGTCATGCTCGTGAAGGAGGCGGCGCGGACGGGTACAAGAGAGAACTCTCCCACCCGAGTTCCGCAGTCGGCGGCCTGAGCGCCGCCAACGTGTCTTCGCCGAGGACTATCGGCCACCATGACCGGGGGCCTGAGGACGGTGAGAGGGCGGCTCACCGTCCTTACAGAAGCCTGAAGAAGATGACCCATGACGGCAGCGTAACGTGAGCAATTCACGCACGCCCCCCCTTAGAAGCGGGATCACACCCGAAACCCCCCAAAGATGCGGGATAGCACCCGAACCACCCCCTGGGCGACGCCGCAGTGGCGGCTGTGGGTCTGTTGGGAGTTCTGGGACATCCTTCCGAGGGCTTCCCCGGGGCTCCCAACCACAGGCTGTTGGGCGTGACGTGAGGTTTTTTAGTCGGTAGGAGTCCGGCATAACATCCATGAGGATTTTCCCTCGCGGTAAAAAAAAGGCGAATGTTTGTTAGTGTGGATGTTTGTTACTCTTTCACGCTCTAACGGCTGTACGGATCAGGCTGAAACTTGGTACAGGGATAGATTATCGTGGTTTCTTCCGCGTAGTTCCCATTTCCGTAGGAAAATGGGAATAAAATATAGCTTCCCGCGGATAGTGTAGCTTTTCAACGAATTATTCAAATCGGTTCAGTAGTTTCAGAGCCTATTCGATGCAAAAAATAAGCAAACAATTAAATCTGTCCTCTTTATAATATTACTAGCTGATGCCCGCAGCTCGCCCGCGTAAAATTTGTTCCCGTTCCCGCTTCCCGTGGGAACTTATTCACGGCATGGAAAGTTGCCTTTATTTCAGACAGATCTGTTCAGCCGTTAGAGCGTCAAAGTGTAACCGCATTCAGACACCCTGACATTAACACGACATCTTTCACAAACTTTCGCATTTATAATATTAGTACAATCTATACATACATACATATACATATAACATCACGCCTGTTTACCAACGGGGTAGGCAGAGACTGTGGTTTTCCACTTGCCACGATCCTGACATATCACTTTCGCTTCTTCTACTTTCATAAGTGTTTTCATACATGCTCTCCGATTAAGGGTACTCTTGACCTGGCCTTTTTCCAAAAGGTGTCCAATTTGGTCGACATAAGTGCGACGGGGTCGACCCCTACCAGATTGTCCATTCACTCTCGCCTTATAAATCTCTTTTGTCAGTCTGTTTTCATTCTCTCCACATGTCCGAACCATCTGAGCATCCCTTTCTCTATCTTAGTCACTACATCTTCTGTCAAGTCGCAATGTTCCCTATCTACAGATAAATCTATAAATTACAATCTATAGATGAGTAAAATCATCTGTTGCTATGTATTAAATATTCTGTCATCTCTGTGCCTACGAATCCGAACAAAGGTTCAGAAACTAAACCCGAATAAACTTTTCCTAAAGCTTTTTCATTTAATAGCGATCAAAATCACTTTTACTGAAATCTTTTGTAAACAAATACCTGTCACCCTTACAATCCTTTTGAAATAAATATTGACAAACGGGTATATAGTTGAGTGGTTAGTAAAAATATATGTATTTCTTTAACTTTGTTCCCGTGTACGTACAAGAAAATACAAAATTTAGGTTCATAATCATAAAATAAACAGTGCCACCGTATTAGACTAGGTACCTACCTTTAAACCTACACCTACCACACGCATACCTGATTTGTTTTTTGAGCCATCTAGTCGCATTTGCATATGTTACAACTGTTATTATTATCATTTTCAAATAAAATATTAAACTAGTATATTAATCTTCATTCAACTTCAGCAATATCCTGATAAATACGTGTTGAAACATTTAGTTTTAATTAAAATGGTGACAACACAAACGATCTCAGCTCCATCCTTTAAACAAACACTCGAAGTAAATCTGTCTCGCAATACAACATTGAATGGGCTAAATATAGAACGGTCTTATGGAAAAGTTTATTTATTCTGTCGCTTCTGTATAAATATAAATAGACACTAATCTATGACAGTCTCACCACCTATTACGTAGGACAAAAAACTATAAGGTTAAATGTAGGCGTGTAATATGCCTCTGCCTACTCTTTAACGAAAAAACCCCTATTGAAGAACCCCATACAGTAGACGTTTGACGAAACCGAGCTTTCCAGCACGGTTAGATCTGATAGGGGTTTTCTTCCGCGCACGCTTAGGTTGTGGAATGGTCTCCCTGCCTCGGTTTTCCCAAACGCCTACAGTATGGGGTTATTCAAAACGGGTCTTCGAAGGTTTTTACAGGGTTGGCCGCGCGAGTGTGGCGCCTCTGGTGTTGCAAACGTACATAGACTGTGGTGACCACCGGTCCTTCTGGTGGGCCGAATGCTTGTCTGCCACCTTAGTGGTATATAAAAAAGATAAGGCGAGACTATCAAATTAGCTTCATTCAAAACTAGCTGTTACCCGCGGCTTCGACCGCGTAGAAGTCGTTATCGCGTAAAATTATACCCTTCTTTTGCGTTAAAGTAGCCCATGTCCTTCCCAAGGCCTCGAACTATCTCTATACCAAATTTCATCTCAATCGCTTCAGCCGTCAAGGCGTGAGAGCGTAACAGACAAACAGACAGACAGACAGACATACAGATAGACAGACAGACAGAGTTACTTTCGCATTTATAATATTAGTAGGGATAACAAGTTTACGACCGAAGGGAATAATTTTATTTATATTGGACGTCGCCAGTCTGATAGAAAGCCGTAGCGCACCTGGCCACTCTCACACTCCGTATAACTTCTGACAGTGGTCCTCACGTTGGCGGCCCTGTGAAGGGCCTCTTCACGCTCTGCTTGAAGAACCCGGGATTGTAAGATGATGGAAACACGTGTGCGGGCAGGTCGTTCCAGGTTTTTATAGTTCGACAGAGAAACGATCTTTCGAAACTCTCAATTCTGGCGAAGATTCTCTCCACTGTGTATGAGTGGCATCTCTGCTCGGCAAGCTCAGCTCTTCAGAACACTCGCCGTGATACATTCGGTATAAGACAGCCAAGGACGCTATGGTTCTTCACTGCGCTAACGGCTCGAGGTCTCCCGTGAGCACCTCATTGTATGTCAGAGTACTACCAATAATTCGGATAGCACGTCTCTGCATAGCGTCCAACGCGCAGAGTAAGTACCTCGCGGAGTCATCCCAAAGGTGAGAACAGTATTCGACGCAGGGGCTAATCTACGTCTTTTCTACTAACTGAACTATAGCGTTATGTTGTGTTACGAGAGACTATCTGCCAAAGAAGGTGGCACCGCAACTGTGGTGATAGTTTCAGGAACACCTCAAGCCTTAAGAAGCGGGATAAGTTCTGATTCAAACCCAATAGAAGCGAGAATACCACCCAAACCCTTATCACTGTATAAAGAGAAAAAACCTACCTAAAAAAATTGTGTTGACAAAGTAACCAACCTACCTAAAAAATCTATGGCTGTGCCCCTTTTTTTTTTTTTTTTTTTTTTTTAACGTGAGGGAAAATCCTCCTAGGATGCTATGCCGGACTCTTACCGACTAAAAAACCTCACGTAACGCCCAACAGCCTATGGTTGAGAGCCCCGGGTAAGCCCTCAGGAAGGATGTCCCGTGACTCCCAACAGACCTACGGCCGCCAATGCGGCCTCGCCCAGGGGGTGGTTCGGGTGCAATCCCGCGTCTATGGGGGGTTTCGGGTGTGATCCCGCTTCTAAGGGGGGGCGTGCGTGAATTGCTCACGTTACGCTGCCGTCATGGGTCATCTTCTTCAGGCTTCTGTAAGGACGGTGAGCCGCCCTCTCACCGTCCTCAGGCCCCCGGTCATGGTGGCCGATAGGGTTTCGGGTGTGACCCCGCTTCTAAGGGGGGGGGCGTGCGTGAGTGCTCACGTCACGCTGCCGTCATGGGCCTGCTTCTGTAAGGACGGTGAGCGGCCCTCTCACCGTCCTCAGACCCCCGGTCATGGAGGCCGATAGTCCTCGGCGAAGACACGTCGGCGGCGCCCAGGGCGCCGACTGCGGAACTCGGGTGGGAGAGTTCTCTCCCGCACCCGGCCCGCCGCCTCCTTTGCGAGCATAACCTGCTCGCAGAAAGAGGCGGCGCAGTCCCACTTACTCCCGCTGGAGAGCATGGCTCGCACCATGGCCTCAAGCGAGAGAGTGTCCACGCCCAGACCCACTACGAGGACCTGTCGCTGTTGTGCCCACGCCGTGCACTCCACCAGCGTGTGGAGCGCCGTGTCATCGCTGCGGTCCTCGCAGTGCTGACATTCGGCCGTGGTTTCCCGGTGTTTTCGCCACAGATACCTACCGAAGCTACCGTGCCCGGCAAGCATCTGTGTCAACCGGTAGGAGAGAGCACCATGTCTTCTCTCCAGCCACTCGTCCATGACCGGTCTGACGGCCGCGATTGTGGCGAATCCCCCCTTTGGTTGCTCAAGTCGCATCTTCCATGTCGCCAGGGTTTCCTGGTGGAGCAGGGTCCGCTGGGCCTCGATTTCTCGAGACGCAGGCCTTTGGCCCCGCTCCAGCGCCTCCTTGCGCCATCTGAACAGTGACGCAAGGGCTCTCGCTTCCAGGTCCCATGGAGGGGTCCCGGCTAGGAGACATGCCGCCTCACCGGAGATCGTGCGGTATCCTCTTATCACCCTGACGGCCATCACTCTCTGCGGGCTCATCAGTCTAGCCTCATTGCTGGCCGTCAGGGTCTCCGCCCATACGGGAGCCCCGTACAGGGCCATGCTTCGCACGATCCCAAGGTACAGCCTCCTGTAGGGAGCGTTGGGTCCCCTGATGTTGGGCATCAGCCGCGCGAGTGCGGCCGATGCTCCCCTCAGTTTTGGGACCAAACTTCGGAAATGATGTCCGAAGTTCCACCGGCCATCGAGTACGAGCCCCAGATACTTCATCGAGGGCTCGATGCCGATGCTGACGCCCCCCACCTGTAGGCTGGCTCCCGCAGGTGGCCCCATCCGAGGTCCGTGGAAGCACAGAGCCTCGGATTTGTGAAGGGCGACCTCAAGACCCAGCCGCCGAATCCGACCCACGACCTGAGCAACCCCTGCCGTGGCCTTAAGTGCTGCGGCACGGTGCGTTGCTCCCCGCGCCGTAACGAGGGTGTCGTCGGCGTAACATGTTATGCCGACCCCTCTGAGCAACGGACCACGCAGCACCCAGTCGTAACCGATGTTCCACAGGAGCGGCCCTAAAACCGATCCCTGTGGAACACCGCACGACACATCTCGCCGACCCGGCCCTAGCCAGCTCGGGTAAGTTATGGCTCTCTCGGAAAGATAAGCCCCGACAATTCGACGGAGGTAGGGAGGCACTCCATGATAGATAAGCGCCTCCCTGACGCAGTTCCAGGGCAAGGTGTTGAATGCGTTGGCGATGTCGAGAGACACCGCCACCACCACCTCACCCTGTGAGACTGCTTCCTCCGTCAGGCCTCTAATGCGCATGATCGCGTCCACGGTGGAGCGTCCCTGACGGAAGCCAAACTGGCTATCCGCCAGATCAGGCCCCACGCGTGTGAGGTGCCCGACGAGGCGTTGTGCAATAATGCGCTCAAAGAGCTTGCACACCTCGTCGAGCAACACGATCGGCCGGTACCCTGATGGGGAATTTGCCGGCCGCCCCGCCTTTCGAATCAAGACCAGTTTCCCTGTCTTCCAGATCTTGGGAAACTGGCCTTTTTCGAGGCATGCGCTATAAAGACCCATAAGTCGAGGCCCAAGCTCCTCGAGAGCCAGGACCCACGCACGGCCTGGAATGCCGTCGGGTCCAGGGGCGGTGTTTCTGCGGGATTTAAGCCGCAGGACAGCCGCCCCTAACTCACCCTCGGTGACTACGGGCGCGTCGTTCTCGCTGCCTTCCGCGTTGGGCGCCTGAGACGGAGATGGCTGTGCCCCTATGGTGAGGCCGAAGTGGTAGTATGTAATGCTATTATATTATCTTTGGTGGTAGTCAAAGTCAGCCGGGAACCCTGGGGCATATTTCCGAGGAATTACCCGGCGCGCCCGACGTTAGACGTATAAGTAGGGATCGTGTGGTTTTAGTCGGTTTAAGTCCGATATGACAATTATAGGGAATTCTCCTCGTAAAGAAAACCAGAAAGGTATTTTTTTCTTTCTTGCAAAATTTTCTAAAAATCGTAGGGATATCACGAGTCTACGAGTAACCCGTAGAGTGATTTCCATTAAACTAGAGTTCCATTTAATATATGAAATAATATTTTAATACTGTTTTTTTTTGTCAACACAATTTGATCATAAACAATTCCATTATAGAATTAGGAACAGCCATGGATTTATAACAGTGAGTAAGAAAACAAGAATTCGATACCTAAGCAGTCACTTTACGACCGATGACATGAGCCCACCACAAACAAAAGCAAATTAGGTTAATAATAGGAAGCTTGATATGGGAAGAAAGGCCGCTTCTCAAATTTCCAGCATAGGTCATCAACTCTTATGTAAGACTAGATGAAGCTCGCGTCTTTGCCCTCATAGAATTCGGTTCGTAGAATTCGGTTCCAGTCTTATGAAAATATTTTGCCGGGATAAAAAGTATCCTATGTAATGATTCCAGACTATAATGTCTCCATGTGTCAAAATTCAACCTGCCAGATCCGTTCAGTCGTTAAAGCGGGATTGAGTAACAAACATCCAAACATCTTCACAAACTTTTACATTTCAAATATTCTAGTAGGTTATTGGATAATCTTGTGGAGTGACGGTGAGAAATGTTCCTAGTCTACACAAAGGGAGGATTCTAGATTTTACGATCACGCTTGAAGGGTTGCGGTCGAGCGGTTTGATGTTGGACTGTTGTGTATATTCCTATACTATTCCATTGTGTTTTTATTTACAGTGAAAAAAACATCTTGGTTTAGAGCGAGACTTATGTTCGTGACAACGTCTACGCTCTGACTACAGAGCTGGAAATTTAGTAACGAATAAAAAAATCTTGTGTATGGTGTGCACGACGTAGAATGAAATTTATGTCTGGAAAACTTCTATAGTGCTATGCATGCTACTTAGTACCGAAGTAGTTTACTAAGTCTTTCTTATATGTGACGCTTATCGGCAGTTCAAATTTACAATCAATTGTATCATTGACAATCAAACATATACTTCGGTTGAGATTGATAATGAAGTTTGGAGGAATGAAGCATGAATGGATAAGTAAAACTGAAAATATTATTCACAAATAAACAATAATTCATATTAGTCTGACAATGATATGTAGCAAAACCCGAAAACAGAGCCATGCGCTAACAATATCTTTTAATTATTCCTAACAGCTTGGGGAACCCAGTCGCCCGGAAATAAATTATTGTATAATTGCTCCTATCTCCAATATAGCCCTTCCTAAGGTTTAATATGTGCCAATTAGTGGACATAGTGTCAATCGGTTGAGACAAATAAAGATGTATTCTGTTAAATTAATGGTGTACTTTGATAATATCAATAAATTTACTTTAGCTCAGAAAATTCTGCTTTATTTTCTCTCTAGCTGGCAGCAATATTTAAATAAAGTCTAATGTTATATACCATTAAAGAAAAGATTTACATAGAGTTTTTTTTTTACCTGAGGGAAAATCCTACATGGATGCTACGCCAGACTCCTCCTTCCTGTCTAAAAAAAAAACCTCACGTATCCTGCCCAATCAACCTAAGGTTGGGAGCCCCGGGTCCGCCTTGGAAGGATACACGAGGTTTCCCAACAGATCTACGGCTTCCTCTGCGGCCTCACCTTTGGGGGGTTAAGTAGAGCCTTCGGTTCGAGAAATAGGTATATTATTCCAAATGTTTCTACTAGAACTAGCAAATTGGTGAACCATAAACAACTTGAATTTGAAAAACTCAAAAGTACCGAACAAATTTTTTAGTGTTCTCAAACTAATAGTAAGAAAGGTTAATACGGAGAAAGACAAAGGTAAAATATTTATTGTGCATATTGATTTTAGAACAATTATAAAAACTAGGTAAAATATATTGTCCATAACTAAACGAGTGAGTTCAAGTTCATGTAAATAAAATTATTGTGCATATTTGTTTTAGAACACATAAAACCTAGGTAAAATAATATTATTGTCCTCAACAAAAAGAGTGAGTTCAAAGCGTTTCATTGCTGAGTCACAATGACTTGACCTATGACATATTCTGCAACTCGGTGGACAAAAACCCTAACTGCGGAGGCAGCCTATATCTTCGGGGCTAGGGGACCTATTCAACGTTGCGCGTGGGTACATGCTAGTATTTATATGGCCAGTGAGAAAATATTTATCGACAAGCTTGAGAAACGCTTTGAAAACTTAGAACTAATGAGAAAACTATTTTAGTACGTATTTAACACACATAAAACTTCATCAATGACTTTTAGTTTTCAAATAAGTAGCCTTTTGCTCACTCGTCCCTTGCTAACATCAAAAGTTAAGGCTATTTATAGCGAGAATTTATTTTTATTATGTACCTAATCATATTTGAGCTAGAAGCGTTCGTAACTCCGCGGAGTCAATGTTCTGTAAACGATCAGGGTTTTTTTTTTTTTATTGCCTTTCCAAAATTATTGGGAGAGGCTTACGTCCAACAGTGAACTGACCCTGATTTGATAGAAAATTTGTTCATACCGTAAGTACTTATTCATAAAGTTCTTTAATATCTCTTTAACAGTGTGTGGAGGAAGGGGTGAGATTTTCTGCCAACACACAACGGGAGGATACTCCGACCAGGCTCAGTGATCGTGGCTGGCGGCTGAAGCCCCTGTAGTAGGCAACTTTCGCTATGGTCGGTTCTTGAATAGGTGACCACCGCGTGACCACTTCGTGACATTTATTTACGTGCGTTTTCATGCTACAGAAGGCATACGAAGCCGTTGGTTCCGGTTATCAGTATCATGACAGACGTTAAGTCAAGTTGAAAGCTTATAGGCGCCTGAAAATTTCAACAGCGTGTACTCACTACGTATGCCCCCTTTAACCAGGCAATAGACTTATCACCTATTAGCTCTGATATGATTATGTTCTGAAGAGCTTTTTAACCTGATCCCACCATCTCCTTTTCGATCCCGAACAACGCGTGCCGGGCAGAGATGCCATTCATACACAGTGGTAAGAATCTTCGCTAGAACTGAGCGTTTCAAAAGATCGTTCCTCTGTCGAACTATAAAACTTGGAACGACCTGCCCGCACACGTGTTTCCCTCATCTTACAATCCCGGGTTCTTCAAGAGGAAAGTGAAGAGGCACATCACAGGGCCGCCAACTTGAGGAGCTCTGTCAGAAGTGGCCCCCAATCGCTAGATGCGCCACGGTTTTCCATCAGGCTGGTGGCGACATCAATTTGGCGAGCTGAATATTTTAAGAAAAACAAATACACTCGAGAGCAATGAATCCGGGTCACTTAAAGAATCCTAAAAATCTCGGAAACTAAAAATGCTAGGTTAATGCAATAAATTGTATTTAATAGACAATGTAATACTCCTTAAATGAAGGTATTAAAACTTCTTAGTTATTGTAAAGTTATATCATAAAAAAATCAAATTTGAAAAAGGGCCACTTTCGAAGATGGAACTACGAAATTACAGCATTTGGTGTTGCTTTTGTTTGTAATCTGTCATTTATGTGGGTACATAAACCATGTTGATAGTGCTCTATATTCATTAATCAAGCTGAAATTATGTCGCTTACGCCTGAAGAATGCACCAGAATACTTACAATGCTGGAAACCGGCCGGAGTCAGCGCGATACAGCCAGGACTGTCGGTGTGTCGCTGTCAACAGTACAAAGAGTTCTCCGACGTTACGAAGAAACTGGTTCTAACCTACGCAGACCAGGAACGGGCAGAACCAGGTGTACCACAGCACGAGAAGACCGATACTTGGTGAACACCATGCTTCGAAATCGCTTTCTCACAGGAACTGAACTCACCAATCAGTTTCGACGCCTCGGAGGAAGTAACCCAAGTGCATGGACAGTAAGACGTAGGCTTGCTGAATCTAACTTAAAACCCCTTAGACCTGCAAACGGCCCTAAACTGGAGCGTGGGCATCGTATTTCGAGACTAAGGTATGCCCAGAGCCACGTAAATTGGAGTATTGAAGATTGGTCAAAAGTTATGTTCTCCGACGAATCAAAATTTATGCTCTACAAGCACGATGGAAGACACAGAGTGTATCGAAGACCAGGGGAAAGATTCAAGCAAGCATGCATCGAAGAAAAAGTAGCCTACGGTGGTGGGTCTGTACTTGTGTGGGCCGGAATTTCTTCTGAAAGTCGCACAGAGCTGGTGATCATAGAAAACGGCTCTTTAACTAGCGTAAGATATGTGGAAGAAATCCTCAATGATCACGTTGGTCCATTTATGGTCAATTTAGGTGAGGATGCTATATTTATGCATGACAATGCCCGACCTCATACAGGTAGGATTGTGAATGACTACCTTCAAGAGATGAACATTACTCGTATGGAGTGGCCAGCGCGCAGCCCGGATATCAACCCGATCGAGCATGCTTGGGACGAGCTAGGCAGATGCGTAAAACAACGAAACCCTCCCCCAATCACGCTTCGTGAGCTCAAAATTGCTCTCACAGAGGAATGGGAGAATATTCCCCAAAATCGTATAAGGAACTTGGTGTACAGCATGCCAAACCGCGTAAACGCAGTAATGGAAGCACGAGGAGGCAATACGAAGTATTAAAATTCAAGAAAATCGTAATAAAGTTCAAAAATTTCATGTTTCCTATTTTTGTTTTAAGGAGAGATCGGCAGTTTTTTCTTTATGTAATTTTGTGTTAATAAAATGTATGGTGACTCATATTTTTTTTACTTTCATTTAAGGAGTATTACATTGTCTATTAAATACAATTTATTGCATTAACCTATCATTTTTAGTTTCCGAGATTTTTAACATTCTTTAAGTGACCCGGATTCATTGCTCTCGAGTGTAGTAAAATGTAGTCATAAAGTATGTCTCTGCCTTTTTTTTTTGTTTAACGTGAGGGAAAATCTTCATGGATATTATGCCGGACTCCTACCGACTAAAAAACCTCACGTCACGCCCAACAGCCTGTGGTTGGGAGCCCCGGGGAAGCCCTCGGAAGGATGTCCCAGAACTCCCAACAGACCCATGGACGCCACTGCGGCCTCGCCCAGGGGGTGGTTCGGGTGCTATCCCGCGTCTTTGGAGGGTTTCGGGTGCGATCCCGCTTCTAAGGGGGGGGCGTGCGTGAGTTTCTCACGTCACGCTGCCGCCATGGGCCTGCTTCTGTAAGGACGGTGAGCCGCCCTCTCACCGTCCTCAGGCCCCCGGTCATGGTGCCCGATAGTCCTCGGCGAAGACACGTCGGCGGCGCCTAGGCCGCCGACTGGAACTAGGGTGGGAGAGTACTCTCCCGTACCCGTCCCGCCGCCTCCTTCACGAGCTAGACCTGCTCGCAGAAGGAAGGCGCCGTCCCACTTACTCCCGCTGGAGAGCATGGCTCGCACCATGGTCTCGAGCGAGAGAGTGTCCACGTCCAGAAGCACTACGATGACCTGGTGCTGTTGCGCATGGCGCTGTTGCGCATGCCTCTGCCTACAAGTCTGTGTGACTATATAAAAACCGATGCATATTATAAAAACCGATCAACACGACAATCTTTTTTGTTAGAAATATTAAACTTTCAAAAGGTTTAGCCAAAAGTTGGTCAAATTGTGTTGTGTTGATCATTTAGTGTCAAGTGGCTCTCTATAATTTGAATAACTTAATTGAATATAGATCTATAACTGACCTCTAATACCTTCCCAAGTTAATGGATTTCTAAAATTAGACAGATATATACGAAGTAACCAAACATTGTTCTATCACCTAATAATAATAGAAGATATCAATTTCCGAGCAGGTACAATCTATTGTTAAGCTATCAATCAATACGCTTACACAAACACTACTGAATCTACTGAATAGATTATGTTTCACAATAATGCCTTTATCTTGCGAACTTGATGGGATTTAATCCCTTCATATTGTACACATAAGTATCTCTCCATACAATACATACCTACATAAATACATACATGTATAATATCACAGCCGACAGATCATAATATATGTAGGATTTTTTACATGTGTGCATAACTCACCTCTGCTTTTTTTGATTGTTTTTTTTATTCAAAACTGATGTAACTAAATTGGGTTCTTTACTATAAATTTAAATTACTACTAAAATTCACACACACACACACACACACACACACACACACACACACACACACACACACACACACACACACACACACACACACACACACACACACACACACACACACGCGCGCGCGCGCGCGCGCGCAAACACGCACACACAAAATATCTACCAGCTACCAGTTTTGGGCAATGTTTTTTTTCTTCGTAGCCAAATGCCAAAAACGGAACCCTTATAGATTCGTCATGTCTGTCTGTCTGTCCGTCCGTGTGTCACAGCCACTTTTCTCCGAAACTATAAGGCCTATGCTATTGAAACTTGGTAAATAGATGTAATCTGTGAACCGCATTAAGATTCTTATATAAAACTAGAAAAAAAGCAGTAAATTTTGGGGGTCCCCATACTCAGAACTGAAACTCAAAATTTTTTTTTTCATCAAACCCATACGTGTGGGGTATCTATAGATAGGTCTGTAAAAATGCTATTGAGGTTTCTAAAATCATTTTTTCCTTAAGTGAATAGTTTGCGCAAGAGACACTTCCAAAGTGGAAAAATGTGTGTCCCCCCCCCCCCCCCTCTAACTTCTAAACTAAGAGAATGATACATCTAAAAAAAATATATGATGTAGGTTTTCACATTTCCATAAAAACTACCAACGAAAATTAGTTTGAACGAGATAGAGCTAGTAGTTTTTTTTAGAAAAATCACTACCACTGCGAACGTGTTAAAACATCAATCAAAGTTACAACGAACTATAAGAACTTTTATATTATGTTACTGGCTACTAGGAAACCCTTCATGGGCGAGTCCAACTCGCACTTGGCCGGTTTTTTTTTTAATTATACTTGTCTAAACCGACGCTAAATTCAAAAAGCCAGGATAGAAAATGTCCACATATAGATCCACAAATTAATACAATTATCCATAAATTCGAGCTTCCGCTGATATCAATATTCATAAAGGAAGATATTACAAAATATTGAGGAATAACAAAATAAGCGTTATGTAAGCACCTAATAATAAAAATACCAGAAAAAAAATAAAAGCTCTAAAATGTCACCAGTTCGTTGTAAACGTACCTAACACGTGATTGTAACTGCGTAGAGTCCGAACGATTCAATTTCAAATTGAAACCGACCCTCAGTCATGTTTCCGATTGGTTTTCCGTGGAATTACTTCCACGAGTCGCCACAACTATGAACAATACGAGGTGTAGGCCATCACCAGTAACCACCTCGATTTGAAGAGAGAATAAAAACTGTACGATTTTTCCTGTTTCATCAACCTTACCTCACAAGTAAGCGCTAAATTTGAACACTTAATTTTTTAATAATTTTCAACATAAATTAAATAGGATATTGTGGTAGGTACCCATTTAAGTACAGGCTCTTTCATTTTTACAAGATGAGTTAAAAATAAAATAGCTGTTTGGTTTCTTATTAATCTTTTCAAGAGCAGAGTTTTTGGCAGAGTTGAAAATCAAGCATAGTGTTTACAGTCACGGGACATCCTTCCTGAGGGCTTACCCGGGGCTCTCAACCATAGGCTGTTGGGCGTTACGTGAGGTTTTTTAGTCGGTAAGAGTCCGGCATAGCATCCTACGAGGATTTTCCCTCACGTTAAAAAAAAAAAAAAAAAAAAAAGCATAGTGTTTACAAATATTATTAAATTTATATTTACATGGTGTACAATAAAGTGTATAATAAATAAATAAATAAATAAAGCTAGAACACTATCATAAAAAAAAAACCATAAGGTGTGAAGCGAATGCATTATGGCTATAACCGTGTAGTTTAAAATACGAAAAGAGATTATGACTGGCGAGGTAGGAAAATTATGTATGTCGGCTTTGGCTTCGAATACAGTCGGCAAAACACGTGTAAAAATTATTCTCACTTATTTTTCTTTCCCTCAATTTTCACTGATTAAACAAGACACGGACACCTAAGTCTACTTTAAATAGTTCAGGCACGTGTCACGTGTTACTTTTGTCCTTGATTCACTTAATCCATTAAATTCTACAAGACCCCACACTGAGAGGAACGCTGAACGAACTGTTTGCACAGATAAAAGTGTATTGATATTCTATTGGACGTAATTGAATTACGCAATAACTGTTAGAAGAAACTCATAACAAAAAAATATGAGAAAAACATAATTATCAAATCAACTGAAATTTGGGGTGTGATGTGGCTTTGCCTAGATCTTAGGTACCAAGTCAACTTGACCAGCAACTGGTGATGAGATTAGTAAAGAGACGGAAATCTCAAAACAAACCTCTGAATCAACCAGTTCGGCCATTGTGGTCCAGTAAACGCTGACTTTAAATAGTGTCAAATCAATCGAAATTAAATCAGCCTACGCCACCGCAGTTCTATCCCAAATTAGAGATATTACAGATGGAAAACTCATGCATGTACTTTTTTCACACCTACCCTCTGCTACACACACTCGCGCACAAATCAGTTTTGAAAAGTCGGTTGAGGACCGCCTGACCTCGTGTCTGTAAATAAGTTTTCTATGCGTGCGTAGTGTCTGTGAATGAATTGTCTATGTGTGCATAGCGTCAGCGAATTTAGTATGTAGGTTTCCATCTGTACTATCTCTAATTCTTACTATGCTGGACGTAGGTCTCTCCCATTTTCACAACTACCCACAGTCCTACGCCTTCCGCATCCAAAGTCTTCCTGCAATCAAACAACGTAGGAAATGTTAAATCTAGTTGGTAATAGTTTAGAAATCATAGCTCACATTAGGGAAAAAAGTTGGTGGGGTTATGATACCTAACATATATTTAAGTTTAAGAAAAATGGGCAGAAACTTTTAAATAGTTTTCACAAAGTTATTAAGCTTTTTCTTTTTTCATACAGATGTTATGTTACATCAGATAAAATTCATTCTTGTGGGGTTAAGATATCTAACAAATATTTAAGTTTAAGAAAAATGGACAGAAACTTTTAAATAGTTTTCACAAAGTTATTAAGCTTTTTCTTTTTTCATACAGATTGGAATTGCACTTACCTTGAACTCTTGTTGGTAGGTAGGCGCTGCTCCCAGCTTTGCGTTCGGGGTCTTGATTCACGACCGCGAAATATGCACACAGGAGTTATAACCGTAACTCTCGAGACTGTGGCTGATGATAAGCGATGTAGCGCGATATGATGGGTAATCACAGCGGCCGATAGCGGAGCGGAGCGTTAAGAGACGGATGCGTGCGTATCTTCCAATAGCTATGGCGGAATGTGAATGTAGGAAGCGGGCGGGATAGTGTTGCCATAGACAATACATAAAAGTAAGATGCGTTTAGTGCGTGAGTGTTGACATATAATAATTATAATAAATACCATTAAATACATAAACTAAAAAATATGTATGCGTCGGTACTGGCGCATCCAACTTCGGGGGGCTTAGAGGATTCTTCCTCTACATTGAATAAACAAAATAAAAAATAAAAGGAATGAAAACTTATGAACTAAAAAATAATTCAAAAGCGTAGGAGTTATTGCGTGGGTAACGGGCAAAGCCGAGTTACAGGACGAATGTATTCACCAGAAGAAGTCTTAATTCTGACGACTCTAATTACACCATCCTTCCCGGGAAACACCTCTGATACAACCGCGAGTGGCCACGATAAAGGATGCGTATTGTCATCCTTAACAACAACTACAGTTCCTATCGTCACAGGTTTGGACGGCATATTCCACTTATGTCTAAGTTGGAGAGAGGTAAGATATTCTTTGCTCCAACGTGTCCAGTAACTTTGAACAATTCTATTTAATAATTGATAGCGGGTGAGTCTGTTATCTGGTAATAGGGGTTCAATGTGTTCAGCGGGTAAATATTTAAGCGGAGTAACATTAAGAAAATGATTAGGCGTTAGGGGGGTTGGATCCGATGGATCCGAAGAAAGTATGCAAATCGGACGGCTATTCAAAATGCCTTCAATTTGCACCAATATTGTACTGAATTCTTCATAGGTGAGTATTTGACTCCCGATAGCTTTAAATAAATGAGACTTAACACATTTGACATTAATTTCAGGCAACGAATTAAAATTGGGCCCGAAAGGTGGGCTGTGCTGAAACTGAATCTTATGTTGAGTTAGATATTTATTCAGATCATTTTTATAATTAGTGGACTGTATAAGCGTGTAAATTTCGTTCAATTTTCGTTTCGCACCTATGAAATTAGTGCCTCCATCGCTGTACAACACTGAAACAGGACCCCTGCGTGAGATAAAACGTGTAAAGGCAGCGAGAAATAAATCTGTACTAAGATCACTTACTAACTCTAAATGGAGCGCCTTTGTTGTGAGACAGACGAACAAGCAAATATACGCTTTATGACTTTTTACTCCACGACGCCTTATGTGAGTTACGTAAAAGGGTCCCGCGTAATCAACTGCGGTATGCACAAACGACTTTACTTGTGAAACTCTAATGGATGGAAGATCACCCATAGGTGGAGTTGTAGAACGAGGCCTAGCTTTAAAACATAAATTACATTTATGTACTCGTTGGCGAATCAAATTTCGTGCAGAAAGAATCCAATACCTTTGGCGAGTCAATGCTAACACTAGTCCAGGACCGGTGTGTAAATTGTCGGTGTGATAGTGGTCTACTAAGAGCGACACTATACGTCCTTTAGGTGATAGCAGTATTGGATATTTTGTATTGTAATTTAGTTGAGAATGAGTAAGTCGACCACCTACTCTAATTAACCCTTGTTCGTCAAGAAAAGGGTTGAGTTTTAAAATAGCCTGATTTGGACAAATTTTAGTAGCCTTAAGTGCTTGTAATTCTACCTGAAAATACTTAGACTGATCGAAGCGGACCGCATAATATTCTGCGTATTCTAAATCGTATACAGAAAGTATACCGCGGGATTTGAGAATCCTTGTGAAACGTAATACATAAACCAGTGAACGAATAAATTTTACCCAACTCGAGCAACGCTCGGCAAGTTCGTCTATCATGTGAACGTGATCGGAGACAGGTATGGTATGTGCATGGAGAGAAGCTATTTTAATTTCCGGTAATTCTGTCTTCTCGTTATGATTGATTTTATATTCCTTCACAGGCCATGCATTTATAGGTGCGGACAGCCATTTCGGCCCGTGAAACCAAAGATAGTTATTTATTAACCCTTTAGGTGTCACAGGGCGCGAGACTATATCGGCGGGATTTTCAACCCCACGAACGTGATACCAATGGGAAGCAGGCAGATATTCATTTACCTGAGCGATGCGATTAGCTACAAAAGTTTGAAACTTATGAGCGGGAGAGTGAATCCAGGTAAGGGTTACCGTAGAATCAGAGAATGCGAATATATTGTTTATTTGACACCGCTTATTAAAAACAGTGCGCACAGAATTAATTAATTTTGCGAGTAAGACCGCCGCGCAGAGTTCTAAACGCGCTAGCGTTTTATTAGAATCTGACACTTTGGATTTAGCGGTCAGTAGATTCACATTAAGAGCGTTTCCGTTCTCAGCCGTTTCTATTCGTACATAGATAACAGCACCATAACATTGCTGGCTGGCATCCGAGAAGCCTATTAGAGTAATTCGACGAGCGGATGTTAAACCTATATGTCTCGGTATTTTTATTTCAGATAAACGCGACAACTCCCTATGAAAGTGTTTCCATTTAGACAGAATGCAACCCGGGACCGTCTCGTCCCAGTCCAGTTGTAATTTCCAACATTCTTGTATAAGCAACTTCATGTATGCGACCACTGGACTGATGATTCCAAGCGGATCGAACAAGCGCGCGGTTACGGAAAGGATCGAGCGTTTAGTGCATGTTAAAGGCATGTCGATCACTATTTTAAAGTTAAAGGTGTCATCGTTAGGTTGCCATTGCATACCCACGATCTTAGTGTCAACATGAGGATCCTCATCAAACTTGACAGCGTGACAGCTCTTATGAATTGACGGGATACGTGACAATAGGGTATTGTCATTAGAGATCCACTTAGTTAAGTTAAAACCTCCAGATTTAAACATAGCGACCATTTCCCTATAGGTGTCTTCAGCTAAATCTACATTCTCTATGGAACTAACGTAGTCGTCAACATACATGTGATTGTCAGCTTCGTAAGCCGCCAGAGGATATAAAGCGCGACAGTCTGACGCGAGCTGGTTTACGACTCGCATTGCCAGGAAGGGTGAGCTGGAGACGCCAAAACAAACGCGGTTGAAATGATAGCTTTCAATAGGAGAATTGGAATCGAACCTAAATAATATTCTTTGATATGTATGATGATCTTGAGTAAGTTTCACTTGAAAATACATTTTTTCTATGTCCGCGGTTACAGCAACCGGGTACATACGCAAATTGAGAAGCAAATGAAAGATATTGTTCTGTAATATTGGTCCCGTATAAAGCAAATCGTTAAGCGATTTACCTGACGTGGTTTTACACCCAGCGTCTAAGACCACACGCGTTTTAGAGGTTTCTTTGTCAGGGCGATAAACGGCCCGATGCGGCATATAATAAACTTGAGAGTCTAGAAAGCTATTTGACACTTTAGTGAGATAACCTTGATCAATATATGTTTGAATAATGGCATTATAATCGTTGCGTAAGTTAGAAGCGTCTAACTTTTTTTCTAAATTTAAAAACCTGCGTTTGGCGATTGTGTACGAATGCCCTAGCTCACTGGGAGGGTATTTAAAGGGAAGACTAACCGTATATCTACCGGTATCGTCGCGTGAGTACGTAGACGAGAACAGCTTTTCACATGCTGCGTCGTCCGTGCTAATGTGCTTCTTATCTGGCACCTGTTCTATCTCCCAAAAGCGTTGCGTTAATTGTTCGAGAGACACATCTTGAGTGTGACATAAGAAGGCCTTGTCGGACACGGAGGAATGAGACATGCGATCGCGGGGATGCTTGTTTGCCACTAGCGAATAAGGTAAAGCATGCGCCTTTCCCATTGCGACGTATCCGAGCGTGGTTTCTATCGCGATTACTGATGAGGTTGGGGATGTAATTTTTTGCGACCCTAAAATCATGGGGAAGAGTTCATTACCTAACAAACAATCTATACCACCCGGAGTATAGTATCGTTCGTCAGCCATAGGTAAATTTTGTAAATGGGTTAATTCCGCTGTATCAATTTCCACGTTAGGCAAAAAATCTGTAATAGTGTCTATAACCCGTGCACTAACCGAATAAGAACAGCGGGCATCAAATCGCGAATATATTTTGAAATGCGTAATTCCATAAGATTGGCTTTCAAGTTGACCTATGCCTTTAATGACAGAAGGAGCGTTAAGTATGGTTAAGTGCAAACGCTCACAACAAGACTTCGTAATAAAGTTACTCATAGACCCTGAGTCCAAAAACAAACGTATACGATCCGATTTATAATTTGCATATACACAAGCAGTCGGCAACAAAACCGTGGTCGCGCTGCTTGAATTACGCGGCGGAGGGATCACAGCCGATAACGACGCGATATTGCCACTATGTGACCGCGCCTCCCGCGAGTGCGAGCGGGACGGATCATCTGCCGATGACGCATGAGTCGACATGGAATGCTCGGACGGCGCAGTAGACGCGTTTGCCTGCCTCGATGCGTTGCCGGCAGCATGATTTCTTGTTGAATTTGATGCGTTCAAATTATTTTTATAACACAGTAAACTATGATGAGACCGATTGCAAATCGAACACCTATTAACAGATCTGCAAGCACTCACGTGATGAAAACCTAAACAATTAACACAAAAGGAATGTTTACGAACTATTTCATTTCGCGTTTCAACAGTCTCTTGAATAAAATGTTGACATTTGAACAAAGGGTGAGCGGAATTATTGTTACATACGATACAATTTTTTATGTTAGAAGTATCGACTGATTTCAAATTAGTAGGGCGGGTTTGCGTAAAAAATGACTTAGGTTTATTTAAATGAGAGGCGGTTGAACTCCGCTGAGCGCGATAATCACCTTTTTGGGAATGTGATGGTGAGCGGAGCGTTTGGAGTTTGCTTTGTTCTGTCAAAAATGTTTTGACGTCACTATATGTAGGTACACTCAAATGTCTATGAGATTGTTCAAACAATTCAAGCATAGGTTTATCAAACTTGCTTAATGCTAAATGAGTTATTATGAAATCTGATAAATTTGTGATAGGTAGACGCTGCAGAGCTGCTTCAGCTGAACAAAAGTTCTCCAAGATCTGATCAGCCGATTGCCCTGGCTTCTGGTGTAACATTTGTTCTAAATAGCACGACGCCTGAACCCTGGTATCGTGGTATTTAGCCAGAAGGGCTTGCCAAATAACATCGTAATTTTGTGCGGTAGCAGCTATGCCTGAACAAACAGTAAGTGCCTTACCCGAAAGGCAACCTATCAAATATTGAACCTTTTCGGCGTTGGTGAGACGAGTATTCGTATGTATCACACTACAGAAATTTTCATAAAATATAGGCCACTTACCATAAGTACCATCGAAACCTGTGAGTTTAAGTGGGGGTAATTTGATATTAAAATTATCACTTTTCTTTTTATCGTCGAGTTCTTGTCTCAGAGTAGTTTCCGTTTGCTTTATGAAACAGTATAATTCATCAAATGTATTAAAAACACTATAACTCGGCTGTACCTGCGGATTATCTTTTAATTGTTCAATTAACAATTTATCGATAGTTTCGATGTAATCCGATCGGGTTTTATCGATAGATTGAACCCGAGCGAGAAACATCATGCGTACTGTTTCATCGGTAACCTTGAGACTTAAGTTGTACACTTCTTGAACTATGTGAAACAAACTTTGTTTTTTGTATTCTAAAAAATTTATCATGACCTGACTTTCGTCTGAACTTTTACTATGGGATTTGTCTTTAGAAGCCATGATAATATAATTGATACGAGATACGAGTATGTATATAAGTGGGTAGGTAATAGAAATATTCAGCGAAAAAGTATAAAATTCGAACAACGATCAGCTGTTAGCTTAAATCAGCTGTTTGCGATAAAGTATTCAGAGAACAAACCCAATATGGAGTCTGCGTAACAATCAGCTGTTAATCGTTTGAATACCGTTATGTATCGGCTGCGTTGCCCAGTACCGTCACAATAAAATAAATATATGTGGGTATAAAATTAACGTATAAATATGAGTTTTATCTACGATTACAATTCGAAAGATAATATGAAATTGTAATGAAATTGGGGAAAACTACGTTAAATTTATGACGGTTGAGAAAATTGTTAATTTTGGATTGTCCGTTTTACTTTATGCCAAAACTCCTAATTACCAAAAAATATCAAAATGATTGCCTAGAATCGGACAACCGGACTAACATGGCCAGGATGGTCCAAGTCCTGGGTAGCGATAATTTCGGGGTGCGCTACCTGCCAGCGGGTTGATTATATATAGGTAAATATGATTATGATAAATAGCGTAAATGCGTTATAGAATATGAGTACTTATGAGTAATATAAAATATGCGGTGTGAAAAGATAATTAACTTTTCTAATGCGTGCGGGTGGCGTTAAATATAATATTTGCGTTGAGTCTTTATGAGTAATATACTAAATATATATATGCGTATGCGTGAATTTAATAGGAAAAGAGGTAATTAATATTATTAGTAGAAAGAATGCGTTAGATGGAATATCCGGACGGAGGACCACACTTGGAAATGCACTTACCTTGAACTCTTGTTGGTAGGTAGGCGCTGCTCCCAGCTTTGCGTTCGGGGTCTTGATTCACGACCGCGAAATATGCACACAGGAGTTATAACCGTAACTCTCGAGACTGTGGCTGATGATAAGCGATGTAGCGCGATATGATGGGTAATCACAGCGGCCGATAGCGGAGCGGAGCGTTAAGAGACGGATGCGTGCGTATCTTCCAATAGCTATGGCGGAATGTGAATGTAGGAAGCGGGCGGGATAGTGTTGCCATAGACAATACATAAAAGTAAGATGCGTTTAGTGCGTGAGTGTTGACATATAATAATTATAATAAATACCATTAAATACATAAACTAAAAAATATGTATGCGTCGGTACTGGGGCATCCACAGATAGTTATGTTATATCAGATAAAATTCAATCTTGTGGGGTTAAGATACCTAACAAATATTTAAGTTTAAGAAAAATGGACAGAAACTTTTAAATAGTTTTCACAAAGTTATTAAGCTTTTCCTTTTTTAATACATCCAGATCCATCCATGTGATCACTTTGTGACATTTATTTGAGCGTTTCTGTGCTTCGGAAGGCACGTTAAGCCGTTGGTCCCGGTTGCCAGTAAAATGGCAGTCGTTAAGCTAAGTTGAAGGCTTTACTTCAACAGCAGGCAGTCACAACCTGCGCCTGTCCATTTAAACACGGCAATACGACTCATCACCTATTACGTGGGACAAATTATACAAAGGTGAAATGTGGGCATACAATATGCCTCTGCCTACCCCTTCGGGGATAAAGGCGTGACCATATGTATGTATGTATGTTTTTTCATACAGATAGTTATGTTACATCAGTTAAAATTCAATCTTGTGGGGTTAAGATACCTAACAAATAATTAAGTTTAAGAAAAATGGACAGAAACTTTTAAATAGTTTTCACAAAGTTATTAAGCTTTTTCTTTTTTCATACAGATAGTTATGTTACATCAGATAAAATTCAATCTTGTCACGAAACGGCTCAAATTTGCACATAATTGATTATGTAGTACTTATATTATTATCTTTGATATTATATACGTATTGATTATATACACACTACAAATAAAAAAGTATCTCTTTAGTAGGTAGTCAATAAATACAAATTCATCTGTACTAAAATTTATATCTGTTTTATTTTTCTCTAAAGGAATAACCAATGTATTTACTCGATTCGTGCAGGAAATCAATCGTAAAAATGTCGTCGAACATTGGTGAAGAAGAGAGGGTTCCATATTTATGACCAATTACTACTATCGGGCACGTCACTTGGACTTAATTTAAAGTAAGCACACGTGCTACTTACCACAATATAAGACAGTTTCACATTATTTTTCTCATGTGAGCGTCCCTCTAGTCTGTTTTATTTTAATAAATTCATCGTGTGGTACAAGGCATAAAAGTTAAGCGTTTCATATTATCATAATCATTTGCAAATGTTAGATAAATTTTCATTGTTCTGTGTTTTATTACTTACGTCGGTTTACGATACGCGGACACTATACTTATTATTTCACTAGCTGAGCCCGCAACTTCGTTTACGTCACATAAGGTGTATGAAAGGAAAGGTATTTCTTCATCAGAGTCATCAAGCCGCGTCTGAAACTGCCCTGTTTGCTTAATCATAAAAGAGCTTAATGATTAAGTCTATTTTAAAACAATTCAGTCCACGCCTTCGGCGCGGACTGAATTGTTTAAAAATAGTCTTAATCATTAAGCTCTTTTATGATTAAGCCAACACGCCAGTTTAGGTTCACTCACATTCAAAGAAACCCCTACAATTAAAATTTTCAAAATATCTGATTCTTAAAAGTGTTATAACTCTTTTATTTCTAAACCGATTTACATAAAACAAACGCTAAATGTTAACTGGAGCAAACCTCAACACAATAAAAAAAACCGCATTACAATCGGTTGAGCGGTTACTGAGATTAGCGTGCACAACCGTACAGACAAACAGATATACAGACATACAGACATACAGACAAACAGACAAAAATTCTAAAAATCATTGTTTTGGGTTCTATTGCGTTCATAAAGCCCCCCTATAATATTTTTTCTTATTTATCTTCCATGTACAGACAGCGACCTGTTACGATTTTATTATATGTATTGATTTATCAAAGTTTATATCTGCGTTTCACTGTCTATGCAGCATTCTAACTAAATTAATACATTTTTTTTAAGTTGTAGGTATTTATCGCCGATTGGAAAAGAATGGCCGTGAGATTTCTTGCCAAATTCTAATTTACAGACTCTACATTAACATAGTACGAAGATACGTAGGTAAATGTTATGTGGTCATGTAATTATGACTGCCTCTGTGGCGCAATTGGTAGTGATACCGACTGCGGCGCTGGAGGTCGTGGGTTCGATTCCCACCGGAGACAAATATTTGTGTGACCCATAAAAGTTTGTCTCAAGAGTCTGGGTGTTTCTATGTATAATATGTATGTATTTTAAAGAATATAAGTATTAATATCCGTGGTATGATACCCATAACACAACCAGGTTATTCCTAGCTTGGGATCAGATAGCGTTGTGTGAAATGTCCGTGAATATTTATTATTTATTTATTATGAATATAACTATTAGAATTTGTTCGTCTGAATTAAAAAATAATACAGATTTTATAAACAATTCATGAAATTCACATTCAAATATTAGTTTTCATATATCTGACATTTTAATAGGACCCTATGTATCTATTAAAATAAGTAGCCGTCCAGCTATAATTTGACTTTCCAACAAAATCATTCGTTTTTTTATGCCGGCTTATGCCTTGGACCTTCCCGCCTAAATACACTAAACACAAAACGTGGCATACATTGCCCTCTAACTCTAGTAGTGTTACTACAGCGGTTTATAGTAACAAAGTCCCCCATTGCATACTGATGAAATTTGGCAATGTCGGGCTAATTTACGGCACCATTAACCTTCTTGTATATTTTTACGGTTTTTAGAAAATAGAATAGTCTACCGACTATTTGTCATTTGTGAGTGTGGATGTTTCTAACTCTTTCACGCTCTAACTGCTGAAACTTTAGGTTATAGCAAAGATAATATAATAGTATACATAGAGATAGGCAACTCCTCCCGCGCCACAGCTGTCATTATAGTTGAAGGGTGTCGTGAAAGAACATTTGCTTATCCTTATTGGTCACACACACACATTCAAACTTGAAAACGTATGTAGTTTCCGCCCCTGTGATTATAGTCTGCAATAATACAAATGCTACTTTATATTCCGGGAAAAAGTTTCCGTGGGAAGCAGGAACGGGAACAAAATTTCACTCAGGCGAAGTTGCAGTTAGTATACTAAAATCACCATCCTTGGGGTCGGATTTCCAGTCAAACTACGATGCGGCTGAACTTCGACATTTTCTATGAAGCGACTGCCCTCTGACCTTCACAACGATAGGCGATATCGCAGTTAGTTTAGACTGACTGTACTTATCTATACACAGCGATGTGGCATAGCAATGCAATGGCCAAATATGCTATTATTCTTAAGCTAATATTCCAGTGAAATCAGGTAGGTTTATATCACTAAGATGGCAGACAAGCATACGACCCACCAGTTCTACTGGTGGTCACCGCAGCCTATGGACGTTTGCAACACCAGAGGCGCCACACTCGCGCGACCCTATTTATTTATTTAACTATAGGTACAGAAACAGACATCAGATCTTTCAGTACAAAAAGTTTCTACAGTTAAATGACATTCTTAAACCTGAAGTCCAATTAAATCTATACACAACAATTGTATGGTAACTTCAGTGCTAACTACATAAAATTAACTAAAATTAAAATGAACTTAAATTTATGAACAACAAAAATTTATCAAAAAAGAAAAAATAAGAAGAAGTCATACATGCTCAAACTCTTCACCACGGATGATCCTTTTAAATTCATAGAAGCTATTATGAAAAATGTCACTACGAGAGCAGATTGAATTATAATATCTGCACATTCTAGCAAGCGGATCATTCTGGGAGACATTATTGTTACTTTTGGGTATTATAAAGACTTTTGGAATACGCACAGAACGCGTCGGTATCTTGATGTTTAATATAAAACCTTCTAAGACCCCTTTTGAAGAACTCCATACTGTAAGCGTTTGAAATGGTTCATTTTTCTCCCCACAGAGAAAGGGTCGTGTTGGCTACTCAGTTGCCCAGGATGCATCACAGGAAGGATCTGAACCATTTGAGTCCTTAAGATGTTAGTGGGACCCCGCATCCCAATCAAATCAAGTTCACGTAGACAATGGCTTACACTTAATTCTACCAAACTTTAAATAGACTATTGTTTTTTTTTTATGATTTCAGCATCATTATCTTTGTCTTACATCTATTATCTACTACAGGACCAGGACCTTGTGCTGTGGCGCCGATCGAGAGGGGCATAGGCTGATTTGATTGATCTATTTTAACTTTTCTACCATAGTCTAGAGATGATAGAAAGAATTCTATGATGTATCAATACTTACATGTTTCCTCCAATTTGCATACAATTGACTCATAAATGTCGGTACGGACTTCAAACTTCCCCTTCTTTTTATTTTTGACTGAGCGGAAATGTCAGCATCATTACCCCATGATCCAAAATCACCGATGACAAAAATACATGAAATCAATGAACACGTGAACCAAGATTCATGAAAATTGACTGGTAAAATGCAATTTCTAAACAAGAACACACTCAAACACAGAGTGAGAGAGAGGACATACACACAAAAAGAAAAATTTAGCCCTCTGCAAACGAGAAATCGTTCGCTCGTAAAATAAAAATACAGTAACACAACAATGTCTGTTCATTGTTAATATTAAGGAACTTATTTGATTGAAAGCACAGGATCGTGTATTGTGGAGTAATTTGGGAGAGGCATACGTCCAGCAGTGGACTGCCATAAGCTGATTTGATTGATCAATTGATTGATTGAATTTAACTGAAACTTTGGTTCACAGATCTTAACCTAAAAGGAGGCATTAGTCATTATTATTCTATCATCACAACATTCACAACTTGACTATCAGAATCCCTTCTTATATTATAAATGCTAAAGTAACTCTGTGTCTGTCTGTCTGTCTGTTACGCTTTGACGCGTCAACGGCTGGAGAAATTGAGATGAAATTCGGTACAGAGATAGTTCGAGGCCCTGGGAAGGACATAGGCTGCTTTTTAACCGACTGCGCAAAAGGAGTGTTATGATTTAACGCGATAACGACTTTCACGCGGTCGAAGCCGCGGGGAACAGCTCGTTCTTAATAAAATATTGTTTTTTGGACAAGTTCAGAATATTGTATTTTTGAAATACCTTCACGAGCCGCTGTGTGAGAGAAAATCTCAAAGTACCTCTACTACGTCCTTATACATGACAGTGATGTATGAAGCCTTTGTGCGGAAATATAAGGTAATCTAAAGGGCTTTTATTGAAATAAAACACCCGTGTAATTGTGTTAGACCCAGCTTTTGAAAAGATGACAATAAGATGCGCAAGTGAATATGCAAAGAAGAATAGTGTGGCCTAGATAATATAATATTTGTAATTTTTTTTTTATTTTTTTTATTATGGTAAATAAATAAATAAATATTCACGGACATTTCACACATCGCTATCTGATCCCAAAGTAAGCTAGGAATAACCTGCTTGTGTTATGGGTATCAGACTACGGATATTAATACTTATATACTTTTCTTCTTCTTCTTCTTCTTCGTGTCAATGGCGACAAAAATAGCTAGATATGCCCAATCCAAAACTCAGCAAGATTGACTGCGCGGTCCGTAGCCTGATTCAGATCCGCAATTGCACAGGTGTAGGGGCACAGCGAACATGACAGTAGGTGGTCCATTGACTGCAGAAGTGCACCACAGTCACAGCCCCCGCTCCCCGGGTCCAGGTAGCCCCATCTTACCCGGTTCGCCCTACAGCAGCCGACCTGGGACCTCAACCTATTTAGGGACTTCCAGGTGGCCCATTTAAGTTCATGCCCGGGTGGTAGGCTCTCAGCAGGCTGGATGTTGTCTGGAGGGGGTGCATTTTCCGTGAGCCACCGCTGGTTCCGAACGCTTTCGGGTTGACCCTCCACAGCAATGGTACATCGAAGGAAGCTCCTTCTGCTTTTAAGGCGGGAGCTTGGTATAACGTGTTGGAAGAGTGGGTGCCGCGCATCGGTCTCCTGCTTTCCCTTCTCAATCTCACATGCCACTTGTCGCCTTACGCTAGGTGGAGCGATACCGGCAAGTGGATATACTCTATTTAGGGGAGTAGGCTTAAGGCAGCCCGTTATCATGCGACATGTGTCATTTAGGGCAGTATCAACCTCCTTCGCATGCGTAGAGCGGTGCCACACTGGACACGCTCACCCGCTGAAAAGGAGAGAGCGAGGCTGGTTGTTCTGACAACATGTGGGGCTGCTCCCCAGGACGTGGATATTAATTTTTGTACCAGGTTATTCCTGCTCGCCACTTTTTGCTTGGTGTTGATGCAGTGGGTTTTAAATGTGAGAGCGCGATCGAGGGTAACGCCGAGGTAGCGCGGTTTTGGGCAGTGCTCAATTTTGACTCCTCGCCACGAGATGTTAAGGGGTCGGTTTGCTTCCCGATTACGCAAGTGGAAAGCGCACGATTGGGTTTTTAAAGGGTTGGGTCGAAGTCCATTCTCCTTATAATATTGGTCTAGCCTTTCCAGTGCCGCCCCCAGTTTGGCTTCGGCCTCTTCAAAGCTGCCTGTCTGAGCAGCCAACGCTAGGTCGTCCGCGTATAGAAAGTGTTTTGTGCTCAGGTTTATTGGCTGGTCATTTGTGTAGATATTAAATAATGCTGGAGCCAAGACACTTCCCTGTGGCAGTCCATTTTTCTGAACGCGCCATCGGCTTTTTTTGTTCTGCATATGCACTTGGAATCTGCGGTTTGTGAGGAGTTCCGTCAGGATTTTAGTGAAGCCCATGTCATTGGTCATCCCAAGTACTTTGGCAAGGAGCCTTTTGATGTTTACTGTATCGTATGCCGCTGACAGGTCGACAAACACAACACCGGTTATTTGTTGGATTTCAAAGCCATCCTCCATATGTTGGGTAAGGTTCAGGATTTGGCTCGTGCACGATTTACCGGGTCTAAATCCGGCCTGTTCGGCGATGAGTTTATTCTCCAGTATTGGTGTTAGACGGGCCAGTAACATCCTCTCGAACATCTTGAAGGTGTGGCATAGCAGAGAAATGGGGCGGTAATTTTTAGGGTCGTTGGGACTCTTGCCAGGCTTGAGGAGCGCTATGACTTTTGCTCTTCGCCACGGTTTTGGTATCCTAAGGGATTTTAGGCAGTTATTAAAGAGAGCAAGAAGCCAGGACACTACCTCGGGTCCAAAATGTTTTATTTGGTCGACGGTGATATCGTCCACGCCTGCTGCTTTACCCGTTTTTAATATTTTTATTGTGTCTGTAATTTCCTGCAGTGAAAAAGGCTGACTGATTTCGTTTACACACTGCGATGACTTTCGGTGTTTTGGGGTCTTGAGTAAGCGGTATTGTGGCTTTCCATTTAGGAGAAGTTGGTGTGCCACTTGGTCTGGCGTCACTTGACCGGGGTTGACAGCGGCCGGTGGGTCATCAGTGAGTCTCCTCACAGCTCCCCATGCCTTCTTGCTGTTATGTGTCATGTCGACACTAGCAACCAGTTGCATCCACTTGTCCCTGCGACCCTCAGCTACGGCATGCATAAGTTGCTCTCCCTTCTGTATTGTTTCTTCCGAGAAGGGGTTTTCGCTGTGCAGAGACTGGTATTCGTCAAACAGCTTGGCGGATTCATTCTTAAGGCCTGGGACGTAGGAAGTTCGACATCCTCGTGGAATGCATTGTCGGGACGCAGTCCATACCAGTTTCACAAATGAATCGTAGTTTTCAGGGGATGGATCTACGTCACCGATCATTGAGTCCAGCATTTCGGAGTAGAGGTCCCAATTGGCTTTCAAAAAATTAAATCTTGGTTTGTAGCTTATTGTTGCTGGTCGTACAGCCGCGGTGATTTGACAGGTGATAGGTCTGTGTTGGGTATTAGGTATCGCTGAGCACACATTTTTTCTTCATAAAGGACGCAGGTTTTTGCTGGTAAATATGAGATCGGGGTTGTACCCACGGAGCCAGCGTCGGCTATCAAAGGAAGCGGGAAGCTTTGCATCGTGGACAAGACACAGGTTTTCCGCCTCTGCCCATCCTTCAACCGCCTCACCGTCCGAATTTGTGGTGGAGTACCCCCATGTTATGTTTGGGCTATTGAAGTCTCCCACAACTATTCTGGATACCTGACCCGAAAAGATTTGCGGTGGCTCAAAAATGAATGGGCTGTTTGGTGGTTTATAAACCGATGTCACTGAACAGTTACTTACGTCGACCGTAAGGATTTCAATGTTGTTTTTATAAGTGCTTGATGCCGCAGCTATGGACAAAGAGGGCCTTGCAAAAATAGCACTACCATACGTAGGGTGCGCGTTTTCGACTATGAGTGACATGCCATTTATTTCGGGTCGCGGTTGGTGGCTACTCCTGTGCGTTTCCTGGACACAGAGGATGTCACAATGTGTTCTTTTACATAGTTCCGCAAGGATGGATGACTTGTTTGCCGAGAACCCCTCTATATTGATGGATATCACCTGGAAGGTACTGCTGAGATCTCTGGGGTTAGCTCTGAGAAGAGCTGTTTGTCTATTTGTTGCCATTGTGGTGAGAGGATTAGTCACCTAGACTCTGCGTTACCGAGTGCTAGGTGTCCAGGGTGCGCCGGACGTTGGGAATCAAGTTCGCTTTATTGACGTCGCTCGTGGAGGCTCCTCTCTTGCACCCCAACACACACACTTATATACTTTTAAATACATACATATTATACATAGAAACACCCAGACTCTTGAGACAAATATTTATGGGTCACACAAATATTTGTCTCCGGTGGGAATCGAACCCACGACCTCCAGCGCCGCAGGCGGTATCACTACCGACTACGTCACAGAGGCAGTCGAATGAAAATAAAAAGATATGACATTAAACTTGTGTTGGCATAGGTAACTTTGTTTATTGTAGGGATATACCTACCTTACGGTAAAATTCATGGTTCGTGTTGCTCTATGCTGTTTATAATATAACGCAGAAGCTCTGTGAAACAAGTTTTTGTAATCGGAAGATTCCAGGAATCGGGTTCTGGGAGGTTTTTGTCCGAATGAGATCTCTCTCATTAGCAGTAGTACTAAACGTCAATTAGATCATTCATCTATTTGAGTTGTTAGAGGTGAGATTTAGAATTGATGTCGCAGGCAAAGCCGCGGTGCAAAACCAGTAATGTTATAAAGTAAATATAACATTAATTATTATGTCGAAAAATTTCATTGAAGTGAGTGATTTCTTCAATATTTATTCAAGTCACATTTGGCGTTACGTGAATGTGTAAATGCCATATAAAATTAAATTAGTGCCAAGCCGTCGGACTTCGTTAAGTCGGTGAATAAAAGTCAAAAGAATTCAGTTTATTTATTGGTTGCGTAATGGCATGTTGATGTGTTTACTTGTGTTTTTTTCGGTACATTAAAATGTGGTACGAGTAAGTAAAGTACTCGTTAGTGTGTTGACTGATGAGGGTTGGGCGTCACTATTAGCGGGGTAGATTTATTCGCTGCTAACTCATTCCTTTTCTATATCATTTTCTATAGATATGAAAACATACTGTAACGATTACTGCTTTAATAAGAATAGCTGTGTTGTTACATGTGGCACGAGGAAGTAAGTACCTACTCGTTAGTGTGTTGACTGATGAGGTTGGGTGTCACTATAAGCGAGATAGATTTATTCGTAGCTAAATGACTCATTCCCTTTCTACATAATTTTCTAAAGAGATTTAAATATACTAAAGCAATTATCGCTGTTATAAGATTAACTGTGTTGTTGTATGTGGTACGAGGAAGTAAGTACTCGTTGGTGTGTTAACTGGTAAGAGTTGGGCGTCACTATTAGTGGGATAGATTTATTCGCTGCTAACTGACTCATTCCTTTTCTATATAATTTTCTATAGAGATGAAAATATACTGTAGTGATTATCGCTTTCATAAGATTAACTGTGTTGCAACATGTGGTACGAGCATACGAGTAAGGAAGCACTCGTTAGTGTGTTAACAAATGAGGGTTGGGCGTCATTATTGGCGAGATAGATTTACTCGTAGCTAACTGAATCATTTCGATTCTGTATCATTTTCTAGAGAAATGAAATATACTGTAGTGATAACAGCTTTTAAATATCAGCTTTGTTGTTACATATGGTAAGAGGAAGTAAGAACTCGTTAGTGTGTAGACTGATCAGGGATAGGTGTCACTATTAGTGGCATGGATTTATTCACGTCTAACTGAAAAAGAAACTCTTGTCTGTATTCTAAAGAGGTATTTATGCGGTACATTAAAATGTAGTATGAATAAATAAAGCACTCGTTAGTGTTAACTGATGAGGGTTAGACGTTACTATTAGCGAAATAGTTTTTATTTACTATTTATTTTAGTAGCCCAAGTAATGCATTTGAGAGGAATACAACATTAATTTAGTTTAAGAGATTATAAGAATATTATGTTTAGACATAAATACGAACTTTATTATACTTTGTATCTATATTGGTATAATACCGTCCGTTTCATAAAAGCAAAGATAATAATAATATAACTACAGTCTTTAATTTACAATTTACTCGTACAATTCATCTACACTACGCTGTCAGTGAGGACTTAGATAAACACAGTCCAGACATAATTGAGCCAAATCCTAAGATTTATATACTTTTTGCAAACTTTGTAATCTACAAAATATACAGTGGCTTGTAAACTGTGAATAATTTTAAAGAGATACTTATAAATAAGTGTTGAGTTAGTTTTTACAGCTTGCTCCGCAAATTATGCGCCATAATGTTGGTGAAATATGAGGAAGTGTTTTCAGGGAATATTTATGAGATTAGAAGGAGCGATAAATTATAGCTTTAGAAACATTATATCCTACATTTATATATGGATGTTCCTCAATAACGCTCTAAGGGTGTAATTTGGTACAGGGTTAAATAATTATAGCCTGAAAGACAGACAGTACTGTAATAACACTTTTATAGAATACATTCCCATTTAATGTGGGAACGCGACTAAAATTCCACGAGGGAAAACCCGCGGGTATTATCTAGTACTAAATAAAGTAGCTCTATGTTCCTTCTTGTTATTTTATTTTCTGTATGTGCCAATACATATATTATTGGTATAGGTACTAGCGGATGTCACGCGGTTTCACCCGCGTAGTTTCCGTTCCCGTGGGAATATGGGAATAAAATGTAGCTTATGTTCACTGGGAATAGTTTACCTTTCTAACAGTGAAAGAATTTCTAAAATCGATTCAGTAGTTTCGGAGCCTGTTCGATGCAAATAAACAATTAATCAAATATTTTCTCTTTTTATTTAGTATAGACTTACTGTGACACATAAAACGTGATTTGGAGAGGATCTTTATTTTCACACGTTTTTTACGTACTCTACAGTACTTATTAGGATTTTGGGATGTATTGAAAAGAGACTTCTACTGTTACTTGCATAAGGTAGATTTTAGAATACGTTAAAGAGAAAACTTAACCAGGATTATTGAACGATGTGTTTCGTCGTGGTTTCGGTGAAGCTAAATTGCTTGCTGCATTTGACATTGCTTCCTGTCTTCAGGGCTCTCGGAGATTTTTCATTTGGCTAGTAGGTAATATATTTTGTTAGTCCTAGGACATCCTTCCGAGGGCTTACCCGGGGCTCACAACCATAGGCTGTTGGGCGTTACGTGAGGATTTTTAGTCGGTAGGAGTCCGGCATAACATCCATGAGGATTTTCCCTCACGTAAAAAAAAAAAAAAAAAAAAAAAAATTGTTATAACATTCCTGAACGCTTGGACGATTCTAGTGTTACGAGTATATATTGTGTCACAAAATAAGTACCTACCTTTTCATTTTGTGATTGTGTGCTGGTTGTAAATATAATTGTAGTTAATAACAAACCAAATGAATAATACACTGAAATTATTCAACTCAAAATGTTCGGTTGTTGTATGTACACGATAATAGCATAGTAACATTGGAACTCTATGATAATCATAGGAATACCAAAATACTCTGATAATAGGCTCACCACCAGCATGAAAGAGTAACAATCATCCTGATATTTACTAATACTCTTACAAACCTCTGCTTCTTACTAATATTAAAAGTGCGAAAGTTTGTCAGTGTTTTTATTAACGTGAGGAAAATCCCACATGGATGCTATGTATGCCGGACTCATACCGACTAAAAACCAAACGTTCACTACCTAATGCCTACGGTTGTGAGCCCCGGGTAAGCTCTTCGAAGGATGACCCCAGGATTCCCAACATACCTTGGCTACCACTGCGGCCTCGCCTAGGGGGTTCGGGAGCTATCCCGCGTCTTTGGTGGCGTTGTTCGTCTGTTATACCGCTTCTTAGGGTGTGTGACGTGCGTGAAACTATTACGTCACGCTGTCTTCTTGGGCCTGTTTCTGTAAGGGTGGTGAGAAGCCCTCCCACCGTCCTCAGGCCTCGGTCATGGAGGCGATATTAAAGTTTGTCAGTGTAGATGTCTGGTTGTTTGTTACTCTTTCGCGATATAACTGAATCTGGAATAATAAACACATTGGCTATTATTTCAGGGTGTAAGTTCTCATGGAAAGCGGTTACGGAAACCAAATTCCAGGTGGGATTTTTATAATATAAGTATCTAGGAAAAAATCAAAATGTAACACAACACACACACACACGAAACGTATAGGTAAACAGGATATCTCTGATCTTTCATTTGAATCGACTTTTATTTTTTCACTTAAAATACTGGCATTTCAAAGACCGAAGATTTGTTGGTCCGTAAACGAATTAGGCTGCGAAACCAAACCGCCTTAACCCTTTTCAACCTTCGTCAGAACATCATGTATATTAAGCAATGTTCACAAAGGGACCCTAACCTATGTTTGTCAAATTATTGAGTGTTCAAATGAATGGGACCATAACTTATAATACGCAATTACTCCTTGGTTAGTAGACACAGCCTGTTGAACAAATCGTCATGAAATTTAAATACCACCAAAAAAACAAATGTGATGGACCGACGACCTGAAGATGGTTGCAGATATTAGGAGCACATCCAGTCGTTAATTGGGAGAGGCCCATGTCCCGTAGTGAAATGCCATAGGCTGAGTTGATTGAAACAAACAAAAAAGAAAAACTCTATCAAAATTTTCATTTTACGTAGACACAGTTAGACAGTGTGAAAATGGATAGAGGCAGATTGTAAATACCTGCTGTTAAAAAATTCAGGCTGTTCTGAAGACTAGTTTGATGGGACTTGGTGGAACTTGCTGCTCATATTGAATAACGCCACTTGTACTGTTGTGAAACCTGTCAGGTGTAGCTTAAATAAATGTTGTGGAACAGTCACATGGCTTTATTCAATAAGTTCTGAAGACTTTAAACTTTGGTACTTCAAAAGGGGTCTTAAAAGGTTCTTACAGGGTCGGCAGCGCGAGTGTGGCACCTCTGGTGTCACAAACGTTCATGGGCCTTATGCTTGTCTGTCACCTTAGCGGTATAAAAAATTGAATTTTTTATACCGCTATTGAATTGAATTAACGATAACAATGATACTAGCCAATTGAGGACCAACTGCTTAATGTGCGTTAAAAGTAAGAGATAGCGCTTGTAATGGTAAGTAATGCCACAAACGTTCTACCATCTCAAGAACAACCGCAAACAATATGTTAGATAAACCAAACCAATTGGCGCCTTTTATTCCGTCAATATCAACCAATCAAATCAGCCTATGGCAGTCCACTGTTTAACAACAAGATACATAATACAATTACAATTGCATCTTGTGTTGACATTCTGGCCCCGTCCCATCTCCCTAAAACAAAATTAAAAGCCCGCTCAGCAGCGAAAGCGGTTGAAAATATTAAAATGAATAAGTATAAGGGTCTCGACTGGTCATATCGTTTTCTTCCCATCGGGGACGAGACCCTTTTTTTTGTTTAAAAAATTCTCATGGATGTTATGCCGGACTCCTACCGACTAAGAAACCTCACGTAACGCCCAACAGCCTATGGTTGGGAGCCCCGGGTAAGCCCTCGGAAGGATGCCCCAGGACTCCCAACAGACCCACGGCCGCCACTGCGGCCTTGCCCAGGGGGTGGTTCGGGTGCTATCCCGCGTCTTTGGGGAGTGTCAGGCATGATCCCGCTTCCAAGGGGGGGCCGTGCGTGAGTTCCTCACGTCACGCTGCCGTCATGGGCCTGCTTCGGTAAGGACGGTGAGCCGCCCTCTCACCGTGACCTCCATGACCGGGGGCCTGACCCCGGTCTTGGAGGCCGATAGTCCTCGGCGAAGACAAGTTTTTTTACTATATATAGTTAAATTTGAAAAAGCGCCTAGTAGAGTCGATTTGTGACCCAAGGGCTGACAGGTCTCTTTCTCAGCGAATAGGTATTGCTATTCAAAAGGGCAATGCTGCTAGTCTTTTATGAACAACGCCACGGGGGCCTTATTTAGGTTTAGTTTAGATAGTAATGTTAATGAGACCGTATTCTTAGCATTCCATGGATTCTCCGTGCGGGCGCCGGGTCCATAGCGTGGCACAGGGGGGAACACCCCGACGGCGTCTGGGACTTGCGACCCATTCGAGTAGGTTTAGGGTGGCCACCTTACTATGCGCATAAACGATCACCTTCCACCGTCAACAATGTCCCCCCCTGCCCAACCAGATTTGGTAAGATCCTAACAATGCCGCTTTGGATACTCGTTTTAGTAAAGAGCTTACTGAAGCTCTTGGCAATCCAAGGTCCTTAAATAAATTATACAGGGATTTAGCTGGCTAGCTAGTAATAATTATGTTTCACTGTAATTTTTAACAATAAAGTTGTATAATTACAAGTAATCTCTAAAGATGTTTTAAGGAATTCTAGTAAATGATAAACTTCCTTTTGTAATGATTCTGAGAAATGCATAAACAAAATTGCAATCGAATGTACGCCTCCGGTCGTAATTCTGTTTGTTTATTACAAACAATAATAAAACCATCTGATCAAAAGAAATGCACTGATTTCATGTCAGGTAATTGAATAAATGTCACTTTTGACATCCATTACTGTTCATCACTCATACAGCATTATTTTGTAAACGTGTTATCGTTTTTGGATTCAAGGATCATACAGCCTTGCTTGGTTTTGAAATCTGATGAATCTTTGTTTGACATACCTACCTGAAATAGTGATACTTACCTCTGAGGACATTTTCGAGTAAAGACTGACTGGAAAATAAGTATTGATGAATAAACTTTATTTTTCTATACTTAACTATTTAATTAGGTACCTGCTCATAACTATGTATTTTTTTCTTAACAGTAGATGACTAGATAATTTATTAAAAAATATTTATTTGATATTAAGATATTGTTGTTTACCTGACCTGCTTCCTAATAATTTTGTACTAAGTATCAAATTGCCTGCTTATAGGAACGTGTTATTCAAAGTAATTAAGAGCCTACCAGACGCCAAATTGTTGAAAGAAGATAGAAGATATACATTTTAGCGTGCAAGACAGAGAGAGCTGCGATCGGTTTTTGTGCGTTTTTAACGAAATAAATTAATTATAAAAAAACTATAACCAATATTAAAAAAGTGAACTAGTGCAAATGAAGATTTTACTATTGTCTTTCTTATAAATATTTTATATTATTAAAACAACTTAAAACTTATGAGATCTAGGTTAAAATTTCAAGAAATCGAGGTATTTTCAACACAAGAATCTATCGAAGATTTTATCAGCAATCGTGTTTTTAGCCTAGTGCGTTTTTAGTTTATGAACTGAAGTTGTCTGTGTTAAAATTTTAATTCATTAGACCTCACGAGTCCTGAGATCTAGATCAAGGTAATAGTCTGTTTGGCGTCATACAGACTCTTAATGGGACGTGTCTATCGCTCGCTCTCTGTTATTGCAATGAACTTTAGTTGTTTGTGTAAGGAATTTTATTTAAGTGGTGTATACACAGTTTGTATACATAAGTGTACTTATAACATCTATTTATACTTACCAATCTCTTTGAATTTCTGGGTTAACATAAAACAGCATAAAAAACACATTTTTGCTTGACTCTTTAGGCAAACTAGACAAATAAAAACAATATTCCATGAAAAAGTAAAATCGTCTATTATTGCGCACATTTTCAGATTTTCTAGACAATCCACTCAAATTTACGTAAAAATCTGATGGATGTTTTCTAATACCAGAGATTTTTCTAAAATCCTCCGCTGTTTATTTTAAAGTTACGAAACTTAACTATTTTAAATATGGAAAAAGAATTGGTTTCGAGCAGGATTCAAACCTGCGTCACAGATTAAATAATAGTTACTACGTAACAGATACATCACTCCCATACTTAACCTCAAAAATATTAGCTATGACATATCGCTACAGTGGAAAACATGAAAGAAAGAAAGAAAGAAAGAAAGAAAGAAGAAAGAAAGAAGAGATTCGTGCTCACACCGTATGATTGCGTCATCGAGTGACAACTATTGACAACATTAGGGTTGTAAGCACGTAACCAAAATACATATAACTACAAAAAACAATAAACACAGTGTCTGAAAAAAAAACTAATAATATTTTATAACTTCTTCTTCTTTACATAAGAATTATATTATAACTAGCCTGCGTCTTCGGCGATCTGTGCCAACGCGTTATCCACCCGCTACCGAAACATACTCGGAACCAACTAAATTTTCCACCTTATTGTACGTCTTGGGGCGACGTAGGCACCATCTACCGGCACTTTTTAGAAAGTTACACGGCACGAATGTATAGAATTGCACCTATATTCATTCGATTTATGATGAAACCAGCCCGAACATAAAGATTATTTTTGAAAAGCAATTATAGTATGCTAACTGATCATAAATTTTAAATATGGAAAACAATTGGTTTCAAGCAGGATTCGAACCTGCGTCTTCGGCGATCCGTGCCGACGCGTTATCCACTCCGCCACCGAAGACGCAGGTTCGAACCCTGCTCGAAACCAATTCTTTTTCCATATTTAAAATTTATGATCAGTTAGCATACTAATTGCTTTTCAAAATAAACTTAACTATATTCTTGATTGCGAAGATAATTCAAAAGTTCGAGTTCATTGATTAATTCAAAAAACAAGGATAGAGAATGGAACAAGCGATGGAAAATGAAATATCTTTACTTACCGTAGCTGTTAATACTAACTTGTAAAGAATTAATAAACAATTTGTTCAAATACAATTCGAACTGGTTGATAATCAACGTTAATGGAACCTTCTCCCTTATTTGACCCCATTTTACTGACCTGATTTTAATCAAAAATCGCTGTGACAAAAAACGTTAATCTCCAATTTCGTGAAAATACTTTAAAGGGGTGTAAGAGAGTCCTGGGACATCCTTCCGAGGGCTTACTCGGGGCTCCCAACCAAAGGCTGTTGGGCGTTACGTGAGGTTTTTTTAGTCGGTAGGAGTCCGGCATAGCATCTATGATGGATTTTTCCTCACGTTAAAAAAAAGGAGAACACCCCTTTAGACCCCTTAGAGACACCACCAATATCTTTGAGACTCAAGCGACTTCATCTGCAAGCGGTGCACCTGCTGGACTAAACCACCTCAATTTAGTAGATATTATTAGATTGCTTGATTGTTACAGCGCAGCGTGATGGAGAACATCCAAACAAATTTACTAACTTTCACATTTATAATATTAGCAGAAAGTAGGGTAGTAGGATAAGTTTTTGATTTAGCCCCTTTCCTCACCAGCCAGGTCTGCACGTAGTCCTGGGGACATCCTTCCGAGGGCTTACCCGGGGCTCCCAACCGTAGGCTGTTAAGTAGGATACGTGTGGTTTTTAGTCGGTAAGAGTCCGGCATGGCATCCCTGTAGGAATTTTACTCACGTTGAAAAACAGGTAAAAGGGAGAGATAAGACACAAGGTTTCAGCTTGCCCCAAATACCTACCTCCTTTAAAATATACATTATGAATCTGTAAAGGAGGTTAAAAGAAAATTAGAATATTTAACCGTCAGAAAATGAAGACACGTTTACGTTCAGTCAATCGTGATCATTCATGAATCATACTCCAATCTTGAGGTATACTAGCACAACTTCGGTACTTCAATAAGAACAAACAAAGTATACTACAAAAAAAATCGTTTGCCCTTAACACATCAGCACAATTTTATAGGTCTTATAAACAACTACTGTCGTGACAGAACACATTGGGATTGATCAATTTCTTGTCGTAAACTCAATACCCTCGGCTATCGTAAAAGCGAGCTATAAAACCACCTCAGCAATAAGAGACTGCGGTCAATCAAATTAGTATGTACCTATGACGTCAACATGAGCTTGGTAGTTTGGTGTTTTTTTTTTCGGGGTACAAGGAAACACGATCTGTTGATAACTGGTATGAGAAAAGTTTCAGGACAGCCTCGGAAATTTGAGCTGGAAATAGTTATATCATGTTCGTTTAATGTTTAATTTAATAATTTTAATTTTTTATTGTTTAATCGTGTGTTAGCAGAAAGTAGTTTCAAGAGCCAAATGAACCGACGACGTGCATGCATGAAAAGAAAAATGAAAGTTGAAGAATCAAGTTTAGTGAGGTGTGTATGGACCGTGCCGTGTGTCGCTCGGTTCTTTCTGCCTACCCCGCAAGGGATTTGGCGTGAAGATAGTATAGTATAGTATATTTGCATAACGGTTTCAATAAATAGTGTGAGTGTGACATTGCGTCCAGTAATCTGACAAATATGTTTATATAATTATGACTATGTGGCGACCGCCACATAGCGAAGATCAGTAGAAGTCCTACATCGCGATATAAAAGTTCTCGCAACGAAGTATAGATAAATCCTGAATCGCGATATCAGAGTTCTCACGGCGATGAATGATATAACCAACAGTCCAACATCAACCGTTGGGCTTTGGCCCGCCAGGCACGATCACCTAGCCTGGTCGGAGGATCCTCCCTTTGTGTGTTGGAGGAACATTCCCAACCTTTCCTCCACAACTTAATCCTACAGTACATGCTTACATTGCTAGACTACTGCGGCTGCGAGGCAATGTCCCAAATATATTAGACAGAGTAAAAATATCCTGACCGCTACAACTCATGACTCACACCACAAGTTACGGTGCGAATTTTCGTTACTTTTTATGGGGCGTAGGTGTGAAGCTCTTTATGCCCAATCAAATCACAATGAAGGCAGCACTTGGACGGCTCATATCATTGCCAATTACTTTTAATAACTCTAGGCGTTTATTGGTTGTAAAAATATTGATATTTATTTTAAAAATAATGTATTTAGAAAAGGCCTGCCGGGCAGAAATTGCTTTTAGCGATAAGGCCGTCCATTAGTAGTGCTATACTGTATCAAATTACAAATTGTAATACTATCTTGGTGTACAATAAAGTATATAATAAATCCCTACTAATATATAAACGTGAAAGTAACTCTGTTTTTTTTTTTTTTTTTATATTCAGCTCGCCAAATTGACGTCGCCACCAGCCTGATGGTAAGAAAGCAGTGGCGCATCTAGCGATTGGGGGCCACTTCTTACAGTGGTCCTCAAGTTGGTGGCCCTGTGATGTGCCTCTTCACGCTCCTCTTGAAGAACCCGGGATTGTAAGATGAGGGAAAGACGTGTGCGGGCAGGTCGTTCCATGTTTTTATAGTTCGACAGAGGAACGATCTTTTGAAACGCTCGGTTCTGGCGAAGATTCTCTCCACTGTGTATGAGTGGCATCTCTGCCCGGCACGCGTTGTTCGGGATCGGAAAGGAGATGGTGGGATCAGGTTGAAGAGCTCTTCAGAACATTCGCCGTGATACATTCGATAGAAGGCAGCCAAGGACGCTATGATTCTTCGCTGCGACAAAGGTGCGAGGCCTCCCGTCACCTCAGTCTGTGTGTCCGTTAAGCTTTCACGCCTAAACCGCTGAAGCTATTCAGATGAAATTTCGTATAGTGATAGTTAATAAGCGACCAAGCTAGAAGAGGTCAGTGACAGTAGACGATAACGACTTCTACATGGACGAATCCGCGGGGATCATTAATATTTTAATTCATGGACAATCAGTAATATTAACTGCCATAAGTATGACTTTATTTTGACTGTTTTAAGTAAATCTGACTTGCAGCCTTCGCCAAGTAACCACAACTGGAGAAATAAACCCAGAAACGATGGTGGAAATGTTATGTGTGCTGTTCCTACTGATCCCTGGTATTAAGACGCAACTGAGCCTAATAGATATAGAGGTCTACTGTCATTACCAATAAGACTACATGAGCAGATACAAAGTAGATGTTCCAAAGACTGATCACCTACGTTTACCCACGCTGGATATAATAAGTGCAGGTAAGATGAACGCATAAGCATATTGTACGCCCATGTTTCACCATTTGTATCTAGTTCCAATTGATAAGTGGTGAGCCTATTGCTGTGTTGAAGTGCTGATAGTCGCTATCTGCCGAAAGGCAGTGGGTAGGCCTAACTACCTTGACCATACAAAACACGCGTCCTTCAGGCTTGGAAATGTAGCATTTTATATCTTATTTTAGTTGTAACAAGATAATACTTTAACTTATTCAAAATCGAAGAAAACCAATTTATAGGTGTATATTTTCTTCATATGTTGGCATATTTTTTTCTTTCGTGTCGATAAAATTTGAAGTCAATTTGGGGGTGACTCTATGATCGTTTTACACGTTATGTATAATTAATATACAATTTACAACAAAACCATATTTTGACACACATCTTGTAGATTAACAATATATTTTTGGCTGTAATATGTCGTCTAGATACTTATGCAGACAAAAAACGCTTTCATTTGGACCTCTTTTTCGTCATTTTCTAAACCAGTTCCCTTAGGGCATTCATTTTGATATGGCTCAACAACTAGCGATAATAACCCCTCAGTTTTAGAGTAACACCTATGCGTGATTGATGAGACTAACTTACAAAATATTGTATGTGTTTCGTATATAAATTGAAAATCAATTTAATTTATTATTCATTGTTTCTCTGTGGCATATTTCCAAACAATTACTGTTCTACTTTATCGTAACAAATGAGCTCAGAATATAATTGCCAAACAACAGTATTGTTACTGAAACTTTGGCAATTAACAACTTTGTAGTAGACATACATTAATATTTTGTTGGCACTCAATTTCATAAACGTATGGTAAAGTATGATAAAACTTTAAATATGGCTATCAAAGAGGCATTGATAGCTTTTAAACTTTGTCATACGCTTTTACTTCTAATTCGACTTTAAATATTATTCCGGACTAGAGAACACCCCTTTGCTAAATTTGAGTAGGAATTAACTCGTTTATTTCTGGGTTAAAAGTAGCCTTAGCATTTTCCGGATTTTGAACACTTCTTCTTCCAACGAGACCTTGTCCCATCACTTGGGGCCGGTCTTCTTTTCCTCATACTCCATCTTGCACGATCCATGCCCTCCATCCATCGATTTTGAACACAGACAAAAAAATGCAAGCTCATGTTTTGTTTAAGTAGCGGTTGAAGAAATTATTTGGTTTTCCCCACCAAACGCTCTCGACTAAAAGAAAGAGCGTTTCTTGGGGAAACTTTCATAAGCAATTTTATTATTTTATTACTTAGCGACGATAAATTATATTTATGAGTGACCGCTTGCATTTCTTGAACTGAAGTTGATTGCAAATGTGCCTGTGTTTCTTGTCTTCGTTTATAGAGCTCCAGTTTTTAAACGCAGTGGTATAAATAAATAAATATTCACGGACACTCCACACAACGCTATCTGATCCCAAAGTAAGCTAGGAATAACCTGCTTGTGTTATGGGTATCAGACCACGGATATTAATACTTATATACTTTTAAATACATACATATTATACACTAGCTGAGCCCGCAACTTCGTTTACGTCACATAAGGTGTATGAAAGGAAAGGTATTTCTTCATCAGAGTCATCAAGCAGCGTCTGAAACTGCCCTGTTTGCTTAATCATAAAAGAGCTTAATGATTAAGTCTATTTTAAAGCAATTCAGTCCACGCCTTCGGCGCGGACTGAATTGTTTAAAAATAGTCTTAATCATTAAGCTCTTTTATGATTAAGCCAACACGCCAGTTTAGGTTCACTCACTTTCAAAGAAACCCCTACAATTAAAATTTTCAAAATATATGATTCTTAAAAGTGTTATAACTCTTTTATTTCTAAACCGATTTACATAAAACAAACGTTAAATGTTAACTGGAGCAAACCTCAACACAATAAAAAAAACCGCATTGCAATCGGTTGAGCGGTTACTGAGATTAGCGTGCACAACCGTACAGACAAACAGATATACAGACATACAGACATACAGACAAACAGACAAAAATTCTAAAAATCATTGTTTTGGGTTCTATTGCGTTCATAAAGCCCCCCTATAATATTTTTTCTTATTTATCTTCCATGTACAGACAGCGACCTGTTACGATTTTATTATATGTATTGATAGAAACACCCAGACTCTTGAAACAAATATTTATGGGTCACACAAATATTTGTCTCCGGTGGGAATCGAACCCACGACCTCCAGCGCCGCAGGGGGTTTCACTACCGACTGCGCCACAGAGGCAGTCAAAGTGGTATATTTTCTTCCATAAGGTAATAACATTATTTTATATGGACCTGTATCTATAGATCTGATTTCAAGCACTTATTCGCCAGAATTCTTATTATTTTGTTTTATATCTATGCGTATAGGCACAACTTCATCATCATCGCCAGCATGTCACTCGATAAAAAAGATTCTACTTTGGCTCGTTTTTTTTACTTCTAAGACAAGCTCATGACGATAATGGAGTAGTCTGCGTAGCCTGTGGACGTTTGGAAACCAGAGGAGCTATTTTCACGCTGATGACCCTGCAAGAACCTTTTGAGACTCCTTTTAAAGAACCCCATGCTATGGGTATTAAATAAAAAAGATTCTAGATCTCTGAATGAAGTGTACAATAAGCTAGCGAAACAGTCCTGGGATATCCTTACGAGGACTTACCCGGGCCTCCCAACCGTAGGCTGTTGGTCAGGATACGTGAGGTTTTTTAGTCGGTAGGAGTACGGCATAGCATCCATGAGGAATTTCACTCCCGTGAAAAAAAAGCTAGCAAAACAACACAACAAATTTTCTTAATTAAAATTCATGTATGGATATGAATATATTATCAAAGTTAGAAACTTTCTTTCCTTTTTCACGTAATATTTTAACATTATTTGAAACGAATGCTTTTGCAGTCAACGTGTGTTATGTCTTTGGAAACGTCCGAATAATATCGCAAGTAAAAAAGTCAATATCTTTTCAACACTCGTTCATATTATACGCAGCTGTGATTTATAGGACTGCATGACTTTTTAGTAGTTTCTTCAAACTTAGTTTTTATAACTTATGTATAGGTACTGCTTTAACATAGCTTTGAGTATTTTCCGACGTTTAAATGATTGATGTGTCCAATTTAGAAATATTTCATCGATATTAAAAATTGTTGCTAACAGCTGTGATTTATAGGACTGCATGACTTTTTAGTAGTTTCTTTTAACTTAGTTTTTATAACTTATGTATAGGTACTGCTTTAACATAGCTTTGAGTATTTTCCGACGTTTAAATGATTGATGTGTCCAATTTAGAAATATTTCATCGATATTAAAAATTGTTGCTAAGCAATATAGATTTTACTGAATGATCAAAAGGCGTTTGGCAAAGTGTTCTATTTTAAAATTAAAAGTATCATTTATCGGGCCATAATACTTTGCTTAGCATGTTGAAAAATGTAAGTGCGTCATTATGTTATAACGACTTCAAATAACTTCGGTTTTAAAAAGAAAATGATGAAACATTAAGAAAAAACATTAAACTGAAAGTTATAACTTTAGTGTCCTTCATAAAAAGAAATATTCTAGATCCTTCGTATAAATTCTGGTCATCAAATTATTTATTAGATACCTTCTAACGATTTTCCATTTCTTTTAAAGTGTCAGCAGTTCATAAAACTTTAATACACATTGGAATCTTATCTTATCGGTAGCAACTTAGAAACAATCCAGGTATAACGTTTCATAAGAGAATATGTATCATGTTTCATAAGAGTTCTAGAGTGGAGACCGCGACTCGGCAAACGTAGGGTCTTAGATCATCCAACCACAGGATGCGCCTTACTTAAGCATTGTTTTCTGCCATTGCACATGACCATTTGCCGAGTCGCGGCTTCCACTCTATAACTCTCAGTAAGACCGCAGATTTAATAATATGTGTAGGACGTCCACCCGCCAGATGGACCGTGTGTTGTGGCGTAAATTAGGATATGCCTAGGTCTAGCAGTGGACTGCCATAGGCTGATTTGATTAAGTAATGAAGAGTAAAGGAAGACTTCAATTTTCTTTTCCGTGATGAATGGTAAATGAGATGATCGTTATGCTGCTTATTGAAGCAAAATTTAAGCATAGCTGTAGTATATTTGGCGACATAATAGACTAGTCATTGGATTGACTAGGATCTTTATCCGAAAGTATTACAGAAACACTGGATTGATTAAAGCACGAAGAACTGTGATTTCGTAAAGGAGTCGCTAAGAAAAGCTAAAGATTTATCTGACAATAAGAAAAAAATCCCTGATTCTGGATTTATTAGCTTATGCGATTTGTACCTTGTAAATTAAATACCATTTGAGTTGCAGAAATTCGAACTAATAGTGAGACCCAAAATTAGAAAAAATTTTGAGGCAGTCCTTTGCTTTTGAATCTATCTATAGAGAGCAGTAGTTTTCATTGATAGCTGGGTGCTTCGCTTAATGGTATAGAAATATATTATTGTGCTTTCTATTTGCAGCAGAATATACATCTACTGTGCTTCTCCCATCCTGGTTGGCAGCTGAAAAAAGTATTACAGAAATTGAAAACGTTCAAAGTATAAAATAACTAATAATATACGTACTTGTTGGTATCTGCTCAGCATCAATCTGCAAAGAAAACAGATAATATTATAAAATATGTTTGTATATTCTATTAATATATGAACAAGGTCGGTATATTTGTTTTCATGACTCTGCATTCATTTCATAACAACAATATTGTTCCAATGAATAGCAAAAATATTTGAGAGCACTTCTCGAGGCAGGGAAATATCTTCTTAGTTTTAAGGCTATGTTGAGTACATCTGCAGTACGATTTTGAAAACCCAGGAGACTTAAATTTTCTCTACAATCGATTCACTGAAACATTCCTAAGCAATATGTGCATATTACTTTTATTCCGGAGAACTTGAAACCTTCGTCAAAATTTATTAAAAGTTTTCAGTAAGGAAGAAAGTAGCTCTTAAAAATATAATAATTATGAGCTTTTATCTTTGTATGGCACAGTGGTATGGAATTCTACTTTCATCCGCATTGACAATGACTTGACGACTCTAGCAATTTTGGAGATACTATGAGGGTGTGTTTGGCCTATTGCACCATGCTTGCCAGGTTCATACAAGGGTTAATTTTAAGATGTCCTTCTCGTCTTTTGTTAGTCAGCAGGAGCACCTCTTGCAGGTAATGTTGGATAGAGCTACGTGGGTCTCGGTAACATTACCCATTAGCAACTGATCCGCTATAACGAGTAATTTGGGTCCTTTTTAGCGCAGGTTTTTTTGTTCACTGAAACTTAACTATAGACTTATCTTAGGCAAGAGGTCTGGTACATAGCGGGGCGGTAGAGAACTCTCCCATCCGAGTCCCGCTGTTTACAGCGAGGGCACCGCAGGTTTGTTATCGCCCAAGACTATCGGCCTCCACGAAGTGCCTTTTGACCGTGGTTAGGCTGACCGCCTTCCAAGCAGGTCCAAGAATGAGGTGAGAGTTTCACACACCGCTTACACAATTTTTCACCTTGAACCACCGTACCCAAACTCTGCTGATAATCCTGAGACATCAAACCGAGGAGTTACTCGGAGTGCGAGCCGCTTGGCGTGTGGGTAGGGAGGCATCATGGGATTTAACACGTAAAAGAACTGCTAGACGTAGTAAACAAAAATATTAAATTTTATTTATCTACGTATTTTTCAAACTGCCCATTGATCAATAAAAATATTAAAATCTGTCACGAAATCCCAGCGTACAAGGTTAAGTGACATTTGACATTCCCTACTTTTATTTTTCAAATAGACACATAATTTTTTAGATTATTGTCTGCTTGATCTTGATAATTTTAGCTTCCTTAATTCATAAATTGTCTGTATGGGTCATAAACTGTCACTTTTTTGTGAAGTAGGTTAGGGTTAATTAGTTTTTGACAATAATAATGTTTTTCTGTTGTTTTATATCTACGCCATTTCGTTTAAAATTTTAGTAATTATTTTATAGGCAGGTAGGTATTTACATACATTTGACAACTTGGAAATACTATCAAAGCCTACAGATTTCCCTTTTTACTGTGATACGATTGTTATCAATATCTTTTATTCTTTAACGAGAAATAAAGGCCAAGGCCGATATAAATATTTGCGCTTGCCCCACCTTAGCGTCCCCACTTCCTGGGGTATCCTTCCGAGGGCTTACCCGGGGCTCCCAACCTTAGGCTGTTATTGCAGGACACGTGAGGTTTTCTAGTCGGTAGGAGTCCGGCATAACATCCATGAGGATTTTCCCTCACGTAAAACAAAAATAAAATTGTTCCCACTTACTGCTAATACACATTAGAGTCTGTGCAAGAATATTATTAAAAGAACTTATAGGTACCTACAGCTCCTTTAACCGCAAAATTATAACGCAAATAACTATACCTATTCAAATATAAACATGACTTCGAACTTTCTAAACAGCTGAATTCTAATTTGGATACCGCTATATTTATAAACCCCTTTGTAGTTCGATACTATTTCTAAGCGACCTTTACAGATTTGAGATATTTTAAGATGGACAGTGTTTATTAATAACTTACGAGACTTCGTATCTATCGAGACCTTTTGCTTCGTTTTGTAGTTATGGACACTATTTATTTATATAAATAGCAAAAGTTAGATATAGTACAGATGGAAACCTACATACTAAATTCGCTGAGGCTACGCACACATAGACACCGTTTACAGAGTACGCAGACACGAGGACAAAGATTTTCATAGTAGTTTTCTATACTGATTTGTGCGCGACTATGCGTAGCAGAGGGTAGGTGTGAAAAAAAGTACATATTATGAGATTGCGTTCTGTACTATTTACACAAAATAATAAGTATTTTGTGTAAATAGTGTCATGTCCGTCTGAAGATGGTATCTAGTTCAAATTGATTATAAAGTTCGATGAGGCCCTGCCAAAGGCCCATGATTACTTAGAATTACCTAAGTAATGCACCTACTGACTAACAGACGGATTTATGGTAAAGAGAAAGAAAACTCTAAATACAATCATGTACTTACCTACCAATCTGTCTAGCCAGCAGGGCACAGTAAGATAAATCACCCATCTAATATGGTGTAAATAGAAAAAGGCCCTCGTACATCTGTGTACTGCGACTGGCTGATTTGATTAGTTGATTAATATAGATTGGATAGACGTATAGAAAATTATCCGCCACATAGACGAATGACACAAATTAGAGATGGTACAGATGGAAACCTACATACTAAATTCGCTGAGGCTACGCACACATATACAACTCATTCACAGACGCTACGCACACATAGACAACTCATTCACAGACACGAGGTCAGGCGCTCTTAACCGAATTTTCGATACTGATTTGTGCGCGAGTGTATGTAGCAGAGGGTAGGTGTGAAAAAAAGTACATACATGAGTTTTCCATCTGTACTATCTCTAATTTATGCTGATGACCTATAAAATGTTCCAGACAGGGACTGCAAGCGAAAGGCGCAGGACCGTGTATTGTGGCTTAATTTGAGAGAAGTTCCCTTCCCATCCCTTGCGAGGTAGGCAGAAAAAACCCAGCGCCACACGGCACGGTCCATTCACACCTCACTTGCTTCTACAACTTTCATTTTTCTTCTCATGCACGCACGTCGGTTCCTTCGGCTCTTGACACCACCTTCTGCTAACACACGATTAATTGGTCGTGGTAGGTGTGTCGTGGCCTTCCCTGACTCCTACTTCCATCAACTTTGGCTTTTTTGCATATGATAAAAAACTTTTTCCAAACATTTTACCGACCAGTATCAATATCGTACGCACGAACATAATTATTTCAAAAGCCAATATTTTAGTCTGCGACATAACCGGGATTCACATTTGAAAATAGAACGTAGATTTTATTTTTAGCCACCATTTTTATTATTTATGTCCTAACTCGCTCGTAAAGATATTACCGCTGTATTTACTTACACATTTTGTCACTGCTAAATTAATAAACATCTATATATATAAAAACAATAACTGACTGACTGACGATCAACGCACAGCCTAAACCGCTGGGTCTAGAACCATGAAATTTCGCACAAATGCTCCTTATGTGACGTAGGCGAGCAATAAGAAGGGATTTTTGAAAATTCAACTCCTAAGGGGGTATACAAGGGTTGCAAAGTTTGTATGGGACAACGTGATTCCTTGGTTCGATCTTCTTCAAATTTGGCATAAAACATCTTTAAATGAATTGATAGGGGACGTGTTTTGTATTTTATTGAAATTTTTCTTTTAACATGGTTAAAATGGGGTTGAAAAATATTTTAGGGGGATTTGCCTCATAGTTAATATAAATACTCCGTAGTCGGTACTTTTTTAAATTTTTTTTTGACACATTGTCTTGTTTGACTGCTCAATTCGATTTAAAAAAGATGGTCGCAATTTTTGATAAATGTCAAAAAAATCTAATATTAATTATTTTAAATCTGCATATTTTATTGATTTTTGCCCTTCAATATGCGGAATTGCCTTCATATTTGTAAGTCAAAAATACATTTGTGAGAAGGAAAACCTACATGTCTGGCTAGGAATTATGAAAGAACAAGTTCTAGTATTTATATAAACACGTAAAAATTATGTTCTTGTATTTCATTATACTTATTAATTTTTTTAGTACCTAGTTCTAAGGATTTAACAGATTATGTGAATTATATTCATGTGCAGCTAAAAATAATAAGTGTCAAATAAAATATTTTTTTTAAACAGATTTTACGTCTTCATAAAATTCGTTTGGATTTTTAGAAAGCATATAAAATCTTGTTCTAACAAACCTACATGGGTATAAAAAGTAAACTTTTTGCAATTTTTTCCGCTTAAACTTATTGGAATTATTTTACACTGTGTCTATCATTTGTGCATGTTTTCCTGATGTTCATAATTATGGAACATACAATGGAACATCGGTAAAACATAAACAATTACCTATTGAATGCACTTCGATTGTAGTGTTGTGTATTTATTGTACCTACATAAAATGTGTAAATTCCACTTATTACGTAACCGGTGAATAATTTTTTTATGAAATTTATACTTACATATCTGTTATGAATTGTGTATCATATTCATTTAATCATTTGTAACCAATGATATAAAAACTATAGATACGTTATAGACACTTGAAAATGGCAACACGTAAAGAAGGTAATTACCTGAAAATCTGTGACGCGGCTGTAGGGTTAGCGAAAGTTCTATTAGCACTGTTTTAAATTCTGTTAGTAAAGAAAACTCGAAAAAAACATGCCTTCATGTATCTTCAGATGATATACAAGCTACACAGCAACTGTTCAATATAAAAACGTGTCATTTCATGCGTAAGTACAATAGAAATAATAATATTATTTCATTTTCTCGGATCGATAAAATGCCTAAAATGGCGGCAAGCTTATTGAATGCAGAAGGAAAATGTACTCTATAGTCTGTGGTTTTAAGTTAGAAGGGGAAGGCGGGGAGATTTTGTACTAATGTTTTATTTTGCTATTTGAATATTTTTTTTATTTAGGTAATTATATTTCTTTAAAAAATAATGATACATAAAAATAAAATAATAATATTAAGATTATTAAAATGATTTAAATTACAAATATTTGGATTACTTACTAGGTACTAAATTATTACTTATTAAATAAATGTTTCTGTATGATATTGTTATATTTTTATTTTATGACTTAAATTTATATAACTCCTTAGTAAAACCATTATATATAACTCCTTAGTAAAACCACATCTTGAATATTTAATTGAGGTGTGGGGTTCAGCTGCCGCAATACATTTAAACTCCTTACAACGGACTCAGAACAAAATTATTAAATCACTATTTCACTATCACTACCTAACACCAATTACTCAAGTATACCAAGATACAAAATTACTAAATATAAAACAACTATACATAACACCACCTGCATTTTAGTAAAAAAAATTACGACGAACTCCATAAAAATCAACATACAGCTACCTAAAAAAGTATCAACTTATTCTATAAGAAAGAAAGGAAAAATTCGATTAATTCATCCACGCACTAACTATGGTAAGAGGACAATTTTGTTCGAGGGAGCACAACTTTATAATAACTTACCTAATGAATTAAAAGAAATTGACAGCTTAAGTTTATATAAAAGTAAATTGAGAAAAATTGTACGAGAAATGTGACCGTTTAAAATTCTAGGTGTAGCTTTGGGGAAAAATTATTGTTAATGTGAAATGTTGTAATCTCATTTTAAGTGAACTTCATGTTTTTATGAGAAATAAACTTCTTTAAACCTAAATTACGTTAATAATTACTAATCCGATAAACTACATTAACATTTTATAAATTTAAATATTACGTACTTTACTCGTAAATACATTAACCATATTATGTCTCAGTTAGTGAAATTCAAGTTCCCTTTTTGCCCACATTCCTCTGATATTGACTTTATGCATGCTACCACAGATAATTTATAGAATTCTTTTTTCAAAATTATAAAAGTTTTGCTGTTTTTGAAAGCCGCAATGTTCGTGTATAACGTGTCTATATATGATACGTCTTTGTTTGTAACAGTGTATAATACGAATTGATCTGTCACAGTTCAAATTCCACTCAACGTTTTCCGGCAGATGAATTTTGAATTAAATTCATTTATAATATATTATTATACCTACCTACCATTTTTATAAATTTAAATATTACGTACTTTACTCGTAAATACATTAACCATATTATGTCTCAGTTAGTGAAATTCAAGTTTCCCTTTTTGCCCACATTCCTCTGATATTGACTTTATGCATGCTACCACAGATAATTTATAGAATTCTTTTTTCAAAATTATAAAAGTTTAGCTGTTTTTGAAAGCCGCAATGTTCGTGTATAACGTGTCTATATATGATACGTCTTTGTTTGTAACAGTGTATAATACGAATTGATCTGTCACAGTTCAAATTCCACACAACGTTTTCCGGCAGATGAATTTCGAATTAAATTCATTTATAATATATTATTATACCTACCTACCATTTTCTGAATTTGTGTGGTGATTATATCTGTTTGTTCTTCTTTTGTGTTGAAAGGAATAAAATAAATAAATTATTATTATAAATATAATAGAATATATTGTAACCCACGTCAATCTAACTACAATTTTACGTTATAATCTTTTATTGAAAAATGACATTCTAAATAAATAAGTCAAATATTAAAGCTTTATCAAGATAACATAAAAGTACTGCATAGAGGTATTATATGTTATTTGCCAAGAATGTCGGAACGCAAACTGCTACTTTAGTCGCGATTATAGACTACAGGGTGAGACTCAAATTAATGCTACCTATCTCACTCGGAATAGTGATAGAATGATGAGCAGTGAAAATATAAAGCAAAATATCTAGTACTAGAGGACGTCACGCGGTTTTCCGTTCCCGTGGGAATACGGGAATATAATGTAGCTTATGTTCACCGGGAAGAGTGTAGCTTCCCAACAATCCCAACAATGAAAGAATTTATCAAAATTAGATTAAATTAGATTTATCATTAGAATAGAATAGAATAGAATAAACTTTATTTGTACACCATATTAAAACTAGTTTTACAAAAAAAAAAAAAAAAAAATGTTTACAAAATGTTGTACAAAGGGCGGCCTTATCGCTGTACAGCAATATCTGACAGGCAACCTTGGGATGGACAGAAAAGATGTTAATTGTAAGTCAGATGGGTAGTTTTTGGTGCAGAAATATGAAGCAATAGATAGTTGCAATACATACACTAAACGCATAAATACTTACATAGGCACATGCCTACATACACAAAGTACATATCATACATACATGCATACAAACATATATACATGCAAATATACATACATACATTCATACATACATACATACATACATACATACATACATACATATATACCTACATAAATACATCTAAATACACATAGCCAGGATACTCTCATAAATATGACTCAATGCAACATTATTGACCTCCTAACAATATATAATATAACTTAGAAAAACCTCTGCAAAGTCAAATAATGTTCCTTCACCAAACGCTTAAAAATAACTAGAGATTGGGCCCGTCTAATAGTTACAGGTAGTGCGTTCCATAATCGTATAGCCTGTACGGTGAACGATTTATCAAAGAAATTAGTCGAATGAGCAGGAACAACCAGTACCAAAGATTCCGACGACCGCAAGGATCTTGAATGTGTGTCATTAAGGAACATAAATCGTTCTTTGAGATAAGTTGGGGAATGTGGATTGAACAGTATATTGTAAAGCATAGAAAGGATGTGAGCATTCCGTCGAAGGCGAATTGGAAGCCACTCAAGCATGTTGCGGTATTCGGTAACATGATCATATTTGCGTAATCCAAATATGAATCTTATGCAGAAATTTTGTAGGCGCTCAAGCTTATCAAGTTGTTCTTCAGTGATATCGAGATAGCAGACGTCGGCATAATCTAGCATGGGAAGGAGGAGCGATTGAGCAAGCGCAATTTTAGTGGCCTTTGGCAAGAAATTACGAAGTCGACGTAATGAACCTGCAGATGCGAACAGCTTTCGGCTAACTTCTTGCAGTTGGGGTCGCCAAGAAAGCGTGCTATCAATCAGAACGCCCAGATTTTTGACAGTTGTGCTAATAGGTAACACAACTCTGTTAAACATAATGTCAGACAGTTGTGCCTTATCTATTCGTGACACCATGTTGGAACTTCCGATCACAGCGACCTGGGTTTTGGAGGGGTTCACGCTAAGTCCATACTGCTTGCTCCACTTACAAATTCGCCTTAGATCCGAGTTGATAATTGAAATAGCCTCATTGAGTTCATGGACTGGAGCTTGCATATATATCTGCAAATCATCTGCATAAAGGTGGTAGGATGAAAGTAAAGATTTTGAGATGGAATTTATAAAAATAGAGAAAAGCAAAGGAGATAAAACGCCACCCTGCGGTACGCCCACAGTCGTATCACACCAAGAGGAAAATGATTCCTCAATGCGTACACGCTGCCGTCGTCCGAACAGGTAACTGTGAAACCAATCAATTACTGTTGGAGATATGTTAATTGAGCGCAATATGCCAAGCAGGACTTGGAAATCCACTGTATTAAAAGCATTGCTAAAATCGAGTAGGGATAGTACAGTGAGATTCCCGTTCTCCATGCCCAGCCTAATGTCATCAGTAATACTAATCAATGCACTAGTCGTGCTATATCCCGGACGAAAGCCTGATTGGAAAGGGTTAAGGAGGAGGTTTCTGGTGAGGAATGAGCTCAGTTGGCCGTGTACAAGACGTTCGAGGATTTTTGAAAGGAATGGTAAAATGGCTATGGGACGATACTCAGAAAAGAATTTGGGGTTCGGCTTTTTAGGAATGGGGGTAATTTGTGCCACTTTCCACGTTGTCGGAAATACATTGCAAGATAAGGAGTGATTCAAGACATGGCACAGTATGTGAAGGATTTCGTCCAGAATAGGCACGATCATGTTACGACTCAAGCAGTCAGTGCCAACAGCGTTGGAACTCAGCGACATTATGCACCTCTTAACACCACAATCAGATAATTGTTCAAAACAGAACGGTTGGAAGGAAGGAGTTGGAATTGATGAAAGATATTGTAAAGTACTAGCTTTGCTCGATTGATCATAACTCGAAGACGAGCAGAAATGCTGATTTAGTGACTCGATGTTAAGCATTTTTGGGATTTCCTGTTGTTTAGGCTTTCCAACTCCAAGTGTTCTAAGAAATTTCCATACCTTCGCAGGGTCCCCGTTCTGGACCGATTTATGGATATGTTGGCGTTGTGCTTTCCTACACACCTTGCTGCAGAGGTTTCTTAAGGATATATATTTTTCACGATTTTCAGGTGTAGGCCGACGCTTAAACTTACATTTGGCTGCAGCTTTTTTGGCAATAAGAGCTTTGATTTCATCTGTAAGCCAAGGCGACGGCAGGTGCCGCACCTTTACTGCACGGATTGGAGCATGTTGATCATAGAGTTCAATTAACTTATTTGTTAGGATACTAACTTTTTTATCAATACAGTTCGTTTGCAATAGTGAACTCCAATCAATGTTTGACGCATCCTCACGTAGTTTATCAACATCCATGGCACCAAAATTGCGTTGCATGAGGATTTTGGATTTAGATTTGGGAGGGCGAAGATTGTATGAGAGATAGATTAAGTCATGGTATGAAAATTCATCAGCTGTGCATTGTCCATGCTTGACAGCTAATTCAGTGGAAGAAACAAGGATGAGATCAATAAGGGATGGAGCACAATTTGGAAAATGATGAGTGACATTTAAAGGTAGGATAGACAAGTTAGAGGAGTGAACAATGCTAGAGAAAGTAGAGGCCCGTGCAAGCGAACGAGGATCAGTTTTTTGTAGGCAGGTGTTGAAATCGCCTAAAATTATGGTGTTGCTGTATGAGGGAGAGAGACGTTCTAGTAAGCTTTCAAAAGATGAGAAGAAGTTAATGTCAGAAGAGGAGGAGTAATAGACACCAAGTAACACTTTGGTGTGATACAATTCCACCTCAATGAATATGGATTCCCCGGCATTCGAGGGCGGAGGCTGAGGTGACATCTCCAGGACGTTGTAGTTTATATAATCACGTAAGTAAATCGCAACTCCACCACCCTTGGTAGTGCGATCGTTACGAATTAAATGAAAATGAGGTAGAGTATAAGGAATAGAAGGAAGACAAGGATTTAGCCACGTTTCTGAAACTAGAATTGCGTGGATATTTTTACAATCAAAAGCCGTCTGCATCTCTGGGAAATGGGCGTGAATGCTCTGTGCATTGATATGGACTACATTAAAATTCTTGGGTACATCGGAAAACTGGGTCTCTATAATTTGTGCTAAAGAAGGCGTACCCGTAACGTCATTTTGGCTATTCTGGCTATTCGCTATAATAAAACTGTTGTCATCATTACTGATGTTAAATGCATTTAACATAATTTTAAATAATATAAATAGTTATAATAATACAAGTATAATAATAACACAATATATATAAGTAAACTTAATACACACTAAATATTATACAAAATAAATAATAAAATATACAATATATAGATATAAAATAATAGAAGAAGATAAATATGTCCAATAAAATATTAAGTACTTAACAATAACAATTTACAATATTTTTGTCTTCAAAGCTGTTCTGTCCACCACGCAGTTGTGCTATAAACTAAAAAAAAAAATGGAAGAATATTCACACATAACAAAAAAATATATAAACAGAAGAAAGAAAAAAAAAAAGTCACAATTCACTAGGCCGCATGGTCTATGGCCGACCGCCCGCTCGAGGCATGCAAATGGCATTAGCAGAAAAAAAAAAGTCTTGTCAAACAAAAGATGTCAATGTCAATAACCAACCATGTTGAAGTTGACATATTTGGATAGAAGATTTAGATGTAGGTACATAAACAAAGGAATCTAGTAAACTAATCTAGTAATCTAGTAATCTAGTAACATAAACAAAGGAATCTAGTAATTATTGTGATCACAATGACATTCATTCAAGTTAAATTATGGATAGGTTCAGATTCTATTTATGCAATAAAGTTACCAGTTTAAAGAGACCTATTGAAAGAAAAAACAAAATGAAAAGTACCAAGATGCAGTGCCCACGACAAGCGGTCAAAGAGCCAGCAAAAAGCTGCACTGTGAAACTGTTCTACTTTTTATTTATGGCTCGCCTGGAATTCGTCGTGGTTTTCGCGTCGGATGCTGCTTTCTGCGCTTCAGAATCCATACGATTGAGATCGTTAACTGATGCTATACGGTGCCGCGTGCCATCAGGACCCAGGATAAAAACATGCCCTCCTCGCGTCCAACACTTGGAAACACCAAAACGTTCGCGCCCAGCCATAAAAGCTTCATGTCTGGTGCGGGTCAGAAACTCGGACACTGTAATTCCAGTACCCTTGAACTTAGTTTTTGTGAACCAAACCTTGTCACGGACTGCTACCTGTTGGAACTTTATAAGGATAGGTCTGGGTTTGCTGGCATCTGAAGATCGTCCCATCCTATGGCATCGCTTGATGTCTTCAGTAGTTACATCAGACAGTTTTAAGTTATTAGAAATAACTTTAACTACAACATGTGCCGTCTGTTCAGCATGCTCCTCAGGAATGCCATGCATCAACAGCATCCTGCGACGACCCCGCATCTCAATATTGTCCAACTCACGTGCCAGATATTCCATTTGAGTACGGAAGGCAGATAAGGTACTCAGCACAAAGCTTTTAAATTTCGAGAATTCAGTAGCCAGACTCACCAGATTTGGGGAACTTGGAGCCTTAGTGTTTCGCTGGAGATCTGACTCAAAACCTGCTAGCCGTTCTTCAATTGCACTCATGGTAGATGCAAAAGTATCCCTAAATGCTTCCATATTTGTGCCAGTTGTTGATCAGTGAATATCTTTTTAGTTTGGATAACTTGGATGGAGATAACACACAGCTGGTGAGTGTATTATGCAATCATTCGAATGTACCAAAAACAATTATTATAAATGAAATAAATTATTTTAAATTAAATTAATTAACGAGAGCTTAAAAGTTGTTGTTTATTGTATGACTACCCATTATTTGTCGTGGAACCTTTAAATAATTAGTTTAAAATTTGAATGGAATAATGACCAAATAATCTTACACACACAGAACCGATGGTGATCCAGAGGTAAAATTAACGTCGCCAGCCTGATGGAAAGCAATGGCGCATATAGCGATTGGGGGTCTCTCTCACAGTCCGTACGACATCAGACAGTAGTCCTCAAGTTGGCGGCTCCATGATGTGCCTCTTCACGCTCCGCTTGAAGACCCCGGGATTGTCAGAGGAGGGCGTTCCGCCGCATGCCAAGCCCACGGCGAACGTACACCTCTCAGTTTTCACGACGCTTGGGCGGTGACGGTACACGGTATCCGGTTCACGACCTTGTCAGCTTCCACAGGTATTTCGTGAAACAGTCATGCTGGTGAGAAGCTGGGTGACCCACTTCTGGAAGGGATTTTCAAAAGTCAGCTATCTCCAGCGAAAGAGTTTCTTCAGAAGTAAACGAAGTTGGCTGTAGCAGGCTGATTTGATAATCTTCGAAGTCAACCGTATAGAAACACACACTTTACCAACTAAACATACATTTTTAGGCTTTTTACCCAACTGTAAACTGATTCGTTTATCTATTATTGTTATATTTACTTATGCGGCGCCTTAAAGACTGAGCGTGTGGGCCGACTTTTATGATTCATACGTCAATCGATTTGTTTCAATCTTATGAGCGTTAGAAATGTAAAAGATATTTATTCGAAAGAGTGGCCACGGGGCTAAATAAGGATGGACTTCATCAGCAACTGTAAAATTGTACTGTTTAGATGTCAAGATCTCCTTTTCTATTAATAAGTTAAAAGCTCATCATTTTTTTCCGTACTTTTCTTCGCACATTATCAATTTTTTTTTCTCTTTGGGTGCCCACTTCTAGGCTATACTGATTGCTACAGACTTGTCAGTTGAAAATAAAAATATTAAAATATGCCAAGTTGATATCAACCGTCCTTTTATATAGATTTCACTCCAATAGAACTAAAGGTGAAAAGTATTCTAAAATCAAAGTCTCTATTATTATACCAAAAATTATAAAAATATAGAACCGATGAGGTCTTCCTATTGCATTTTAATCCTGTGGATATCGTTCCGAGGGCTTACCCGGCACTCCAAACAGCAAGCAGTAGACAGGGAACGTTAGACGTTGTAGGATATGGATATAGGATATGGATAGCATCCATGACGGATTTTCCACACGTAAAATAAAACCGGCCAAGTGCGAATTGGACTCGCCCATGGGGGGTTTCGTAGCAGCAAGTAACATAATATAAAAGTTCGTTGTAACTTGGATTGATGTTTTAACACGTTCTTTTTAGAAAAAAATGATGTTAGGAACCTTAATAACATTTTTGAAGACCTATTTATAGATACCCCACACGTATGGGGTTGATGAAAATAAAATTTTTGAGTTTCAGTTGTGAGTATGGGGACCCTCAGAATTTACTGCTTTTTTTCTAGTTTGATATAAAAATCTTAATGCGGTTTACAGAATACATCTACTTACCAAGTTTCAATAACATAGGCCTTATAGTTTCGGAGAAAAGTGGCTGTGACATACGGACGGACAGACAGACAGACAGACAGACATGACGAATCTATATAAGGGTTCCGTTTTTGCCTTTTGGCTACGGAACCCTAAAAAGGAGAATAATTTTATATGCCAGTATCCATTTGCTTTAAACCTACCTACATATATTAAGATAGTTGCAACGAAGCGGCCGACCGCAGCGGGGTAATCTTACCAATTTATAGGCCTACAGGGACTCAGGCGTCGGTTATTAATCCTTAATTGATAATTTACTGCCGGGCTATAAACCAACGTTATACTTTCTTAACTGGGCAGAAAATACTCGTTTATTAGAACAAATACATTTAATACCCGTAGTTAATGGGTGTTGTGGGATGGTTTGAATCATCCCTTTAGTTTGATAAGGGGAATGGAGAAAATAAAATTGGTCATGCATTAATACGAGTATACTAGGTAGGTACTGGATGTAGATAATTTCCATAACATTACATTTTATAGTTTGAAATGGAAAGAAGTGGCTTGAGTTTTCTTAAAGAATGATGTAGTGATCATGTACATGTTAATTTTATAGTTTACGTGTATTTCAGTGATGTAGTGGTCATAATATATGCTGATTTTGCCTTTGAAAATACCGAAAGGCGGAACTGGTCATGTGTAGAACTATTAAATATTGTGGAACAGCACTGATGGAATTAATGCAACGGATCCAGTGCCGTTATTCTATATTTCATTCTTAGATCACAGCTTAATAGGTATGAACAATAAATCTAAAAGGTGCTGGGCAGCGAGATACTGGATCCTGAAACCTTCTCCTAGAAAATTGATATTTTTAAACAGGTGGGAGTAGACGGAATTTCACATGAATCCCCTCTAAATTATAAATCTTAAGTGTACTAAAAGTTTTTAACAATGATTTTAAGTACTCGTGGAATAATAAAAAATTCTGAGAGATGGCTCGCGGATCGTTTGACCACAGATTATATAATATATTCTATAGTTTGACCTTACAAAGACGTGCATCTGTCAGAATTTACATACTCATATATAATCCTTATTATATCAGAATTTACTTTTGTTAATTCTGAAATAAGCCAGTACTAACTCACGTAGTCAATGTTTATGTAACAAACAAAAGTGTATAAGCAGTTTTTTTTTCTAAAAATAAATAATTTTGTTAAGCTGTTTTCAACCAAATTTTTAAAGGAGGAAGTTTCTAAAACTGCTAGTGGAAAAATAGAATAATCTGTAATAAATATCTATAAATAAATTTACACTGTACGTGGCTTAAAAGCTCGTACAGCACTGTATTAGATGTTAATGGCAAAATACCAAATATAAAAGCTTTAATATACTTCTATCAAATGTTTATATTATAACTAAAACTATAGCTTAATGCCTCTTAATGTATAAAACATTTTTATCTTGAAATGTTTTCATAATTTTACGAGAACATAAACGTTAAAATGCCTGCGGTTTATGTTTTGTTTGTTATGGGCGTTTTATTTTTATGTCATAAGGACGTTTTAAGATTATGTATAATTTTATAGCGTATTAACGTTCGAATTAATAATTTCAGCTATCAAAACAATCAATGAAATAGAGCGATGTTGTTCAAAATAGAATTTGTATCCATTTTAGTAGAGCTTTTAATTTAAATTTTTACATCATCATCAGTCATTAAACATACATTCATTTATAAAAATCTTCATTGAAAAGAAAGCTTACTTCTATTTGCATAACATAATCTTTCATTCTATGTGGGATGGTGCATTAACCACGATTTTCGCTTTTTATAACAGAAGTAGCCGTAAGTTTTCTAACCAGCTTCTTTCTCACAGGCTCTTAGTATTGCCACACACCACAGCCGACAGTTCTCTTTATACTGTGGTATTGCCTTGCGAATCTGGCAGTAAATGTAGACTCAGATATCTTGACGTTCATAAATGTTACTTTGTGACTATTATGAAAAAAGATATTTTCATTTTCACTGCCCACGTGATAGAAAACATACTCTGTTGCTAATAGTCGTATTTAAATCCTGGGAATATACTTCCGAGCACTTACCCGGAGCTCCGAGTGGTAGTAGGTAGGGAATGTGTTGATATTTTGTCGGTAAGAGTCCGGCATAATAAAAACAAACACACGTAAAAAAATGCTCGTATTCAACACTAAAGGCACTACCGACTTTACTTGCGCTCCCGAGTGACAATCCTGCAAAAAGTTTCTAAGACCCCTTTTACAGAACTCCATATAGTAGATGTTCGCGAAAACAAAAACAAGGATCTTATTCCACAGTCACCGTACTGATACTGTTGTATTGAACTTCAGCTATTAAACTTCCAATAACGTACCTAGTTAACATAACTATCAACAGCATGGAAACTTTGTTTATCATCTGTGAAGTGTATCATTTAGTAGAATTTAAGTTCATATCTGCTTGAATGCGAAGTTTCCTTATCTCTAAGGAACATCATTATGATGTAAACCGTGTGTCGACTTACTACTTTACTAGGTACTATGTAATCGATAGCTTTATTAACACTATTATTTTATACTATCTGGTTTTATGCAACGAAAGTGGCAGACAAGCTTAGTAGTCTCCCGCTTCCTAGTATTGGTCCTACAAGCTATAGTCTTTTAAGACCAATATTAGTAAGTGGGAGTACTTTTTAGCTAAAAGTTTTAGAGACGACGACATCACTATAGACATGTTTTATATTGGTTTTGAAATTATAGAAAGCATTTATTTTACAAAATAAGTTTTGAATTTCACAACTATTAGTATGTAGGTAATAATTCTGTGAACTAATAAACCGAGGCAGGGAGATCATTCCACAATCGAAGGGTGCTCGGAAGAAAGCCCTTACCGCTCCGGACGAAGAATGTGGGGATAAACACCCTGTCAAGTAGTCAAAATATAGAAAACCGGCCAAGTGCGAGTTGGACTCACCCATGAAGGGTTTCGTAGCAGCAAGTAACATAGTATAAAAGTTCTGGTCGTTCGTTGTAACTTTGATTGATGTTTTAACACGTTTGCAGTGGTAGTGATTTTTCTAACCGAAAATTGCGGATTACGACGTTTTAAAAAAAAAACTACCAGCTCTATCTCGTTCAAACTAATTTTAGTTGGTAGTTTTTATGGCAATGTACGTCATATATTCTTTTTATATTTATCATTCTCTTAGTTTAGAAGTTAGAAGGGGGGGGGGGGGGGACACATTTTTCCACTTTGGAAGTGTCTCTTGCGCAAACTATTCACCTTAGAAAAAAAATATGTTAAAAACCTTAATAGCATTTTTGAAGACCTATCTATAGATACCATACGCGTATCGCTTTGATTAAAAAAAAAATATTGAGTTTCAGTTCTGAGTACGGGGACCCCCAAAATTTACTGCGTTTTTTCTAGTTTTGTATAAGAACCTTAATGCGGTTCACAGAATACATATACTTACCAAGTTTCAATAGCATAGGTCTTATAGTTTTGGAGAAAAGTGGCTGTGACACACGGACGGACAGACAGACGGACAGACAGACAGACAGACAGACAGACATGACGAATCTATAAGGGTTCCGTTTTTGCCATTTGGCTACGAAACGCTAAAAACCGGCCAAGTGCGAGTTGGACTCGCCCATGAAGGGTTCCGTAGCAGAAAGTAACATAATAAAAAAGTTCTTGTAGTTCGTTGTAACTCTGAGTGATGTTTAACAAGTTCGCAGTGGTAGTGATTTTTCTAGGCGAAAATTGCAGTTTCTGACGTAGGTATTAAAAAAACTTCCAACTCGATCTCGTTCAAACCAATTTTCGTTGGTAGTTTTATGGTTTTTATTTTTGAGTTTTAGTTCTGTGTATGGGGACCCCCAAAATTTACTGCTTTTTTTCTAGTTTTATAAAAAAATCTTAATGCGGTTCACAGAATACATCTACATACCAAGTTTCAACAGCATAGGCCTTATAGTTGCGGAGAAAAATGGCCGTGACATACGGACGGACAGGCAGACAGACATGACGAATCTATAAGGGTTCCGATTTTTGCTATTTGGCTATGGAACCCTAAAAGGGTATTAGAACATTTAAAACAGCATTAAATGAAATGTAACAGCAGATTTACTGGAGTTTTATTCAAAGTTTTATACTGTCTGGGAAAACACAAATTAGGTCTCAAATCCTTTTCTCCTTGAAAAGGTCTTGGTAAGCCGTATGCCGCGGCTGTGTAATTAACTTCGGCCAAAGTGAAGACTGTGAAATATCAAGTACAGTCTATAAAGTTTTCCCTGTAAAGGTGCGTATATACTTGAGCATTTACTTAAAATCCAACATCAAGAATTTATAGTTTTGTTAGCTACTAGTTGGGCAACTCTTATTTATCGAAGATTTTGGACGAATTTTGTGAACTTTCTACTACAGTTCCATTTCGAATCGATCGAAATGGAATTTTCTTTCTCATTTCATCGCGAATGAAATGAGATTAAAATTGTAATCACCGTTTGTTGCAGAACTAACATCAAAGCTTCCACTAAGTAGACCTATCATTTTACAAATTTTGAACTACTCCTAAAGCTTTGCAAAAATGTTACATTACACGGCATTACTCTTCCACCCGAATTCCGCAGTCTACGGGATGAAAACACACTCCCAAAAAGTGGTTTTTCACCCAAACCCTTGGGTAAGGCCGCTGTATTAGCCAAAGTCTGCAAGGAATTCTAAGACATTCTTTCTAGGAGTTATCTCGGCCACTCGACGCTAGCAAAATAGATTAAATAAATAAATATTTATGAACATTCTCACACAACATCATCAGAAATGTCAGAAACGCAATCTCTCAGCAAAGCTGTGCTATGTGATCTAGATGATTAATAAACGTACTTTTATATTTCTAAATACATACATACTTATTGTAGATAAATTACACCCAGACACAGAAGAAATCAATGACCTACTCATATCACAAATATAAAGATTTGTTCTGGGTTGACTGCCTCTGTGGCGCAGTCGGTAGTGATACCGCCTGCGGCGCTGAAGGTCGTGGGTTCGATTCCCACCGGAGACAAATATTTGTGTAACCCATAAATGTTTGTCTCAAGAGTCTGGGTGTTTCTATGTATATTATGTATGTATTTAAAAGTATATATGTATTAATATCCGTGGTCTGATACCCATAACACAAGCAGGTTATTCCTAGCTTACTTTGGGATCAGATAGCGTTGTGTGAAGTGTCCGAGAATATTTATTTATTAAATTTATTTATTTATTTGTTCTGGGTGGGAAACCCACGACCTCCGAATCCGTAGTCAGGTACGTGACCACGAGGCCTGTCAAAGATAGAGGGATATCTATGCGATAAAAAATAAATATAAACACGACCTTGCTCGCGCAAATGCTCAAGTCTATGCTGACCTTATAAGTAGCACACAGGTAAGTAATTTTGTTAAAATTACCATGATATATTTTGTCGGCGCATGAAATATGAGATTTTCATTAGGTATCTTACCTTGTCCTTGACAAAGTAAGGCTTAAATGTAGGTGAATGGTGGAGCAATTTTGCTTTCCTTGAATTTTACGCAGTAAACAAGTATACATATACATTCAAGATACAGTAATCCCACATAAAGTTTGCAATGTATAAATGAAAAAGACATTTGCTGCATTAACATAAAGTTGAAATTACGAATGGAACTCCATTGATATTTGATGTGAACATACCTGCTTTTTTTTAGAAAATTGATTGCTTTGCAAAGAATAATCTAGTTCTTTTTTTTCTAAATCTTTAATATTTTAAATTTAGGGACAGTATACTGAAAGACGTAATTCACTACATTATATCACTTTCTTTCAAACAGTCACGTCGTCAAATGAAAAATTCAACAATTTTAAAATATGAAACACGATTGATGCAGAACTGATAAGAAAATGATTGTGTATCATTTTCTCAAGAGTTCTCAAGTTTTCTCAAGTTCCCGCTCAAATTGCCCCAAAGCATAATATCTGATAGTAGGTACTCACTCCTTCAGAAGTATTCATATACCTACACTTTCTATTATCGTGTACGATAAGACATCTTCTACCGTCGTTCAGGATATACTACCTATTTAATATATACTAACATTATAAACTTGTCCCACGACGGCAGCGTGACGTGAGCAACTCACGCACGCCCCCCCCCCCCCCCCCCCTTAGAAGCGGGGTCACACCCGAAACCCCCCATAGACGCGGGATTGCACCCGAACCACCCCCTGGGCGAGGCCGCACTGGCGGCCGTAGGTCTGTTGGGAGTCACGGGACATCCTTCCTGAGGGCTTACCCGGGGCTCTCAACCATAGGCTGTTGGGCGTGGCGTGAGGTTTTTTAGTCGGTAAGAGTCCGGCATAACATCCTATGAGGATTTTCCCTCACGTAAAACAAAAAAAAAAACATTATAAACTTGTAAAGTTTGTTTGTTTGCATCGAAGAGGGCTCCGAAACTACTGGACCGATTTCAAAAATTATTTTACTGTTGGGAAGCTACACTCTTCGCGGTGAACATAGGCTATATTTTATTCCACTATTCCCACGGCAACGGTAGCTACGCGGGTGAAACCGCGTGACGTCCACTAGTATTTAATAAGCTGCAATATCCCGAAATGTCTTCAGAAATTGTGAATAATACCTACACAGCAAATTTGTTTAGATTTTTTGGAAAAAATGCCGTCCTTTTGTTACTTGACGTTTCGAGTTGGTTACAGAATTACTGCAAAATATTGAAATTACGTTGCAGATGCGGTTGGTACTCAATCACACTGCTACTTCGATTTCCAGTTTGAATGAATCCTAGTTAAAGAATAGTTGACACACATCGCTTTTATTTCAAGGAACAAGTTCTTGTGCAAAACAGGTATCTACGGCGACCATCACCATGCGGGCGAAGAAACAGTAAACGATAAGTGTTCTTTTACATTGTGACAGAATTCCGAGTTAACGCATGTTCCATGTCTAGAATTTTCTTTTCGCGTTAGTAACTTACACCACAAATTAGAGATAGTACAGACGGAAAACTCATGTATGCACTTTTTTTTTCACACCTACCCTCTGCTACACACACTCGCGCACAAATCAGTATCGAGAATTCGGTTGAGTGAGACCGCCTGATCTCGTGTCATCATGAGTTGTCCATGTGTGACCTCGTGTCTGTGAATGAGTTGTGTATGTGTAGTCTCAGCGAATTTAGTATGTAGGTTTCTATTTCACACTTCGGTCAACATTAAAACAAAGGTCAATGTTACAATGTCTGAATCACTCACAATATTCGGTAATTGATGAAACCATAAAAATGCTGCACCCACGTACACAAGACAGTGTTAAATATTGGGAGATTTTGTAGGTACAGTCGGCAAATGAATTAAGTATACAGGGTCACCCTTTTTTTTTTTTAACGTGAGGGAAAATCCTCGTAGGATGCTATGCCGGACTCTTACCGACTAAAAAACCTCACGTAGCGCCCAACAGCCTATGGTTGAGAGCCCCGGGTAAGCCCTCAGGAAGGATGTCCCGTGACTCCCAACAGACCTACGGCCGCCGCTTCTAAGGGGGGGCGTGCGTGAGTTGCTCACGTCACGCTGCCGTCATGGGCCTGCTTCTGTAAGGACGGTGAGCGGCCTTCTCACCGTCCCCAGACCCCCGGTCATGGAGGCCGATAGTCCTCGGCGAAGACACGTCGGCGGCGCCCAGGGCGCCGACTGCGGAACTCGGGAGGGAGAGTTCTCTCCCGCACCCGGCCCGCCGCCTCCTTCGCGAGCATGACCTGCTCGCAGAAAGAGGCGGCGCAGTCCCACTTACTCCCGCTGGAGAGCATGGCTCGCACCATGGCCTCGAGCGAGAGAGTGTCCACGCCCAGACCCACTACGAGGACCTGGCGCTGTTGTGCCCACGCCGTGCACCACACCAGCGTGTGGAGCGCCGTGTCATCGCTGCGGTCCTCGCAGTGCTGACACTCGGCCGTGGTTTCCCGGTGTTTTTGCCACAGATACCTACCGAAGCTACCGTGCCCGGCAAGCATCTGTGTCAACCGGTAGGAGAGAGCACCGTGTCTGCTCTCCAGCCACTCGTCCATGACCGGTCTGACGGCCGCGATTGTGGCGAATCCCCCCTTTGGTTGCTCAAGTCGCACCTTCCATGTCTCCACGGTTACCTGGTGGAGCAGGGTCCGCTGAGCCTCGATTTCTCGAGACGAGACTTATGAAATTTGCTGTGGTTGGAAATGGAAACACCGAAAATGGAGCTGGATTGGGCACACGCTCCGAAGGGATCCTGACCACATACACCAAGGAAAGCGTATTATTGCAGAGGCGGAAGGCATTGGAAAGACATGTTGCAGTACAAAACGTGAAGCTCAAGACTGACGGGGAAGGCGATGCTCTGTGGATGCCCTCATTTAGGGGCCATGGGACCTTATGTCAAGTAAGTCAAATCTCGTTTGCCGACTGTACAACTTCATTGTGACGTCATTGTCTCCTCTGAACAATATAGTTCTCACTGCTGACGTCAATTACCAATTTATTATACCTTTGTATAAATATTTTCCGCACTTACGTGCGTTTGATCAGAAATGACGGCTAATTATCTCACCGTCGCGTCCGTGGTCATTGTTCTGTAAGAAAAATACATAGAGGATGTTATTTTTAGAACAATATGTGATATTTTTTTTTCTTTATTGGATAAACAAACAACATCACAATGATAATATGTTCAGGTAGTTAAGTATAACATTTTTCTAATTGTGACATCCACAGCGTTTTTTTTTTTTTTTTTTTTTTTTATACTACTTAGGTGGCAGACAAGCTTACGGCCCACCGGAAGGTTGGTAACCGTAGCCTATAGACGTTTGCAACACCAGAGGCGCTACACACGCGCTGCCGACCCGGGCGCAGGTTGTGACGACCCACAGTTGAAATTTTTCAAGCCGCCCGTAGGGCCTTCAACTTGGCTTAACGACTGCCATTTTACTGGCAACCGGGACCAACGGCTTAACGTGCCTTCCGAAGCACGGAAACGCTCGTAAATAATTGTCACAAAGTGGTCCACGTGGTGGTCACCCATCCATGTCTGGCCATAGTAAATGTTGCTTACTGCAGTGATCGTTTACAGAACACTGAGTCCGCGGGGCCACGAGCGCTTCGCGTTTACCACAATTGAAATAATTACATGAGTATCTTAAAGGTTAAGAGTAATACAGCTGTTTGACAAAGTAAACATAAAATAAATCGTAAGAATCTTAAAGGTAGTTACGTAATACAAGTGTTTGAAAAAGCAACAAGCAACATAGTATTACACTAGCAGTCGAAAGACTCCAAGACAAGGGGTCTGCCCTCAAATCATGTAGTCTTCCAATCACCAATCTTCTATAAGTGGTCAAACCGTTCGAAAATATATTGTGAAATTATTCCAGAAAATGTCTAGAAGGTGGTAATAATCCTCTGTGTGTGCATAATTCATCGTTTATTTACTTTGTAATATTTCAAGAGCAAAAATTTGAGATTTATGTCATAGTATGGTTATAGCATACTAGCTGACCCGCGCAACTTCGTTTGCGTCACATGAGAGTGAGAAAGATAGTCGTACAGTATTAATATTTTAAGTCACATTTACTCCCGTCGCGTGTCTTATATTTATTAGAGAGGTATTAATATTTAAAGTGATATAATTTTTCCCGTTCGCGTCGCTTATATTCATTACCATTAGAGTTGACCCGCACAACTTTGTTGAAGTGAGATAATGGTTCCGTCGCATTTATTTTTGTTTGGTACGGAACTTATCGTGTTCGAGTTCGACTCGCACTTGGCCGGTATTATCTTTCAGTTGACTGGCTACTGCTGCAGAAAACGTTTACTCCCGGCGTAAAGGTTAAGAAGTAGGTTATTGTAAGTGAACCTTAAAAGATAGGCATATGCTGTTCAGGACTTCTTTTTGTAACTTTTTAAGAGGAAAAATTTTGTAGTACACAATTTTTACGGAACTTTAACCATTTAGGCAACGTACGCAATGAAAGCTCTCAAAAGAAAGAAATTTTCCCCGTTCTTAAAACATTATTCATGGTTGCTCCGCTCCTATTTGTCTTAGCGTGATGTTATATAGCCATTAGCCATTCTCAATAAGTGGACTATGAAACTGTGAAATTATTTTGTAATGCTACCAGTAGTTTCTGAGATCCTAGCACAAACAAACTCTTCAGTATGATAATATCGTGAGCTAACCTTAAAAGAAAGACAAATTAGGTTATTGTGAGCGAACCTTAAAAGATAGACATGTGCTGTCGCGGACTTTTTTATAGAACATTTTAAGAGAAACCATTTTGTAATACAAAATTTTTACGTAACATTAAGCATTTAGGCAGCGTACGCCTCGGAAGCTCTCAAACGGTAAAAATAATTCCCCGTTTTCGAAACATTCTTCATTGCTGCTCCGCTCCTATTCGTCTTAGCGTGATGTTATATGGCCTATAGCCATCCTCAATAAATGGACTATCAAACTGTAAAAGAAGTTTTGAAATCGAACCAGTAGTTCCTGAGATCCTAGCGTTCAAACAAACAAACAAACAAACAAACAAACAAACAAACAAACAAACAAACTCTTCAGCTTTATAAAATTAGTATGGATTTATGAAGAATGTTTATGATTTAAGTCACCGATATTTTTTTTAGTTATGTTCCTGATAACTATACATCATCAAAGTTAAGATTGTTGCAAATTTACTAAGCTCATTGTTATAGATGTCCTGGAATATCCTTCCGAGGGCTTCCCCGGGCCTCCCAACCATAGGCTGTTGGGCGTTACGTGAGGTTTTTTAGTCGGTAGGAGTCCGGCATAACATCCAATGAGGATTTTCCCTAACGTTAAACAAAAAAAAACTCATGGCTATTAAAACTTTTTTCCTATAATTTTTAGTTTTCCTTTAACCCAGCCCTTACCTGTGGTATTTTATTTATTAACACGGCAATTGGTATTTAACAGAGGTAAAACTTTTCATGGAAGTTTAAAGTTTGCCGTGCTATCAGTCCTTGCTTCGTGATATGCTCGGGTTGTTGCGGTTAGGCCTGTCGTGTGCATGGCCGGAAATTAACGAACTTCAATCATGTTTGTGGTCAAAGGTGTGCATTTTGAAATTTCATTGAAGAATTTTTACGGTCAGAGATGCTTCAGATCTTTTTGGTATCTGCGTTTCAGGCTAATATTAGGTTATAGAACTAGCGCTTCAAAACGACAATAGGCAAATTATTTAAATCTATTCTAATATTATAAAGAGGAAAGATTGTTTATTTTTGTTTGTTTGTTTGTAACGAATAGGCTCCGGAACTACTGGACCGATTTTAAAAATACTTTCACTGTTGGAAAGCTACACTCTTTGCGGTGAACATACTGAACATACTGAACGGACTATACTGTATTGAAAACGGGATTTCGTGCAGCACTATTTTACTATTAAAAAAGGTTTTCAGTACCTTCTTGTTCCCCGACGTTTCGATAGGGTTATACCTATCGTGGTCCCGAGGCGACTATAATTTACCACTGCACCAATTCAATTTCAGCCAGATCAGTTCATCCGTTAGGGCGTGAAAGAGTCACAAACATCTAGACCAGGGCTTCCTAAAACTTTAAAGACAACGGAACACTAGCCAAATACCTTTTATTTTATGGAACCCCACCGAGGGCATCCCCCCCCCCCCCCCCCCCCCGAGACCGGTAGACTTAGGAGAAATCCGGTGGAAAGCGTGATACACCCCATCTACCGGAGAAGATCACACTACGGTCTCCTGGGGGAGAATGCCCACGTCCAGACCTGCCACGAGGACCTGGCGCTATTGCGCCCACCAATGTGTGGAGCGCTGTGTATCCGCTGAGTTCCTCGTGCTGGCACAGCGGTGGTTCAAAGTGGTGGGGGCGATCTATCGACCATTAAGTACGAGCCCCAGATACTTCATCAAGGGCTCGGTGCCGATGCTGACGCCCCCTACCTGTATGCTGGATCCGGTAGGTGGCCCCTTCCGAGGCCCGTGAAAGCACAGAACCTCGGATTTACGAAGGGCGACCTCAAGACCCCGCCACCTTATTCGACTCACTTCTTTTCTTTTTTTTTATGTGTGGAAATGACACATGGATGCTATGCCGGACTCCTACCAACTAAAACCACACAATGCCGTGAAACATGACTTATAGAGACCCCGAAGAAGCTGTTGACCGTCAGAGTGACATGAGGGCCCTGCACGATCGCTATTGAGGCGACATATCGCAACCTCTCCATGAGACTTAAAAACGCGGGCCCTTGCGTTGTTGTTTTTTTATGGCGCAAGGAGGCGCTGAAGCAGGGCAAAGGCCTGCGCCTCATGAAATCGAGGCGAGGATTCTAGGTCCGCCAAGAACTCATGAAGACTTGGAAGGTCCGACATAAACAACGAAGGTTCGCCACAATCGGGGGGATAAAACCGGTTATGAACGAGTGACTATAGAGAAGTCATGACAATTTCTACAGTCGGTTGTCACAGATAATTACCAGGGTTCGGGTGCTTCAGTAAGTATCTGCGACGAATACAGTGGGAGATCACGGCCGAGGGCAACACTGCGAAAATCACAGCGTGAAAATAACACTGCCGAAAATCAGCGCCTCTGTCTGTTCTTTTTATAATACTTACATGGATTGTGTACCCCTTACACTCATTGTTATTTTCAGGATAGTAATCGGACATAGATTTTAGATCTACCAAATGTTCAGTTGTAATAGATTTCCTTTCATTCATAACACTAACGCGTTTTCTTAGAAGAAGTTATGTATACACACAACACAGTTCACAAGCCTACCTAGTTTATATCTCTCTACGAATATAGATGGTGATTATCCCTACAATAGTAGTTTAAGATTTAACTAATGGAGTTTTTCTCATCACATTTTTAGCGTTTTTCAACATAATTTTGGCGGAACCCTGATGCTTACTCCACGGAACCCAGTTTGGGAACCGAGGATCTAGACATCTATAAATCCTCACAAAGTTTCGCATTTATGATAATTAGTAAGATATTATCATGTGTTACAAAAAACAGGGTCTACGAGAATATCGTAGCCGTAGCACACATTACTAAGTTTAACGTAGGTGGCTACATGCAGCTCCAGTAATAAATGAAATGATGTATTTTAGAAAAGAACACATTTAAAATATAGAAATATCACACCTTTTTTTCTAAAAGGGTAGATAGAGAAAAACTATACTCGCTCGTTCTATTTTTGTTTCTCGATCAAAGTAATCTATACATATAATATACTAACGGATGTCACGCAGTTTTACCCGCGTAGTTCTCGTTCCCGTGGGAATACGAGAATAAAATATAGCCTATGTTCACCGTACAGAGTGTAAGTGAAAGATTTTTTCAAATCGGTCCAGTAGTTCCGGAGCCTATTCGTTACAAACAAACAAACAAAAAAACAAAAAACAAATCTTTCCTCTTTATAATATTAGTATAGATAAAAAAAACATGCATAACAATACTTTTACAGAGAGTACTGAATGAATGAAATGCTTTATTACAAGAAACTTTATCACATAAAATAATAAGATTACTGTTTTATACTTGTTACTAAAAAAAAAGATCTAAACCCTTTGTATCGAACGAAATCAATTCCCTTTAGCATAAAACAGTTCGTTTCAAATCGCGAAGTACAAATACTATTACACAAGTAATTCTAAAAACGCTGACGCTTTTAACAAAACATTTGGATGCAAATTAAAGGCACGACATTCTCCGAGGTAAACGACTCGCGACTAAAAATACTGATGCCACAGTATACAGAAGTAGAAATACAGTATTACGTCTCGATATGGTAAAATCACATTAAAAAAAAAACTATTTGATAGTATTTACAATTCCTTTAAAGGCGATTTCGAAGGCAGTTTTTGCACAGCAGCGGTACCGTGAGTCATACACGTCTAGTGCAGTCCGTCGGTTTAGGTAACCACTTTGATCTGATGGGCCATATACTTTGCGGCCTTATTGATATGAAAAAAATCAGGGATTCCTCTCAGCACTGGCCTTGAGTCAGATGTCTAGCAGAGCTCATTTGTGCAGAAACGAATTTGTAGGGATACCCACTGATTTAAGCTTCGCAGTACCTTAACCTCTGACCTACCCTGAAACTCGGCAGAGACGAGACTAATTACCGTGGTAGTTCGGTTATTAGCCTAGTACCTAGTACCCTTGCAAGGCTGGTAGCCTAATACAAAGCCGCCATGCTTTACATACAGCAGAATTATGACGTTCCTTAATTCATGCCACCACACTAAAATCCATTGATGTGTAGTACAAATCACGGTACAAAGAGTATCCGCGAGTGTCATCTATAGCGTTGAGTCAGAATAGAGATTTCGTCGAATTAAAATACTGTGTAATGTAGTTTTATCTACTGTGGTGTCCTTAAGCCCTAGTCTCTTGAACGATATTTTTAGAATAATGAAGATTCTCTGAGATACAAATGATAATAAGATTACGGTTTGTGTCGTGTTTGCCATTCGGGGTTGACTTAAATGTCCCGAGAGATTGAGGCGACTGAATTAAATGTAGCGAGAAGTAATGAAAATTTTGTTCAATTCATGATTGCATAATATGTTATACTGCTTATTATTCTTGCTGTGGTGTCATGAAGAGGGATGAGAGTTTTTTTTTTGTAGTGATTTCGTTATAACAGAAAGACCGGTGATTCTGTTTCGATGAAATGTAGTAGATAAAGATAGTTTGATCACAGAAGCGGTTTTATTTTTCTTGAAGAGGCTCATAATAGCAGGTATCCTAAATTACTTCGTGTTAGTTTAGCTTTACTATTACACTATAACCACTTAATACCTACTTATCAGATCTGTAGGTATAGCCGTTCAGAAGATTATCCCGAACAAACAAACAGCCCGAAAATTTGGTTCTTTTTTTATATACCACTAAGGTGGCTGACAAGCCTACGGCCCACCAGAAGGACTGGTGGTCACCGCAGCTACGAACGTTTGCAACACCGAAGGCGCCACACTCGCGCTGCCGACCCTGTAAAAACCTTCTAAGACCCCTATTAAAGAACTACATACCCCTGATATTAGGCATCAACCACTAGAGTGCGGCTGATGCCCCCCTCAGTTTTGGGACCAAACTTGTAGGCGTTTCATTAATTTACATTACATGCACACTACATTCTTTGTATACAAAGTTAATTCATACAGATTGAAAGTCTAATAGATAATACAAATTCAACAAAAGAATCGTAAACTCCATATTTCGAACGGAAGTATATTTTCACTGGCAACAAATCAGTTCATTGTAAACCATAAAATAAAGAACAATATACCTTTCTGTTACATTTTTGGTCGATTTGTCAATCGTTTAGGAGATGTCACTGCAACCCTATTATAAGCTTGTTCCAAGGTTTTTCAATAAACGTATTATAAGCCAATTCAGCTGAAGGAATTGAAAATGGGTTGCTTAAAAGGAAGTTAATTAAATGTAAATACTGTTTGAAGACTGTAAAAGGTTCTGCTTTGTAAGGAAGATTAATTAACGCAAATACATTTTAGTTTAACTAACTATAAAGTAAAAACATATTTTATACCTATTAGCAAAGGCTCGATGATTAATACTTGATAAATACTTAAATAAATTTTGTGTTCTATCTCACATAACATCTAGCCCAAATAAAGCTAATATAAACTTGTTCTATGGGATCTAGACGACTGATAGACATACTTAAATATTTCTAAATGCATAATTTAAACATAGAATCCAAACTCCGAAACAAATATTTGTGAATCGCACAACCTCAACACGGCAGGGGGTTATACTACCGAATGCGCCACCGAGGCATTCTACCCTTGCTGATCATCGAAAGTGGAAAATTAATATATCGAACGAGGAATGGATAAAATGACAAAAAAGAGGATATTTGGGTTTTAACTAGCTCGTTGGCCTAGGGGTCATTGACTGGCCAGTGGCTATTTTTGATGATGAAAATACACTAAAAATATCACTAGGTAAAGTTTATAGACAATATACATATTCCTATCTATTTATTTTAATTTTAATGCTCGGACTGCAGAGATATAATGTGGGTAACAACTGTCCTGGCTGCTGGATTATTTGTGGAATGAATTACAGAAGGCTTTGAATGTACCTTATCCCCGTCCTTTTCCTACCTCAACCCTTTCCTATCCACCAATCCTATTCCTACCTCATCTTCTTCCCATCCTTTCTCCGCCAAGCCAACGTTGCCGTGCGTATGTGCTGCGTGACTAGGGGCGAGCCTAGTATTAGCGTGTCAATTGCCCTGGGGCCGGGCGACCCCAAAAGAAGGCTAGCCTTACTTAGACATGCGGGGCTCTGTCTGGGTGGACTTTATTTTCCCTTGCTTTTCGTGGGAACGCAATGGACAAAACTAAAAACAAAATCCAAAATGGCGGCGATGCGGTTCGCAACCCATCACGTCTCGTTTCCCATCGAGGCGAAAAGTGGACTGTGGATAGCCACTTTGCTACGTTGAATGTAAGAGGAGGTATGATAGACAAAATTGAGGAAGTATGCAAGATGATGAAAGAGAGACGACTCGATATTCTGTGCGTGAATGAGACAAAGAGGAAAGGATGTGACACCACCACACATGGACCCTACACTGCCTACTGGTCGGGTGTGCCTAAAACCAGTAAAGCGTGTCAGGGCGTTGGTGTAGTACTGTCTGCGAGAATGAATGAATGTGTCACAGAATATGAATGTGTAAGCCCAAGACTCCTTTGGTTGAGGCTGAAGGTTGGACTTACCCGCATCTTTGTTTTAGGAGTATATGCTCCGCAAGATGCGCGGTGGCGCCGATCTTTACGAGACCAAAGTGAGAGGCAGGCATTTTGGGAGAGCATGAGTGATGTTTTGAGTAAGTGCAAACTAAATGAGAGGATAGTAATGTTAGGCGATTTTAATGGGTGGGTTGGAGTCAAGCGTGATGGGTATGAAAGAGTATTGGGAAAGTTTGGTGATGAGCGAGTGAATGAAAATGGAGAAAATTTGCTTGAAGTATGTTTGGAGAGGAATCTTGTGGTGACTAACACCATGTTTCACCACAAAGATATCCACTTGGTTACGAGACAAGAAGGAAGTAAGAGGAGCATGATTGATTTTGTGATTGTTGACGCAAGGATGAGAAAGAAAGTACTAGACACTCGAGCCTACCGCGGTGCTGGGATTGACACAGACCACTTCTTGGTTGTCAGCCGAGTAAGAGGTCTGTTTCAGCGGTGGAGGCACCGTGTGCGTGAACCTGTTAGTGTACTAGAACGCATAAAAGTTGAGAATTTGCAAGAGATAGGTATAAAAGAGGAATTTGTGAGCAAACTAAGCAAAAAGTTTGATAATTTAGATGAAGTATGTGAGATTGAAGAATTATGGAAGCCGATTAAGGAAGGACTCGTGGAAGTTGCGATTGAACTGTGTGGTGTGAGCAAGAGAAGCCAAGGATGTAAGTTAAAAAGAATGACCGCGGAAGTTCTGAAAGCGTTGTCTGATAAGAAGAAAGCATGGTTGGACTTGCTGGCTACAAAGGCCAATCAAAGAATGCAGAAGGCAACGGATGAGGATGTACGAATGGCCAACGATGAGTATAAAAGGTATAAGCGTGTGGCAAAAGAGGTGTTAGTAAGAAAGAAGGAGAATCATAGAGATGAATTTGATAAAAGGTTATCTGGTGACTTCCAACAGAATATAAAATTCTTTTGGAAGTCCATAAAAGCGGTGAGGAGTCAACAGACCACATCACCGCTTAATAAGATCAGAAATCAGGATGGAAGTTTTGTGGGAGGAGAAGAGTGTGTGCTAAAAATATGGAAGGAGTATTTTGAAAGTCTATTTGATAAAGAGGATACGCAAGTGCAAACTCATTTTTGTGAAATGAATGAAATCGGCAATGAAAACGACATTAGCATGGAAGAAATAGTGGAAGCATTGAATAGTATGAAACTAGGCAAGGCTGCTGGGATTGATAGGGTTTCCGTTGAGATGCTGAAAGCAGGACGTGGCGTGGTGATTGACCAGCTGTACCGCCTTTTTAATCTGTGCTGGAGGAATGGCAGCGTACCAAAAGAATGGTCCAAAGCCGTCATTGTGCCGCTGTATAAAGGAAAAGGGTCGCAGCAAGAGTGCAAAAATTACCGCGGCATAAGCCTGCTCAGCATCGTCGGTAAACTGTATGCGAAAGTGTTGATAAAAAGAGTGATGAATGAAAGTGAAGGAAAAATGTGGGATGTTCAAGCAGGATTTATGAAAGGAAGGGGATGCACGGATCAGGTCTTCTCCTTACGATGCATAGCAGAAAAAGTTTTGGCGAAAAGCCAAAAGGTATATTGCGTATTCGTAGATCTGGAGAAGGCCTATGACAAAGTGGTGAGGAATGAACTATGGTCAACATTGTCTTTGTACGGGGTGAGCAGCAGCTTGATACGAGCACTGAAGTCTCTTTATGAGGGCTCGAGTGCTTGTGTCAGGATCAACGGAGCTTGCACGGACTTCTTTAATATAGAAAGGGGTGTGAGACAGGGTTGTGTAGCGTCACCGTGGCTGTTTAACCTGTACATGGACAGTTGTTTGAAAGAATTGCAAGAGAGTGCGTGTGGTATAAAACTGAACGAGCTGACCATCAAATGCCTCCTATATGCTGACGATCAGGTGATCTTAGCTGCATCGGCGGAGGAGTTGCAGTTGATGGTTAATATTATGCATGAGGCGCTGAAAGGTAGAGGAATGAAAGTGAATGTAAGTAAGACTAAAGTAATGGTTTTTGAAAGAGAGAAATGTATGACGAATTGCCCTATTATTATCGAAGGGCAAAGAGTGGAACAGGTGAAAGAATTTGTATACCTGGGTTCAAAATTTACGAGGGATGGAAAGTGTGACCAGGATATTGAGAGAAGAGTTTTGGCAGGAAATCAAGTGAATGGGGCGATGCATACCTTTATGAGCAGTCAAAACGTGTCTAAGAAGGCGAGAGTGGCTGTGCATAGGGGTGTGCTTATCCCCACACTTATGTATGGTAGTGAAAGTTGGGTGTGGCAGAAGAAGCATGAAAGTAAAATTAATGCAGTGGAAATGAGAAGTCTGCGAAGTATAGCTGGAGTGAAATTGATGGACAAAAAAGGAATAGCGTGATTAGAAAACAATGTGGTATAACTGAAGATGTAGTGACAAAGATAGAAAAAGGGATGCTTAGATGGTTTGGACATGTTGAGAGGATGGATGAAAATAGACTGACTAAACAGATCTATAAGGCGAGAATGAATGGGCAAGCTGGTAGGGGTCATCCTCGGCGTACGCATGGTAACCAAATTGATGACCTGCTGGAAAAAGGCCAGGTCAAGAGTACCCTTAACCGGCGAGCGTGTATGAAAGCACTTATGAAAGTAGAAGAAGCGAAAGTGGTATGCCAGGATCGTAGCAAGTGGAAAGCCATAGTCTCTGCCTACCCCGATGGGAAACAGGCGTGATGATATGTATGTATGTATGTATCTATTTATTCATGAATAAATAAAGCTAAATCAAGCACGTAATTACAACAAACAGCTAATAGTAAACAAATTTCATTCTAAACACGAAACAACCCTGTAATAGCCGAACGGTATTTTAGCTCAGTAATTGGTACAAAATTCACTGGAACTTTTCCTGTAATTTTCTTTCCATACTACAAGGTAATTTTCAAACACTGTGACGTGCAAACATTTTTTAAAACTCATTTCCAGATCGTTTACATAAACGAGCTATTTAGAGGCTCATCGTTTTTGTAATTTGCAAGTATTTAAATAACACTCGTACCCTTGGGTACTGTTACCGCTATACTTACCAGTTATCAAAAGCTTAATTAAGTATTTGGTAATTAGTTTTATGTTTTTGTGTTTAGTCTTGCTTACTATGGTGTCAAAAATATTAGTATTCGAGCATTATTCCCGGTTTTTTTTTCAGAGCTCTCACATTGGAACCGTATATAATCCAGTTATGAATTGCGCTTCTATTCGGTCTTCAACATGCCTAATAAAGAGACTGTAACTGAGTAAGATGTAATTGCAAAAACAGAAGTGTACTGAGGATACGAAAGACGTAGAGAAGTCCAAGTCAATTACACCTGGCAGGTCTTGTACTCACTGATTGCAAGACCTGCCAGGCGTGACGCCTGTCGCGTAGCGAGCATGAGATAAATATAATGCTCAAGCGCATACACTGGCTGTTACAAAGTGATAACACATATTCATTTTTAATATTTAAAGCAATTAGTATGCTAACTTTTTCATAATATTTTATTATAAAGTGAAAAAAGACAACTTGGCCCAGACGGGACTTGAACCCGCAACCTTTGCCTAATCCAGGGCAATGCTCTAACCAATTGAGCTACGGGAGCCGTACTGATACAAGTTGAAATTCTTCACCTTATTGTAACCGCCATTTAAGAGTATGGCACAGAGCCATCTATCGAGCTACTTGTATCAGTACGGCTCCCGTAGCTCAATTGGTTAGAGCATTGCCCTGGATTAGGCAAAGGTTGCGGGTTCAAGTCCCGTCTGGGCCAAGTTGTCTTTTTTCACTTTATAATAAAATATTATGAAAAAGTTAGCATACTAATTGCTTTAGATATTAAAAATCTATAGATTGAGTCGGAGACATCAAATCGATGTATAAAAATGATTGCAATATCGTTCATTGATATCAGAGTTGCTAAGTAGCTCGATAGATGGCTCTGTGCCATACTCTTAAATGGCGGTTACAATAAGGTGAAGAATTTCAACTTGTATCAGTACGGCTCCCGTAGCTCAATTGGTTAGAGCATTGCCCTGGATTAGGCAAAGGTTGCGGGTTCAAGTCCCGTCTGGGCCAAGTTGTCTTTTTTCACTTTATAATAAAATATTATGAAACACATATTCAGTTGAAAAGAGAGTTTTTTTTTATTTAGCTCCCCAAAATGACACGGACTTTTCCCAATTTTTAAATTTTTTAATCCGTTATTCGTCGTAACCTGATGCTATATAACCTTCCTCGATAAATGTACTATCGAACTGTAAAAGAATTTATTTAATGCAACAAGTAGGTAGGTTCTGAAATGCTAGCGTTCAAACAAACAAACTCTTCAGCCTTACATTATTAGTATAGATATCAAGAAAAACATTCATCGCAATATTTTCAGCGTAATAATTCTTTATACTTTATGCGTCGTAGTCATGATGACAAATATCTTTGTTACATCCGAATACAGAGCCTTATATATTGTAATAATTCTTCTGTGGTGCTAAGGAAAAATGAACCTTAAGCAGTAGCCCAAAAAGCTTCTCTAAGAGCGATTCGAAATAAAATCAGCGACCAACTCAGTCTGGATAAAGAAAATATGACAATAACGATAATAATACAATATTAAAACGCTATACTCTTGACCTGAATATTAATATGAGGTCAATTAGTCTATGCGTTCCAAACAATATTTATTGCTTTTTTTAGGGTTGACCCAAACTAAAACATAATAATTATATTTTGTAATACGACAGCTTAGTTACGGCACAACCGACAAATAGACACACCAGCTATTACGTTGAACAATAAAAATATAAGGTGAAATGTGAGCCAAGCATCTGCCTACCTTTTCGGGGATAGAGGTGTGACTGTGATATGTCTGTAAGTTTGATGACTCTCACTGTGGGAGTTTATTATTACTAGCTTTTAACTAGCTGATGCTTGCGGCTTCGTCAGCGTGTAGAATGTGTTCTATGATCCCATTAAAATATAGACCGGTTCGTCATGAACCAATGATATTAAATCACTTTCAAGCGACTCTACGCTTAAGATTTTTCGAAAATTATGCAGGTACTGTTTATGCCTTATACCTAGTATTACAAAGCTTAGAGCTAAACTGCCTCAATTTATTTTCAGTTGAATTCTGTAACCCTGAAAAGAGACATAGCAAAATTGTAATGCCCCTTCTTGACTTCGGACAAGTGTATTATATTATATACAATTTTGTAGCCTTACTTGATGGCTATTATAGCTTATTACAATAAAACAAATAGTTTTCTGTCAGAGACAACCCTACAGATACATTTTTGCACACTCTACTTAGGGAACAATGCGCCGGAATATTAATTTGGGGTCAAGTACCTCTTAACCCTTGAACGCACAAGCCTGTAATGGAGGAAATCTCCACAAATGTAAACAATGATTAGTAAGGTCTTTGAAGGAAATACTCTTACCCCAACAGGCTAGAATTTCGGTTGCTAATGACCATGGAAATTACAAGAAAAATGTAGGTACTTACCTAAATGTGTTTGCGTTGGGTTACTGTGGGCGGGCGATATCATGTTTTTTCTTTACGGATGGTTAAACAAAGTAAGTACCACCCTCTCTTAACTTTCCCCATGTAGTTAAGTACAGTTTTGTATGTGTGCAAAGTACAGTATTAACTTCGCACACACATATGTATAACTACGCACTGGTCAGCACAATGAAAATTCTCATATTTTTAAATTTAGTAGAACTCTTAGCCCTGTTAGTTGAAGTGTTTTGTAAATGATAACCGCTATGAGCGTTTATTAAAAAACTTTTGAAGTTTTTTTACCCGTCTCAATCACGTTAAACATATTATGTACCTACATTTCTGGCATTTTACAATTAATGTGAGCTTACGAACGTTAACCTATTGGCACCAGTAAGTCGTCAAGCTATGTTTTAAGGCTATAATGCCTTACGGAGTACGTAAGAGTGTCAAATAATATTTTTATGAAGTAGGTATGTTTATTTTTTAATCTAAAAACATAATGTCATCCGCATCTAGATACCACTCTCTTCCCGCGTGGCTTATCTCTCAACGTATTATAACTATTTGTATAGCATCTTTGCCCGACTTTCTACATTTTAAACTAGGACAGTCAGAAAGTCCATTATGGCGTTCAAAAAATAGACTCACAAATATATTTATAATGTACAAAGAATGCTCGATGAATACATCCAGTTATTTATACTTTTATGTTGACCTGAAAAGTTGTGTTTGAGAATGTAATGGTGATGGATTGTTATTGCTATTTAAATGTACTGAACGAACATTCTACATGACAAAATATTTACCAGTAAGAATTTCATCAATGTTCGATATTCAGACAGAATTTGTTAGGAATTCCTACTATGACTGTTCTCCGGGGATGGGACATTCTAACAAGGTTTACCCGGCGTTTACGGCCGGCAATAGTAGGGCACTAAAAGGCTTCGCCGAAGACTATCGGTCTCCATGACCGGGGGCCTGAGGACGGTGAGAGAGCTGCTCACTGTCCTTACAGAAGCAGGCCCATGACGGCAGCGTGACATGAGCGATTCACGCACGCCCCACCTTAGAAGCGGGATCACACCCGAAACCCCCCAAAGACGCGGGATAGCACCCGAACCACCACCTGGGCGAGGCCGCAGTGGCGGCCGTGGGTCTTTTGGGAGTCCTGGGACATCCTTCCGAGGGCTTACCCGGGGCTCCCAACCATAGGCTGTTGGTTGTTACGTGAGGTTTTTTAGTTGGTAGGAGTCCGGCATAGCATCCACGATTTTCTCTCACGATAAAAAAAAGGGGCACTAAAAGTTTCAGCCGGTAAGAGTCCCACATGGTATCCACGAGGAATTGTAGTCGTAAAAAGGCGTATCCTTTTTTAACCGACTTCAAAAAAAGGAGGAGGTTCTCAATTCGTACGCTATGTTTTTTTTTTTTTTTTTTTTTTGTATGTATGTTACGCGATAGCGGCGCCAATTATGGATGGATTTTGAAAATTCTTTTTTTGTTTGAAAGAGGCTACTTCTGAGGTGGTCCCATATCCAGGGTATCAGGATCTGATGCTGGGATCCAGGAGAAATCGAGGGCAACCACCGAAAATTGTAGGTACAACTAGTGCGTTTGTTAACTTTTTGATTAAGTGCTTTAATGTACTAAAATTTAATGAAGGTCTGGAGTCGATCTGATGATGGAACCGAAAGACAGTCGAGGGAATTCCTTAACGATTTACAGCAGTTACCTTGTGTTTCGGCTTGATTGATTTGTGTTGATGCGAACTTTACACCTAGATAGAAATACTTTTCGGTATACCCGTCACTTAAAATAAAAAAATAAAAATTTTAAATAAAAAATAGAACCGACTTCATACAAATCCTTAAAAATAAAATTTACCTAGCACATTGTAATATGTATTTTCATTTATCCGATTTTATTCAATATAATATTGAAGTTGGTGCCATTAATAATACCTAGGTACCTAAACCTATGGGTTTACTAGGCGCCGACTTCAATATGATGTTGAATAAAATCTGATAAATCAAAATACATATTACAATGTGCTAGGTAAATTTTATTTTTAAGGATTTGTATGAAGTCGGTTCTATTTTTTATTTAAAATTTTTATTCTACATACATACATATAGTCACGCCTTTATCCCCGAAGGGGTAGACAGAGACATAATATACGCCCACATTTCACCTTGTAGTTTTATGGTGAGCCCATTGCCGTGTTGAAATGGACAGGCGCAGGTCGCCACGACCCATAGTTGATATTTTTCAAGCTTCCCATAAGATCTTCAACTTGGCTTGACGATTATCATTTTACTGACAACCGGGTTTCATTTCGAGTTTTCCTTGTCTACGCAATGGATCTTATTGCGAAAGTGTTCCGCTTAGCCGTGTCCTTTACCCCCTTAGTCGCCTCTTACGACACCCTCGGTATGTATTGGGGTGGCGACATTTTGTACCTACTCTTACCCGTCGCAACTCGGAACCCCGTCGCCACACGGGGCTCATCTATCTAATCTTTAATTGAATTTCCAGAGGTGAACGTCCAACGACAATTCAAGAACCGCACGCAATACAAAACTGCGCGTTCCATACTGAACTGTCAATCAACACTTCAAAATTCTAATAGCGCTTCGTGTCCTCAATCAGTTTTAGAAGCAAATAGATATCAGCTTCCCTCCCACGCCATTTCCATAGCAAAACCACTCATGTGATTTAAGAAAATATAATAAGTACTTGGTTGTGTATTTACACTGAAACTTCACGATAGATTATCTTAAAATGAAACTTTTTTGCAATTTTTATGTCTCGGTTACTGACTGACCTATAAGTAAAATTGTATTTTTTTCTTAATACATCTTCGAAGTTTCTAATATCCTACGCAAAAAGTTTTCGCCTTGTATGTCATAATCAAGTACAATCTTATGTCAAAGTCAGATATTCTTCGTAGAAGCTTTTGTGGAGTTTTTGAAGTGACAACAAAAATTGTGTTTCATTTGGGGGCACGGCAGTCAGTGCCCCCAAGCCAAGTCGAGCGCGAAGCAAACACTGCCGTACCATCCTTTACAGGAACCATTTCGCCGCATTTTCAGGCCCCTAGTAGAGAACCTCTAGATAAGACCAGAACGCAGAAATTTTCGTCATCTAGTAAGCTATAATCATGTACTTAAAATCCAAAATTTCAAGTCTGTAGGTCATTTACTTCCGGAGTTAAGCGAAAGCAAAGTTTCGCATTTATGACACTCATTCACTCATGATCATCAAAATACAACTAGTACTTCCCATAAACTCAGAGAGCTGAAATTTGGTACAGAGTTAGGGTTTAATCACCACATAAAGGGAAAACTATAAAAACTAGGATAATCGAAGATACCTGGTGACCCTGATTAGAAAACACAAGAGCCCAACCAAACTATTAGAGATTGACATCCTTTACAAATAATATTCAACTTGGTGGGCCGCTTTATTTGAAGTCAAAAATCGAAGGTCTGAAGTATCTGATGAAGAACCTTCAGCTGGTCTCAGTTGTATTAGAGATATGGTAATGCCCCCTTCTACTATTGGGACATAAAAAATCGACATCTGACACATCTTTTAATTTAATCTAGCCTATAGCATCCCACTGCTGGGCGAATGCCTCCCCTTCTGCTTTTAATCACTACATATTATAAAACAAAGTCCCCAGCCGCGTCTGTCCGTCTGTCTGTCTGTTTGTTCACGATAAACTTAAAAACCACTGCATGGAGTTTCAGGCTGAGATCACCAATCGAGAGAGTGGTTCTCGAGGAAGGTTTTCGTATATAATTTGTTGAGTTTTTGTTGACATTGACTAAAATATTACGACATTAGTTGGAGAGGTCAGAAACAAATAAGGCGTTTGGGAGCTTTTAACGAAAACGCTGCCTAAACCCTTCGAGGTATTACAAAATAATGTACCATGGAATTGTGTATCTTATATAGGCCTACAGAAAAGTCCGCGGCAGCATACGTTTATCTCTTAAGGATAACATACAATAACCATGTTCATTCTTTAAAAATTTAGCAATTATAAAGTGGTAATTGGAATGCTATTTACACCAAGAAAGTGTTAACCCATCTCAATTTAAATACATTAGTGGGCATGAAAATATGATGAAAATTATTTGTTCCCTTTACACGATGCAAATTAAATGAATACCTTAGGAGATATAGCAAATCAAAATAATGCGCAACGAAATTAATTTTGTGTCGCCATGATTGAACTGGGTCATACATTATACGGGTCACATACTAACTTATTCTTCTACTTTTATCGCAAATATTTTTTCGTTAAAAGTGAATAACGCTTACTACTACTGAATTACGCTTAGCAGATTACTTTAGGTAGGTGTAATATTTCAAAGTAAGCAATTTCATAGAAAATAGTAAACAAAGAGCCTTTATTTTAGAATTTTCTTCAGTATTAGCCATTTACATACAAACATCGGCGTGTTACAATTTTATTACATGTATCAATGTAGTAAAATTAACGTGTATAAAATGACATCAATCAAATGTCATCAATATTCTGAAAAAGAAATTAAACATAGAGTTCACAAACTCTTTTGAAAATACATACTGTACCTACCTTAGAGGATCGTTATGAAAATAACATGATAGTAAACAACCACCACTAAGCAATACGCTTCTCCAGCGTGTAGCTGTGTTTCTCTGTGATAACCACCATGAGAGGTACCTTTGTTCGGGCCATCCATAGAAAACAGATGGCATAATGCTGAATACCGCAAAGAACAAGCGGCGTGGCATAGAATGGGGGCTATCCTGATATCCTGAAGGATTTAGATGACGCCGATGACCTGTGCTTGCTGAGGCACTCACACGCCACAAATTAGTGATAGTACAGATGGAAACCTACATAATAAATTCGCTGAGGCTACGCACACATAGACAACTCATTCACAGACACGAGGTCAGGCGGTCTCAACCGAATTTTCGATAGGTACTGATTTGTGCGCGAGTGTGTGTAGCAGAGGGTAGGTGTGACAAAAAAGTACATACATGAGTTTTCCATCTGTACTATCTCCAATTTGGACACACGCCGTCATGCATGTCTACAGGACAACGTGCAAAATGAGACAGCGAATGGAAGGACTGAAAATAAAATCGACAGACGCAGGAGATGAGGTGTGGGGAGAAGAGTCTGTTTCGCTGCGCATTGGCACAGATGTCGAGCGCGTTCACTAATTCACGTAACTCGGGGGTGTCGTGTCGGAAACTGATGGGTTAGAAGAGTACATCATTTCGAGGCTCGCCAAGGCAAGAGCACAAGAGCAAACTTCACACAGCTGCGCCCCGTATGGCAGTTGCGAAAATTGACTTGAAAAGTGAAACCCAAAACAAAGTCAACGTTAAAACTGTACTACTATACGGATGAAAGACATGGAAGGTCAATAAAGACATTACGCACCAGCTACAAGTTCCAAGTTGGCCTCTCGGTATTATACGGGCCCGTTAAAATCACGAACGTTAGCCTATTGGAACGCTGCAGTGAGACCCCTATCCACTAACAGATCAAACGTCGGAAGTTTAGCTGGATTAGACACACGCTGCAAAGGGACCATGATCAAATACCAAGGCAAGCCTTACTGAAACTACTGAAAGAGCGGAGTAGCAATGTGAAATGTTTTGAAAACGGGGAAAATTTAATCGATAGAAGAGTATCCGTTGCACCTCTGCGTAAATGGTTAAAGTTACATAAAAATAATGTATTACAAAATTGAAAAGTTAAAAAGTTCTTAAACAAAAAACCTATTTTCGATCTATTCATTTCGTTCGATCACAGTTACCTTTTTATTAACATGAGGAAAATCCTACATGTATGCTATGCCGGACTCATACCGACTAAAAACACACGCATCCTGCTTAACAACCTACCGTTGGGAGCCCCGGGTAAGCGGAGCTACGGCTACCACTGCGGCCTCACCTATGGGGATGCGGGAGCTATCCCCGCGTCTTTGGGAGGTTTTCGATCACAGTAACGTTAATTATTTCTAAAATAATGAATAGTAGCGACGCGACGGAAGTAAACGCGACGGGAACAAATGACGTGAAACATGATATCAAAATAATAATAGCACACCGCGCTCTTTCTCTCTCTCTCTCTCTCTCTTTCTCTCTTATAAGACGCAAACAAAGTTGCGCGGGTCAGCTAGTACAAATATAAATAAAATTAAAGGAAAACTCTGGATAAGACTAGACTGGCTTTTATACTTATACTTACAAGTTTACAAGAAGAAATAGTCGAATGATTATCTTTATTCTACTCGAAAATTACACAAATGAAATAAACAAATTACACTAAAATATTAATTTCGCTCAAAATTTGGTCAAAATATAACGGCATGAACGCGAATGGGCAATACAAAAAACTGTTGTACAAGAATCAGAACCGGAAAAAAAGAAAAGAAAGATCTGTAATAATAAAAAAACTACTCCTAAAAAGAAAAAAACTGAGTCTAATAAGAAAATCTAATAAAATAAATCAATATGCCCACGTTTCTACAAAAAGAAGTGAAATCCCACCAAAAACATTCTGTAAAAAACTAGCCAAGTCTCGTTGGAGCTACTTGTTTATCTCTAAAAAGTAATGAGATCTAGACAAAGTCGTGCCAAGTCTAAGGTTCCTTACTGCGATTTCTTGATTATTATAGTTAATGTTGTGTGACTTGGCCGTTGAAGGGTACACAAGGGTACAAAACAAGATGCTTCATGACACCATTGCACCAATCTGTCGCCAGAACCGCTACCCATTGACGATCGAAAATTGCCACTTGGAGAACGTTAATTCAATAACTAGTCAATTATTATTATTATAATCATTGATAGAAGTCCTTCTGTACGTCTATTTTATGTTAGATCGGTGGTCCATTTGCCGCTTCAAAAAGAAAAGAGCAGAAGTCAGCATTGTCAATGCTGAATGCATGTGTTGCCCAAAACGGCCTAAAATGAGACACTAGCGTCCAATTACCAATACCAGAATGGGCTATTATCTCGCTTAACAAACATAGGTAGTTACAACAGATATAACATTACGTGTAAACATGATTGACTTGTACACACTCACGTATAAAGAATTTTCAACGGCCAAGTCACACAACATTAACTATAAAAATAAAGAAATCGCAGTAAAGAACCTTGGACTTGGCACGACTTTGTCTAGATCTCATTACTTTTTAGAGATAAACAAGTAGCTCCAACGAGACTTGGCTAGTTTTTTACAGAATGTTTTTGGTGGGATTCTGTTTACAATTGGACGATGTCAAACCTTCTATGTTTAAGAGTCTGCCATTTTAGGGTTCCGTACCAAAACGAAAAAAATTGGGACCGTTTTACTGAGATTCGGCTGTCCGATTCTTTGTCTGTATCTCACCAGACTGTATTTCATGAACCGTGAAAGTTAGACAGTTGAAACTTTCAGAGATGATCTATTTCTGTGCCTACCTAATCCATCTCTCTCTACCTATCTATCTATCTATCTAATTACCAACAATCTGGAGGGTACAGGTAATTTTTCCTATCCCACATCCAAAATTCCTTTCCCGAGGAGTTCGGTTCGTCATTCCTCCCATACAATTAGTTGGGGTTATCCTTAACGGTTGTAAGTTAGGATTGACGAATCGAGGGTGGGAGGCGGGTTCCTCTTCCCCCCTCCCCTCCTTTTATTATGATCTATTTCTGATGCCGCCCGCTATAAATACTAAAATCGGAAAAAAAAATTGACTCTTACATATTCTACAGTATAACCATATTTTACTTGCCTGGATTTCAAACATATTTTACTTATTCCCCTCCCCACGAAAAACATCCCTACTAATATTATAAATGCGTAAGTAACTTTGTCTGTCTGTCTGTCTGTTATGTTTTAACGCCTAAACCGCAGAGCTGATTTTGATGAAATTTTGTATAGAAATAGTAAGAGTCCAAGGGAAGGCCATAGGCTACTTTTTAACTGACTGTGCAAAAGAGGGTAATTATTTTTGGCGATTGATTGATTGACCATTGAGAAGTTTATTTTTTTGTCACTACAAAAACCCAAAACAAAATTATAAAGTAGTTTCTTTTTTTAACACAAATAGAAGTCAAGGTCTACATAACTGGTTTTAATTTCTTTAAGGTATTTCAAATATCTTTTACCACAAATTATTAAAGTAGATTAATTGAGAAATAATTGTAGCCCTTAAACTTTAAAAGAAACTTGTGACGAAATGTCAATGTGAATCAAAATAACACCGGTAGATATTTCGAGTTTATTTTAATAGTTGTTATGAGTACAATATACATTCGTAAAACTGTGTCACGATCAGAGTGATTTGAAATTAAAAGAATGAATGTATAGAATAAAAAAAATGTTCAAAAATTTATTTTGATTCGAATTTTGCAAGTTATGTTGACAGTAATTATCACACTAATGATGAAGCCGATGAAGGATAATTAACTGATAAAATACCACTGGTAAAGCGCTGTCCTCTGCCTGTATTAATGTTATGAATAAATGAGTTTAAATATCACCTTAATGAAGAAAATAAAAAGTTGCACCTTGGTTTATTAATGTACTAGCGGACGTCATGCGATTTTACCCGCGTAATGCCCGTTTCCGTGGGAATACGGGAATAAAATATAAGCTACTAGCTGACCCGCGCAACTTCGTTTGCGTGATAAATGAAGAACCGCTGGACCGATTTTGTGCAAACTTCACATGAACCATCTACTAAATAGTCCGAACAAAGCCTAAAGATTTGGTTTGGATAGGTGAGCCCGTTCTTGAGTTATAAAATTACAACGAAAAGTGGCATTGATTTTTATATATATAGATGTTCACCGGGGATAATATAACTTTCCAATAATGAAAGAATTGTTAAAATCGGTTTAGTAGTTTCGGAGCCTCTTAAAATGCCTCTCAAAGTTTCCGATTCATCCCGCGCACGCTTTGATTGTAGAATTATCACCTTGCCTCGGTTTTATTAAACACCTACTATAAGAATTTCTTCAAAAGGGATCTTCCTGGGACATCCTTCCGAGGGCTTACCCGTGGCTTCCGATCGTAGGCTGTTGAGCGTTACGTGAGGTTTGTTAGTCGGTAGAAATCTGGCATAACATCCATAATGGATTTTCCCTCACGTTAAAAAAGAATAAGGAGTCTTAGAAGGTTCTTGCAGGGTCGGCAGCGCGAGTGTAGCGCCTCTGGTGTTGCAGACGTGCACAGGTTACGGTGACCACCGTCAATCAGGTGCGGCCGTAAGCTAGTCTTCCGACGTAGTGGTATAAAATTAAAAAATAAAAGGTCAACAAACTATCAAACAAGAAAGCCATAAGATCGTTCTCATCAGACTGCCCCTTTTATTTTAAACGTGAAAGAAAATCATCAGAGGATGTTATGCCGGACTCTTACCGACTAAAAAACCTCACGCAACGCCCAACAGCCTGTGGTTGGGAGCCCCGGGTAAGCCCTCGGAAGGATGTCCTCATCGTCGTGACTCACAACAGACCTACGGCCGCCACTGCGGCCTCGCTCAGGTCATCAGACTGCCCCTCTATAACACGTTTATTGTGAAAATGAAAGTTCAATCCGATTGACGTTGTCATTTTTGTTTTATTTCAAACTTTGAACAGATGATTCACGTGACCTAGTGACGTAGTTTAATGCAACAGAGTCACAGACTACAAAATCTCGCCATACGACCCTCTGCACTCTATTTTATAGAGAGGGGCTAAAAGGGACAAAGCATTAGTAGATGTTAAGTGACAACAACAGGAGCTCCACCTGTTGTTGGCAGCATGCCGCTCGTCTGGGAGACGTCTAAGAATATAACGACCACAATGAACTCTCACACGGTAGCCAAACATTATATTAACACATCACAAATCACATCACTGTCATCGTATATTAATTACATTTACATTATCAATTATCTTGCCACGTGGAGTAAAATATTTATGTAAAGTAAAATTTTCACTCATACTTATAGAATTCGGGACTTCACGCGAAACACATTTACTTACATTTTCACACCGACCACTTCTAGAGTGACACGTAGCATACGAAAATTGATCAAGGAACACGAAGAAGATTTTACAGAGGACGAGTTCAACCATCTACACAGACCAAAGATTACGCAACCACCCAAACTATATGGCTTGCCGAAAGTGCATAAACCCAATGTGCCATTGCGACCAATCGTAAGTCAAATTAACTCTCCCACTTACGATCTAGCAAAATTGCCACATTGCCAAAGCACTGCAGCCATTGGTAGGGAAAACACCGTCCTTTGTCAAAGACTCTCGCCATTTCGTGAACATTATCCAAGACATTAAGGTGGAACCGGACGAGCTCTTGGTAAGTTTTGATGTAGAATCGTTATTTACCAACGATCCATTAGAAGATTGTCTGCGGATTGTCGAGACTAAGGTTAGAGAGAATGGCCTGCCAGATGGTTATACAGCGCTGCTGCGAAGTTGCATAGAAGGAAACTACTTCCTTTACCACAACCAATACTACCTCCAGATAGACGGCGTGGCTATGGCCAGTCCATTGGCACCAGTAGTGGCCAATATTTGGATGGAGCATATAGAAGACATGTTATTCCAGAATGTCCGAGTTCAGATCAGGTTGTGGATAAGGTATGTAGATGATATATTCTGCATATTTAAAGGCAACAGGGAGCAGGTGATTTGTTTTACCGAGTATCTCAACTCATTACATGTGAAAACACAATTTACCTATGAGATTGAGAACAACAGGTCGTTGTCTTTCCTTGACGTCAAATTAATGGTGAGAGCAGACGGTTCCTTGGCCCACTCTGTGTATCGCAAACCCACTCACACAAATAGATACCTGCACGCCTCCTCGCATCATCACCGACTTCATCTCAAATCAGTCAGCGCGACGCTCGTCAAGCGAGCTAATGACCTCTGCGACCCTGAGCATTTACAGCAGGAGTTGGACTATGTTCAGGAGATACTCAAGATGAATGGGTACGCAGAAAGTAGTAGGAAGACACGACGTGCACCGAGGAAAGTAAAGCCGGGGGTGGAACGTCAACCAGCTTATATGCCGTATATAAAGGGAATAACGGACAAGATCGGATCGTGTTTACGGCGGTTCTCCATACGGACGATTTTTAAACCGTTAACAAAGGTAGTACGAACACCAAAGGACGTCATTCCTCTGCAAACACCAGGTGTCTACAAAGTGGATTGCAGCTGCGGTAGTTCCTACATAGGCCAAACCAAGCGGACCATCGCGGAAAGGGTCAAAGAACACATTGCAGCTGTGAAAAACCGTCAGTTTAACAAATCGGCAATAGCAGAACACCTCGATACGGGCTCACTGGATCGAACTTCACCAACCAAAAGTCCTCTCCACTGATCGCCACTATTATCCACGTATGGTGCGTGAAGCCATTGAAATTAAAAAACACAAAAATTTCAATAGGGATGATGGATATAAGCTCTCCGGGATGTGGAATGCAGTGATTAATAAACTTGAACGTAAAACTGTGCCAATTAAAACTGACGTAGTGAGTGTAGTGTGTCGCCGGCCTTATCCTTCGTAGTGACAATAGCGGAGGGTAGTTTGGCAAGAAGTTACTTCATGGTTTTCGTCGATTCTCGCCTCAATCCAACCGCGACCACGGGCGCTGCAACGTGCTCGAAACGTCGGTGTGAAAATGTAAGTAAATGTGTTTCGCGTGAAGTCCCGAATTCTATAAGTATGAGTGTAGACAACCGCGATAGTTTAAAAATAACATTAAGTAAAATTTTGGTTTCTAACGTCAAATCATGACTACTTTTATTTGAACTGGTTAGGAATAAACAATTCAGTTTGTATTGGCCTCAATTTACTGCTATTGGAAAGCAATACATGGAAGTGAGATAGAAAAAAAACAAATAGTATGCAAAACGCAAAGAGGATTGAGTTTGTCAGGTACCCACCTCTCCGGATGTCTAAATATCTGAAGCCTAAAAAAATATAAAAAGGTATTGTCATCAGTTTAAAAAGCCAGAAGCCAGTACAGCCAGTAAAATCCGAACTACCGTAGTCCTATAAAAAACCTATTTATGTAACCCTTGTAACGTAGGTAGGTACTATCAGTGTACATATTCGTCTTTCAAAAAGCAAATGAATTTCCTGCAACTCACATCAAAAGTCTCGACAAGTGATTTGGTAATAAATAACATGTCTTTTCAAAATTTTCATAACGATAATTGTCACTTTACATAGTTATTAACAGAAAATACGTAACAAATATACAACTTTGCCAAAAACAAAATGGAAAAAGCCTTTGATGTAACGCAAAAGTGTAGTAAACGCGTAGTTTTACAAGATGGCAATGAATAAAAGTTCCACAACTGCTGTAAATAATAGTTGCACTCATGTAAAGCTAACACATTAACATCAAATGAAATCGCTGGCAGTTAAAACGTCATAAGTTTGTGATGTAACTGTTTAGACTTAAAATAAATTAAATATATAGAAACAACAGTTCCGTACACAAACACTGAAATAACTACGGACAAAAATAATATTCAAATCATAATCAACATAGGTATCTACGAGTAACTTAATTGACAATTCAAAGAGTAATTTGTGAGATCGTCTAAGCCAACGATATCTAGGGGTTAAAGAGAAAGTATCTCATGCCATAACTGAAACGGTCGTAAATTCTTAGGCTTTATAGTACTTTGAGTAGTGGAATAAGCTCCCTGCCATATTATACTGAGACACAGTAATATGAGGTTGTTGAAACGTTCTTAGATCTGTATGGGGTCAGAACCGGAAAGATATTGTACACAAATTTAATGTCGCACTCACTCACATTACAAATAAATTTGTGATTGAGTCAGCATACTTATTGCTTTTTAAAATTATCTCCAAAACAATGGTAGGTACAGCTCTGTTAAATTGTAGGCTCACCATAGTCCTACGGGTGCTAAAGCAATAGAAGTAAAATTAAAGATCCTAGAAAGCTTTGCGGAGAAGACTTTTAGGAGTTACACTGTTAGGGAACGATGAAGTTAACCTGCCAGCGCACTTGTTTCCTTCCTCTTACAATCCTGGGTTCTTCAAGCGCAGCGTGAAGAGGCACATCGCAAGGCCGTCAACTTGGGGACCGCTGTCAGAGGTGGCCTCCAATCGCTAGATGCGTCACGGCTTTCCATCAGGCTGGTGACGACGTCAATCTGACGAGCTAAATATAAAAAAAAATGGCGCCAAAGCTGGCTTCACTGATAACATAACCAATTCTTGCTAGGCTAGCTTACGCTCCTGGCCTGGGGAATGGGACATCCTTCCGAGGGCTTACCCGGGGCTCCCAACCGTAAGTGGTAGGTAGATAACGTGTGGATATTAGCCGGTAAGTCAAGCATCCATGACGAATTTTTCTCGCGTTAAAAAAAGAGGCTAACTATCGCGTGAAGTTTTTCCCGGTACCCGTTTCCTACAGGAACTAGTTCCTGAGACAAATAGAAGTTTAGGTGTGCCTTAAGGTGTTAGTCAGTTATCTTTATAATTTTAATAAAAATGCTCAGGAATTATAAGACTGATGGGGTAACCAAGATCTTCACAAACTTTCTCATTAATGATATTAGTACACATTTCATCAATCAATCAATACATATAATAAAATCGTAACAGGTCGCTGTCTGTACATGGAAGATAAATAAGAAAAAATATTATAGGGGGGCTTTATGAACGCAATAGAACCCAAAACAATGATTTTTAGAAATTTTGTCTGTTTGTCTGTATGTCTGTATGTCTGTATATCTGTTCGTCTGTACGGTTGTGCACGCTAATCTCAGTAACCGCTCAACCGATTGCAATGCGGTTTTTTTTATTGTGTTGAGGTTTGCTCCAGTTAACATTTAGCGTTTGTTTTATGTAAATCGGTTTAGAAATAAAAGAGTTATAACACTTTTAAGAATCAGATATTTAAAAAATTTTAATTGTAGGGGTTTCTTTGAATGTGAGTGAACCTAAACTGGCGTGTTGGCTTAATCATAAAAGAGCTTAATGATTAAGACATTAAGCTCTTTTATGATTAAGCAAACAGGGCAGTTTCAGACGCTGCTTGATGACTCTGATGAAGAAATACCTTTTCTTTCATACACCTTATGTGACGTAAACGAAGTTGCGGGCTCAGCTAGTTTCATAATAATAAATATAGGTACCTGCCATTATTTATGTTCAGTATTGTTAATTTATTTATTATTCTACCTACCTACATATCGTTAATATGCCTTTCAAATACTGAATCTATATTTAACTAATGAAATATTTACTTTATTATTGTTCTAATAAGAAACTGGCGCCAGGCGTATCACAAAATACATCTTATGATAATCAAGAACAACTGCATTCAAGATTCCAATAAAGCATCATAAGCTCTCGAGATTCCATATAGGTATTTCTCAATGGTGCTTGAGCTCAAATTAGATAAGCTCTCGAAAAAAATACAATGTATTAAATTTTGTTGATACGCTTAGTATCAATATTATTTGAAGCTTTTTATAATTCATGAAATGTTAATAAAATACACATAAAGTGTAATAATACTGTGTAAACAAGATGGATTCTTATGAACAGATTTTAAGAGACTTCGACATTTTAAGAGAAGAGACACACTTGAGACGTTTATTTGCTTGCATCTTAAGCAAGCAAGTTTACAATTTACATTTTATTAAATTTATTTTCACTCATCGCATTCATAGATCGGACAAGATGCAAGTACTTGACAGGTGACCTGTGGTCATTGCCACCTTATCTTAAAGAAGTCTTAATTAATTAATTTTTGAACACCAAGTAAACATAAATAGAGTACATAGATTATTTACCAGAGGCAGGTACAATGGACTTATCACTAAAAGCGATTTCTACCAGGCAACTTTTGGATGGAAAAAGTTAATTTAAGGTAATGTCTTTATCCCTCGTTTTGCCTGAAACCAAACTACAAACCCCGAAGCACCAATTGCCCGTATTGACACATATTTTTGGCATTTATTAATACATTTCGCTCAGGTCACAGTAGGTAGTAATAGCACAGTAGATGAAACACTTACGAAACTGGGTTCAGTAGTTTCCGTGTTTCTCGATAGCATACATAAAAAAAATCCTCTTTAAAAATAATATAAAACGGTATTAATGCTCGCATAAAGGTTTTGCTTGAGCTTGAGCTCTTAGCTAGCTTCATTTTCTTTTCACATTCTGAGTGGCTGGATATGATTAGTATCTAAACGATAAAGTTTAGCTGCATTAAAAGTTTTCAAGTAGAAACTCGAGATCATACTTCTTTAATATTAGTTTTAACTCTATTGTTAAATATTTAATTCTGTCTTAAATAATAATTAAAAATAAATATTAGTGACAACCCTCACACAACGTCGCGTCTAGTCAAATTGCCCTAATATAAACTTATGTTTTGGGATGATTAATGACCAAATAATATCATTTATGAAAAAGTATACTTAGATTTAGGTGTAGGTAAGTATTATTAAATGAAAATTGGGAGAGGCTTACGTCCAGAAGTGGACTGCCATCGGCTGATTTGATTGATAATATTATTAAACGAAGAAATGAATTCGTCCCTTTCATAAATTCTGTGACATTTTTATATTATTAGTACTGGAATAAATGATTGTGATTGATCAAACGTACAAAATATCCGACTACTATAATACGTACATGCGGTTACTGATAGTATTAAATAAGAGAATAAATATATATGAAGGAAGTAACATTGTATTATTAGATGGTAACATAACATTGACCGTGAATCGGAACGTTTTTACGGACAGTAATCGCTACTGAGCGGACTCATCGTGCTACCGAATTTAACGTCTGAAAATATCAAGTATATTTATCAGGAATTAAAGATATGCCGATATTGTAGGCTAGAAAAGAAAAGATAAAATTGGGTAAAATGAAATTATAGTTAAGTGTTTCAAAATAATCCAAAATGAGGTATCTAATAACTAAACTAATGTTAAGGTATCAGGGCTTGTGTTCTTTTGACCTGACGTGACCTTAATACAAACACAAGCAATCTATACAATGTATTTTATAATATGAAGAATTTCGGTTTGTATTTCTTTTTAATTTAAAAACATGTATGACTTCAATTAACGCAAAATCTATTAATATGGCGGTAATGAAGATTTTCACCTAGCATGCCACAGATTCAACTTAGGAAATTATGGAAACGATTCTCGATTCGATCGAAAATAAGATTTTTAACCCCCGACGGAAACCCGAACGGGGTGTTATAAGTTTGACGTGTGTGTGGGTGTGTGTGTGTGTGTGTGTGGGTTTGTAAGTCTGTCTGTGGCATCGTAGCTCCCAAACGGAAGAACCGAGTTTGTTTCGGTTTTGTTTTTTAATGATGGGTTAGGGGAGAGTGTTCTTAACTATGTTTTATAAAAATCGGTTAAGCCATTTCAAAGATATGAGGGGTGAAAGTGGTGATGAAAAATTGAATGTGTTGAAATATACCCGTGTTGGGTATCAAATGAAAGGTCATAACTTAAACATCACGATACCGCATCCGCTCCGCTCTATACCTAAACAATTGAGCATATCAAGGAACTTTAATTAAAAATATTCAACGAGTACGCGCGAAACATCTACAGTTATGATCTTGCGAGACAGACGTACGATTAGGTTATGATTAGGTGAGCGGCCCCGATGAGACAAACTGTTAGTTAAAAATATGAATACGTAAATAATAAAGCTATCTATTATAATAATAACGGTTCAATACTTAGGGCAGATAGGTCATAATATAATAGTTATTTTTAATTTTTACAGGTTTTTTATTGTTCTTTTTTGTGTCGGGGGTTTTATAAATTCAGTACTACGGTGAACGTGAAAGCACCACACTCTAATAAATAAAAATAGACATCAATCATAAGACTATTAAAGGAATATAAATAGTTATACCCAAATTTACTATAAAGAGAAAAGTATTTAAAAGGTGATATTTAAAGAATTTTGTTTTAAGCACTACTTGGTAGTAATACCTAAAATATTTCAGGCATTTATAATAACGAATATTCTGTTTGAAAGTAAATTCATGTTAACACGTAAAATATTACTACATCATAAATTAAGAGTATACTTAAAGTATTCACATTCCTTTCATTCTTTAGTAAAAGGTATGCGTGTATTTATTTTGTGTATTTACAAACATAAGTGCCGTTTGTTCTTTAAAAATGTTATTTATATCCACTTTTATTGCACACCATTTAGCAAATTGGCCTCTTGGTCTAGTGCTTAAAGTGCCAGACTGCGTTTCAGTCCTTCAGCAGTTGAATTCTCACTTAGAGCAAATCTTGTTTTAAAATGTCGTTATAGCGGCTTTTTTTTTACGTGAGGGAAAATCCTTATGGATGTTATACTCCTACTGACTAAATAACCTCACGTATCGCCGAACAGCCTATGGTTGTGAACCCCGGGTAACCCCTGGGAAGAATGTCCCAGGACTCCCAACAGACCTACGGCCGCCACTGACGTTATGGCGGCTACAAAAATACATCATCTGTGAAAATTTCAGCTGTCTAACTATAACTACCTAAAATACTACCTGGAGAGAGACAGACGGACAAGGAAGTCTCTGTAATACTGTCCTTCGTGTTAGTCTTTGGTTACAGAATATTAAAAAAAAACAATATCCCAAGTACCCCAATAATCCGGACAAAGAATAGAAATATCAGCACCAGTCTCCGGCATAACGTTTACGTATAAAACCCGTACCTATTAGCTGTCTGGTGATGAAGAGATAGATTGCATGAAAATAACTTTGATAATAACCGTCAAATCTAATTTGCTCAAGTTCAAGCACGCTACAAATTTATTATTGTGTCAACAACCTTTTTCCCGGAATGCAATATCTGTACAAGTCGTTTACGATACTTTCGCTGTTTGCTCGTAAAACTTTACTTGTGTTGTTTATACACACACACACTTTCTTTCAGGGTCAAACAACAATCAACATACAGTATCTCATAGAAAATCGTTTTCTTCTTAGGTATGTCGTAGGACACATTTTATGAGCTAACAGACTGCTTGTACGAGGTGGCCATGTTGGTTTTACGGACGCTTCGTAAACAATTTTACAGCTATTTTCTTTGTACTTTATATGAATAGGCTTTTGTGTAGAGCATAAACTTTGCCTTAATGACTCTTGAAATTAGCGGCTCAGCTTGATTTTAGTTATACGATGGCACTTTTGCAGTTTTACACAATATGATAACTTTCGAGAATGGAGCTTCACTTGCTAAGGCTTCTGCTACACGATTGTAGTTAAAAAGTATAACACCCAAACAACCCCAAAAAACGAAGGAAAGTAGCTGAAGAAAGAAAGAAAGAAAATAAATTTATTTCACATAGGCATATACAGATGCACTTGTAAAACGTCCAGAATATAAATCAAAAATTCTACCACCGGTTAGAACGCGACCCACCTGAGAAGAACTGGCAAGAAATTCAGCGGGTTATTCTTTTTAGTGCTCTATTTACAAAATGAATCTAAGAACTATGCAATTTAACAATTTTTTGAGAATCCAGCAGAGCAGGTCATTTCCAGGCTTCTTCATCCAGCAAATAATCCCCAATTGTATATATAGTAGCCCCTGCAGTACAATTTACTTTTTACAACCTTTTTAAACTAAGGTTGGTTAAGGTTGCAGTGGAAGTCAAAGTCTGTCGGAATCCTTGGAAATCCTTCAGACATCTGTCTGAAATACTTTTTAGCTCGCAGGTGAAATTTGACCAATTACTTACTGCCATTGACATCCTTTTGATCTTAATGGCAGAAACTTCCAATAAGATCAACACGATCTCTTGTATAAAGTATTCTTTTATAAAAAGTAAAAATAAAAGCAAAAATATCAAGTTTTAAGTCATACTAAAATAAAGATACAAAATTTCAATACACGTGGCAGAATATAATACATGAACCAAGTGCCGCCGTTAGCCGACATTTCCTATATCCTATCCAACAATATACTCGCAACGTACTGACATCAATATTGTTGATATTCATATTAAAAACGTGACGGGGTGATACGATATATAGTGACAAATATAAAATTTTACCAGTACTCCCGACAGGTATTGCTCACGTACTATTTTGAAAGTCAAACGTTATAGGAAAATGTTGATGTGAATTCATTATAATAAAGCAATATTGTGCCATCTTTTTATATGACTGTATAATTAATAATGCTCTCGCCTTTTTTTTTAGATTTTATCCCCGTATTAACGTTATATTTTTGATTTCTCTATTTGTGTGTTATGGAAAAATAGGGTGTCCAAATCATGAAAAGAATAATAAGTAACTATCAAAAAGAGATGAGCTGAGATTTTACTTATTATATTAGTGTACAACAGGCTATATATAAACAAATATAGAAAAATAATAAGTAGGTAGTTATTAATTAGTCATTCGAGTCTGCGCCCACCGTAGCAGAATGTCAATGTTAAGCTTCTTGATATAAGGCCTCGGCTGAATTAATAGAGCTACCCCAAAACAAGCAAGTGAGAACCATACATTTATGATTTATTAATAAATACGCCCATCATAAATATTCACTAATATGACAGAAACAAACTGTCCATACAAAATTAACCCTTCGGTTACTGTGTCGAGATATCTGGTGACTAATAACACCCAGCTTTACATAAATCCTTTTAACAACTTGTAATAAGCCACATTCATAACGTCTGACCCACACATAACCATAATTTATTTGACTGTGAAAATATCTGCTACTGTTTGCGAGCCATGATTTTATAAAAATATTGTAACGAGCATAATATGAAAGTATTATGTGGACAACCCTAATATAAAACTCTATGAGATGTTATTATGTTCGTGCAAACAAAATTTAAAGAGAAATTCATACATAAAATATAATAGCGACATCTGTGTAAACCTTTTTTCTGCGCTTGAAATCTACCACCCCTCACCCCACCGGAGTCAATAATGAGATAATTTGAGTGTTGGACTTTTACCTAAAATAAGCTATTTATTGTACTAAATGTACTGAGTATTTATTTTCAAATTCCAAACTGTCTTAATCAGATTACTTTTTCTTTCAAGTATTTTGAACTGTCGTTACGTTTCCTACATTAGCTTTACCCTTACCTGTGTGATTTTGGTCCCTTCGGTAAGAGACCAGCATAGAATCTATGAGGATTTCCACACAGAAAAAAAATAGGTTTGTTAACCCGGTGCAGTCCATGGCTGACTTGGACACTGCAAATCCGTGAAGAAATAACGTTATCACGTCGGGGTCACCATTTTAGCCCCTCTCTATAAAATAGATGGCAGAGGGGCTTATGGCGAGACTTTGTCTGTACTCTGTGACTCTGTTGCACTATATTACGTCATGAAGTCACGTGGATCATCTGTTCAAAGTTTGAAATAAAACAAAAATGACAACATCAATCGAATTGAACTTTCACTTCCACAGAGGGGCAGTTGGGTGAGACCGTCTCACGACTTCTTGTTATTGCGTGTTCATATGAAGAGACAAAAATAGACTTGTTGTAGTACTTTAATCTTTCCGTTTTATGGCGTGTTCGTATAAAGAGTGATGACTTGCTGAATTAACATAAGAATTTTCTACTATCAGTCACTTTCATGCAGGTCGCCATAACCGTCTCCTCTAAAAACAGGCTGAGCTATACGAATTTGTTCAACATTTTTCCATAAAAATCATAAAACATAGTTTCCTCCAATTTTGCTGTCTCTTAAATTACCCTACTGTAATAAATCCTCAACTAACAGAATTTTTATTTAATGCCTAATTAAGTATGACGATTTTCCTCAAACAGAAAAGCAATAAACATGTTTTCGTTTTATGTTCTAGTGGCCAACTATCTACAATATTATAAGCTTACTGATAGGAAATTCAATTCAATTTTTCATTCATCTATTCAATTCAATTCAATTCATTTATTTATTGCAAAAACATGTTACATTTTAGGCCATCTAAGATGTTACACGATGTTAGTCACACATGTTCTACCGCTTTAGGCATGCAAATTTTAAACATATCAATATTTTGGTAATTACTATGGACATAATTGTTACAAATTGTCAGCTTACCATTACTACGAATCGATTGGAAAAAGTCAACAACAAGATGTCCCAGATATTAAGATATTACATAAGTACATACATTTAAAATACTATAAATGAAATTCTAATGTCAAACAGTACATACACACATGATTATAAATTAATGTCATCAAAGTACTCCTTTACTGTGTAATATACCTTATTTACCAGAGAAATTACAAACAATTTATCATCTAGAAGAGATGGAAATTTCTTAGGGATTCACTAATCATTAAAATTGTATCAACATCCATAAAATCTTCTGCTACCAAAACATTGCCATCTTTCGTATTGAAAAATCACATCTTTTATTGAATATTTACGAATCTACCAGAGAAGAATGGCAAAACCTGGTTATGATCGAAGTAGCAGGCGCGTTTCGAACAGGAGATCGCAAACGAAAGCCAGTACGCCTTTTACCATAGGTTCAAGATATGGGAGTGAAGACGAACGTCGTAGAACCATCTGTTTTCATCGTGGACCCAAAAAATATTGAGAATGATCTACTTCCAGCAATGGATTACGATACGCTGCTTTGAATGATTGATTGAATTTACCACGTATCCAAAGATTAAAATTAAACACGGTAAGATCCGATAGAGGTTCTTCAAAAGGGGTCTTGGAAGGTTTTTACAGGTTCGACAGCGTGAGTGCAGCGCCCCTTGTCGCAAACGTCCATAAGTTATAGTGACCACCAGTACATCTGATGGGCCGTATGCTTGTATGCCACCTTTGTGAAAAAAGATTAAGATTTTTCAATCCTACCCACTCATTAACATTTCTACAACGAGGGTCAGGAGAGGTGTCATTTACACTCTTAACCCGAACTAAGTGGATCAGCGTTATCTCTGAATCTTCCAGAGAGGTCCCATTCATTCTCAGTATTGTGCCCTTTCTTTTACAAACAATATTATAATGCCGTGTTCCAAAAAAGAATATGCCAGTGCAATTACGTGAGTACTACTTAACACCACTAGAAATGAGTGGAGTGGACCATTGATGCTGGTTCCAAGCGAGAACGAGAGCACTCCACGCTGCTACCCAAACCTACCCGCTTTCATAATCATTGGAATACTTTCTGTCACTGCCAGACCACATGTTCCCGTTGTTTCGTACGTATTTTAGTCTTGTTTCTCTTTGTCAACTATTAGGAAAGTAGTTGAAAAAAAAGTAGTTATGATAACTAGTTTGGCAAGATGCTGAGTAGATAGGTATGGTTTTATGTTCTACTAGCGGACGTCACGCGGTTTCACCCGCGTAGTTCCCGTTACCGTGGGAATATGGGAATAAAATATAGCCTATGTTCACCGCAAAGAGTGTAGCTTCCCAACAGTGAAAGAATTTTTTAAATCGGTCCAATAGTTTCGGAGCCTATTCGTTACAAACAAACAATCAAATCTTTCCTCTTTATTATAAGTATAGATAAGAGATACTGGGAAACCCCTCAACGATTTTCGAGACAAAAGCTGCTAATTCCTTCTGCAAGTAGTGCCTTCTGGAACCCGACTTTAGGATTTAAATCTAAGTTGGATTCGAAAGCAACAGCAAAGATAATATTACATACAGATAGGCAACTCCCTGCCTCCCACTGACAAAGGTTCCCCACCCCCGCCACAGCTGTCATATAGTTGGAGGGTATTTTGAGGGTACGTTTGCTTAACCTTAGTGGCCACACACACATTCAAGCTCTGTACAAACATATTGTGATCTTTAGTGTACGTGACAAAATTGAAAACGAAAATATGTATGGAGTTTCCGCCCTGTGGCAACGGGAAAGACACCAAGTTGAAGGAAGTATGTTCTGGAAGTGTAATATATACTTACGGCGTTTTTGGGAATCAAAAAACATGAAAATATTCATTTTGAATATTTTTTTTTAAATGGAAATGATTTTTTTTTTATATTCACTAACATTTCACACAACGATATCTGATCCCAAAGTAAGCTAGGAATAACCTGCTTGTGTTATAGGTATCAGACCACTGATATTAATACTTCTATACTTTTAAATCAGGGAATCGAACCCACGACCTCGTGATCCGCAGTCGCACATTTCGACTTCTAGACCAAAGCGGCAAAATTGTGTCAATGAAACTAAGAATTAAAAAACATTTTTTACTGAGAATCATACCTACTTTAATCACTCAAAGAATCCGGGGTGCTAGGTCGGGAAACCTCCTAGTGAGCTTGGTCCGGTTTTCTATCCCTTTGGGCTATATGCCCGGGGGGAGTGGCAACTGGACTAAGACGGTGCACCCTGGAACATCGGCTAATGGGTGCGGCGTGCTGCCCCCATTAGTCGATGTACCAATATCCCGGCAAGCTGACCCCATGGCGAGGGGGCCTGCTAGGCCTACGGTGTTGCGGCGTCTCTGCACCGCAACACACCTTGGCGGACGCCCCAGTGCTCCCGGCTTTCTGGCCGGTGGAAGCATTGGGACCGAGTTGACCCCATTGCACGAGGGGGTCGTGGTATGGCGGGCCTTCAAGGCCCGTGGTGTTGCGACAGCTCCCGGATACCCGGTGGAAGCCCGGTCGCGACAGTGTGGAGGTTCGCTCCCGGCTGCGGTCGGTTGAAGCAAGTTTGCTGTGCGGCAGCGGCCGCATGTGCGGCTGTTCCGCCTGTGCGGCTGTTTCCGCCTGTACGGCAGTCCACCTGTGCGGCAGTTTCGTGCCGCGGCAGTTTGCCAGAGACTGCTGCGTGTGTGCGGGCTGCCGCATGTATGGTGGTTCCGTCTGTGCGGCCGTTCCGCCTGTGCGGCCGTTCCGTCCGTGCGGCCGCTCCGTACAGCACCGGTAGGGGCCTGTCTGCTGGTCATGGTGCAAGCCATGGTCGGCAGTCAGGCGTGCCGAGTCGCCATCGCTTCGATGGCGGCAAAGCGGAAGGCGCACTGCGTGGGGGAGTGGGAGCAACTCGACAATTGGTCCCACTCCGCCGTGCAGTTCGGGGCGCAGTCGTCGCAAGGAGCTTGCACACGCCCCCGAATATTTATTGACCGTGGGCGTAAGGTCGGGGGACCCCGCCCACCAACGGTCACATGGCGGTGGGCACCTTCCCGTGTTCCGGGGGTGCCCATTAGCGCACGCCTGCGCCAGCCGCTCTCTGTCTCCTCTATTGCAGAGGGGCAATCGAGAGCGGTGCAGGCGTGGTTTTAAGCTCCTTAAGGAGCTTTGGGGAGTCGCCCATCTGGCTCCCCCGAGAAGAGCCCTGAATTAACGGGCGCCCCTAGCCGGGTCGACGTGAATAATCTTTCGATATCCCTCGGCCCGGCTATAGGGTGAGGAGGAACACCGCGGGGTTTAGTGGGTAGGACGGTCCATTCCGGACCGGGCCGGGAGTCCCACACACCATCCCAGCTGCCCCCGCAGTTGGGATGAAGGCGCGTAAATGCGTTCCCCGCGTCAAAAAAAAAAAAAAAAAAACACTCAAAGAATCCAAAGTAAAAGTTCGTTCTAAGTACTTCAAACTGATTCAGTTCGACCGTTTCCGTTTTCAGGAACAACTTTCATTCACTTGTTAAATATACCCCGGAGTTGCGCAAAACTTTGAAAGTTCTGTAATGTTTATCAACTGAAAAAGTACAATTTATGCTGAAAATATTTTTTTACAATATTGTTTTTAGTTTCGAATCTTATTATTCTGTCAGATAAAGGATTTTTATTTTTAAGAGGTATTGTAATTTACTTTGGGATATTCATATCAATTAATAGTTAATACATGGGATGTTATTCTTACACTACTTACACTTTCCGAAAGTTTCCGTAACGTAACACTTATTTCCATCAGGAAGTGGTTTGCATGTGTTGGTCAGTGTTGTATGGTGCCGAAAAAAGTAACTATTAGTCGTTGAGTAGACATCGTAGTAGACGTCCGCTAGTATTTTATATACTAGCGAACGTCATGCGGTTTCACCCACGTAGTTCCCGTTCCCGTAGGAATACGGGAATGAAATATAGCCTATGTTCACTGCAAAGAGTGTAGCTCCCCAACAGTGAAAGAATTTTTCAAATCGGTCCAGTAGTTCCAGAGCCTATTCGATGCAAACAAACAATCAAATCTTTCCTCTTTATTATATAAGTATAGACGAGTTCTCATAAAATATGATTCAAATAATTAAAGTTCTTAGCATAATTGTTTATTATTCCAAATCTAGGTAACTATTTGTTTACCATTCCAATATTCCTGAGTGTTCCTTAACTTATTTCGCGAGATAGTTTGTTTATTCTACCTGAATTTCATTTCAGTAATAAATTACTCGTAGAATGTGTTAGCGAAATTCTCGGGCGAATACAGTTTCATGTCGTGGTTTCTCGCAAATGATAATATTATTACTAAATTCGAATATGAATCTCGTCTTGTAAAGTTCCATTTATCCTAATTATGTAATTTGAATATTGCATAGCACATAGACATTACAAGAAGTTCTTTGGGTTACCATTTTACGACCTAACAATTAATGTCTTATTTATATTTAATTCCTTACGATATGTTAAAAAAATTCATTCTCTAAACATTTTTTATGTGTAGAAATTCTACATGGTTTCTATGCCTGATTCCTACCGACTAAAACCACAAAATTAGGCATTGTCTGTAGCCGGGAGTCCCGGGTAAGTCCTCGAAAGGATGTCCCAACGGTCCCCGGCAGACTCTGGCTACCACCGCAGCCTCGTCTTTCTTTAACCATTGTTTAAAATAGAGAAACATATGAGAAAAGTAGTAGGTACACTATTTATCGTTGATATGTGTGTAACAAATTAATTCCTTGCCTTATGTAAATATAATGAAATGACAATAAATTAAAAGAATAGAAAAATAAATAGGATTTACGTGACTCACGCCACGTATTTAAAAAAAAAAATATCTATAGTACAATTGACACAATTTCCATAACTTTTACAACATATTCTTTTACTCACACAGATAAGTACAAAAACTGAGTCAAACTGAGTTGCCATTACTAGGTTCAAGGAGAGACTGGATTCGGAAGGAGCAGAAACATGTATTGTAGAAAAGAGAAGCCTATGTTTAGCAGTGGACTGACATGGGCTGAATTGATTGATTTAAAGGTTTATTTTAGTAAAAACGGTAAAGGTAAAAACGGGACCCCCTTCATGAGAAATCGCTGTCCGTCTGTCTGTTTCTCTATCCGTCATGAGGCTGTATCTCAAGAACCCTGATAGCTAGAGAGCTGAAATTTCCACAGATAATGAATTTCTGTTGCTGCTATAACAACAAATCTATGAAAACTAAAATCAGAAAATTAATAATGGTCAAGGGGGCTCCCATACAGTAAACATGATATTTTCCGTTTTTTGGTACGGAACACGCCATGCGCTAGTCCGACTCGCAATGCCCGGTTTTTTTGAGTCTAGTCTACTACTTTAGAATAGAAAATTGACCAGCAATAAATCATATCCACTTAACATCACTCACGCATAACATCCTCTTATTCTTATTTTCTCATATACTAAAGATAATCATAGCACTTGAATACATTTGTACTTGTCTGTAAGATTACGCGTGTAAAATTATGTGGCATCAAACGGATGAAGCGTAAACAACCAGGAAATTACTGGATAACGATGTTTTTCATTACGGAATCTTCGCAAGGCTATTTCACAAACACTTTGATAGTAGCTACTGTAATTATTTCAAATGTAACGTATTTCAGAGCGTCAGAATGCGGAATAGGTGGTATTTTTGAACTTGTATTACCAGTCAATTAGTGGAAAATATGTAGATTTGCGCTTATGAGCCAATAAAATGTTTTCAGGGTGTAATATTTCAAAATATTGAATTTATAAAAGCAATTGTTCTGTAAATGAATCCCATACAAATGTATTCTCATTTAATAATATCCCTCTCTATAAAATAGAGTGCAGAGGGGCTTATGGCGAGACTTTGTCTGTAGCGGTGACTCTGTCGCATTAAACTACGTCACTAGGTCACGTGGATCATATGTTCAAGTTTGAAATAAAACGAAAATGACAACGTCGATCGGATTGAACTTTCACTTTCACAATAAAAGTGTTAGAGAGGGGCAGTCGGTGAGAACGATCTCACGGCTTTCTTGTTTAGTACAGTAAAATATTAGATGCCTTGGCTTAACGTAAAATATAAAAGTAAGTACTTACAGTTAGCTTCGAATGGGTTTATTACATGATTTTTTTGACACCTGAAACAAATGAATAATCTATATTAATAAAATTAGAGGGCAATCTAGTCATCTATCAGCGCCCAGCCCAAACCCTTAGACATAGAAACTTGAAAGTTTGAGGGTAAGCTACCCTTATGTAGGCTACCGGTAGGGAAAGGGTTTTTGGAAATCCCACCATTAAGGTGGCAAAATAAGGTATAATCAGTTGAAGGAAACTTCCCCATTTTTTATGTTAGCAGCATGAAATTACATACCTACACGTGTTTTTTATATCAAAACAATAGACACGTATATCAGGAATTTGCAAAATTTTATCAATAAAGTCGTAAAACAGGGGATGTAAGTTTCAATGGGAACTTCTTCCCTATTGGAATAAAAAGGTCATATAAATTTATCGAAGAATATCCCAGGCGAAGCCGGGGGGCACAGCTAGTACTTAATAATGTAGATAACATAAAATGTAATTAAAAGCCGTTTATAATTTCAACTTGCAGCGACTGTCACGTACACAACAAATAATTTTCAAACTCTATTATTAGAGTTAACGGGATATTTACCATGTCTTTTTGAGTATTTCCGATATTTCGGCGCTGTTGCAAGTGCCATGATCACGGAGGAACTGAAGTATTGGCGGTTGAAAGTAAAAGTCTTAGCACATATATCGATCTACCCTCCTTCGCACTCGTTTGTGTCGTACAACACCACTACTATTGGTTTCACTTTCACTGTACAGTCGCACTGGAACTCGGTCGCGACACACAACACTCACAGTATCTACACGCGGTTTCGGTTGGATATATTTACTTTTATTTATGCACACACGGACCACTGGATGCCAGACGCTCGGCAACTGAAACCCGTCTTCACGATTGAAATTTTTATATTTTTTAATTTCAATCGCTTCCCTAACCATTCTTGGTACATAATGGCGTTCTGTTTAAAACTATTTAAAACTGTACGTAGAATTAATCAGAAACAATTTTCACTCACTTTGAAGTGCATTCAACAAAAATTACACTTCAGCTACACGGAATGTGTCAAAATCTGAGTGCTTTTAAGTTCTTTTTAGGGTTCTGTAAAAACTGGGACTCCTCCTGTTTGTCTGTCTGTCTACAGGTTGTATCTCATGAACTGGGATAGCTGGACAGCAATATAATTTCACAGATAATATATTTCTGTTGCCTCTATGATGTTCTATTCCGCTTTAACTTTATTGTAAAATTGCCCGAACGGATTATTCAGCATTTCACACTCATCAGACCGCGCAATTTTTTACATAGAGGGTTTTTTAATTTTTTTTTTAATGTGAGGGAAATTCCTCATGGATGCTATGCCGGACTTCTACCGACTAAAAACCTCAAGTAACGCCCAACAGCCTATAGTTGGGAGCCCCGGGTAAGCCCTCGGAAGGATGTCCCAGGACTCCCAACAAAATTCTTAAATAGGGGTAGGTATATAAAGTATGCGCTTCAAGTAGGTACGAAAATAAAGAAAATATAATGGCAAATTCAACCGAGTGGCTTCGATCAACAGACTAAATTAAACAGTTTTTTGGGCATTATACTGTACGTAAAAGTCTGTTTACTTCCAGTTTCTTTCTATTCATCACCCACTAGCACCGTGCACCGAACCTTAACTCATACAATGAGGGCACACAAAGAAAACCTACACTTACGTAATAACAAGCGAACCTTATTTCAATAAACAGGTACCTACTTACCGCAGCGTTGGAAAATTGCTAGTTTCTAAGAAACCCAATCATACTTGGTCTGACCTTAACCCGAGCCAGGTAAACCACACCCGGGAAACTGTACTAAGACACTAGCGTATACTTGATAGCACCTAGATATAATAGTAAAGTCGGTTGGTATCTAATAGGTCTATCTTTTTTATTGTTGGTGACGCATTTTTTTTCTTTTTGTTTTATGTGAGGGAAAATCATCATGAATGTTATGCCGGACTCCTACGGACTAAAAACCTCACGTGTTCCGTTAACAGCCCACGGCTGGGAGCCCCGGGTAAGCCCTCGGAAGGATACCCCAGGACTCCCAACAGACCTACGGTTACCACTGCGGCTTCACCTTTCGGGCGCTATCCCGCGTCTTTGGGGGTATTTCGGGTCTTATCCCACTTCTTAAGGTGGGCGGGCGTGAATCCCTGGACGGTGAGCAGCCCCTTCACCGTCCTTCAGGCCCTCGGTCTTGGAGGCCGATAGACTTGGGCGAAGACACGTCGACGGCGCCCCCGCCGCAGACTGCGGAACTCGGGTAGGAGAGTTCTCTCACCATTTCTACCCGCATCTTCCACGAGCATGACCTACACGCAGAAAGAGGCAGCGCAGTCCCACTCGTTGGGGCCGCTATGACAACACTAAACAATTACGAGATCATAAATCATTTTTTTTTAAGGAGGCCCTCACAACAAAAGTAATGTCTTGCCAATTTTTGGCACGAAACATTGCGTGCGCAACCCGACTCCCGATTGACCTCTTATAAAAAAAATCTTCCAGGCAACTACTTTTACACTTGTGTGTCTCATAAAGTAACGTTTGCTCTGTATTCGCTGAACGATGACTGATTTAAGCCCTTTATGCTACTGTTCGTCTTTACTGATATTTCGTAACCGTTTGAGACATTTTCATTTACAAAATTCCATACTTTGATAAGCAATGGGCTCGGTAGGCTAAAAGTATCGTGATAGTCCTTAAGCTTTAGGACGGCTTGACAATTTTAAACAGCATGTAGCCACTGCCTCTCCGTTTTAACATGGCAATAAGGTTCAAGCAATACGATCGTCCATCAGCGACAAATCAGCTGCGCAGTAGATAGAATAGAATATAATAGAATAGAATAAACTTTATTGTACACCAATATAAAACATACAGAAGAGAAAGATATTACAATTTTATACATGTACAGATATGCTTGCATGCCACCCCAGTAGTACAAAAAGGCCAAAAGCAAGCAGCAGATTTTTACCAATGACGTCACGCTGGAACGAGCCTCTTCATAAATCAAAATGAGAACTAGAATTCGACCTAAATCCGAACGCACTCTATGAAACACTTTCTCCAGAGTGTCATGTATCATTGAAAGCTGGCACAATTTTGATAAATGGTGAGTTACTGTCAAGTACTAAACTGTACGTGCAAGAGGGATGAAATGTACGTATTATTCGAAGAGAGAAACATCCTTTGATATACGTAAGTGCGGGTAATGTGTGTCGGTTAAGCTATCTGGTACATGAATGCTTCAAGACTAAGTGCAATGCGTACATAACAGCCTATTAATCTGTAAATTTTTGCTGTATCGTGCATTACGGTTTTTTTTAAACTATCTGTTAAATGTAGTTTCATCTATACATAGATATAATAAAATGATAGAAAAGTCAAAACTGTACATTGGAAATATTTAAAAAAAAATACTTGCTGGGTGTTCAACATAAGATACCGAAGCCGAAAATATGGTTAGAAAATTTTTTGTCTGTTTGTCTGTTTATCTGTTTGTCTGTTTGCTTTGCTTTGTCCGGAAGGATCTCGAAAAGTACTCAATAGATTTGATTCAAATTTTGCACAAATATTACCTAGGGGTAGGGTGTTAAAATAGGCTATATATTATCACGCTTCATATCCTAGGGGCTAAGCAGAGAGCAATCAAATTGGCATTGTAACAATTTTCACGCGTACGAAGTCGCGGGCAACAGCTAGTTCATGAATATGTACGAACTTTACATACTTCATATGGAACATATCGTTCGCAGATAACTGAGAGTAGCGTTCTAACTTATTCGTGTAACATTATAAACAGCTTAGTATTTTTTTTTGTTTAACGGGAGGGAAAATCCTTAATGTTATGTCTATGAATATTATGCCGGACTCCTACCTACTAATAAACTTCACGTAACGCCCAACAGCCTATGGTTGAGAGCCCCGGGTAAGCCCTCGGAAGGATGTCTCAGGACTCCCAACAGACCTACGGCCGCATCTGCAGCTTCGCCCAGGGGGTGGTTCGGGTGCTATCCCGCGTCTTTGGGGGGTTTCAGGTGTGATCCCGCTTCTAAGGGGGGGGGGGGGGGGCGTGCGTGAGTTCCTCACGTCACGCTGCCGTCATAGGCCTGCTTCTGTAAGGACGGTAACCGTCCTCAGGCCCCTGGTCATGGAGGCCGATAGTCCTCGGCGAAGACACGTCGGCGGCGCCCAAGCTGCCGACTGTGGAACTCGGGTGGGAGAGTTCTCTCCCGTTTCCGCCCCGCCGTAAACAGCTTAGTATTTGAAAAGATAAAAAGTAGGTAAGGTAAGGTAAGTAAGGCTACGGAAACCAACCATTCCCTCCAGTTCTATTATACGAAATATTAGGTGGGCCGTAAGACTAATCTGCCACCATAGTAGTATTAAAATAAAAGCAAATTATTCCAGTAAAACCACGAAAATGTTCCATTTTGATATACTTTATATTTCTTGTCAGAATTTAATTACATTGTATGCAATACGTGTCGACACTTTTGTCGTGTGTGAATTTAGACTCGTGAGTGCTATAATCATCTAAGATTATCACCTGTGATAAAAGCATACGAGTTTTCCACAAAAACGAGACATTCTCTCTCCGAGTATATCAGGTTTTAAGCAACGACGTATTATAATTAGACACGTCATGCACGAACATCACGGCTTTCAAAAACAGCAGATATTTTATACATTTAAAAAAAGAACTTCTATAAAATTATCTATCATGGATGAAAAGTAAGGTAATTGCCTGACTTTTTTGTTGCCATTTTTCAGTGTTGGTAACGTATCTATAGTTTTTATATATCATCGGTTTTAAGTGACATTAAAGAATGTAGGAACATCTAGTGAGAGTATTTTGAGAGTCTTTACGTGCGTAGGTAGTCTATTTTTAGGGATCTACACCTAAAGTGCAAAAACGAGACCCTATTAAGGAGACTCTGCTGTTCGTCCGTCTGAAACTTTCATAGATGACTCGCAGCTTCGCCCGCGTAAAATTTGTTCCCGTTACCGCTTCCCGTAGGAACTTATTCCCGGGATAAATCCAGGGAATCCAGATCATATGTACGTACAGAACTAGAATGTATGACCAATAATGCTAAGAAAATGTTCCCTCAAAACACCCAGCATTATAGGCCATAACGACAGCTGTGGCGGGACTGGTGGAGGTGGGGAAGCTAAGTCAGTGAGGGGCATGGAGTTGCCTATCTGTATGTAATACTATTATGATCTGTCGGCTGTGATACTATTATATAATCTTTGGTAGAAGTAAGCGAGGCCGTAAATTATCTCATCGAGTTCAGTTCTAATGTAGGGTACTTAGTCGTACATTCATTAGAATATTAATTATCTAAATAACTTGATTTTGTAATAACACAAAAATAATTTTCTCATGTCTTTTCAATAGTCTTTTGAATTTCGTCTTTATACTTAAATGAATTTAGACTTCCATTATTAATTCAGTCTCTTATAATTAGGTATAACAAAAACACTATATAAGCAACTGAAAGAAAACATACATCCAAATAGAACTTGTAACTTTTTCATAATCGAGCTTTAAAAATTGTACATGGACATCATCAAAATAATTTGCAATTGTCATCCTAATTTGAATAAAACTCAATTTCTACAACAGAGATAAAAGTTCCGTTTAATTAAACCCTTTACTGAATTCATGTACTGTATTTATCTACATTAAATTACAGTAGACCGAGCGTAAAATTACTTATAAAACACGCTTCCTGTACTTTTATATTTTATTATAGCGACATGACACGTAAAAGGTAGGTTTATTATATTCATTCGTACAAGCGCATGAAATGTACAGAATGAACGAAAAAGCTAGAATAATATGCTTGGAGATGTCCCAAACATATTAGTCTAAAATAATTGAAAGAAATTAGGCGTAGATTAGCGTAGACAAGAAGACAAATTATATGACAAATACAGTGTGTATGTCTTTTAAACTTCATAGTCACTCAGCAAACTCTGACATAAAGAAGTGGATATTATGTGTTAAAACACCAGGACCAACTTCAGTACCAGTTTTTTTTTAACGTGCGGGAAAATCCATCATGGATCTCCTACCGACTAAAAAAACCTCACGTAACGCCGAACAGCCTATGGTTGGGAGTCCCGGGTAAGCCCTCGTAAGGATGTCCCAGGACTCCCAACAGACCCGCGGCCGCCACTGCGGCCTCGCCCAGGGGGCGGTTCGGGTGCTATCCCGTGTCTTTGGGGGGTTTCAGGTGCTGTCCCGCGTCTTTGGGGGGTTTCGGGTGTGGGCTCTCACCTTCCTCAGGCTCCCGGTCATGGAGGCCGATAGTCTTCGGCAAAGACACGTCGACGGCAACTTCAGTACCAGTTGTTGTCATCAGTTCCACGTGCATAGGCTGAACTCCGGAACTCCCATTCCTTATTGTACTATATAAGTCGGGTTTTAAAAAATGATTTTTGGCGGAATCATAGCCTACCTACCGTATTAAGTTTAAGGTTCTTGGTATGGGGTCTTGAATTAATAACCACATAATTTTGGCAATTTGAATAGATATACCTACACACACAATGTTACGACATCTAGTGCTTGTGGGCCACTCTTTCTATTGACGGTGGTTCTCAAGTTGGCGCCCCTATGATGTGCCCCTACACTCACGGTCTGCTTGAAGAACCCGGGATTGTAAGAGGAGGGTAACACGTACGCTGGCAGAGCGTTCCAGATATTTATGATTTGTTTGGCATCGTTAGAAATAAAATATATTAATTGAGGATACGTTTAACTAGCATGCATAATTGTAATAAAATTCTACATTATTGCTACAAACATGAAATGTAACTCTATGCATCAATTAACATGTTAAGTGACTGCATAATTACTACCCTTCGGAATACGTGGGCGGGAATTATGTAGATAATATGTATAATCAACTGGCATTAGCGTTAGAGGAAATTATGTCAGTGAACATGAATAAGACTATAATAGATCGCTGTAGAAATTTTTATTATGTTTTATACCAATAAGGCGGCAAGCAATCTTACAGTCAACTCGATCAAAAATGCTCTTAGAGATCTAAATCTCTTTTCTTTTTGTTTTTTTAATAAACGTGAGGGAAAATCCTTCATGGATGCTATGTCGGACTCCTACCGACTAAAAAACCTCACGTAACGCCCAACAGCCTACGGTTGGGAGCCCCGGGTAATTCCTCGGAAGGATGTCCCAGGACTCCCAACAGGATAGATCTAAATCTTAGTCTGGGACGTTTGCAACCTCTGCGAAATTCTGCGTAGATATATATGTTTGTTTGAGATTCCACAACTGGCAACATTAGCGAACTGTCAAAATTTTGTAAGCTCCGTGAAATTTTATTTTAAATTAATCATAATTAATGTAAATACTCTAATTAAAATTAGTTAAATTCATTAAAATAAATATACTAGTGCATAATTAGTGTTCAAAGTGTTAAAATACGTAATTCCAAAGTTCTGTTCGTAATTTTATGAAATGAGTAATGAATGAGTCATCTTAACCGTTAAAAGAAAGTGATATTGACGTAAATTTTCAGAATTTTATTGACTGTTTCCTCGGTGCTGCATCATTTTAATAGTCAAAGTGTTAAATCGACTTTGTATACCGATAATATACTTGCGTTATTACTTTAATAACAACGATCAGCTGTTAAATTGCCGGTAACATAACCTATAGTCTACTTAGTAAGTAGGTTCGTAAAACTGCAAATATCGACGTGTATCACATAGGTATTGGAAGTTATAAAACTAGTAAGTACCTATGTATTTAGTGTAGCTAGTAACAGACCATTTCACTTCAAATAATTTAATGAATAACACATAAATTCGCAAAAGGAGTGTTAAAAGTTTTACAAGATACCCAGTGGATAGGTGTGCCGGTGAGTTTGTTTACCTGTTGTTCACTTGTATATATGTCATAATATATTCAATGCTGAAATCTGATAGGTAATTCAATCGAATCCCACCTCTCGCTTTAAAATTAATAGGTAGGTACCTACAGTAAGTGTGTCCACCTGTTGTTCACTAGTAATATATCTAATAATATATTCTATGTTGAAAACTCACAGGTATCACACTCATACGAATAGGTACTTTTTTGCAATAAATATATCTATCTATCTATAGCTTTAGAGGCTGCTCCTTGTTTTTAATATAAAGTAGCTATTCTTGTCTAATACTACAAAATGATGACTCGAAGAGGTCTGGCCCGTCAGGAACAGACGTAGTATACGTCCATATTTCACCTTATAGTTTTATGTCCCATGTAATAGGTTGAGCCTATTACTGTACTGAAAATAATGGACAAGCGCATTTCAATAATTGTAAGGAAAATTTCCAAGCTGCCCATAAGGTCTTCAACTTGGCTTAACGATTGACATTTCACTGATAACCGGGTTTCGAGTTTTCCTTCTTTACGCAATGGATCGTTTTGCGAAAGTGTTCCCTTAGTCGCCTCTTACGACGCCCTCGGGATTAATTAGGGTGGTGACATTTTGTACTCTTTCCCGTTGCTACACGAGGCTCCGTCGCCGCACGAGGCTACTATATTTATTTTACAACATTTAAATATCACACAGACGGACAATTTAATGAAAACGCTCGCGCTTAGAGACTCTTGAAAATGGAAATTTCACAAAAGGTTTACTTATCTAAAGCTGAATGTCTCGATCTGATTGGGATAAAAGCTATTTCAAAAATATTCTTTCTTTTAATACAAAGAAAAAATCCAATTACTACATACATCGGTCCATATAAAGTATGCCATTAATAGTTTCACAGATTTGATCGTTGTCAGAAGATTTCTATCCGATGAAACTAATTCCATCATTGTAATGAAATAAATAAATGGTTTAAAAAACCCTAGAAAAATACGCTTTTATAATGCACGAAAAAACGCAAAAATAAATTATGGATCGTTCAAGTTGCCTCTATTTCTGGGCTGTAAACTATGTGCTTTTAGTTATAATATTTGATTGCAACAGGAAAGATCTTCCTGGCGGAAGCTGCATGAAGTCTTGTCAGATTAAGGATAAGGTCACCTTTATAAAAGCGTGTTTTTCTCGTGTTTTTAAACTATTAATTTACACTGTCACGCTTTTATATATCTATTGTGACTTTTACTATTATTAATAGCATTTTAAATTTCGGAAATGTATTAACGATGATAGGCTTTAATTGAAATACATAACATACTTACTTGAAAAGTAAAGTAGTTAATCACGTCTACGCATTTTCAACACCCACTTTTGCCAGTTTTTCGTGACGCCCGCGTAATAGGAGCAAACCTATTAGCGTTACGGATCTCTATTAGGTAATTCATTGGTAGTTCCTTAAAGTTTCGGCATTCCGAGATATTTAGTACAGTATGTAGTAATCACGTAATAGGAATACAAACGCATATATCCCCAAGCGGGTTTTTAACGGTAATCAAAGATATCTCGTTCTCGAACAAGAACTCTACATTTTGCCACTGTTAACGTATTCCCCTCATGTATCTACTTAATTGCCTGAAAGAAAAGGTGTTCCCTTTGGCAGCATAAACCTTATTATATTAGGATATTTATTATAAATAAGGATTAGTATTAATAGGAATATGCTTACAAAAAACTCTTTCTTGTTCTAGCACCACACGCTTTTATAATCAAATATTATAACTAAAAGCACATAGTTTACACTTCAGCCCAGAAATAGAGGCAACTTGAACGATCCATAATTTATTTTAACTTAACTAGCTGTTCCCTGCGGCTTCATCCGCGTAGAAGTCGTATTCGCATAAAATCATTACCCTCCTTTCGCGCAGTCAGTTAAAAAGTAACCTATGTCCTTCTCTTAAACTCAAACTATCTTTATAACAAATTTCATCAAAATCGGTTTAGTGGTTTAGGCATGAAAACGGAACAGACAGACAGACAGAGTTACTTTCGCATTTATACTATTAGTAGGGATTTCTGTATTACATGGTGTCTTGTCTGAGTTCGACTAATGTGAAAATATTTCATTATTACTCTAATACATATACATTTTCTGCTGGTACCTATGTCAATATTTACACTCAATATTTACACTCAATATTAACTTCAATATATAACAGGTTTGTAATAACCTTAAACCTTAATCGTGGTCTAACCTCATTACACGACTTTTCTAACAAATCCAAACACAGCTATGATACGATGTTCAATCATGAAGTTACAGTTCATATCTTACGACTCCATCATCAGATCAGGTTGACAGCACCATATTATTGTATTGTTATCAGAACTACAAACATCTGCCAATTTTCATGACGCTACGATCCTTGGAAGATGCTTAAATTAGTTACCTGAGATTCCATTGCATAGTTTTTCAAGACAATTAAAAAAAGGTTTGCTATAACCTTGAACCCTAAGCCTGGTCAAAGTTCATTACAAGACTTTTCTGACGAAACCAAAAACAGATATAATACGATATTCCATCATGAAGTTCCAGTGCATATCTTCCGGCTCCATCATCAGATCAGTTCGACAGTACTATATTATTGTATTGTCATCAGTACTACATACAGCTGCCAATTTTTATGACGCTACGATCCTTGGAAGCTTGTTAAATTAGCTACCTTAGATTCCACTTTTTCCATCGAAGTTTCAGTGCCTATCTTCCGGCTCCATCATCATATCAGTTTGACCGTACCATATTATTGTATTGTCATCAGAACTATATACAGCTGCCAATTTTTATGACCCTACGATCCTTGGAAGCTGGTTAAATTAGCTACCTTAGATTCCACTTGTTTTCTGTGCCTATCTTCCGGCTCCATCATCATATCAGTTTGACAGTACCATATTATTGTATTGTCATCAGAACTACATACATCTGCCAATTTTCATGACGCTACGATCCTTGGAAGATGGTTAAATTAGTATCCTTAGATTCCATTACATTGTTAGTTACATACACGACGACCTAATAAAAGCTTATACCTACCTACGACCTAATAACCACGTACCTACCTAAATACCTCTACATTCGTGGAATCTTTTTATATGTAAATAAAAACCATTGAGGAAAAGCTTGATGTAATTGAAACCTGTGTCCTAGAAACAAGACAAGAAAAAACCGGTCAAGTGCGAGTCTGAACCCGCACAGATATGGTTCCGTAACAAAAAAACGTCAAAAGAATCACATTTCGTTGCATGTTTTTTTTATTCAAAGCTCAATCAGAATAACATCATTCTGTTCCTGATATACAGCCTCATAACAGACTGACAGACAAATTGGTTGTCCTGAGGTGACGGGAGGCCTCGAACCGTTAGCGCAGCGAAGAACCATAGCGTCCTTGGCTGCGTTCTACCGAATGTATCACGGTGAATGCTCTGAAGAGCTCTTCAACCTGAGGGGCAAGTGCGAGTTCCGGCGAGCGCCTGTCGACATTCACGGGTGAGCACGTTATCGCCGATTTGTATGGAATCAAGACAAGTTCCCGCGTTTACAGCTAGGTGGCGGGGTCTCGATTCCATACGAATTGGCGCTCCGTGAGTGTCGACAAGCTCACGCAAAAACTCGCACTTGCCCCTCTGATCCCACCCTCTCCTTTCCGATCCCGAACAACGCGTGCCAGGCAGAGGTGCCACTCATACACAGTGGAAAGAATTTTCGCCAGAACTGAGCGTTTCAAAAGATCGTTACTCTGTCGAACTATAATAACGTGGAACGACCTGACCGCACACGTGTTTCCCTCATCTTACAATCCCGGATTCTTCAAGAGGAGCGTGAAGAGGCACATCACGGAGCCGCCAACTTGAGGACCACTGTCAGAAGTGGCCCCCAATCGCTAGATGCGCCACGGCTTTCCATCAGGCTGGTGGCGACGTCAATTGGGCGAGCTAAATATTTAAAAAAAATAGACGTACAGTAAAGTCTCAGTAATAAGGTCCCGTTTTTTGGGTACAGAACCCTAAAAGGAATAGTATCTACTTTGGAGTCACAGGAATAGAGTCCATAACAATTTTATTTTCATTTGTCATTTTTGCTTGAAAGAAAATCATAACAGGCTGTGTTTTTTTTTACCGTAGAAGTTTCCCTATTTAGGTGTTTGGCAACAAACAATATTGTGAGGAAAATATTCATTTGTGCAATAAACCCGGCTGGATCATCTCTCGGTTTGATACTATTATTGACTTCTTGTTGCCCTGACCATAGATAATCCCTTGCGGTTATCCTCGGTATTTTATAGGGTCATACTTGACTGCCTCTGTGGCGTAGTCGGTAGTAATACCGCCTGCGGCGCTTGAGGTCCTGGGTTCGATTCCTGGGTCGGTCCAAATATTTGTGTGATCCACAAATGTTTGTTTCGGAGTTTGGGTGTTTTCTATGTATTATATGTATGTATTTAGAAATATATAAGTACCTATGTATATCAGTCGTCTAAATCCCATAGCACAAGCTTATAGCTTAGTTTGGGCTGGATGATGTTGTGTGTCTGACTGAATGTCCACAAATGTCCATACTGAACGAATTTGTCGAAAAACAGAAAGTGATTGTGAAACATCGCTGCAATAAGGGTCGCTCACCGTCCTTACAGAAACAGGCCCATGACGGCAGCGTGAAGTGAGAAACTCACGCATGCCCCCCCCCCCCTCCCCCCCCTCTTTAGAAGCGGCATAGCACCCGAACCACCCCCTGGGCTAGGCCACAGGGCCGGCCGTAGGTCGTTTGGGCGTCCTGGGACATCCTTCCGAGGGTTTACCCTGGGCTCTCAACCATAGGCTGTTGGGCGTTACGTGAGGGTTTTTTAGTCGGTAGGAGTCCGGCATAACATCCATGAGGATTTTCCCTCACGTAAAAAAAAAAGGTTCTTACGCTACCATCAGTTCTTAGATGTCCCACTATCAGTCAATAATATATCTAAATACTAGTGACCCGCCCCGACTTCGCCCGGATGCAATGCTGATACTAAATGCACTAAGTACAGAAAAACTGTGAAACTTAAAGCAATGTGGATCCCAAACCCGCAGGGATACGTGGAAAATTTTTATGTTGTCGTATTAAATACCATAGTTGCTTATCAAAATATAAGGTGACACCTTTATACTTTGATACTGAACTAAGAAATTTAACCAAATAAATTTTCCCCCATACATTTTCTTTTTCATTATTTTTTTAGGCATGAATGAGTCATTTTATGGAAAAGTTGTAGTACTAAATGTTAATTAGCACTATATTTTCTATCCAAAAAAAATTTGACATCTTAGATCGTATGTCCACCTATCTTAAAATCCGGACCAGTGTGCGGCCGGCCGGTACGGCTGCAAACGCTACGTCCCGCAATTTTATATCTGTAATATCTTAGAAAATTTTCATTTAAGGGCCGAATGCCAGAGCGCATTAGGTATTTTTACCACCTCACCTCACCGCGGGCGATACCCCCGTAGCATGCGATCGACATGAACTCATTTGACCCCAAGCACTTTGTTTGGACGTTGCCAGTTGGTGCAATTGGACGTTGACAGTTGGTGCAGCGTGTATTTCATGCCGCACTTTTTGTACCACCAAATAAATTACAACAGAAGTATAAGTTTATCAAACCTTTATAAGACATTTTATTTAGTAAGTGCCTGTTAGCAGGTATATTCAAAATGGGGTTGTAAGAAACCTTTCCTTATTTTTAACCGACTTCAAAAAAGGAGGAGGTTCTACATTCGTCTGTATGTTTTTATGTATGTTAGAATAGAATAGAATAGAATAAAACTTTATTTGCACACCATGTTATACTTTACAGAAATAAATAATTGCAGATATTGTACAAAGGGCGGCCTTATCGCTAAATAGCAATTTCTGCCAGGCAACCTTGGGATGGACAGAGAAAGATATAGATTATAAGACAAATGGGTAGTTTAGGTGTAGAAGTAATATGATACAAAACAATAAAACATACCAATAGGTATGTACATAAACAAAGAACTAAGTACATATTATAGATATATCTCACATATACACATACGAATATCCCTACATACAAAAATACATACATACAAATATACATACATACTAATATACATACAAACTAATATACATACCTACATATAAATATACACACATACAAATATACATACCTAAATGCATACATTTCAGAGTGGAAATATCATATCAAGCTTTGGAACATGCTACCGGGCTAAATAGTGTTCCTTCACCATGCGCTTAAAGGCAACCATAGACTGTGCCTTTTTAATCGTTATAGGCAGCGCATTCCACAATCGCACAGCCTGTACGGTGAAAGATTTATCATAAAAACCGGAAGAGTGAATAGGCATAGCCAATACCAAGGATTCCGACGACCTCAAGGATCTTGAATGTGTGACATTAAGGAACATGAATCGTTCTTTGAGATAAGTTGGGGAACATGGATTGAATAGTATACTGTAAAGCATAGAGAGGATATGAGCATTCCGACGAAAACGAATTGGAAGCCACTCGAGCTGTTTGCGATACTCAGATACATGATCATATTTGCGTAATCCAAATATGAATCTTATGCAGAAGTTTTGAAGGCGCTCAAGTTTATCAAGTTGCTCCTCTGTGATATCGAGATAACTGACATCGGCATAATCTAGAATAGGGAGAAGGAGAGATTGAGCAAGCGTAATTTTAGTGGTAATTGGCAGAAAATTGCGTAGTCGACGCAAAGACCCTGCAGATGCGAACATTTTCCGGCTGACTTCTTGTAGTTGGGGACGCCAGGATAGCGTGCCATCAATAAAAATTCCCAGATTTTTAACTGTTGCGCTACTGGGTATTGCAATACCGTTAAACATTATGTCAGGCAGTTGAACCCCGTCCAATCGTGACACCATATTGGGACTGCCGATAACGGAAACTTGAGTCTTGGAGGGATTCACGCTAAGACCATATTGCTTGCTCCACTTACATATTCGCCGTAGATCCGAGTTAATTATGGATATAGCTTCAGTAATTTCATGGACCGGAGCTTGCATATAGATCTGTAGATCATCTGCATAAAGGTGGTAGGATGATAGTAAAGATTTAGAGATGGAATTTATGAAAATTGAGAATAATAAAGGAGATAGAACGCCACCCTGTGGTACTCCCGCAGTCGTGTCGCACCAAGAAGAAAAAGTTTCTTCAATGCGTACACGCTGACGTCGCCCGAACAGGTAACTGTGAAACCAATCAATAACTGTTGGAGATATGTTAATCGAGCGCAGTATGCCAAGCAGGATCTGGAAATCCACTGTATTAAAAACATTGCTGAAATCGAGTAAGGATAGTACAGTAAGATTTCCGTTCTCCATGCCCAGCCTAATATCGTCAGTAATACTGACCAACGCACTAGTCGTGCTATATCCCGGACGAAATCCTGATTGGTACGGGTTAAGGAGAAGGTTACTGTTAAGAAATGTACTAAGTTGGATATGAACAAGCCTTTCTAGGACTTTTGAGAGAAAAGGTAAAATGGAGATGGGACGATACTCGGCAAAGGATGCAGGATTAGGCTTTTTGGGAATGGGGACAATTTGTGCCTCTTTCCACGTTGTCGGAAATACACTGTAGGTTAAGGAGTGGTTAAAGAGATGACACAAAATAAGAAGAATTTCATCCAGAATAGGCACGACCATGTTTCGACTTATGCAGTCTGTACCCACTGCGTTGGAACTAAGCGATATTATGCACCTCTTAACATCACAAGCAGTTAATTGTTCAAAAAGAAACGGTGGAAAAGAAGGAGTTGGAAGCGATGAAAGATACTGTAAAGTACTTGCTTTATTAGATGGATCATAATTTGAAGACGAACAGAAATGTTGATTTAATGAATCAATATCAAGAATTTTCGGAAGGACTTGTGGTTTTGGCTTTCCAACCCCTATTGTTTTAAGAAATTTCCAGATCTTCGCAGGGTCCCCGTTCTGGACCGAATTATGGATATGTTGGCGTTGCGCTTTCCTACACACCTTGCCGCAGAGGTTCCTCAAAGATATATACTTTTCACGGTTCTCGCATGTAGCCCTACGCTTAAACCTACACTTGGCAGCAGCTTTTTTTTGCAATGAGGGATTTGATTTCCGCTGTAAGCCAAGGTGCCGGCAAGTATCGCACTTTTACGGCCCTGACTGGAGCATGTACGTCGTATAGGTCTATTAATTTGTGTGTGAAAATGCTGACTTTCTCGTCAGTACAGTCCGTAGCTAATAGAGAACCCCAGTCCAAATTTGATGCATCCTCACGTAGCCTATGAAGGTCCATACCACCAAAATTACGCTGCATAAGGATTTTGGGTTTGGATTTAGGAGGACGAAGGTTATAAGAAAGATAGATTAGGTCATGGTACGAAAATTCGTCAGCTGTGCATTGTCCATGCTTAACAACTAATTCAGTGGAAGAAACAAGGATGAGATCAATGAGCGATGGAGCACAATTTGGAAAGTGATGAGTGACATTTAGAGGCAGGATAGGTAAGAAATCGGCATAGTATCCATGACGGATTTTCCACACCTTAAAAAAAGCGACTATACAAAACCCTATTCATTCGTTATTTCTAAATTTGAAAAGAGTCAATGAAATAACTAAGTAAAATGTAAATGAACATTAACATAAACAAATTTACCCAGAAAACAACAACGTTATGTCTTTCGTCGGGTTATCATAAATCCCTAAGTTTGCAAATATTTAATAAACTTTCAACAAATTTGTAGACATAAGCTAGAATATCTTTTGAAAGTTAATTGAATTTAAACAAGGGATTTCGGTTCAACGAATTTCTTTTAAACATCAAGCGCCTCTGTTAAGGTCAGAAGGAATAAGCTTAAGGGATTTCCGTTAATACCATTTCAGGGTTATTTTCTGAGGATGAAAATCATGCAATTGCACTGGACAAACAAAATATACGTCACGAACATGACGTATATTTTGTGACTAATAGTTAGTCGAATTTTCAAAACATTGGTGTCAAGAGGTGCCTACCTTGATTATGATTCAAATTATTTATATAAATAAATAAGTATTGTTGAAGTAGAACTTGTTGAGTCGTTTAGATATAATAACGAGAACTCTCTCTGTAAGGACCATTATCAAAATATGAAATGAAAGCGTTTTATTTTTATTTACTTACTTAAGCCTAGAGGAAAATTGAAGATACTTTCTAAATAAATAACATATTTATTATCTAGAGTGAGGAGTACGCCTCACCGTCCTTACAGAAGCAGGCCCATGACGGTAGCGTGACGTGAGGAACTCACGCACGCCCCCCCTCAGAAGCGGGATCACACCCGAAACCCCCAAAGACGCGGGATAGCACCCGAACCACCCACTGGGCGAGGCCGCAGTGGCGGCCGTGGGTCTGTTGGGAGTCGTGGGACATCCTTCCGAGGGCTTACCCGGGGCTCCCAACCATAGGCTGTTGGGCGTTACGTGAGGTTTTTTAGTCGGTAGGAGTCCGGCATAACATCCATGAGGATATTCCCTCACGTTAAACAAAAAAAAAGAGTGAGAAGTACTATTATGAGTACTCGTAGATAAAGAAGTAAACAACTGAACACGTGTTTCAGAATATTTCAGAATTCTGGGTGCCATCAGACGGACTGCATCGCAGCGACTGCATGCAGTTGCTATATTCAACTGCATACAGTTGTTTGTAGTCGAATCTGACTTCACGCAGTTGAAGCCAAGCATGTAGGCCAAGAGCTTTAGTGTAAGGTTTGACGTCTAAATGGAAGCACAGACCACAGACGCTTCTCTTATATATTATTACGGCGCCGCCGTCGCCGGCAGCGATGTAATCGAATTAATTAACTGCAGAGTGCAGCGCGGATGTGGATTGATTCTATGCTATTATTTTGCCATACGGAAGGTGATTTTTAGGGTTCCGTAGCCAAATGCCAAAAACGGAACCCTTATAGTTTCCTCATGTCTGTCAGTCTATCTGTCCGTCAGTATGTCATAGGCACTTTTCTCCGAAACTATAAGGCCTATGCTATTAAAACTAGGTAAGTAGATGTATTCTGTGAACCAAATTAAGATTTTCATATAAAACTAGAAAAAAAGCAGTAAATTTTGGGGTCCCCATACTCAGAACTGAAACTCAGAAATTATTTTTTCATTAAAGTTGTACGTGTGGGTATCTATAGATAGGTCTTCAAAAATGCTATTGAGGTTCCTAACATATTTTTTTTAAAGTAAATAGTTTGCGCAAGAGACACTTCCAAAGTGGAATATTTGTGTCCCCCCTCTAACTTCTATACTAAGTAATGAGGAAATCCATGTGAAATCCATGTTTTAAACCATACTGACACGACGCAACCAACACGCACGTTCGGCTCCTTGACTAACTTCACACTAACTGTATGTGTTAGCGGTGGACAGCATGCGGCGACACTACACGACTGTAGCGAACTGCGCGAAGTTGCCGGTACGACTGTATGCAGTTGATATTGACTTCACACGACTGCAGCCGACTGCGTGCAGTTGATATCATAACTGTATGAAGTCGAACATAAAACTGCATGCAGTTAAATATATCGACCGCGCGCAGTCGCTGCGATGCAGTCCGTGTGATTGCAGCCTAAGAGTGTTAAATGGGGCATGAAAGTTTGTATGAAAATTTTAAGAACTGCTTATACTGATTTTATGGTAGTTCGAAGTATATTAGTATAGTATATTAGTACTGACTGCCTCTGTGGCGCAGTCGGTTGTGATACCGCCTGTGGCACTGGAGGTCGTGGGTTCGATTCCCACCGGAGACAAAAATTTGTGTGACCCAAAAATATTTGTCTCAAGAGTCTGGGTGTTTCCATATCTATGTCCTATGTCCCCAGTCAAACCATCAACTCGGTTTTGGGGGACTAATAATCTACCAATTATGTCACTAAAATGTAATGTTACTAAATAAAAAAAAATGTATAATATCCATGTATGTATTTAAAAAGTATATAAGTATTAATATCCGTGGTCTGATACCCATAACACAAGCAGGTTATTCCTAGCTTACTTTGGGATCAGATAACGTTGTGTGGAATGTCCGAAAATATTTATTTATTTTTATTTATCACGGGCACAGTCGAGACGCACAACTAATTCCAAAGATTTTTGAAGTGAAACTTCTTTATCGGCGTTGGAAAAAAATTTGCGTCACGTCACGTCACGTCACGTCACGTCACGTCACGATTTTTGGTTACGCGCCATCTTTGTTCTGTTCCTCACCACGGTGGATTAAGAAGTAAGAGTACTTTATCCAGGGATAGCATGTCATTTAAGGGTTTTTGGACTTTTTGACTTTTGGGCTTTTGGACTTTTGGACTTTTGGATGGGACATTGGTACTTTGGGTCTTTGGGACTTTGGAACTTTGAGACTTTGGGACTTTTGAACTTTTGGACTTTTGGACTTTTGGATGGGACCTTGGTACTTTGGGTCTTTGGGACTTTGGAACTTTGGGACTTTGGGACTTTGGGACTTTGGGACTTTGTGACTTTGGGTCTTTGGGACTTTTGGACTTTTGGACTTTTGGACTTTTGGATGGGACCTTGGTACTTTGGGTCTTTGGGACTTTGGGACTTTTGGACTTTTGGACTTTTGAACTTTTGGACTTTTGGACTTTGGGACTTTGGGACTTTGGGACTTTTGGACTTTTGGATGGGACCTTGGTACTTTGGGTCTTTGGGGCTTTGGGACTTTGGGACTTTTGGACTTTTGAACTTTTGGACTTTTGGACTTTTGGACTTTTGGACTTTTGGACTTTTGGACTTTTGGACTTTTGGACTTTTGGCCTTTGGGACTTTGGGACTTTTGGACTTTTGGATGGGATCTTGGTACTTTGGGTCTTTGGGACTTTGGAACTTTGGGACTTTGGGACTTTTGGACTTTTAGGCTTTTGGACTTTTGGATGGGACCTTGGTACTTTGGGTCTTTGGAACTTTTGGATGGGACCTTGGTACTTTGGGTCTTTGGGACTTTTGGACTTTTGGACTTTGGGACTTCGGGACTTTGGGACTTTGGGACTTTGAGACTTTGGGACTTTGGGACTTTGGGACTTTGGGACTTTGGGACTTTGGGACTTTGGGACTTTGGGACTTTGGGACTTTGGGACTTTGGGACTTTGGGACTTTGGGACTTTGGGACTTTGGGACTTTGTGACTTTTGGACTTTTGGCCTTTGGGACTTTTGGACTTTTAGATGGGACCTTGGTACTTTGGGTCTTTGGGACTTTGGAACTTTGGGACTTTGGGACTTTTGGACTTTTGGCCGTTGGGACTTTGGGATTTTGGGACCTTGAGACCTTGGGACTTTGGGACTTTGGGACTTTTGGACTTTTAGCCTTTTGGACTTTTGGACTTTGGACTTTTGGACTTTTGGACTTTTGGACTTTTGGACTTTTGGACTTTTGGACTTTTGGACTTTTGGACTTTTGGACTTTTGGACTTTTGTACTTTTTGACTTAATTTAAGGTGAGGTGAAAATTAAGTTTATGAAGAAGTTTCACTTCTTACGTGTGTACACTAAGTACACGCAATTTTTTTTTTTTTATGCTACTTAGGTGGCAGACAAGCTTACGGCCCACCGGAAGGTTGGTAACCGTAGCCTATAGACGTTTACAACACCAGAGGCGCTACACACGCGCTGCCGACCCGGGCGCAGGTTGTGACGACCCACAGTTGAAATTTTTCAAGCCGCCCGTAAGGCCTTCAACTTGGCTTAACGACTGTCATTTTACTGACAACCTTATCTTATCGTGCCTTCCGAGGCACGGAAACGCTCGTAAATAAATGTCACAAAGTGGTCCACGAGGTGGTCACCCATCCATATCCGGCTATAGTAAATGTTGCTTACTGCAGTGATCGTTTACAGAACACTGAGTCCGCGGGGCCACGAGCGCTTCAACTTCAACATTCAAGTAAAATGTATTATTTAATAAAAGTTTAAATATTCTATTACATAATGTTACAGTTTGTTGTTGCTGAAAACTCAAAAAGCAATTTATTGTTTCTTTGAGAGAAGACTAAATTTCAAAAGTTAAATGAACCGCCATTCGCAATCGATATACAATTTTCGTACAAAGTGAAGATTCTTTGCGTCGTAACTGGCTTCTAGTTTAGAAGTAAGTTAAGTATACCACCTATCAAAGAGCAGTATAGAAATGTGTTATGAGAATAGGATTATAACCTTCAGTATAGTTAGGTTAAGAACCAAATTCTGACAGATGTGTAAGCATGAAGTTCTAACACACATACATATTATCGTCAAAATTTATTTCTATTTAATTGTACCAAAAATATATAGAATAGTAAATAATAGTAATAGTGCCGCGCGCCGCTTCATTATCAAGAAAATCGGCAAAATTAATAGTAACTAAATCAGCCGTTTGTAATAATACTCTACCTCTCTTACAATCAATGTTCTTTGAAACTTATCTAAATAAAAAGAACTATGTTTTAGAGGCCACCAACAACAGGATGTTTAGTACTTAAAACATAATACGCAAGCCCTTCTGGTATAATTTAGAACTCAGCAGAACGCAGCAGTACTGCCGCTGCAATTTTTCGACATGGTCTCCATAATTTATATTGTGTACCTATAGATTTATCATAGAATTCATTCATACCGCAGAGGCGGAGTGCCGCGCAGCAATGCTGTGTATCAGTGTCGCCCTAAATATTATTATCGATCAGTGCGACAGGCAGCACTGCTGCTCAGCACCACAGAAGCTGCGTTGTTTCGGCAGCGCTGCAGCATACTGCCGAGTTTGGAATCATTCCTTAAATCGGTGAAGGGAAGTAAAGGTGGTCGCGAATGTCGCAATAGAGCCGCGATGTGAATTTATGAACACTTCTAGAGACAGTGTGGCTCAATGTCGGTTCAAGGACAACTGGCAATATCGTAGTACCTATATTATCATACCATCCTATCGTCGAGTTGTCTCGGGTTTGAAATTGTAAAGGGCGTCTTTTTCCCGTTTTATGGCTTGCTCTAAACAATCTTTGATAAAATCTTTTCGATTCACGGATTCGAATAATGGTATTTTATTTTTCTTTTGGAAAAGTTTATAAACTTTTTTAAACGTATTTTCTGTTGTAATAATAATAGTATCGATGTATTTAGAATATTCGCACTCATGAATCAATCTTTCTTTACGCAAATGAACTATGAATACATTATGTTGTCTTCCTATCTGTATCACTATCACTACATAGTATAAAACATTGTCGCTTTCTCTGCCCCTATGTCCCTTTGTATGCTTAAATCTTCAAAACTACGCAACGGATTTTGATGCGATTTTTTTAAATAGATAGAGTGATTAAAAAGGAAGGTTTATATGTATAATAACATCCATTAAATTGTGGAGAAATACTGTTATTTTTGAGGTTTCTAATGTGATGTCGTAAATAATTACATTTTTTCCACTTACATTGCAAACGCAGGCTGAATCCTACGAGATTTATCAAAGTAATGTACTAAGTATTGTACACTTTGTAAAGGTCTACAGAAAACTCCGCGATGGCATATCTCTATCTCTTGTGGATATCCCACAATAACATTTTTAAGTCATTTACTTTTTACGACAAATAATGGCTTATTTTCGAAGCGGTTTTAACTGGCTGGCCACACAGGCCAATCAAAGAATGCAGAAGGCAACGGATGAGGATGTACGAATGGCCAACGATAAGTATAAAAGGTATAAGCGTGTGGCAAAAGAGGTGTTAGTAAGAAAGAAGGAGAATGATAGAGATGAATTTGATAAAAGGTTATCTGGTGACTTCCAACAGAATATAAAATTCTTTTGGAAGTCCATAAAAGCGGTGAGGAGTCAATAGACCACATCACCGCTTAATAAGATCAGAAACCAGGATGGAAGTTTTGTGGGAGGAGAAGAGTGTGTGCTAAAAATATGGAAGGAGTATTTTGAAAGTCTATTTGATAAAGAGGATACGCAAGTGCAAACTCATTTTTGTGAAATGAATGAAATCGGCAATGAAAACGACATTAGTATGGAAGAAATAGTGGAAGCATTAAATAGTATGAAACTAGGCAAGGCTGCTGGGATTGATAGGGTTTCCGTTGAGATGCTGAAAGCAGGACGTGGCGGGGTGATTGACCAGCTGTACCGCCTTTTTAATCTGTGCTGGAGGAGTGGCAGCGTACCAAAAGAATGGTCCAAAGCCGTCATTGTGCCGCTGTACAAAGGAAAAGGGTCGCAGCAAGAGTGCAAAAACATCGTTGGTAAACTGTATGCGAAAGTGTTGATAAAAAGAGTGATGAATGAAAGTGAAGGAAAGATGTGGGATGTTCAAGCAGGATTTATGAAAGGAAGGGGATGCACGGATCAGGTCTTCTCCTTACGATGCATAGCAGAAAAAGTTTTGGCGAAAAGCCAAAAGGTATATTGCGTATTCGTAGATCTGGAGAAGGCCTATGACAAAGTGGTGAGGAATGAACTATGGTCAACATTGTCTTTGTACGGGGTGAGCAGCAGCTTGATACGAGCACTGAAATCTCTTTATGAGGGCTCGAGTGCTTGTGTCAGGATCAACGGAGCTTGCACGGACTTCTTTAACATAGAAAGGGGTGTGAGACAGGGTTGTGTAGCGTCACCGTGGCTGTTTAACCTGTACATGGACAGTTGTTTGAAAGAATTGCAAGAGAGTGCGTGTGGTATAAAACTGAACGAGCTGACCATCAAATGCCTCCCATATGCTGTCAATCAGGTGATCTTAGCTGCATCGGCGGAGGAGTTGCAGTTGATGGTTAATATTATGCATGAGGCGCTGAAAGGTAGAGGAATGAAAGTGAATGTGAGTAAGACTAAAGTAATGGTTTTTGAAAGAGAGAAATGTATGACGAATTGCCCTATTATCATCGAAGGGCAAAGAGTGGAACAGGTAAAAGAATTTGTATACCTGGGTTCAAAATTTACGAGGGATAGAAAGTGTGACCAGGATATTGAGAGAAGAGTTTTGGCAGGAAATCAAGTGAATGTAATGTTACTGAATAAAAAAAAATGTATAATATCCATGTATGTATTTAAAAAGTATATAAGTATTAATATCCGTGGTCTGATACCTATAACACAAACAGGTTATTCCTAGCTTACTTTGGGATCAGATAGCGTTGTGTGAAATGTCCGTGAATAAAAAAAAAATTGACAGCATTTTTGTTAAGTACCTTTGATTTTTATTACACGCATAGAGACAAATATGAACTTCCAAAGTTTAACACAACTTGACAATGTACGAAAAGTACTAGTGTACTAGAGACTGACTAGTACTTTCAAATCAAAAAATAGTTTTAATTTTGTAAATCAAAAATTTAACTCAATGATTATAAAGACTAGAATTCCGTAATTCTATCACAGACGAAACATGTGATGAGCCGATTATCATTGTCTACGCCGCTTACTCGTTTTCAAATTTTTACACCCGTCTCACTCAATCGTTAGTAGATAACGGGCGCTGCGCCGCCACGCCGCCGCCCCGCGCCGCCAGCCGTTGCGGGGATATTATATTATTACTCACAAAGTATTTTTTTGTTTAAATAAAAAAGGTTTTATATTACTCGAAATGAAAGCCGGTTGTCAGCAAAACAACAATCCTTAATACAAATTGAAGGCCTTGTGGGCGGATTGAAAAAAATCAACTGCATTAGGCTCACTATCTATTACGCGTACGTAAAACTATAAGGTAAAATGTGGGCGTATACTATGCCTCTGCCTACACCTTCAGGGATAAAGGCGTGACTATATGAATGTATGTATGTACATATTTACAATCGCAATACTAAATGGAAAGTCAAAGTAGGCACATATTATTAAAATGCTGTAGGTGGGCAGCCCTATCGCATGCTTACGTACCGCGCGGCTGTAGGCATTTATTTCTAAAATCCGGCCGAGTCAAACTACAGTATACAGTGCCTGGGGTATATCCTTCCAAGGGGTTACGCAGGGCTCATAACCGGAGGCAGTAAGTAGGGCACGTGTGGTTTTTAGTCGGTAAGAAATCGGATTTTCCACACCTTAAAAAAAGCGGCTTTACAAAACCCTATTCGTTCGTTACTTCTAAATTTAAAAAGAGTCAATGAAATAACTAAGTAAAATGTAAATGAACATTAACATAAACCAATTTATCCAGAAAACAACAACGTCATGTCTTTCGTCGGGTTATCATAAATCCCTAAGTTTGCAAATATTGAATAATTTGTAGACCTAAGCAAGAATATCTTTTGAAAGTTAATTGAATTTAAACAAGGGATTTCGGTTCAACGAATTTCTTTTAAACATCCAGCGCCTCTGTTAAGGTCAGAAGGAATAAGCTTAAGGGATTTCCGTTAATACCATTTCAGGGTTATTTTCTGAGGACGAAAACCATGCAATCGCACTGGGCAAATTGTTTGTGACGTATAATTTGGGACTAATTGTTAGTCGAGTTTAAATATGAGTTTTCTTTTCGTAAATGCTTCACAAATACAAAGAATTACTATACCTATATTAAGGACTAGCTGTACCCCAACCCCGGGTTCGCCCGTGGCATACTCGGAACACTACACGTAACACTCTACACCTCTAACCCGCGATAATTAGTTTTATTATGAATAGCGATGGTTTCAATTGGAAAGGCTGTTATTTTGAAATAACAATCAGAAAATTCAATTTGTATGCTACCATTTCATTTAAATATAAATAAAATTGTAGTGCCTTTATAAAAATAGTAAATTGTATGTTCAAAAAGAACTAAAACTGACGAGAAATCTCAAACACTGGAATTACATACTTTGAATTTAGAACTACATGCTTAACTCTACAGAACAGTTAAAGGAGGTCTTAACTCATTATTTTTAAACTTTCATTTGAGAAACTCAATGTAAGACTCATACATAATACTCTTGAACTGAACAGAATTTTATAGTAAGAAGAGTTTTTTGTGTGTGCTGACTAGAATTAATAGGATCATCATGAACATGTTAGACGAATCAAAAGATTTACGTTACTTTCTTAATATTTTTCAAGGTAAAGTTTGCAATTGACATTTCTTTAACAATCTATTATCACAATGTGACTCTGCCCTTAGTGAATAAATTATACAGTGCTTCTGAATGCACATCATGGTGTCAAGGACGCTGGTTGAAGGACGGTTTTATCTAATTTATGTTAAGTAAGATAAATCAATCAGTGACATTCTGAATTACAAAGGCTAATAGTCGATTTGTTTTCGAATAATAATTGAGAATCGCCGTATAAATTTTATCAATTTTCTAGTGTTAATTGATTCAATAAATTTATTTATAGTTAGAAAAAAAGCTCATGCATATGTGCCAAAATTATTGTTAAACCAACCTATTATATAATGAGGCCCCGCCTCGGGCCTCATTATATAGGCATATTAAGCAGAGGTTTTTTAACGTTTTGTTGGACCCTTATAGGGAGAAAGTATTTTGACCTCGCCGGCCAGTGCTCTATATACAGATCACAGATAGCTACTATGTTACACACCCATGAATATTATCTACAAATTACACATTTTCTTGGCAAAATTTACATCCTTTTAAATACTCTGAAAAAAAACTCTCAATAAAAGTTTATACGACTTTTATACAGAGTGTTCTCACAACGCTTTTGAATGTGACTGACATAAAAATAATTTGTGAGAAAAAAAACATATTTCACAAACGTTACCATAGGTGTCATTATCTGTCACTTTTCAATAGTATCGCGGATAGAATTGACAGCTGCCACGGAACACATTTTCACGAACCATTGGGCGGGAAAACGACAAATAAAACCTTTTTGTTGGTTGTTTAGTTTTCAATTCAATAACAACGGATCCATTTTTTATTTGATGTGAACCGAACATATTCAACTTGGTACAAAAGGAGTGCCGTTCAACATTATAAAATTAGCCAAGTGTGTGTCGGTGACGCATAATGTATGGTTCCGTACAAAACTACGTAGTACCACCAAAGACGTAATAAAATATAGACACGTCATGTACGAACATCACGGCTTTCAAAAACGGCAAATATTTTATACATTCAAAAAAAGAATTTCTATGAAATTATCTATGATAGCATGTATGAAAATTAAGGCAATTGCCTGACTTTTTTGTTGCCATTTTTCAGTGTTGATAACGTATCTATAGTTTTCATATATCATTGAGTACCACAGATAATTATAATGTGTTCTATGGCAGTACTGTTAGTTATTCTGTGACAAAACCTTAACTTATAAAATATTTTATTCATGAATGAATTACTGAAAACAATTTCATATGCCGACTAAACCATAAATAAAAAAATTCACGCATGAGCGGAATTTGAACTTTACGTAAACTAGGTATACAGGGTGAATTTTTGAAAAGGGCTTGGATGGCCAAATCCGAAACTATAAGGAATATCTAGAAATGCTCAAAGGAGTCACGAGACCGATTTTGATAAAACTTAAAACCTCATCATTAGATTTTTGAAAAACCAATTATTCTAGCCGGGAATCGAACCCATTGATTTTGAAAAAAAAAGACACCCTTTATTGTTACACCATACGATAGTGTCGCTGATAAGGATCAAATTCTGCGAAGTAATGATATACGGCAAATTTAAGGAAAGTTTGGAATTTTAATAGAATTCATATTTCATGTACCTAAATTTTGTATCATAATTTGTTTCGTTCGAAATCCTAGAATAGATCGTAACTATTCCGTGTTTTAAATCATGCTCAGAATGATTCTGTGGAGAATATTCTAAACGGAATCAATAATATTGAATGCAGTACGATCCTTGAGGTCTCGAATCCAGCTATGTATTGAAAAAAAAATACATTTTGAACAATTAATCAGTTAACGTAAGAAAAATTAATTGTATTTTGTTAAAGATGAGCACTTTCCTTTAGTTTGCCGTATGTCATTACTTCCCAGAATAAGATCCTTAATAGCAACACTATCGTATGGTATAATAATAATATAGGATGCGCTTTTTTTCAAAATCAATGGGTTCGATTTCCAGCTATGATTATTGGTTTTTCAAAATTCTAATGATGAGGTTTTAAGTTTCATCAAAATCGGGCTCGTGACTCCTTTGAGCATTTTTCGCAATTCCTTATAGTTTCGGATTTGGCCATCCAATCCTTTTTGAAAAATTCATCCTGTAGATGTATGTTTTCCTTTGATGAGGAAGTTGCATTGTAATTTTATTTCATCAATTCGGAGGGCGTCTCGATAGCAGCCCTCTTCAAAGAAAAATCGTTCTAAGTAGGTAGACATTTCCCCAATATCATATTAATATATACTACCCGTTCGCACTAAGTTTGCCGCTGGCGTACAGGATGGTGTAGACGCGTAGTATGGGAGGCGACCGGCGAACTTAGAGCGAACGGGCAATAAGTACTACATACATATACCTATATATAATTGTACCTGTCTCCGATAGGTGTAAGCAGGGACTATGACTTTCCACTTGCTACGATCCTGGTATTTTGTAAGTAGGTCGGTCGGTAGTATTCATTCAAAATAAACAAACAGTCAAATACCCTTTCGCGTTTACTTTATCATGTAGTATGGGTCCTAGCCTAATAAAACAAATCCTTCACTAAATGATGCTTGTGTAATATCCATCGACTAGAACGAATAACATGAATTACAGGAAATGTTCCGGAAGGGGTCAGCAGTCGGTTGCTCTTACGACACTTATGGGAAACTGGGAACATAGTCTATTTTTAGCTCAGCTCTGCTCTAAAAGTTTCGCTATTTGCGTGAAAATTGACTCAAAAACAGCAACAAAGGACCAACATTTTGTGATACCCAAATAAATTAATTTGTTACTGTAAAGGGGTCATTTGTAGGTAAGTAGGAACATAATACACTCAATGAAATTTAATCTCAAACTAAACAGTGCTTATACTATGGAAATTACTTCAATAATGGTAGGTATAGGTACTATACTCACTTTACAGAAATTGGAAAGAATAAAATTATTCTGAACTGGGAATCGCAGGTAAGACTACCACTAGGAACTGCGTCCTGCGAGACCCATAACCTAAAAAAAATTATGATTTTTTTGTGTAGATTTAGAACGCAATATAAACCTTATAGTAATCTGGGACATCCTTCCAAGAGATTACCCGGGTCTCCCGGCCGTAGAAAGTTGTAGTGCAGTCAGCAGCTAGCAGCATTTTTAGTCAGTAGGAGTCCATCCACACGTGATCAGACTATAGAACCAATTATTTTGAGGAGGCCATCAATGTGCATTGGGAAATTCAGGAAATCAGGAACTTTTTAAAATTGCAATATTAGAAGAATTGGTTAGTAAATTATGATGAGAATACAATCTTATCAGTTCATTAAATAAAAATATTGACATTAAATGTGATCCATACTAATATTATAAAGCTGAAGAGTTTGTTTGTTTGAACGCTAGGATCTCAGGAACTACTGGTTCGATTTCAAAACTTCTTTTACAGTTTGATAGTTCATTTATTGAGGATGGCTATAGGCTATATAACATCACGCTAAGATGAATAGGAGCGGAGCAGCAATGAAGAATGTTTCGAAAACGGGGAATTATTTTTACCGTCTGAGAGCTTCCGAGAAACCTAAGACACGCGACGAGAGTAAATGCTACGGGATTATATTACCTACTTAAAATATTAATACTATACCACTCTCTTTGTCACTCTCATGTGACGCAAACGAAGTTGCGCGGGTCAGCTAGTCTTAAATATACCTACACAATTTTTGTTCTTGTCTGTTTTTATAACACTCAATCTAAAGAGAATATCTCTGTACAACCCTTATTATATACTTATCTTATAACTTGATGTGGTCTAGTATAGTTGTTATTAGTATTTATATTTAGTTATGTGAAAGCAATTTCCAACGTATCCGATGCAGACAGTTGACAAATAGTGCTCGAAACAGCTACAATTCTAAGAGAGAAATGTAGGTATACATATAATGTTTCTACAAATTGGATCGTCTCTGAGGATTTTGGTTTGGTGGTCTCTAGATAGGTTTGGTTCAACGCACAGAGAATACATCAAGTAACAGTTAAATTTTCTTATCAATCAAATATTTATGTAAGTAGGTAACAATTTTAAAAATTTACCGTCTCGTTGGTTCTGTTGGGTTTCGATTTCTATATACGATTTCCACGTAAATATTTTTTTATGATTCTTACTATACTTGTCTCGAGAGTGTATAAGTAGGTATTAATATCTGTTGTCGGGTATCCATAACACAAGCAGGTTAATCCTAACCTACTTCGAAATCAGATAGCGCTGTGCAAATTTGACCGATCCGGGAATGTGATACAGCATGTTGTCCAGACCAATTAGAAGAGGTGCAACTGCACTTTCGGTTGGCTATTTTTAACGTGACGAAAAATCCTTCATGGATGCTATGCCGGACTCCTACCGACTAAAATCCCTCACGTAACGACAAAAGGCTACGGTTGGGAGCTCCGGGTAAGCCCTCGGAAGGATGTCCCGGGACTCCCAATGTGAATGGCTCAATGTGGATGGAAGTTAGTTTTTATATGTCCATATTGTCCATTTCGCCGTTGACACCCACCTAAACATAAGACATAAACCTCCTACGAATCCTCACATCGTTCCTTCTTGCGCCGCCCACATCCAGGCTCTCGTGACCTTTATGCAGTTGTCATAACCTAACCACGCTGTTTCACGATAAGTGGTTACCTATCAAGACCCTTTCGATCCCATCAGTCGTCAGTTCTACGAGTGGCCCGCCCACTATCCCTTGAGCCAGACAATTAATAAGGCTATTATATATTGGTGATATTGGGTCATAATTTTGTAAAAGAAAAAAATACTGAAACAGTATTTACATTGTTATTAATTTGCAAGCACATTATTTTGTATTGAATGTGTAACATCTGTCCTGGCTATAGATTGGTCTGAAATCTAAAATTTCATAATGGTGGTATTATCTCCCGAAACGCCTTATCTGCAGTGTTTTTCCGATTGTATTCTTTTAGCTTTCAGCTTCATAAACGTGAATACATATAAAAACGTATAGAATAGGTACCGAATACAAAATATGCCTACCATACGTCAAAAGGAAATATAAAATATCATCGAGCCGTGAGTTTAACAGACTGCGTTCATTGTATACAGTTTTAGAGCCAACGATCCGGTAAACATTCGAATCACAGCTGCAATAATAGCAACAAACCTAATAAATTACCGAAACTATCAATATTATACCTAGTTTAATTCATTAGTTAGCCTGCGAATCCATACCTGTTTATTTATTTATTTAATATACAAAATAATCTTACAGCTAACGCCAACACGCTCATAATGCTATAACTGTTTTTTTTTTCTCCTAAAAGAAGGTCTACTTCACTATTCTTAACTCTAATTCAGGAACATAAGTAGGTACTTACATTAATTTATTATGCAACGAAATAAAATATATCATAAAATTAAACAATAAAAATAAACAACAATATAAGATCCCAATCACCGCTAACTAAGTCTTATTTAAAAATTCTCTACATTTCTTAATAAACTGGGTCACAGTATCGGAGAATATATCCGCATCCCGATTTGATTGGAGTAAGTCATTCAATAACCTAACAGCTCTGGAAGTAGGACAAGTTGCAGCTTGAGGTATGTTCCACGATGTAGGAGTTTGTAGTATCCTATGTTGACGACGTCCAATGCCGCGCATATAATTATTTGGAACATAGAAATTAATGTTATATAACTATTGCATTACTTAGTTAGTTATCCTACAGACTTATACGTATGTTTTCGTATCATTTGTCTTAACTAAAACTAATAGCAAACAAAAACCAAGGCGATTCATACCTTTCATACGAAGCACAAATAAACACCCAATTGAAATGTACTTTTCGTGTAGAAATCTCACATGCATGCTATGCTGGCTCCTACCGACTGAAACCACGTGGTGCTCTACCACTGGCTACGGCCGGAAGCTTCGGGTAAGCCCTTGGAAGGATGACCCGGGATTCCCAATAGATATTGGCTACCACGGCAACCTCACCCAGGGCTTTAGATGCTATACGGCGTTTTTGGTTAGTAGTTAGTTTGGATGTCGTCCCTCTTCTTGGAGCGTGAAGCGTGCATGAATCTCGTCTTAGGCGAAGACAAGACTACGGTGTTCGCGTCACCTCTTTCACGAGCACCAGCTGATCTCACAAAGATGCGCCGGCGTCTCACTTCTCTTACTGAAGATCATGGCTGGCACCAAGGTCTCCAGCAAAATAAATTATTCTTTAAATACTGTACAGACCGCTGTTAGCTCAGGTACATAATTAATTATATCCCATTTCAGTCATCTGAAACAACTTCAGTTTATGTAATAGTGGCATAAAAATTCGAATTTTAACATTTCTGATCGTTTTAATTTCATGTATTGGAAATAAAATACAGGCCACTGTACCTACTTATAATTTATTGACCCCGTCTCAATCATTTGAAACCACTGGATTATAGTTATTTTTAGCTCCATAATTTGAATGATAACTAAGCATACTTATTATAGTCTTATATTTTGCAGTTTTTCTACACATCTTACCCATTTTTCAGGGAAACTTTTACCCCGAACAAAAGGTAGCCAAAATGTCAATTGCCATTCCAGTCTAATTAGTTCACGAGTTAGACCGTAATTGCTGTGAACAAACATCTTCACAAACCTTTACACTAATGATATCTGTAGGAATTGCAAAACACAGGCTACTGTAAGCTCAGATGTAATTTATAGATCACGTTTCAGTCATTTGAAACAACTGTGTTTTGGTTACCAGGATTAGTCAGACCAGATGCAATGAATCTTGTTTGTATAATTTGTGAACATGTGAAGATACCTACTAGCTTTTCTTTGCCCTATAGGTTTGTCAGTGACAGAGAAACTTGATTTTCAGATGGAGAAAGAAAAAGAAACTTTCACCATTAGAAAGCAAAGTTATATTTTAGTTTACATTTTTTAACATGACAGTCGACATAACGACGACAAAGCGCTCGTGGCCCCGCGGACTCAGTGTTCTGTGATCGATCACTGCAGTAAGCAACTTTCACTATGGCCAGTCCTTGGATAGGTGACCATCCATGTGACCAGTTTGTGGCATTTATTTGAGCGTTTCCGTGCTTCGGAAGGCACGTTAAGCCGTTGGTCCCGGTTGCCAGTAAAATGGCAGTCAGTTGAAGGCCTTCTTAGGCGGCTTGAAAATTTTCAACAGCAGGAAGTCACAACCTGCATCTGCCCATCTCAACACGGCAATACGGTTCACCACCTACTACGTGGGACACATTCTAAAAAGGTAAAATGTGGGCATATAATTTGCCTCTGCCTACCTCTTCGGGGATAAAGGCGTGACTATTTGTATGTATGTATGCACAGTCCACATATTTTATTAAACCTGTCTCCGGCGTAAATTATTCTTGTGTAAATCAAATCAAGCAGGTATATTGTTTGATTGATTTGACTGCCTCTGTGGCGCAGTCGGTAGTGATACCGCCTGCGGCGCTGGAGGTCGTGGGTTCGATTCCCACCGGAGACAAATATTTGTGTGACCCATAAATGTTTGTCTCAGGAGTCTGGGTGTTTCTATGCATAATATGTATGTATTTAAAAAGTATATACTTATAAGTATTAATATCCGTGGTCTGATACCCATAACACAAGCAGGTTATTCCTAGCTTACTATGGGATCAGATAGCGTTGTGTGAAATGTCTGTGAATATTTTATTATTATTATTATATTTATTATTGTAACAATATTGTAACCACAATATCATTTTACAGTACAACCGTACTTTCTTTCAGATCTGTAATGAATAATTTTCCCTTTGAACAATTTTCGAGACACTACCGTATGCCTCAAGTAATAAAATTGTTCATTCCACTTTTATTCACTTACATTTCGTTGCAATAAGTCCTGAAATTGTTGGGCAAGTGCATATTTTTATACGGCCGTTGAAATAAAGGGTCAACATTAATTTCACTCAGTTGATTTTAACAACTTTGTTTTATGTTGACAGGCATAAACAACTATTTAGTACAGTACTAGGCAAACAACTTGAGCATCGCGTGAGGTGGTGGGAGAAAGTTGGCGCATGTACACTTATGTGCAAAAATATTGTGTCATTGAAAAACGCTATTTTTTTACTATTGGCATTTTATTGTGTTAGCTAATAACTTTTTAGTTGGTGTTATAGAGATAAAAGAGATCACGAAAAACTAGGTCGTTGCTCAAGAAGTTTGCCGATTACTGTAGTATGGTTCTTGTTTAATGCCGTTTTATGCAAGTCGTTTAGTTCGCATAAAATTTGCATAAAATTGTCTAAATAATTATGATGTTAAGAACTGTGTCACAAGGCAGGTCACCGACTTATGTGTTTTGTGCTGCTAGTGAGGTATCTGTGTGCTACTACACCGTTTATCTTTCATTTTATACTCTGAGGCAGCAGACAAGCATATGGTCATTGATGGCAAGAGTTTATCCAGGACGTCTAGCTCAAGACGGGTAGGACGTAGGTCCCGAATCCGAGTTCCACATGATAAGAAGTGCCTGTATGCCTTTGAAGCACTGAGCACGGGCTAAAATAATATAACTTAATATTTAAAACAACTAAATATACATAAGTATAAAATTTTAAGCGCTTCAGCAATGCAGTCACATTCCCTTACCACTACCGAGGCGGTCAATCCAACCATGCGTCCAACAAACAAACTTATACTAATAAAATAAATATATTAACCCGCAACGTTTCGTTTCGTTTACGTCCCATGAGGTGTATAAACGAAGAGGTATTTCTTCATCAGACTCATTAAGCAGCCTGTGAAACTGCCCTGTTTGCTTAATCATAAAAGAGCTTAAAGATTAAGTCTATTCTCAAATTGTTTTAAAATAGCCTTAATCATTAAGCTCTTTTGTGATTAAGCCAACACGCCAGTTTAGATTTACCCATTTTTACATTCATATGTCTACGTATGATTCTTTAAAGTGATATAACTTTTTTATTAATTAACCGATTGACATGAAATAAATGCTAAGTGGAGCAAACCTAAATACCACACACAATAAAGAAAACCGCATTGCAATCGGTTAAGCGGTTACTGAGATTAGCGTATACAACCGTACAGACAAACGGTATACCGTCACAATACCAGAAATTATAATGCCTTAACTCAAAATATCGTAGCCCAAAATACCCGAAATCGAAATATCAATATTCAAAAGGCAAATATTTATAATATAAATAATTTAAAATGCCTTACGGTCGAATAACCGAAACCCAAAAAATAAATTTATCAAATACCTTATCCTAAAATGTTCAATCACAAAATACCTTTTTTTAACATGATTTAAATCCTACAAGGATGAGGATGCTATATATTTGTGAATGGTTAACACCCCGACTCAGAGAATCCCGACTCGGATAGGTTAGGTTAGAAGACTATTAAAGAAAAAAAATAACCACGAAGGCTAAGGCGGGAGCTCCGCTTCGCTTCGCTTCCGCCTTAGCCTTCGTGGTTATTTTTTTTTTGATTTTTCGTTAGCCCACTGTAGTACTTTTGTAACTCTGAATCAAAGTGTTTTTACATGAGGTAAATCCTACATGGATACTATGCCTGACTCCTACCGATTAAAAACCACACGTATCCTACATAACAGCCTACAGTTGGGAGCCCCGAGTAAGCCCTAGGAAGGATACCCAAGGACCAGCAGACTTACGGCTACAACTGCGGCTTTACTTAGGTGGGGGGGGGGGGGGGTGTAAATAAGTTAAAGCCAAATAACAAAACGTGTGAGTGACAGTGACACATTGTATTCTATTTTCGATATTTTAAATTAAGGATATTTGAAAATTTGTATTTTGAATTCTGATATAATAATTATTTGTATTTTAAATTTAGACATTTTACGGTAAGGTGTAGGTAGGTGTGTAGGTACTGAAATAAGGTATTTTGAATGTTAAGGTATTTTGAATTCGGGTATTTTGGTCTAATGCATTTTAAGTAAAGGCATTTTGATTTCTGGTATTTTAATATATAACCAGACAAACAGATATACAGACAAACAGACAAATATTCTAAAAATCATTGTTTTGGGTTCTATTGCGTTCATAAAGCCCCCCTATAATTTTTTTTCTTATTTATCTTCCATGTACAGACAGCGACCTGTTACGATTTTATTATATGTATTGATGATATGAAAATACTAAGAATCACGATCTTATAAAGTCAGTTAACCACAAGCACCTATCACATTTAGTCGCCTAACCACTTAACTTAACTTTATTCGCCAAGTTCTCAAAGTCAAAGTGAAGCACCGTTTTCAAACGCCTGAACTTAAGTGAATTAATCTAAAGTTACTTATTAAATTACGTTCAATAATTACTTTGATCGGTTATGATTTATTACGAAGTGGTTCGTCGAAACTTGTATACCGAGCGATAAAGAATATAATAATAATATTATACTTAGAATTATACTTATATATTTTAAAATGCTTGGAAGAAGAGGAAACCAGCCTCTATGGCTGAGTGCTCAATGTAACTAAACAGATCAGAGAATATGGGTACCGATATAATACTAAGTTAAAATCTAGGTCAACTGAAGGTGGATCTGATAATACTCTTCTGCAAGGAAATCAGAGGATTCGACAGGGCTCCGTGAATGCTGCTGGGATATTCAAACCCATCTCAAAGAAACGTGTGGGGAAATAGACGCAAATGACAAGTAGAGCAGGGGATCGGATCGGTAGGCGTCCCCCAAAAGAAGATAAGGGCCCCACCAAGAAATTCGGGACCAAAGCGAGTACATCTATTATGGGTGCACCTGCTGGTGAATTGACAAGGTAACGATGCAACTTTGGGACCCAAGCGAACTGACCTGCCATGGGTGCACCTGCTGGTCCATGAGCGCGGCAACGACGGAGGCCCCTATCTTTTATAAAGGTTGCTTGAGCGTGCTGGATGCAGATGGCTCAAGATCTTATACTACTTTCAGCACCCTTTAGAGGTTGTATAATGCGACTGCAGATCATGAGGTCGTGAGGTTGTTCCTCACCACGGGGCAATAGATAGTGTGATACAAAAATATTGTCTCGAGAGTTTGGGAGTTTATATGTATTATACGTACGAGCATGTATTTACAAAAATACCGGCCAAGTGCGAGTTGGACTCGGCCATGAAGGGTTTCGTAGCAGCAAGTAAGATAATATAAAAGTTCACATAGTTCGTCGTAACTTTGATTGATGTTTTAACACGTTCGCAGTGGTAGTGATTTTTGTAACCGAAAATTGCGGTTTATGACGTATTAAAAAGAAAACTACCAGCTCTATCTTTTTCAAACCAATTTTCGTTGGTAGTTTTTATGGCAATGTACATCATATATTCTTTTTAGATTTATCATTCTCTTAGTTTAGAAGTTAGAGGAAGGGGGGGACACACATTTTTCCACTTTGGAAGTGTCTCTTGCGCAAACTATTCACTTTAGAAAAAAATGATGTTAAAAACCTCAATAGCATTTTTGAAGACCTATCTTTAGATACCCCACACGTATGGGTTTGATGAAAACATAAATTTTGAGTTTCAGTTTTGAGTATGGGGACCCCAAAATTTACTGCTTTTTTTCTAGTTTTATATAAGAATCTTAATGCGGTTCACACAATACATCTAGTTACCAAGTTTCAATAGTATAGGCCTTATAGTTTCGGAAAAAAAGTGGCTGTGACACACGGACGGACAGACAGACAGACATGACGAATGTATAAGGGTTCCGTTTTTGCCATTTGGCTACGAAACCCTAAAAAAGAGTAAATATCCGTTAGCTGGTGCCTATAACAAAAGAAGGATGTGGTGTCGTGTAAAAAAATACCAGCAGGATCGAACGTCGTTTTCATGGTTGTAAGAGAGGCCTTTGTTCAGCAGTGATAGCCAATTGGCCGAAATAATGACGATGAAGAAACTGATTTTACCTACCTAATCGAGCAATTAGAACCCACGACAAACAAATAACCTTTTCTTGCAATAAAGGACCTATTAAATAAATAGGACCTCATTATGTACCCGTAGGGATAACCAAATAGTACCTACCTCATTATTAAGACGCGTCGAGACCGAAACGAACAAAATTTACCCAAAACATGTTTTTCACAGAAAAATAACGAAATAATTGACCTGGAATACAATTTTAAGTTAGCTCTTGTCATAGACTTAGTAAATATGCTGGTATAATAAGGTTTTACTTTTACTAGTATTATATTACGCTTGCTTGCCTATTACTCAGGCATTGCTTATTATCTATATTAATAAAATTACTGTGTAATCTAGTTATTATTATGATTACCATTCTCTTCTATTTTTGAAAAGATTTTGATGTTTTTTTTTTCAACGCAAGCAACTTCAGTTTATTTTAAGGGTTAATAAAAATTGTATGGTTAGGGTTCCATAAAAACACACTTTTTAATTAGGTAGGAATTTCTTTTTATAAAAATAGTAACAATATTATTTATGAAATTGTTAAAGATAAAACGATACCCTGGTTATTCTTAGATATTCTTTCGCTAAAAAAATTACTTAACAAAAAAAATATTTCTTTGTACTTCTCTCTAATATTTCTTTTCACCCTTCAAGCAGCATACTTTGAAAGCTGTCAAGATTCACGATTTTTGTTTACTTAGTAAACAAGGTTCCGTCTTAACTGAAGTGAAACGCAATAGTATAATACAACATTGGGAATCGGTAAAAGACGTATTTATTTACACTAGATACTCATAAAAAATACTTTTGAATGTTTCCAGCAATTTTTCACGAATGGAAATCCCCACATATAGTTTATACTGGTGACTATTTTAAGCTCAGGGTACGATATAACTGGCATAAAAAGATATTTGGAAATCCCCAGTTTTAAAAGATGCAACGAGGTTCAAACGGCTCCCGTCGTTCTTTGTTTAAAGACTTATCTACTCCAAAACTAGATGATAAACGGTATAAGATTTTCAAGTTTAAGTACCTAAATAAATAAATAAATATTTGTGGACATTCACACACAACATCATCTAGCCCAAATTCAGCTTACCTATAAAAGCTTGTGTTATGGAATTTAGACGACTGATAGACATACTTGTATATTTCTAAATACATACTACATATTATACCTACATAGAAAACACCAAAACTCCGAAACTAACATTTGTGGATCACACAAATATTTTAACCGACCCAGAAATTGAACCCTGGACCTCCAGCGCTGCGGTATCACTACCTACTACGACACAGAGGTATTTATATAAATAGTAGATGTCGCCACTGGCATTGGCTGGTATCCGTGTAATTCGGACAAATTGTGCTACTGATTGAACTCCAATAATAGCATTAGGCAATCCACTCTGATAAGAAGAGCCCCAATAGAGTGCTTAACGAGGTCTGAGCTTTAGTAATACAAATAAAACTAATTCTCCCCGAAAGAAATCTAGCGAAAAAAAATGTCAACCTTTTCAGCCTTCATTAGTAACGTAAGCAGATTTTTAATAGAAAGTAATTGGATTAGTGGAACTCGCCTAGCAATCTCTATTAAGTAAGAGTCGTCCTTTAGTGTTTTTCCATTTTGACTCACTACCTCCGTGGCGACTGCTGTGCTGTCTGCTGTCCGAACTCGGATTTTTACCACAGTGATTTGAATCACTAAGCCCCATGTGGCGATGGGATCCTGTGTTGCGACGGGTAAGAGTACAAAATGTCGCCACCCCAATACATTCCGAGGGTGTCGTAAGAGGCGACTAAGGGAACAATTTCGCAAAAAGATCCATTGCGTAGAGAAGGAAAACTCGAAATGAAACCCGGTTTTCAGTAAAATAACAATCGTTAAGCCAAGTTGAAGGCCCTGAAGGCGGCTTGAAAATTTCAACCGCGGGTCGGGGTCTCGGGGCGAACTGCGTCTGTCCATTTCAACACGGCAATTCAGTCATTACACGGGACATAAAACAATAAGATGAAATGTGAGCGTGTACTATTTACCCCTTCGGGGATAGAGGTGTGACTATTTGTATGTATGTATGCATGATTTGAATCACAAATGTTGGTCTAATAAAATAAAATTGTAAGAATATTAAACATTTCTGAACTTGACTACATAATATATTAAAATAATAAATTCCGGTTCCATGTAGGGCCTAATCAAGGACTCGGGTATGCCCACCTATTCTCCTACTGAATAACCCACACCTGAACATAACCAACTCACTCGCGGCGTTGCCTCGCTGTATAGCGATGGCTATCTTTTGATTCAGGTATGACCAGACAGAGGAGAAAAGATTGGTATGACCTTTTCCACCCTCAAATCCTCATAGCGTATTATCATTATGATTTGCAAAAGCAGAAAATGGACGGAAAATGCGACCGTTTATTTAACTGCCTGTGAAAACAAAGTATGATCCCGTCTTGGCAACATTAAATTATAAATACCAGCTCAACATTTACAGCGTTCTTGATACGAGCTATTAAATTTGACTTATCGAAATTCCAAACGCATCTTTATGAATATTTTTCAAGTAGTTAAATTCGAATCGATCTGAAAACGTCTGGGCGCCGATTCTCGACCACTCGACGTGAATACGTGGACGCAAATTTACGGGTGAAACGTCGTCCGTCTCATGTTCGCCGTTCCTAAATATGAGACAGGCGACGTGTCACCCGCCGATTTCCGTCCACGCATTCATGTCGTGTGAAGCGAGAATCGGTGCCCTGGTTTATCAAAACATTCATTATCTACCTACCTACACAATAGGCATATTAGCTATGGAAAGCAGTGAAGATGTAACGTCGTGGAGTGGAGGATCACATATATGGCTTAATCTTGTATCTGGTTAATTTTTGTACCAAGATTAAAGAGATATTTTGCCGGCGAGGATAATAGGTACTTTGAATACAAAGCGCCGAGATTCGAAAATAAAATATCGAGGATATACATGGATTCTACCGTAGAATCGTGAACGATCTGACGGATACTAATTTATCTATTAGCCAGAAAAAAAAAGTCAAATAAGAAGTGAAAACACAAATATGACCTGTCACATAGGAGCATATATTACTATTTCCAAGTAACAAAAGACATTGGCCGATAACATCATTTGGCAACGACCACGGGTTTCTTTTTCTCATAAATATGTCGCACGTTCGAATGTGTAACACTTTGATATAGTCAGAAGATAGTGAGAGCTAAATCTCAGGTCTGAGCTAGTCTAGTTGAGGGAATGCGACAGCTGATCAACGTATTAGTTCATAACTGCCCTGACGCACCAGTAATTATAATATATTATCTTAAATAAGTCATCTCATCTTGGCATAATAGACTGAATGAATCCAAAATCTCCTCTGTTATTATTCATTAAAGACTCTTTATACCATACTTTGTGTTTTAAACATGCAGTCCACCTCCATTCATAATCACCAGTAGCGTCACAGGCCAAACACAAAATTGGGAGCTTTGGATACAATACTCTTAGTTGCCATTTGTTTGCAACCACTCTAACTTAGCTTATAACTTTCTGGTCTAAGCTTGAATTTTATTATTAAACTAGCTGACCCTCGCAACTTCGTTTACGTCACATAATGTGCACAAAAGAAGAGGTAATTCTTCATCTTCGGCGTGGACTGAATTATTTTACAACAGCCTTAATAATTAAGCTCTTTTATGATTAAGCCAACACGCCCGTTTAGATTTACCCTCTCATTCAAAGGAACCCTTGAATTCTAGGTTTGGCGAAAGTTGAGATGCCTCTAATTTCTGAACTACAATCCCCTCAATCTTGAAACTTGGGTCGAAAAATCCTTAAGGTACTCCCTTTCCAATACTAAAAAAATATTTGAAATCGCATCATGCGTTGAGAAATTACAACAGAAAAACCATTTTATCTTTCATCCCCTCTCCCGCAGGAACCGCGCAAAACTTCGAGATTAAAAGTATTCTAGAACCTTCCTCGGACTATAAGCTCAAAATGTATCAAGTATCATTCAAATCGGTTCAGTAGTTTCGGCGTGATACTTATTCGGGATACAGACAGACAGACAGACAGACATGAAAAGTTTAAATTACATTTTCGGCTTCAGTATCGATTAGAGAACGCCCTCCAATTAAAATTTTCAAAATATCTTCCATGTACAGACTCTCGACCCTCAACTCGTTTTATTATATGTATAGATAGTGCAAGGAGGTGTTGGAGCTAGGCCATACGCCTGCGCCTCGATAAATAGAGTCTCAGCGGTCTCAGCTCAGCCACAGATTCATAATATATATAGACATGAAAGGTGCGACTTGAGCAACCGAAGTGGGTGAAAGTCACAATAATTAGGGCTGTTAGCCCATTCATGGATGAGTGACTGATAAGGAACCACGGCAACTTCCCTACCGGTTGTCACAAATAAATACCAGAGTTTCAGTAAGTATCTATGGCGAATACACAAGTAGACCACGACCGAGTGCCAGCACTGCCAAGAAGGACGCAGCGAGGTCACAATGCTTCACACATTGGTGGAGTGCTCAACGTGGGCGCAACAGCGTCAGGTCCTAGTGGCAAGTCTGGAAGTGGTAATTCTCACTCAGCATCCGATCTCCGAAAAATATTTCAGTGTTGAGCAGTTGGCGCATAGGACATTACCATTATGCGTGAACGTTTAAGATAAGTACGGATTGTGTCCGTGTAAATATAAGTAGTTTTCGTTTCCATGCGTTCAACATCTAAAACTGCCTTAAAAAATACCTACACCTTTTAAAAAGATAGGTACCTACACTCCATTTCCAGTTCCATCAACTGCAGACCACATCAGCATCAATTTATCTTTTACGCTTAGGTATATCAAAAAGTCATAACCAGACTTTTAAGGTGCGGCTTCACCAAACGAGCCAGTCATGAACCGAGCACGAATTCGTGTTATGTTTGCTATCGAACCAGCGCATATGGTTTATGGTTCGTGCTCAACAATAACTGTGCCATTAATATAGGTATGATAAATAGAAAATTCTATCAATCAAATTAGCCCACCACTGTCCAATACTGAACGTACAGATCAGCCAGTTTTGCTTCTCTTCGCTGCTATTAACAAGTGTACCCATTGCAGGTGAGGCTGGTTTAGGCGCTGAAGATCTAGGCAGGGCTCTATGGTACTCACCAGAAATATATTTAGAAGTCCACTATATTTATTTCTATGAAATAGATCTTTAACCTTCTTCTGTGTCCTGATCGTTAGTCCGTTGTAAGACAACGATGAAGCCGCGTAACGGCACAGTGCGACACAACTCACTCGCTCTTGGCTCGTATAGTGAGGACGTACCTTTACATACTAAAATCATTTGGTATGATTTATAACCAACAGTGTGAGATAACTTCAATTACGTTTCATTGGACGGGCGCTTCCTTATTCTGCGTAGATGTGCTTTTACGATCGTACAATTGAAATAGATTTGAAACGTTATTCAGAACTGTATCGTGTAAAACATTGATTGTGGTGTGATCATACCTACCTACAAATTATGGCATCTATGTATTTAGTCCCTAAGCATGCCAAGTCATTATTTTAGAGTAGATACATAACATCATGTTAAAAGTTTAAAAAGTAAGTGGCTTTTTTATTGTAAGCTCGTCAGATTGATTCTGCCCGCCTGATGGAAAGCCTTGACTACATCTAGATATCGGGGACCACTCTCACAGTCCATAGGACACCTAACAGTGGTCCTTTGTTAGCAGCCCTATGATTTACCTCTTCACGCGCCACTTGAAGAACCCATGGTTGTAAAAGTACGAAATCACAAGGGGGGCAGATAGTTAAAAAGTTTTTATGTTTCGACACAGAAAAGATCTTCCGAATCGCTCAGTTGTGCCGATGAATCTCTCCAATAGTCTCAAAAATATGAAGACAATTATGCAAATATTAGACACAAAAATGCTCGAACCGAACAGAAAGTATGCCTCTTTCTGCGAGCAGGTCATGCTCGGGAAAGAGACGGCGGGAACGGGAGAGAACTCTCCCACCCGAGTTCCGCAGTCGGCGGCCTGGGCGCCGTCGACGTGTCTTCGCCGAGGACTATCGGCCTCCATGACCGGGGGCCTGAGGACGGCGAGAGGGCGGCTCACCGTCCTTACAGAAGCAGGCCCATGACGGCAGCGTGACGTGAGGAACTCACGCACGCCCCTTTTCAGAAGCGGGATCACACCCGAAACCCCCCAAAGACGCGGGATAGCACCCGAACCACCCCCTGGGCGAGGCCGTAGTGGCGGCCGTGGGTCTGTTGGGAGTCCTGGGACATCCTTCCGAGAGCTTACCCGGGACTCCCATCCATAGGCTGTGGGGCGTTACGTGAGGTTTTTTAGTCGGTAGGAGTCCGGCATAACATCCATGAGGATTTTCCCTCACGTTAAATAATAAAAAAACTGAACAGAAAGTATTTTGTGAAAATATAATTATCATCTGTCCTGACTGTTGGCGGCTTATCTACCCCTTATGCGTGATTGTAATATGTTATTTTAGATACACAGAAACACAATTTTAGCAAATTATATTGTCGTTGCTATGCAATAGGGGGACGAAAATATTACATTATTATCAACTGAGCCCAGAAACTGTATAATAAATATTATTTTCATGTTCCTCTATGCTGGACCCCAGTCGCAGCGAAACGAGATGAAATGGGATAATCCTATTTACCAAGTAGGTACCAAGAATCATTCTCTAGTCCGGATAAACTAATGAAGAAAAAGAATGAAATGAGATTCATAAAATATAAAAGAATGCGGAGTTTGTACGCGAACTTGAATGGTTCATGGTTAGCGTGTTTTAAAAGTACTGCGTACAATTCATGTTTGACTAAGCTGGATTCTTTGAAAGAGAGCTCGAAAATGTGCAAATACGGAGGAAAATTAAATAAAAGAAAAACATTTTTTTTGTGCAGAGAAGGCTCTGGTCAAGTTTTCACCGCTTTACTCAAATTGTGGACTGAACTTGACGATACTCAAGTGGTGTTTGTGTGGTAGGTATTCATTTTATTTTTCATTATATAGTAATATCTTTAAAGATTTTAATTAATGAATTAAATAAATGCATAAACAAAATTATTTTCAACTAGCTGTTCCCCGCGGCTTCGTCCGCTTAGAAGTCGTTATGGCATCATTACCCTATTTTTGCGCAGTCAATTAAAAAGTAGCATTATGTCCTTTCCTTGGACTCAAACTATCTCTATACCAAATTTCATCAAAATCGGTTCAACAGCGGTTTAGGCGTTAAAAAGTAACAGAGAGACAGACAAAGATATACAGACAGACAGAGTTACTTTCGCATTTATAATAATTTTACTGGGGATCAGCATGGACTACGACCTTAACCTGTATTTAGACATTTTAAAAAATAAACGCATGCCATTCATGATTTCTGGACCGTGGACCGGTTTGTAAACTCGAACAAAACTCAAAATTTATTAATCCTATTTAATTTTAAAGTCGTAAGAAATTATTCTTATAAGGTCTTTGCGTGTATCATCGGATACAGACCCAACGGGTTGTATATTTCTTTGATTATATCGTAAAATCGAGAATATATTTTTATCAAACTTAAATATCTGATGACACGCACGCGAATTTTTGATCGTAGATACTGATTATGAGTCCCTGATAATGAATAAAAGCGGAACACGGTTTTAAGTGGAACATGCTAGGAAGTAAATACTTCGACAAATTTAAAGTTTTTCTTTGAAAGAGTTTGAATTATTAAAGGACCTATGTTAATGGGTACACTTTATGGGTTGCTGAAGAACGCGTGAAGTGGAAGGAAAAGAAGCCGAAAAGCGGACTCGGTTGTTTGGTTTCCCCTTTTTATCCCCATTTTCTGTAGTGTCTAAAATATAAAAGCTATCAAGTTTTATTAAAAATCATGCAAATCGGTTGAGAAATGTAACGTGTAACGGCAAAAAATACACACAATTTGGATATCTGAATTTGGATATCTGGAAATGGATACGTCTTAAAATAAACTAAACTACATACTGTACCTATTTTAAAATTTTATACCCCACACCATTAGCAGTTCTCTTTATTCTGAGCCATTAGTTAAAAAAGGACTTAAATACAACGATAAAGTTGGACTCTATCACATCAAAGTACATTAAAACACAAAACAAGAGCTTTCGAATACTATAACATATTTGAGCTTCTACAATGAAGTGCTTATTTCATTGTTTCAAGACATTTAATTTAAAGACAATGCAATGTAAAATCTTTTATTTTACATTGCATTGTCTTTGAATTAAATGTCTTAAACTTATCAAACGCAAAGCTTGCCTCACTAAAAGATATTTAATTAAATACGCAACATTTGTATGCAAATAATATTTACATACAATTTTTTTACATATTATGTAAAACTAAAGAAATATTATGAAAGAATGAAAATTAATTCACCGCTTCTATCCTATTTAACAAGATTGGTATAGGTAGGCTCATCTCCTATTACAACGTACTTACTAATATGAACTTTGGTAGGTAGGTAGTACAATCAATGATTATTTGTTGGATAAGGAAGCCTGTAAATGACCTGCTGTGCTGGATTCTCAGAAAAATTGTTAAAATGCTTAGTTTTTATAGATTCTTTAAAATTGTAAATAGAGCAAAAAAAAGAACAACCCGCTGAGTTTCTGGCCAGTTCTTCTCAGGTGGGTCGCGTTATGAACTGGTGGTAGAGTTTTGTTTTATATTCTGGACGTTTTACAAGCGCATCTGTATAATGCTTAAGTGAAATAAATAAAATTTTGATTTTGATTTGATTTTGAGTAGCTTTTAGAACAAGGCGTGAGATTTTAAAAATAAATATCGAAAGGGCCAAACAAAATCCAACCAGTTGTATAATATCCTAACTTTTAAAATCGAAACTTAGGTACATTTCAACACGTGCGTAGGAAGGTAATTCTTGAAATAAGTAAAAGTAATAAAAATCTGCAAATAAAGACACAGTGCAACCATTTGTGACGTAATAATGGCGGTACGTTCCAAAACTGGTATTGGAATTAGTTCAATGTACAAATTCATACACTTTTACTCTTACAGTATAATTTTAAAGAGGAATCATCCTACACTAAAAAGGACGTAAACTTGAATTTAACTTATAAACAAATTTGCTAAGCTCTAAAACAAAGTTCAAAACTCTTTTCCAGTTCCAGTCTATTTTATTACAATCCAAGGTTCTTACTTTACTTTTTTGAAGTGAAACTTCTTTATCGGCGTTGGAAAAAAATTTGCGTCACGTCACGTCACGTCACGATTTTTGGTTACGCGCCATCTTTGTTCTGTTCCCCACCACGGTGGATTCGAATTAAGAGTACTTTATCCAGGGATAGCATGTCGTTTGTAGATTTTTGGACTTTTGTACTTTGGGACTTTGGGCTTTTGGACTTTTGGGCTTTTGGGCTTTAGGGCTTTTCGGCTTTTGAGCTTTTCGGCTTTTCGGCTTTTGGGCTTTTCGGCTTTTCGGCTTTCGGGCTTTTCGGCTTTTCGGCTTTTCGGCTTTTCGGCTTTTCGGCTTTTCGGCTTTCGGGCTTTTCGGCTTTTCGGCTTTTCGACTTTTCGGCTTTTCGGCTTTTGGGCTTTTCGGATTTTCGGCTTTTCGGCTTTCGGGCTTTTCGGCTTTTCGGCTTTTCGGCTTTTGGGCTCTTGGGCTTTTCGGCTTTTCGGCTTTTGGGTTTTTGGGCTTTTGGGCTTTTGGACTTTTGGACTTTTGGGCTTTTGGACTTTTGGGCTTTTGGGCTTGAAAAATAAGGTTATGAAGAAGTTTCACTTCTTACGTGTGTACACTAGTACACGCACACATTTTTTTCTTTGTGGGTAGTCACAACAAATAGACAAGTTTTTAAAAGCTCTCGTAATTTTATTTAATTAAAAATTATTTATTTGGTATAGATAGACAGTTTTGAACAAAATTGAATCTTAATATAGTACACTCACCAGTTGTGCATTATCTCCATTCAATCTATCCAATATCAAGAGTTATTCACAGTTGTAAGTACATCACTAACACAAAGAGAAAATGGAGGCAATGAAAGAGTCCTTTACATCAACCATGAGTGGGCTTGAAGAGCGGCTGGCTGGATTTGAGGCTGAGCTCCAACGAAGCAATAAAGTTCCATCTTCTCCTAATCTGGTGAGTCTGACATCGGAGTTTACAAAGTTTAAGGCCTTGGTGATGAATACTTTGTCAGCATTTCGCACTCAGATGGAATTCATGGCACGTGAGTTGGACAATGTTGAGATGAGGAGTCGTCGTAGGATATTGTTATTGCACGGCGTTCCTGAGGAGCGGGCTGAACAGGTGTCCCAGGTTGTGGCTAAGGTTATTTCCCATAACTTGAAACTGACTGACGTGACAGCAAATGACATTAAGCGCTGCCAAAGAATGGGACGATCTTCAGGTGCCGACAAGCCCAGACCAATCCTGATAAAGTTTCACCAAGTAGCAGTTCGTGATAAAGTGTGGTTCACAAAAACGAAGTTCAAAGGCACTGGAATCACACTGTCCGAATTTCTGACCCGCACCAGACATGAAGCTTTCATGGCTGCTCGTGAACGTTTTGGTGTTTCCAAGTGCTGGACACGGGGAGGTCACGTGTTCATCTTGGGCGCAGACAGTACGCGGCATCGTATAGCGTCCATAAGCGAGCTTAATCGATTAAATTGCGACGTCCAAAAAGCAGCACCCACGGCGAAGGGTGCGACAAAGTCCAGGCGAGCCGTGCAAAAAAAGTAAAACAGCTTCACTTCACAGTATTGCTCCTTTGTTGGTATGTTACCACATCGTGGTGGTGTAACTGGGTACTTGATGTGTATTTCAATTTGTAAACGTTTTCTATTTTTCGCTTTTATTGTATATCTGTATAAATATCTCAATAACTAGCTATCTAGCCTAAAGCTATACATGTATAATGTCTTTTCGTCACTTTCTATTTCTTTCACTTTCACTGTTTCAGTTTTGTTTGTTGTTCAGTTCAACTTCAACTTTGTTTGTTTAATCATGAGTGTCAATTTGAAAGACAATTGAGAATGACATTTACTTTTTAAATTTTCTTTTACGTGCCTATAGGACAGGCAAAGAGTAGTGGTCCATACAGCCTACTTAAAAAGTTTTTTATTGAATAATTTGAAAGTGCCCGATTTTAATGGATTTTGTGTCTTTTTTGTGTAATCCATTTTATTTTCTGCATGTTTATGTGAATTTTCTTCCAGTTTCTTTCAATTCTAGCACAACTGGCGGGTGGACAGATAATATTTGAAACCACTTTTATTTTTATTATTTATTTGTATTTATTTTATTCATATTTTTGTATTTATTTTATTATTTTATATTATTATTATTTATTATCTATTTAAATTAATATTATGTTAAATGCATATAACTTTAGTGATGATGAAGACAGCTTCACTACAGCTAGCAGCCATAATGATAGTGTTGTGAGTCCACCGTCGTTGGCTCAAATTATGGAGACCCAATTTTCCGACGTACCCAAGAATTTTAATGTAGTCCATATAAATGCACAGAGTATTCACGCCCATTTCACAGAGATGCTGACTGCTTTTGATGGTAAAAATATCCACGCAATTCTGGTCTCAGAAACGTGGCTAAATCCTTGTCTTCCTTCTGCTCCTTACATCTTACCTCATTTTCACTTAATACGAAATGATCGCTCGACCAAAGGGGGCGGTGTTGGGATTTACTTACGAAATAATATCAAATTTAAGATCCTGGAAATGTCACCTCAGCCACCGCCTTCAAATGCTGGGGAATCAATATTCCTCGAGGTGGAACTTCAACATAGCAAGGTGTTACTTGGTATTTATTATTCCTCTTCATCTAAAATCAATTTCTTTTCGTCCTTTGAAGATGTAATAGAGCGCATTTCTCCCTCATACACTCATACTATAATTTTGGGCGATTTTAACACATGTTTAATCAAAAAAGATCCTCAATCGCTTGCTCGCTCAACTACTTTCACTAGCATTATTCACTCCTGCAACTTGTCTATCCTACCTTTAAATGTCACTCATCACTTTCCTGATTGTCGTCCCTCTCTAATCGATCTCATCCTTGTTTCTTCTTCTGAATCAGTTGTTAAGCATGGACAATGCACAGCTGATGAATTTTCGTACCATGATTTAATCTACCTCTCTTACAACCTTCGCCCTCCTAAATCCAAACCCAAAATCCTCATGCAGCGCAATTTTAGTGGCATGGACCTTAATAAGCTGCGAGAGGATGCTTCAAATATTGATTGGAACTCACTCTTCTCAACCGATTGTGTTGAGCAGAAAGTAAATATTCTAACAAACAAGATAGTAGAACTATATGATCTTCATGCTCCAATACGGGCGGTAAGGGTGCGCCACTTGCCTTCACCTTGGCTCACCACTGAAATAAAATCCCTTATAGCTAAAAAAGCCGCAGCCAAGTGTAAGTACAAGCGTCGGCCTACACCTGAAAACCGCGAGAAGTATATTGCCTGTAGAAACCTCTGCGGCAAGGTGTGTAGGAAAGCACAACGCCAGTATATCCATAAATCGGTCCAGAACGGGGACCCTGCGAAAACCTGGAAGTTTCTGAAAACACTAGGGGTTGGAAAACCTAAACAACAGGATATTCCTAAAACACTTAACATTGATTCACTAAATCAACATTTCTGTTCGTCTTCAAGTTATGATCAAACTAGTAAAGCAAATACTTTACAATATCTTTCATCACTTCCAACTCCTTCTTTTCAACCGTTTCGTTTTGAACAATTATCTGCTTGTGATGTTATGAGGTGCATAATGTCGATAAGCTCTAACGCAGTTGGCACTGACTGCCTGAGCCGTAACATGGTCGTGCCTATTCTGGATGAAATCCTTCCTACCTTAAGCCATGTCCTAAACTACTCTTTAACTTCCAGCGTATTTCCAACAACATGGAAAGAGTCGCAAATTATCCCCATTCCCAAAAAGCCTAACCCTACATCCTTTGCTGAATATCGTCCCATAGCCATTTTACCTTTCCTTTCCAAAGTTCTGGAACGGCTTGTACACAGCCAACTAAGCTCATTCCTAAATAGAAACCTGCTCCTTAACCCTTACCAATCTGGTTTTCGTCCGGGATATAGTACGGCCAGTGCGCTGATCAGCGTTACGGACGACATTAGGCTGGGCATGGAAAATGGAAATCTTACTGTACTATCCTTACTTGATTTTAGCAATGCCTTTAATACAGTGGATTTCCAAATCCTGCTTGGCATACTGCGCTCGATTAACATATCTCCAACAGTGATTGACTGGTTTCATAGTTACCTGTTTGGACGGCGTCAGCGTGTACGCATTGAAGAATCACTTTCTTCTTGGTGCAACACGACTGTGGGCGTACCACAGGGTGGCGTTTTATCACCTTTACTTCTCTCCATCTTTATAAACTCCATTTCAAAATCTCTATTGTCATCCTACCACCTTTATGCAGACGATCTACAGATATATATGCAAGCTCCAGCACATGAAATTACAGAAGCCATATCAATTATAAACTCTGACTTAAGGCGGATATGTAGGTGGAGTAAGCGGTATGGACTTAGAGTTAACCCCTCCAAAACTCAGGTGGCTATTATCGGCAGTCCGATTATGGTGTCGCGAATAGATAGAACACAATTGCCTGATGTTATGTTTGACGGTGTTGTGCTAACTATAAGCGAAACGATCAAAAATCTGGGCATTTTGATTGATGGCACGCTGTCTTGGCGTCCTCAACTGCAGGAAGTCAGCCGGAAGCTGTTTGCTTCTGCAGGATCCTTGCGCCGACTAAGTAATTTTCTGCCAAAGGCCACTAAAATTGCACTAGCTCAATCTCTCCTACTTCCTATGCTAGATTATGCAGATATCAGCTATCTCGACATTACTGAAGAGCAACTTGATAAGCTTGAGCGCCTACAAAACTTCTGCATAAGATTCATATTTGGCTTACGCAAATATGATCATATTACTGAATATCGCAACATGCTCGAGTGGCTCCCAATTCGCCTTCGTCGGAATACTCATATTCTTTCTATGCTTTACAGTATACTGTTTGATCCACGTTCCCCGACTTATCTTAAAGAACGATTTATGTTCCTTAATGACACACATTCAAGATCCTTGAGGTCGTCGGAATCTTTGGAACTAGCAGTACCTACCCACTCGACCAGTTTTTATGACAAATCATTCACCATACAGGCAGTGCGGTTATGGAATGCATTACCTACACCGATTAGACGTGCTCAGTCTCTGGATGTCTTCAAGCGAATGGTAAAGCAACATTATCTGACACGGTAGTTAATACTCTAAATCAAATCAAATATTTAAGGTCTTCACACTGAAATTGTTATTTGTTATAGGTATATATTATTTTTATAAACGTATGTCTAGGTATATGTACTTATATATATGTAGGTATGTATGTATGTATATGTATATGTGTATTTGTATATATATGGGTATGTATATATATGTATATGTTGTGTAGGTATGTATGTATGTAGTCTGTATAAATATGCATAATCTCTACACCTAAACTACCCATCTATTATAACATAAATCTTTTCTGTCCATCCTAAGGTTGTCTGGAAGAAATTGCTTTTTAGCGATAAGACCGCCCTTTGTACAATAGTGTATGTTTAATTTTGTAAATAGTTTTTAACGAGGTGTACAAATAAAGTTTTATTCTATTCTATTCTATTCTATTACTGTACCAGATTCTGATGTAGGTAATAGTTGTTTAAAAAAATAAAAAAATGAAGAATAGAAAAAAAAATTGGCTGCATCTAGAGAACTATAGACTGAAATCTGAAGGTCAAAGTAAGTTGAAGACTTATTTTTACCTAAGAAACTATATAAAACGGGTATTAACGCGATCATACCTTATAATTGAGACTTGACGTTTCGGCTAGGTTGCACCAGCCGTGGTCACAAGCAGACTGAAGAGGCGGTGTCACTCCGATTGCGAGGTAGAATCGTTCAAATCTACCCTCGCATTGTCCATCCACGCACTAGTACACACTATACTGACAGTGTCCCTATTCTGGAAGCCGTTATTTTTACCTTTTAATTTTACCATCCATCCGTAGAGTCACTGGTCCTATAGGCAAATAATTAGGTATAAACATTTAGCAAGTTTGCTTAGCTAGAGTCATTATTATAAACGAGGCAACTGGTATATCCCTCAAACCCTGACCAGATTATTTACCAATATGGCGACTATTATTGGTGCAAAAGCGATAATATCGTTATTATAATAATTATTGTTAGGTACCTACCGATTATCCCCGCTTTAATACCTATACATCAAGCATTAATACTATAGGATGTTAGTGTTAAATAGCTTTATTATGTAGCCTAGATTTCATAACTAAATTTTTTGAAGCACTTATCGGGGATAAATTATAAAGTGAAGAAAAGACATGAATGCTAATTTTGTCGACTGGTTTTCATTGGTTTAATAAACCAGTTAGTACTAATGGAACTTTTAGGGAATTTGAACACGTCTACTTAATATTTATTTTTGAAATACTCGTAGAAAATTTTCAAAAAGAATATAGTTAGTTGCGAAAATTATTCAAAATCTGTAACGAATTATTATAAGTAGGTAGGTAGGTAGGTACTTACATTATCTTGTGAATTTAAAGATGTAAATAACGTGGCATTTTTGGCACGGCAAGTAAAACGTCAACGTCTCATATTACGATAATACAGTAAACTCAATAACTAGCCAAGTGTAGGGCTTATTCGAGCACTGAGGGATTCGTACAAAAAAAACGTCAATATGAATAACATTTGTTGTATGCAGACATACGGACAGCGGAGTCTCATTAAAAGAGTTTCGTTTATACCCTTTAAGTACAGAACCCCAAAAACGGAAAATGAATCTATGGATTTGACAGTTATATGAGTACATCGTATCCGTCGTGACACTCGTGATGTGAAAGCAGCTTTATACAACATATTTGTGAGATTGTCGCGTGAATCAGCAATGCGATAAACATTATGAAAGTTAAATAATATTAATATCGGATGACACTGTACTTGTAGGTAATAATATCACGTTCTTAAACATTTTAGCGCATGCAGTTCGGCACGATAAGCCGTTGGTCCCGGTTGCCAGCAAAATGGCAGTCGTTAAGCCAAGTTGAAGGCCTTCATGGGCGGTTTGAAAAATTTAAACACCGGGCAGTCACATCCTGCACCTGTCCATATCAATACTGCAATTTGGCTCACCACCTACAGTCTGGGACAAAATCTAAAATGAATTTTCCTTCCTTCGGGACCTTCGGGGAACAAAAGTGTGACCATATGAATAATATACATACATACAAATGGTCACGCCTTTATCCCCGAAGGGGTAGGCAGAGGCATATTATATGCCCACATTTCACCTTTGTATAATTTGTCCCACGTAATAGGTGGTGAGCCGTATTGCCGTGTTTAAATGGACAGGCGCAGGTTGTGACTGCCTGCTGTTGAAATAAAGCCTTCAACTTAGCTTAACGACTGCCATTTTACTGGCAACCGGGACCAACGGCTTAACGTGCCTTCCGAAGCACGGAAACGCTCAAATAAATGTCACAAAGTGATCACATGGATGGTCACCCATCCATGGACCGGCCACAGTGAAAGTTGCTTACTAATAATAAATAATATAGGTATAATAAAATAATAATATAAAATAGGTATTTAAATCTAAATTTATGTGTTTACTAAACTTATGACCGCGGTTCTCTTAAAGCGTTTTCCACAGTATATCAATATGCGTACTAGGATATACTTAGAAAATTGGTAGATAATATTATGTTACCTCGGACTTACTCGTACATGAAAACTTCAAAAATAATGTCGTTTTACATTGTTTTGCTTTAATCTATCGGGGTTTAGGCAGCGTTTTCGATGAAATCCCTTAATCAGCTTGATATTTTACAACACTTTCAACAATTGTCTCTCCAAATTAAAAAAAACCGTTGAGTAGTTTTAAAGTTAACACAAAGAGACAGACAGACAAAATTATTTAGTAATTAGTATTTCGTACCTATTATGTAGGTATTTTGTAGGTACTAGAATATTTATAAATTCATACAATAATAATAATACGCAAAATATCGTTGAAATATAAAAAAAAGAGATTAATTTTGCTTTCATGCATCCATGCTTCCGTACGACAAGCAACTCATGGTGACAAGGCATAATGGTTTCAACCCCGAGCGCGTCACTGTTGCCATAACAGACTCTATACAAAATATTTTCAGGGACTGGTAAAAAACACCATAATTATGTATGTATATAATATAATAAATTATAGTCACGCCTTATGTTAGGGCCTTCTGGCTATTGAAATTTTCCCTGCCGCCCATGACTATTAAAAAATACTCATACACACAATACAATACGTTTTATTGTACACCATAAACTTATAATACAATGGTAAAATGGTTACAGCATTTTTATGTGCATCAGTAAGTTCAGGTTCATAACATACCATAGTCGCAGTTGCTTTGTCTTCTGTCTCAGGAGAATTAAAACAAGAAGCCATGAGACGGTCTCAGCCGACTGCTCCTCTGTGAAAGTGAAAGTTCAATCCGATTGACGTTGTCATTTTTGTTTTATTTCAAACTTTGAACAGATGATCCACGTGACCTAGTGACGTAATGTAATGCAACAGAGTCACAGACTACAGACACAAGTCTCGCCATAAGCCCCTCTGCAATCTATTTTATAGAGAGGGACTAAAAGAGGGCAGAAAACGCAACTCTATTTATTAACAATTGACGGATTTCTACTGAATTTACAGCACACCTGGTATAGTCCGTTCACAGTTATATTACCTCTGACTGACAGCTTGTCGATCATTTTCTGTGTGTTGGCATTGCAGTAAAGTCCCCCTATGAGTGCCAGCCTACGACATTTTACCGATTATAGTGGAGATTATAGCATCCAACCGTTAGCACGAAGAGTTTTGTTTTTCATGTCATAGTATGCTCGACTTTACTAAAACAGTGCTCTTAGAAGTAAACGATTAGATTTGAGATTTATTTATTTATTTATGAATATCTGAACAGAAACATTCACTACCATCACCAACGGAGGTGATGTTGCTGCTTCCACAACGATCCACATCTCAATTAATGGTGACACCCGAAAAAAACGATAGCAAAAGAAGGAAGTAAGTTTCGACTAAAAGTTAGATTACATGGGAGAAACAAAAACTTATTGGGGTAACACAGCAATCAAGATAGGCAACCTAAGTGCTAGAGGTATATCTCTGAACGGACTATATCACACATTTATAATTAAAATATAGGCGAGGTATTTGCGAGTCGTCATAGGGCATGGAGGGATACGTTTCATAAAACGACAATAATCGAATTTGATGTATGGGTCCCCTTATTTTTAAAATTTTTGTATTTGTTGTTACAGCGGCAAAAGACATGCATCATCTTTGAAAATTTTAAGCTATTTAGCTGAAATACTTCTTCATGACAGACAGATAGACAGCAAAGTCTAAGAAATTGGGTTCGTTTTTATCATTCGGGTACGGAACCCTAAAAGAGTTACAAAAAGATTTCTAATCTTTAAGCTATTTCACGTCTCGACATTTTCACGTCACAGCGATCACGGCCAATGCATCCCTCATTGGTTTGTTTGATTAATGGACAGAGCATGATGAGGGTTGGGGAAACTATTCCGACAGGGGTGACTTTCCCCAAGCTACTGAGATAACATTATTACCAATCAAATTCCTGACGCGATGTTTTGGTACTATTTTTCGTACTGTATTAAGTATCTTCAAAAAACTAAAAAATATTCTACTAGGTTTCGCACTTTTGTTGCGACGATATGGGAGTGCAAGGCAGGACATGAAAGCGTTCTGGCAGGCAAGAAAGTGCATAAAAATATACCTATGTAAGGAAACTAGTTCAGTAGTACTAAATGCCTTTATTTTTAATACTACAAGACCACTATACAAGTGAGAATTAAGAAGGAAACGATCCGCGCAGGCGTATACGTTTCGTACATATGCTATTTGTAAGTATATAGAGGCATTCGCTCTTGAGCAGCACTTGTGTACGCACGCTTGATTGTTCGATCGTTTATTGACTAAATTTCCAGTGTTTCTAAACCTTTTCCGAAATGTTCATCTGCGCGAGTTGTGGTGCACAGCATTCTGATGGGCCCATGTGTAGTATATGTAAACGCCATTACGACTACCAATGCTCCGGTGTAACAGAAGCTGGCTTTCGGAAACTCGGCGAAAGAAAAAACAACTGGCGTTGTCTACATTGCAAGTCCAGTCCTTGTCCATCACCAGCTGCAACCTCTCCTCAGCCCAGCCAGCTAGACAAGATGCAGGAACAGCTTCAGAAGATTGATCTTCAGCTGAGGTCTTTGCCAACCATAGTTGCAGATATAAAATTTATAAAAGAAGAACTAAATGGCCTAAAGGACTCTGTCGACATGGCGCATCACCTCATCAACACGTTTACTGAAAAAATGGGTGCACTGGAGAGAAGAGTGGGCGAAGTGGAAACAGTAGCCAAAGATGTCCCATTTTTACGAGGTGAAATCGAGAGACTAACTCAGGAATCGCAGCTTAGAGATCAATGGGCCAGAGCCAACAATGTGGAGATTCGTGGTATCCCAGAAAAGAAAAACGAGAACCTCTACGACATCGTTGAGAGAATCGGATTGCTGTCTGAACTATCAGTGAAAAGATCAGATATCAACTATATCGCTCGTGTTCCAACTCGTATCCCGAATGGTGAAAAACCAATCATTGTAGCATTTAACAGCCGCTACGTCAAAGAGGACTTTATGACATCAACACGCAAGACTAAGCTACTTAATTTATCTCATTTGAGCTTCTCAACATCTGCTCCTTTCTATGTCAACGACCATCTGACCCCGGCAAATAAAATTTTACTTACCAAGGCTAAAGCTTTAACAAAGGATAGAGGATACAAATATATATGGGTAAAACATTGTAAAATAATGGTGAAGAAATCGGACACTTCTCCGACGGTTTTTATCAGAAGCGAAAAGGACCTTACAAAAATTACATTCTAGTTATTATCACGTCAACAACCTTTTATATGTCAAATTTTAGTAAGTTTAGTTATAATTTTGTAAACAGTTTGAGAACCGCATTCAATTTCAAACCTCTTTGTCTACAGGCCAGCCCCCTATTCAAACAAGTAAGTCTGCACTTTACTCAATTATTAACTGATATTACGAACTTGCACTGTGCCATTCGGGTGATAATCGCTTTTACCTGTCTCGGATCAGGTTTGTGTGGTCGATGTTGTATTTTGCATGTACCCACATTATATTACATATTTTTTATGGATACCTATGTTGTGACCGGTAACTTACCTTATGTTAAATTGTATGATAGTTCTTGCTGCACGATGTTTATTTATCATGATTTTATGTTGGATAAAACACAGGATGGTAGGAGTCAACAGGTGTGTTGTGTTAAAACTGCGTTTAGAATGTGTTTTGTCGGTTTCCCAAGTAGTTATTTCTCAATAACGTATATTCCGCAATCTTGTGAACATTGTACTGTGACCCTTTCTTGTTTATACAATTACTCGTATATGATAAAATTGTGTTATATTTGGTTATATTTTGAATCCCACAGTTATGGCTAAATTCAGTTTATTCTATCAGAACGTAAGAGGGCTGCGTACTAAAACAAATATATTTAAACGTAACGTGAACTTGTGTGATTATGACGTTATTTCAATAACGGAAAGTTGGTTACCGGACAGTATTAGTGATAGTGAGGTTTTTGATGACAGATATATCGTTTGGCGTCGAGATAGGAATTATGCAAAGACCGGTGAGAAATACGGAGGAGGAGTATTGATGGCAGTGAGACGTGAATACACGTCTTTTCTTCGTCCTGAATGGTACTCCTCCGCCGAAGATCTTTGGGTCACAGTAATCATGAATAATAAAGACTGCGTAGGTTCAAAATTACATCTGTGTACAGTATATCTTTGTGATGAAAAAAAAGGTAATTCTCATAATACACAGCTTCAAAACTTTACTAGTAAGTTAGCATCGATTGTGGGTTCCTGTCCAAACGATAGGTTTATTATAATGGGTGACTTTAACCTCCCAAACATTGATTGGTCTTACTGCGGGGACTCTCTGGAGCCGTCTGGTATGTCTGGCCCTGCACAGGTGAACTTCTTTGATACCCTCTTGGAGTGCAATTTAAATCAGTTCAATTCATACAGTAATGGCAATGGCAGATGGTTAGATTTAGTTTTGAGCAACGGTGACCTCTCGCTTAGTGTGCCCGACAGCCCTCTAGTTCCCGAGGATGTTCATCATAAATCGCTAGAATTGGTGTACCAATCTATGAATACCGACTTACTTAAACCTTCCCCTAGATCTAAGTATTTTTATGAATCAGGTGACTATGAAAAAATTAAATCATCTATGGAAAGTATAATATGGACAGACATCTTGAATTGTAACTCAATTGACATAGCCACAGACATTTTTTATAATTATCTATATGACCTTAGAGATAAATACATTCCTTGTAAGACTATTTACCCTTCCTCATTTCCACCGTGGTATAATGCCAGTTTAAAAAAGATTCTTAAGGAAAAACACAAATACCTGAGAAAGTACCGTGTGTATGGGAACACTAGTGATTATGACACATTCAGTCTGCTCCGAAAAAGAGCAAAGCGAGTGGAGGAAGAGTGCTACCGAGCTTATATCGTAAACATGGAGGAGAGTATAATAGGTAACCCCAAGACATTCTGGAAATTTGTTAAACTGAACAGAAACGGTTCCAATACACTCCCTTCCACCTTAAAATACGAAGGTGTAACAGCCAGCTCCTCAGAGGAAGTTTGCAATATCTTTGCCACATACTTCCGGTCGACGTTTCTCGCGTCATCCTCACAACCCATCAGACCCAACTCACCCACTTCACACTTGGCCCACGAGGACGCATATAACGCACATACGATAGGTGACATAGAAATTCTTCCCGACATGGTATGCAAGTTACTCATATCCGTAGACCTAACAAAAGGAGCTGGACCGGACCATATCCCACCAATTTTCATTGTCAATTGTGCAAATCAATTGACCGTACCGCTTACCATCTTGTATCAGCGCTCAATTAAGGAAAGCATTGTTCCAAATGTGTGGAAGACCGCGTTCATCACCCCCATACACAAGAACGGAGATAAAGGGGAAGTAAAGAACTATAGGCCCATATCAAAATTATGTATTTTTGCCAAAGTTATGGAACGACTCGTGTACACTCAGGTTTGTGATGCATTGAAAGGTTATTTCATTCCAGAACAGCATGGGTTCATTAGAGCTAAATCAACCGTAACTAATTTATTAACATTTATAGATTTTACCACATCCAGCATGGTGGGAGGCGGTCAGGTTGATTCTATATATACTGATTACAGTAAATGTTTTGACCGTATAGATCATAAAATACTCCTCCTGAAATTGCTACGGGCTGGTATACACGGGAACTTGTTCAGATGGTTCTGCTCATATATCGGGAACCGGAGTCAGGCTGTGGCATTGAACGGATGTGTATCGACATGGCATATCATCCCCTCTGGCGTGCCACAGGGATCGTTGTTAGGCCCGCTTTTATTTAACATTTTTATAAATGACGTCAGGGATTGCTTTCATCACTCCCGGTTCTTAATGTATGCAGATGACATAAAAATCTTTAAAAAAAACAACTGTCATTCCGACTGCCTCGAGTTGCAGGAGGACCTGTTGAGATTTGAAAGTTACTGTGCCCTGAACAGGTTAACATTAAACGCTCTCAAGTGCTACTCAATAACGTTTAGCCGTAAACCCAACATCTATGAGTTTGATTACACTCTTAAAGGAGTGGTACTCAAGCGAGTGGATGATATACGTGACCTAGGCGTGACACACGACTCAAAGTTAACGTATGAATCGCACATTGACGACATAGCCAGAAAATCAAACAAAATGCTTGGTTTTGTGATGCGATCAAGCTCACAGTTCTCTAGTATTAAGGTCATAAAAATTCTTTACTGTTCATACGTACGCAGCATCCTCGAGTATGGTTCTCAAATATGGAATCCGCAGTACAATGTTCATATTGATAGACTGGAATCTATACAGCGTAAATTCACCCGGTACCTGCAGTATAAGTGTAATACGCATGATGGTAGCTATGAAGCGAGGTGTAAAAGACAGCACTTGCTGCCACTCCATGAAAGAAGAAAGATTGCAGATGTGACTTTTTTGGTAAAGATAGCGCAGGCAAAAATTGATTCACCGTATCTATTAGGTCAGTTGCAGTTAAGAGTTCCTACTAGATCGGTTAGGTTGCAATATCCTCTTCATACTCCCCGAAGCACCACTAATTACAGGAATGGTTCGTTTCTGGTAAGGGCAGCAGACTTCACAAATAAATTGGGTGCCCTACCTGGTCTAGATTTATTTAATACAAACTCATCTCAATACAGTCGTATAATGGCCAACCAATGGTTTGAATCGGTTCAATGATTGTCCTACATACTTTTATTTGTTTAATGAACATTATTTTGAAATAATCAAGCACTAAATACGAAATTGTGAAAACTTATTAATGGTGTTTTGTGATCTAAGTTGTTGTTACATAGTAATTGTACACTGTTTGTTTTCCGAATAAAATAAAAAAAAAAAAAAAAAAAAAAAAAAAAAAAAAAAAAAAAAAAAAAAAAAAAATATAGAGGTAGAATACATAAATTCACAGATCTTCTATGTGGCAGACGGCAACGACACTATAGCGCGATTCAGTTTTAGCGGTTAACGCAATCTATTGAGCGAAAGCGTAAACTATAACGTAACTACGTAAGACTTAATGTTACACCTATGTATTTTACAATTATATGCAGATGCACCCCCTGAATATAATGCTGGATGCATAGCGTCCTTAGCTGCCTTCTACCGAATGTATCACGGCGAGTGTCTGAAGAGCACTTCAACCTGATCCCACCCTCTTTTTTCCGATCCCGAACAGCGCGTGCGGGGCAGAGATGTCACTCTTACACAGTAGAGAAACCTTCGCCAGAACTAAGCGTTTCAAAAGATCGTTTCTCTGTCGCAATATAAAACCTGAAACGACCTGTCCGCACACGTGTTTACCTCATCTTACAATCCCGGGTTCTCATCTTACAATCGGGCCAACTGGAGGACCACTGTCAGAAGTCTTACGGACTGTGAGAATCAGTGAGAGTGACTCCCAATCGCTTTATGCGCCACGGCTTTCAATCAGGCTGGCGACATCAATATAAAAACATATAAAAGATTAAAAGAGGCACTTCAACTTGAAATAATCCTGGCGACACCTATGGTCCCACTGTATACAGCGGTGTAGATCTATAGAGTCTTCAAAATACGACGTACAGCTTTTAAAGCCTAGTGTATTTAACTAGGTATGTTCACTGAGTATTGCAAGTTTTGTCGAACAAATCGAATTTCACAAGCTGTTAGACAAATTTACGTACATATTTTGAATGGAAAAGAGTTATGTGAAAAAAACTCCGTATCCCAGTAGCTCCATTGCATAGTTCCATAGGCAACTTAGTAGATAAGTATATAGGATATAAAAGTAGACGGTAAATTCGTCTTAGATTGCACTTTACTATGTGTTGCATTACTTATGAGGGAAATTTTTTGAATTTTTATTATAAGCTGCAAGAAGACGTAGGCCAGGCGTAAAATGAAGCTACGCTGCCAGCCGTTAGTAATAGGCCTTAGCGATACATTTTTCATGAATACTAGATTCGCCGACAGTAGGTTGCCCTCGTATATTGTGCAGACTGATTTTCTCAAGAGAATAAATTGTCTTCTTGATTGCATTTAACTATATATCGATATTAGCACCATGTAAAGATATCATACACTTTTATATTGAAGGAATCCATAAAACGATATCAATTTGTAAAAAATCATGAACTGTCCTTAAAAAATCTTTGAACTGGGTTTTTTTTTCAATATTGGTTCAATTCAGTTGAAAACGCATTGAATAAAAGCAAAAGACACACCCAAATAGACATACTGCTCGTTCGCTCTAACTTTGCCGCTCGGCTCCATACTAAAGTCGAATTTTAAATTAGACGAAGCAAACCGACAGCAACTAATGTCACTTCTTCATACAATGTTGCGTATTTTCTATGAGGAAGTGACACTAGCCACCGTCAATCTACTTCGTCTAATTAACAATTCGGGTATACGCCTCTACGCTAGCGGCAAAGTTAGAGCGAACGGGTAGTACAAAAAATTATCATCTGTATGGTGACATTGGTGACACGCTTACTAAGATTGTTTGGTCAATTATCTGAATTACTTCAAAAGCTTAAAATACACATACATTATCTTTAGCTAAAAAAACATTATCGCTGTACCTATTATTATTTAAACGATTACACATTATTTATCTACACGGGATTTAAAATTATGTATCTTTTGTATAGTTACAGTATGTCATACTCAATTACGCACATTCAGGGTTGGTCTGAACTTGGTGAGCAATATTAAAATGATTTCTTTGCTGGTCGAAGATCTTCAAAGTAGGTACTGAAGGTGTGTATAGAGTACATAAATTATCTATTCTATTTAGAAATCTTTGAAAATCTCTCATCTTAGAGCACAGTTCTGAATTTACTAAAAACTTTCTTCTCTTGGGAACCCACCGACCATGCACAATGTATATATGTTTTTAATATATTTAATGTATAATAAAAGGAGTCAATATAAGTGATTAATAACTTGAACGTAAATCTGTGCCAATTAAAACTGACGTAGTGAGTGTAGTGTGTCGCCGGCCTTATCCTTCGTTGTAATAACAACGGAGGGTAGTTCGACAAGAAATAACTTTGTGATTTTTGTCGATCCTCGTCTCAGTCCAACCGCGACCACGGGCGCTGCAACGTGCTCGAAACGTCGGTGAATGTAAGTAAATAGTATTTCGCGTGAAGTCCCGAATTCTATAAGTATGAGTGGAAGTCAATATAATTTCAAGATTTTCAAGCTTTCCAAGCTTCCAGCATAATTAGGTACCTCACGTTCATTATACTTATATTTAATTGTATTTCAGCTAACGTTTTTGCCGGTTCAACTGCACCTGATTGGTGGTACTTATAACGTGACTATGCATATAATTGACTTGACAATGCGCTAATTGGCTGCAGTGTAACTGGGATGAAAAGACGAAAGAATAGTGATGTGTTACAAAAATTTTTTTTTCACAGCAACTTTTTTTTACAATTTTTTTATTTATTTCTCACAGCGCCTAAGCCTGTGCCATAAAGTTTAAAAACACAGGCCTGCAAAATGAGGGTCATAACTTCCTCTCTGGAATTCGATAGCTGATTCTAGGGTATTTTGGTGCGCTGATTACGAATATGTATTTAGTTTTTCTGCATCACCTCCAGATTTTTCAAAAAAGGTACAGAAAGAAAATAGAAAAAAAGACCCAAGTTTTCTCATAAAAAAATATATTTAAAAAAGTACATTACTTTTAACTTTAAAAACGACTAAAATATAATAACAACTTGTTACTAGTCTAAATTACATGTCAATTTTATTTGTTGAACCTGGTCCTTTTTTCCTGGAACCTTCGGTTGTGCGATTTTCGGGTAAAATTCCAGTTTGGATCGTCGCGCTTCAATAACCAACAATAGTCCGCCATCATGCTAGTATTCCATGTTCCTTGATACCAGACTTCAAGCTCTTTCAAATTTCGGTAAAATATTTCGCCTTGTTCTTCGCCAACGGCTCCTAGATTTTCTGGGAAGTAATCAATGTGCGAATTTAGGAAATGAAGTTTAGTGCTCGTTTATGTCCCTTTTATTATTAAAATTGTATCCAGTTATGTCACAACAACAACAGTAGCAATCTTTATCATGGTTGTTTGCCTCTCTTCGTAGCATAGGCGAAACGATTTTGAAGCTATTTTCCTGTCCTTTTGACCACTGGCGAAGTTCTAATAAACAAGTCGTACAAAGTTTATGAGGTGTCCAAGTTTTGTCTTTGGTTAATTAAAACGTCTCCATAATAACTTTTGTAAATATTTTTCACAAAGTCAGTAATGCTGTTTCGTTGTTTTATCGCCATAAAATTCCCGCAAATATTACAAAAACAATTTGGAGAATTAAACCATCTTCGCGATGACATTTTAAAGTTCATGTTGCAAGATGCGCACTTCAACTGTTAATTTTCTAAATAAGTGCGGGTACTTAATAAAAAAAAGCCTTTTGGATTATCTTTATTACACCCTTTTTTAATAATATTTACAACAATTAGGTAATATTACTACTAGGTAATATTTTTATTATTTAATTACTAAATTAAGTCAAAATTACCAGTTTTCAACATGGTTAATGCGGATTACTTTTACTTTTTATGTTGTAATCATCAAATTACTGATTTGCATTAATTTCTATGTCCCCTTACACGAATTAAATGCAATAAAAATTAAGTTGAAGTATTTTAATGACGTTTTATAAATTTCTAAAGGTAGACGCTCAGACATTTTGGAGCTAAATCTTAAATATTCAATATCAAAAAATCCCGACGTGATGGAATTTTTTTATTATTTTTCTCGTAATCAGCACATCAGAAACTATAGAAAATGTTACTCAGATTTCAAAGAGGAAAACCATTGCAGACCTGTGAAACCGGTCAAGTGCGAGTCGGACTCGCGCACAGAGGGTTCCGTACCAAAAACGGCAAAACATCACGTTTTTTGCAAGGCAACCCCTCTTATTCAACTTTTCTGATTTTGGTATTTGTTGCTATAGCGACAACAGAAATACATCCGTGTATTCCAATATGTTCTACTATTTTGTTCAACTAATAGAACAAATTGGAATATTTTTCTCCATTGTTCTACTATAAAAAATAATAGAACAACAGGGAATTAAAATTCCTTATTGTTCTATTACTGATTGTATCAATAGAACAAAGTAAACTTTTTATTCCACAATGTTCTACTGTTCCTATCAGTAGAACAAACTGGAATTATATTTTTAGTCCAATCAAGGTTTGACTCAGATTCAGTCAGATTGTTGCTTGCGCATTCAATACCCCCTGTATTGAATGCGCAAGCAACAATCTAAGCGATGTCTTGTCAAATCAGCCTGTTGCAGTAAATTTTGGTTAAGTATAAAGACAATGTGAAGAATCTAAAGTTAAAGAGAATATTTTCTACTATAACTCACCATTTTTGGGAACACCGTTTTGGGAAATTTAGACTTTTCAAAAGTTTGTGGAAATGAAATAGCCTCTAATATGCTAATTCGTCTTTTTTACAACGTCACCTAAACATCCCATTATAAGCATCAAATAAAGATCTAGAATTATTTTAACTTGCCCTGCGAATTAATATATTAACACCTAATTTATTAATTGAGCCACAGATTTTACATGTAATCACCATTTCATATTTTACAGCTTCAAAACTAGAGTCTAAAAAAATTAAAATTTAATCCTCAATCGACAACATCAGTTTTTATAACTAAGCGTGTTAAATAAATATATCATATTCTTTTTTCGTGAAAAAAGGCCACAGCAGGGCTTGACGCGAGTGCACACGGCCAATTGCATTAATCAGAGACCGCTATTTGATATAATTTTGTACCTAAAGACATTACGCTTACCGAACAAGATAGTGAGGTGAAGAAAGCAAATACTAAACTCAAAAGTGCATATATTATACACTTTTGAGTTTAGTATATACATATTCATTAAGTGAATATGTGGATAATAAAAGCATTTATTTATGCCCGAGGGTCTGTCCCACGCTCCCGTCTTGAAATGGACTCGCTTGTTTCCACCAGATTGTGACACCCCACACAGTCGGCTTAACGTACCTTGCAAAGCACGGAAACTCTCGCAAATCAAATGTTACAAAGTGTTTACCCATCCGAGCACCAGCAATAGCGGTAGTTGCTTACTGCAGTGATCGTTTACGATAGACTGAGTCAGTGGCTACAAGTAGTTCTAGCTATTTAGGTAATATTAGTGGCCATAATTTGCTTTTTGATGGCAATTTTACTTAACTTTGATGATCCACTAATGTGGGACGAGTTACATTTTAAACATGCTGAATTACGAAATTAGAAGCTACAATATTTATAAATTGTGTCTATTTTGATGCCATTTTTTAGTATTTTAGAAGTTTACTGTTTGAATGCATGTTACAAAATTTGATGTTAAAAAATAATCACGATGCTGAATTATATTAACAGTGGCTAATAAAGAAGTAAACTGGTGGCTGTATTCAATAAATTCTGTTAATCATTAATTGTGGCTGACTTATTAATTTTGGAGGCAAAGTATTTTTTCGGAGGCCAATAATGCTATGAAAAAGGTCGTTTAATTAACACCCATTTTTAAATTTCTTAAAATTAAAATATCTAATCATCTTATTTTAATTTTTCCACTGAAAATTTACTTCTATCTTTATGTGTTAAATACACACACCTCTTCATGTCGTCGTTAAGAGTAGAACAAATCATAGAACATTATAGAATATAACTCCAATTTGTTCTACTGATGAAAACAATAGAACATTGTGGAATGAATAATCCAGTTTGTTCTATTGATACAATCAATAGGAGAACAATAAGGAATTTAAATTCCATTTTGTTCTACTATGTTTTTTAGTAGAACAATGGAGAAAAATATTCCAATTTGTTCTATTAGTTGAACAAAAATAGTAGAACATATTGGAATACACGAAATACATCAACTGTGAAAATTTCAGCTCTCTAACTATCACGGTTTCTGAGACACATGCTGATGACGGACAGACAGACAGACAGACAGACAGACAGACAGACGGACAGCGAAGTGTCCTGTATAGGGTCCCGTTTTAACCCTTTGGGTACGGAACCCTAAAAATCGTTTCTAAAAATTGTTTCAGACATACTCGTAATAAGGTCAATGTTCTATTTAATTTCAGACTTATATAAATTTCTATTACAGGTATAAAATATAATAATATACATACATGTTAAAAGGGTCTTGATGATTATTTTAAGAGGCTACGTGTGAAAGTATTCAATAGGTACGAGAACGAAAATATCCCTAACCTAAATATCTTGGCGTTTCGCAGCTATTTTTGTTTTTATTTTCTAAGTTTTCATTAATTTGTGCAAAATATTTGTAAACATTGTGTTTCCTATTTGTCATTTTCGCGAAGCAAGCTCTCATTTTATCCCCTATTTCAGCCTCTTCTGGCATTATTTGACGGTAAGAAGTGTATGTTCAGTGTTTCGAGCGCGAAAGTAACAGTCAGACAAACTTATTTTCGCATTAATATTTGTATGTAAGTATAGATTTCGAACATACCTAATAATAACGATAAAACCGCATAATAACAAATGAAATCTTAGAAATTCATTTTCTTAACAAAACAACGATCGAAAATCGCGTAACTCAGCTCAAAAACCAATGGGGCGAATTGAAAACATTTTCCTTTGTTGAATTCAAGGAAATGAAATTTCACAAGAATTTATTTAAGTACCCAAAAAATAATGCATTAACGTAAACATGTAGGTACAGTGATTTATGTAGATAACCAAGTCATCAGAAATTTACTAAATGGATGCCAAATGATTGTTATCCATTACAACAATGCCGTGTTATAAAAAATCGCGTCTCACGACACAAAATATCTTGTACATCACATGCTGTCGAGAGAGTAAGATTGCAATCTTGTCATTGAGTAAAAAAAAAGTACACATTCGAAATTTGAAATTATAGAATGATGGCACTAGTGCAAAGAGGGGATCCCCTTGCACACAATTTTGTGTACTTTTGAGGGTTTCGTACCCAAAGGGTATTAACTGAACCCTGTTACTGAGACTCAGCTGTCCGTCTGTCTTTCTATCCCCAGACTGTATCTCATAAACGGTGATAGCAAGACAGTGACATTACCACCAGTGATGTTAGGTATTTGGTGGTAACTCTAAATAAATAAATAAATATTCTCGGTCATTTCACACAACGCTATCTGATCCCAAAGTAAGCCCTTGCTTACTTTGGGATCAGATAGCGTTGTAACTTGTTGAAATAACCTGCTTGTGTTATGGGTATCAGACCACGGATATTAATACTTATATACTTTTTAAATACATACATATTATACATAGAAACACCCAGACTCTTGAGACAAACATTTAAGGGTCACACAAATATTTGTCTCCGGTAGGAATCAAACCCACGACCTCCAGCGCCGCAGGCGGTATCACTACCGACTGCGCCACAGAGACAGTCAATGAATGAATGAAAAACTGTAATAAGAAATACTAAGAACCGGTAATGAAATTTACTCCCATCAAACAAACGCAACTTGTTTTTAACACGCTTTTATTAGCTTCACTTGTAACTATGTATGTAAGAAAATCTTGGAATGTTAATTTGACCCACTTCCCGTCCTTCGATCAGGCTGAAATTTTGCACATGCTCTGAATTCTGATGACAATAAATGACTAGCTAAAAAACGTCATTACAAATCCAACATGGCGGCCTCCCCAAAATGGCGGACTGGCTGTTTGAAATCCACCCCCATGATATGGGTATCGAATGAAAGGGTTTGCTGTCAGAAATACGAAAAAAATAGTCAAATGGCGGACAGGCTATTTGAAATGCAACTCCATTATATGGGTATTAAATAAAAGGGTTTGGAGCGTGTTTTTTAGTTTTTTAAACTATTTTCCAATTATTTTACGTCAGAAATGCATTTATGTGCCCTTTGCTCTACATGGAGGAAATGGGAACCCTAGAAAGAGTTTTAAATTTTCCCGTTTTCTCATTGAACCTCGGCAATATTTTTAAGTATTTCTAAGATTTGTTGTAACTAATTAATCTAATTTTGTCTTGAGGGCTAGCTATAATTATTTAATCTCACCTAGATTCAGTTATTTAATATGTTTTCCTTGGTACTTAATTTAATGTCTCGTATGCCTCAAGGTACCTACTATAAATCTTTGTACCTACCTATGCTTACGAAATAAATGAATCTAAATCTGAATCATTTTTTTTTACCAAAATTGCGTTTGTGTTTGCCGCCCACGTTTTAGAGAAAGTATTCAAAGCAAAATGCTTAAAATTATCGACAAGTGCTCATTAGTAATTTTTCAATGGTTTCAATAGACTTCAATAGATCTGAGTAAACTAGAAGTATCCAAATAAACCTAACAATGTATTATTATACAGAGGTTTCATAAATTGCTTTTGCAAATACAATAAAAACTCAATTAACCGGTGTAATTGTTGTCAGGTGGTATCCGGATAATTGAAAATCCGGAAAATCGAATATATGACGAAAACAGCTTTTTGTGCATATGTGGCGAGACCTCTCCATGGAAGTGGGAGCCCAAGCGTTATTGTTGAAATGGCGCAAGAAAGCGTTGGAGTTGGAGGTGGGTCACCTAAAATCGATGCCCTGAGACGTCCTTCCGAAGGTTTACTCGGGGCTTCTGACCGTAGGCTGTGGTAGGGCATGTGTCGCTTTAGTCGGTAAGACTCCACCATAGCATCCATTAGGGACTTTTACTCAAAAGAAGAGTGTGGGAGCGTAACAATTGCTAACCGCGATCGCGGTCCAGTACCTACGGTACGGGGGACGATAGTGGGTAACACCATTTTTGTTACCTATTCTTGCATAAATTTGACATGTAAGTATGAATAAAGAATTAGGTACAAAGATTGTTTTAATACTTATACAGGTATGTATAATAAATCTCGGCGGCGCAGCAGTCCGGATAATCGTCAATCCGTATAACTGAGGGCCTGTTTTTCCTTATGGAGTATGGCTATGTTATTAATGGTAATTGAGTTTCTATTAGGTAAATATACTTGAAAAATAAACAAGAAATGAGCTTTACGAGGAACTTTCCAATATAGAACGTACTTTACGTATAATTTATGTATAAACATTTTGAATAACAACCATAAACGTTCTCAATACTTGTAAGTAAAGAAAAAGACGCGAATAAACGTTTGTTCGATATCGAGACAGCTCTTACGAGAGTCTCCGATGGACGATAAACTGATTTGTTAAAGTAGAACGGTTTTTGGGACGACCCCGTTCTTGCCTCTCAAGGCACTGGTCTTGTATATCAGCAATTCTTGCAATCGTTTAGCCGTGTCCTCTTCTTACAGTCCTAGTTTATCAGAGCTGTGTCTCCCTTTGGTGTCTCCAGTAATAATACTGGAAAAGTCAAAGAATTCAAACGGCAAAAAAAATAGCCTATATTCGCCGTAAAGAGTGTAGCTTCCCAACAGTGATATTTTTTTTAAATTGGTCCATTAGTTTCGGCGCCTTTTCGATTGAAACAAGCAAACAATCAAATCTTTCCTCTTTATAAAGTAAGTACCTATAGAACAAGTGTAGAGTGAATAACCAACTGAAGGGGCATTGAACATACCATACTATGTAGTTGGATTTCAATATCCTCTTGACGTAGTGCCAGGATGAAATGACGATAGTTAAAAATGTGTGGAGTACTATTATAATGCATTATAATATACAATGCATTCAGCGGCACACATTGAACAAACTTCTAAAACAAATTTATCTAGCGATATTTGCCTACGAGTGGTACGGAGATATCACTAGATATTTTGTTTAAAAATAAGCCAGTGTGATATAACATTAGAATAACCATTCCATTAGGTACATACCTATTTAGTTTATAAAAGAAACTGTTCTATGAAATGAATGAAACATTACGTTAACACAACATTGTGAAATACGTATAAAAGTCAGCATTGTGTAATAATTTTAAACACTTTCCTAACACATGGATTCTACGAGAAACGATAAAATTCATTGTTTATTTTTAAAGCAACTTTGTGTACAGACCCGTCCGCTTGGATATTCATTCACGTTTTGTATATTTATATCGAACTATTCGAACTACAAGGGCACGGACTTGGGCGGGCGAATTTAAATAGTTCGGGATAATCTCGAGAGGTTTTATGGTCAGCGGGCGGCGATGCGAAACGAGAATCGGACCTTTTTATACAAATTTATGTGGGTAAAAATTTGTATAAAAAGAACTGATTTTCTTTACGCTTCATCGCCGCTGACCATAAAGCCTCTTGAGATTAACCCGAACTATTTAAATTCGCCCTATCGAGTATGTTTTACTTATTTAGAGAATCTGTTAATCGATTGTTGACTTCATCTGAACAGAATATTTCTTTTCTGTACAAATGGTCTATGGGCGAATTGCCCCCCCCCCCCCCCTGTTATTACTAAATCATTTTAATTTTAGATTATCTAACTAGTTGTGATAATATTATTTTATTTTGTTCCAAACCTTATCGCTAGGTGTCATAGCTACATGGGTACATTGGTCCAGTAAGAAAACAAGTACTTCAGTATTCAAATATATTGGTTCTGAGCTTGCTTTCAAAGTTACGAAATTAAATTTCAAAATTACCAATATTATGAACCGTTTACATAGATGTTCTCTTAACAAACAAAATGTTACAACATAGCCGTACTTCAAAAGGACAAACGGAATCGAAACCCATACTAGGTATATGAAGAATTATTTATATACTTAAACTTTCTTCACAAATTTATAATTGCATAAAGGCGGACTTAATGCCACAGGCGAAAATTGTCGTCCACCCGCCCGTCTATCAGTCAAGATCCTATATCTCAACGAAACAAATGCGTGGAAGCATCTAGATTAAATGAAAACCATTATTCCGATCTACTGTCCGTTAAAGCTGTAAACAAATTAAATTTTTTTCTTAGCCAATATAAAAAAGATACGACCTCCTAAACCGCAATAAGCGTGTATTTCGACACTCTCAAGGGAATCGTACTCAGGGTATTTTTCGTTGACCTAGAACCTATGAAATGTGATAAATGTAGGATATTAGCTCGCAATTTCTTCCATTTATAGAATACATAAATATCTACCTATACCAAAAAGAAACGGGTTTGACGTCGAACTTTTATCTTTATAGATAAATATTTAAAGTAGTTACATATAAAGTATGCTACCTTTCCATAATTTTTGAAGTGAAAAAAAAGACATCTTGTTTCAGACGCGATCTAAATCCGTAGCATTTACCTAAAGCAGGGTAATGCAAAACAAGTTGACGTTCTCCACATAAGCACCATTAAATTTTCGGTTTACACTTTAGAATTTTCACATTTCAACATATTTTAAAATGACAAATTTTTTTCCCTAAAAAATAAAATAATACTACCTAAAGATCTACATAATATAAAACTGTCTTAAAGCTATTCTATATAGTGACTCTGAATAAGTATTGATAGCAACCAGGTGGTTTACATTATGGCAAGTCAGAAACTCCTCGCATGGTTAACCCGTTACATGCATCAGCGCTTCTCGCCGCTAGCAGAGAGAAGCTTGTTCAGTAATTACATCAATCTATCATGGAAACCTGTAAGTGATTAGGAAAAATTTCATCTCATAATGTTAAGTGTATTTTTTGCCTTCTTTTTGAAAACACAAACTCGATGTGGACTGGATGTAGTCCTTCGATCGTGCCTTTGTTTCATAGTTGGATATCTTCTTTGCAAGGTCTGGAATATTAGATTATGTGTCACATAAAACTAAGTATCTATGTTTACGAACTACAACTGTAGAAACCAAACTAAGAACACGCTAATGAAACTTTTAAGTTACGCTTTCAAAGGTGTCCAACTTTAGAGGTACCCAACAAATGTAATAAATAAATTAGTGCAAAATGAACACTACTCTAATCTACTACCAAGATCTCAGAACTGAAGCAACTTTGTTTGAAAGATGGTGAAAGTGCTGATGGAAGAACTAGGTTTTAGTGCGAGTGAATGTAAAGTTTGAGTTTCAAATGTTTAAAATGTTATAAAATGAAAAAATATAAACACACATGGGATAACATTGTTTATATGTATTTTATTATCTATTATTATTATATTATATACTAGCTGACCCGCGCAACTTCGTTTTCGCCACATAAGAGAGAGTATTACCTGTTCCCGTCGCATTTACTCCCGTCGCGTTGCGTTTACTTCCGTAGTGTCTCGTCGTTAATATTCAATACTACGTGAGAGAGAGAGAGAGAGAGAGAAAGGTTTCTCGTCGCGTGTATTCCCGTCGCATTATTTTTAAGAACAATTTCGTTTATGAAAGAGGTATCCTGTGGCATTATTGTAGAAAAAAATTGATTACCATTAAAATGGTTATTGTGCACCAACCCAAAGATAGACACATGCTATCGCGCAATTTTTTTGGAACTTTTTTAAGAGAAACAATTTTGTAGTACATATATTTTTTACATAACTATAAATATTTACGCAGCTCACGCAACGACGCTCTCAAAAGGAATAACTTTTCCCCCGTTTTTGAAACATTTACTATTACTGCTTCGCTCCTATTCGTTGTAGCGTAATGCTATATAGCCTATGATACTCCACAATAACGTTGCTTTCTATTGGTGAAAGAATTTTAAAAATCGGTTAGGTAGATCCCGAGATTACCCCTTACAATTTAACAAACACACAAACTTTACTTTTTTATAATATTAGTATAGAATTATAGATTATATACTTATGAAAAGATAAAAACCGGTTAAAAGTACGATATATGTTGCCGATACGAGTATATGCTTGATATATGTATATGTTGCAATATAACATTCAAACTACAAAACTGTAGCAAGAATAAGTCAAAGAAACTTGTAAGTTATCGCTCCCAAAGCTCTACAACTTTAGATTTTCCGAGAACGTGTAATAAATAAATTAATACGAATTGAAGACACAGAGGTATTGGGATACAAAGGACTCTCGTAGTTGAAGCAACTTTGACTCAAAGCTGAGCACCAGCTTTCAGATGAAGTTGCTTCGACCGTACAGACTGAAATAAGACGCTCTAGTAAATGTGACCGTTAAAAGGGTAAAAGTCACATTGGAACGCATAAGCTTCGGGAACAAATTTTAAAAAAATAACATAATAAAATTATTATTTTTTTAAATTTAGCAGTAAGTAGATACCTATGTGTGATATAATTTTGTGACATAAACAAAGTTAATTACATATTACATTTCTTGATCATTTTGACTAAAACGCCTTATTTTTCCTCAATCATGAAGAAATTTAAGACCATAATTTTATTATTCCATCCATTTTCTCTTCTGGTAGGATATAAAATATTTTATATACCACACATGTTTTATTATTTTCTATAAATACCTATCGCAAAAAATAATACGTTTCTGTTCCGAAGTTTTAAAAAAGCTTTTGATGGCAAGCTGGACGTTTCACAATAAAACCCTCACACTTGGTGTCGATGAAGAACTACACTGTAATTAAACTCATGGTGTATAATTTTGTGCGTATATACAATACGAAGCCTAGTAATTATTGGCAGTTCACTTTTATCTTTGGAGAAAATGGGTATACCTAATAAAAGATTTTAATGGTCAAATTGAACCGTTTAAATATTTACTCGTAGCATGTCGCTTACATTTGTTTTCTTGTCTACATACAATTAAGTAGGTACCTGGTCCACATATAACTTCTTTAATACACAGTTTTGCATAATAATTTAATTGTAATTATTTTAATATTCTAATCAAATCTGATTGTTTGGTTTTGCATATGTGTATTTTTAATATTTTCTGTGTCACTTAAGGACTTTACGTCTGTAATAAAGGTTATTATTATTATTAAATGCAAATTTTTTAGACAATTTTATCACAGCGTATGCTTCGCTTTGATACAATTGTCTAAAAATTTTGTTATACCCAGCCTTTTACTATACCCATTTTTGTAGTTGTACATAAGTTTCAAAATAAATATAATAAATAACCCGTAATGTTTAATTTTATTCAATGTAGGTAGGTACAATTTAATTTAAATAGATTAGGGAACCGTAGATAAGAATCATACTTAACAATAGAAGTTAAAAAAATAAGTACTCACCTTGTAACTTTGTCTCCAAAATTTAATTCACAAAAAACCAAACTTCATAAAACACAAAAAAAACAATATCCAAAAAAAAAGTACAATTCACTTTTTCAGTTCAAAAAAATTTCTGTAATTTAATATAGTTTTTGAATATTTAAGTCACATCGTTTTCGTAACGTAACATGTTTTTATTTATTATCGAAAAAGTTCGCCGCGTGCGTTATCGAAGTTGGCAGCCGACGGGATGGCGCGTTCGCTCGCAACCGCACTGACTCGACAAGTGAAATGAGCGAGTTGCTCCCGCTCCGTCACTTATAATTATCAAACGCTATCCCATCCCGTCACAAATTTTTGCAACGCCCGTTGCGTGTCAATCAATTAAGGAAGACTGGAAGATTACTCTCAGATTGAAGCTTGGTCGTTTTAAATAAAGAATCCCTTCCAAAGTACGAATTTATTTAAATTGCGTTTAATTTTTTCGTGCTGGTTTCCGTACTCATTCGGGAATGAGAGAAAGCGATTGCATTTGTCAGGAGTGATTAAAGTCTTGCAGGATACCTATGCCCTATTATTCATTATTCGCATGATCTACCTGATATAAAATATCGTGATGTTATGCATTTTATGTAGACCATACATTAACCCAAAATTTCAGACAAATAATCACTTTGGTACCTATTTCTAATTTTGTCAAGACGCGGTCTCTACTCCAATACGAGTCGGCGAATCCATGTCCCGGAATTATTCATCAGTAAGACTTCAAGCATAACTACTATAACTAGCTTAGCGCTTTCATTATTATTTTGTATCTTTATTAATATTATTTTTATATCTAGGTAAAAGTGAAACACGACTTTATTTTTAACCGACTTCAAAAAAAAAAGGAGGAGGTTCTCAATTCGTCTGTATGTATTTTTTTTTAAGTATGTCAAGCGATATTTCCGTCAATTATAGATGGATTTCAAAATTTATTTTTTCGTTGAATAGGGTTTACTTCTGAGGTGGTCCCATTTTCACCAGGTCAGGATCTGATGATGGGATCTAGGAGAAAACGAGGGCAACCACCAAAAATTGTACGGACAACTAGTGCACTCGTTAACTTTTTAATTAAGTGCTTTTATGTTCTACACTTTAATGTAGGTCTGGAGTCGACCTGATGATAGAGTCGAAAGACAGTCGAGGGCATTCCTTAACAATTTACAGCAGTTACCTTGTGTTTGGGCTTGATTGATTTGTATTGATGAGAACTTTGCACCTAGATTAATAGATCCGCCTTCAAAAAAAAAGGAAGTTCTCAATGTTTTATGTATGTTCACCGATATTTCCGTCAATTATAAACGGATTTAAATTGTTTTCTTTCTTAAAAAGGGGTTTATTTCTGAGGTGGTCCTATTTTAATCAGATCAGGATCTGATGATGTGATCCAGATCCAGGAGAAATCGAGGGCAACCACCGAAAATTGTAGGGACAACCAGTGCATTTGTTAACTTTTTAATTCAGTGCTTTAATGTTCTACAATTTAATGAATATCTGGAGTCCATCTGATTATGGAACCGAAAGACAGTCGAGGGAAATCCTTAACGATTTACAGTAGCTACCTTGTGTTTGGGCTTGATTGATTTGTATTGATGAAAACTTTTACCTAGATAGATATATTTTTCGGTTCACCCGTCACTTAAAATAAAGAAAAAAAGGGCGATGTTTACACGACTATGGAAGCTCGTATCACTTTGAAGTTTGAGGTACCAAGGAAAAAAAACCGGCGTCGTGATGGTATTATCGTGTATTTTAAGAAATAAAAATAAATTATTATGTGACACTCCGGATTTCATGGCAAATCGTACATTAGATTAGGTGTGGAATGCCTTGATTTTCTGTACTATTGAGCACAAAGAGTTCAATAATACCTTTTTGATTACCTATTGAGTTCCAAATGATAAATGGATAGTCGAAGCTAATTATTAGTTATGCTTGTGATAATTAATTATCATCATCCGAGCGTTGTTCCTGACATTTTTTGGGTTAACGTCAACTGCAAGTGGTGAACTTGCAGACCAGCGGAGGCTTTGGTGCAGATGTTCATGTAAGGTGGGATTCTAGATTCTCCATCATCAACAAAAGCGTAACACAGGCACTAAAAAGGATATTAATAACTAATGCTAATAAAAACAGCATACAGTGAAAGCATATCAATTGCAAGTGAGTTACTCTGGAGTTGATTGCACTCTCAAAAGTTACAGTACCACAGCTTTAATGAGAATGGAAATTATTAGTAATAAATAATACAATACAGTACAATATGAATCATTTATTTGTAAATAACAACCTTAGGTGCGCTGAGAACCTACTATTGATGGCGGTATTGCTACATAATATACATTTTCATAGGCAAGTATGTAAATATTTAATAGGACTGTGACAGAACAGTTATTCTGTGACACTCACAGCAAACTCCTGATAGAAAAGGCAATAGTATTATAAAAGGTGATATGTTTAACAAACCTTTTACAGTAGGTACTACTATAATTATGTGAGCATATTATAAAACTAGTGACAAAAATAACATTTCGATGACCGTGTCCGTTAGGAATGGCAAATTGAACTCCTGAAGAAACTGACTATTGAATTTACAGTATTATTATAATATTAACTAAGCACACCAGCAGCTCAGTGAGCTGATGTGTGTGTGTGTGTATCTAATCGATAGATCTGTAGACTTTGTCCAGACGGTTTTTGAATGCATCAACACTGGGTACACCCACAACATGCTCAGGCAACTTATTCCATTCCGTGACTATTCTATTAGGTAGAAAATGTTTCAGGGTTCAGTAGGTAAGTGTTTAGCTACTACTATCTTAAATAAGGCCTCAAACTGGATGTCCGCGGCGCGGCAAGCGGCAAGTGATGCTAGAGCGCGCAGAGCACAAGAGAGGGTGGCGGCACTGTGCTCGCATATAATGCACACCGCACTCGGTGGGTTTGTTATCGTGTGTTCGAAGTTGCCTACTCACTTGTACGCGAGGGCCGCGCTCTCGCATTTGTAGCCGTCGCCCCACTCACCGCTGACACCCAATTTGAGGTCTACTAGAATCACAAGTAATAGAACTAAGAAATGGGAAGCTTACCGAACAAGAAAGTGAGGTGAAAGCAAATACTAAATCCAAACGTGAGTAAGTACTGTATATATCTAGAAGTCAATACGCGAATAACACGTATTATTCGCTGCACATAAGAAATCTTTCGTTACTTATGGATGGTGTTCAGCACTGCCACAGTACTCATTTTTGGATTCAATATTCGATTCTGCTTTCATGGCCTGACTTTCTTGATGATAACGCCATTTGTCTTTAAGTTCTATAATCTGTGAATAGAATATGTCATGATAACTGCTATCATAAGATATTCTGTTACATAGTTAAATCAAAGAGCATCTTAAATAACAAAGTTAAATGACAGAACATCTTGTAGCACCAGTATCTTAAGTAACGGAGCATCCCATCCTAAGGTGCTTATATCTTAATTCATTAAGTCACATTAACAGGTCATATTATTGGCATGGTGCTAGTGTCTTCAGAGTCAAATGATTGCTATACTTAATAACTATTCACACAGATAATTATAGCCGGCTTAGTTTTAACAGGCATTCTATAAAAGCCATCTCAGACTAATTGTTCAGTCCAAATATCTCTAGCTTTATTCATGTAGCAATAACGTGTAGTCCTGGATATATTAAATAACCCAGTCAACCTTTTGTTACTACTGTCACCAGTCCTTAATTTTAATGAAGGCATATAGATACTAAGTGCTAAATGTATAATATTCAATAGATCATAGAACTGAGTAGCACTTATTCCTAGTCAATAGTGGCACAGATTATTGAACTTTATGAACATTACTAAAGTCTGGCTTTTTAGTGCTAATCCTTCCAACAGTCATTGTATAGCTACAAGTTTGTATATGTTTGGTTCCTTGTGCCTAACTTGTGGCTGGTTACTTCTGGTGGTAAAAATGATGGTAGAGCTGCATTGTCTTGTATATAGATGCTCTGCATGGACCAATGGGTTGGAATTATGAAGTGAATGCTGATGTACTGCCATTCTAGCCCACCTTTAATAGCTGTGCATACTTTCTCCAGGTGAGGACCTTGAATAGAAAAATATATACAACATTAGATAGACTGTTTAAATAACTAATAGAATCACCTTCCGCATCCAGTCGCAGCTTGCAACCTTTTCTAGTTTGTTGGTCCATCTGGCGGGTGGATGTCCTACTCTAGAATGCCAGTTTCCACTCTAGAAATCAGTCGCTCCATCAACAGTCGGTTCTTCTGCAGATATGGCCAGCCCACTGTCACTTTAATGTACCTACTTATACAGCGAGCTATGTCGACTAGAGCATTTAACAATGTTAATAAAAACATTACTGTATTTTGAACTCATTACAATATCACTTAGTCTATACCATTTATACTAATATTATAAAGAGGAAAGATTAGATTGTTTGTTTGTACCGAATAGTAATAATTTGAAAAATTCTTTCACTGTTGGGAAGCAACACTATCCCCGGGTAACATAGATTTTATTCCCGTATTCCTACAGGAACGGAAGCTACATGGGTGAAACCATGTGACGTCCACTAGTCATTCATAATATAAAATTAATAAAAAAGATACTTATTGTGAGTACTTTAGAGATAACTAAAACTGATGTTCAGATGATTATACCAAAATAACTGTAATTAAATACATACCAAGTGTGGAGATATCCTGGTAAGTCATAATTATGTTCTTTTCTTCACAATAAAACAATTAGTCATAGCTGTAGTCATTAAATCTACGTCCAAATAATGGGGCTATTTCCTTCCAGTTTGAAGAACAGATTGCAATAATTCATAGTATATTCTATGCACAGTGTATTGTCATGTGATATCTATAACATAAACAATTTTTAATTATTATGCTATAATGCACTAGCAAATCTTGGGATCAGATAATTAAACTTGTGTTTATTTATTTATTAAACCACCTGACCCACGCAACAATGTTACCCTTTTAGCTTGGCTATTTTGTACAATAGTGTATTGTATGTACTATACGTAGTTAACCTTCCCCTTGAATCACTATCTGTTGCTGAAAACTGCAGTAAATTCAGCACTTATCACGTTCACAGTTTTGGTAGTTTGTCCCTTGTCATTAGATAATGTGATTTGGCAAAAAAAGATTTCTAGGATTGCTAGTACATCGTCTAGGGACCGCATTAGGGCTTTGGCAAGTGAAGAATAGAAAACACCGCTCATAATTATAACCTAACTGTCGGTCACATTATTCATAGGTTATATGTGTTTAGTTCATGTGTTGGTATTAATAATAACATACACTTACCAACGTTGGCGAAACCCCTGTGGATATAGCAGTCAGTGTTGATTTAGGTCATTATTTTCCTGTAATGACTGCCACCGGCGATGTAACAATTGAACCGAACAAAAGAAACATCGACGAATATTCAATATAACCTAATGCAAAAGTTAGAAAACGTTAAAGTACACTTTTTTCACACTCCTTGCATTAAATTCGAACTTATCTTACTATTAAAAAGATGTTTTGAAACAACCAATAAAAGAAAATAAACCGATCTATGGCAAGCATGGCCGGCTTTGACAAATAGTGCTGACAGTTTTGGACAACAACTAATCGTTAAATCAATCGATACTTCTCTTCATATAAATCGATACCTATTTTAAATCAGGATTTCATCTTTATATACTGTTGAATTAGTTTATTACGTAATTACTTTAATGAATCTATAGTAATACTATAGAATATATTATATAATCGCTGGTAATACTATACTAATATTATAAAGCTGGAGAGTTTGTTTGTTTGTTGTTTTTTTTTTGAACTTGTTTTGTTTGAACTCTAGGATCTCAGAAACTACTGTTTAGATTTCAAAAATTCTTTTATGGTTTGATAGTCCATTTATTGAAAATTGCTATGGGCTATATAACATCACGCTAACACGAATAGGAGCGGAGCAGTAACGAATAATGTTTCGAAAACAGGGTTTTTACCTTCTAAGAGCTTCCGAGCCGTACGCTGCGTAAATGGTTAAAGTTGCGTAAAAATTGTTTATTACAAAATTATTCCTTTTAAAAAGTAAAAAAAAAAAGGCCGCGACATTTAAGGTTCGATTACAATAACCTAATATGTCTAATTTTTAGGTTTCGCTCACAATATTATACCGGCGACCACACTCGGGGGGGTACGGGGGCCCTTCCGTCCGTCGGGTCGGCTTCCGTCTCACCACACAATCATAGATGAAGCTAGCCCCTACGCCTTGTCACTCACTGCTGCAGCAAATGTCGCTTCGTCTTCACGACTCCCTTCATTTCTGAACAATCATGGCAGTGCAAAAAAAGAAAACAAGGTACCACAGCGGCCGCTACTACTCCCAGTAACTTACTGTTTGAGGTGGAGTTCGCTAACATCAGCGAACTCCAAGCCATCTGTCTTCTTCCATCACCATCTGGAGCTGCACGGCACGGCCAGCTGTGATGTTCCTAACGGAGACGCAAATACGCCGCCCTGCCGATCAGTCGTACTTATGCTACCCTGGCTATATCATCGAGGAACAATTTCGAGATAAAGCCGGGGTGTGCGCGTTTGTTAGGGCGGATATTTGCTGTCGCCGGCTGCGCTGCCCTGAGAACCCTTCCTTCTCCGTCCTTTGGCTGCACGTAGATCACGGCTCCATGAGTCAGATCTACGTGTTTGTGTCTATCGACCCCACTCAGGGACAGCTGAGATAACGAGGCTGTATCAGCACCTCAGCGAGGGGGCTAATGCCGCGCAGGTGCGGTTTCCGAACGCTGAATTGGTTTTTCTGGGAGACTTCAACGGTCACCACACTGAGTGGCTGGGGTCCCGCAGGACCGATCCGGCGGGACGGGCCGCTCACGCGTTCGCTCTCTCCCATGGTCTGACCCAGGTGGTACGCGGGATTACGCGCATACCGGACAGGTCAGACCATGAACCCGCCCTGCTGGACTTACTGCTGACGAGTTATCCAGCACAGTACAGTGTGTCGGTTAGCGCCCCACTGGGTCAATCCGACCACTGTGTTGTGCGTGCCCGCCTGCAGGTGTCATCTCCTGCAAGGGCAGCAGAAGTGACGCGGCGATTGTGGCACTACTCGTCAGCAGACTGGGACGAACTACCAGAATACTTTGCAGCCGTCCCGTGGAGTCAGCGCTGCTTTGCAGGGAGGGCTTCATCGGAAAGCGCCAGCAACCTGATGAGATTACATCACATCCTATGGGCAGCCGTGGATATTGGCAACTGGCCAAAGCCGTGCAGGCCAACTTTTGCCCGCCTGCCCGCCGGGCATTTCAAAAGATCGTTCCTCTGAAAACTGTAAAAACTTGGCACGACCTGCCCGCACACGTATTTCCCTCATCTTACAATCCCGGGTTCCTAAAGAGGAGCGTGAAGAGGCACATCACAGGGCCGCTAACTTGAGGGCCACTGTCAAAAGTGGCGCCCAATCGCTAAATGCGCCACGGCTTTCCATCAGGCTGGTGGCGACGTCAATTTGGCGTGCTGTATATAAAAAAAAAAACTTATAAAGCTGAATAGTTTGTTTGTACTAGGATCTCAGTAGCTACTGGTTGCATTTCAAAATTTTTTTTACAGTTTTATAGTACATTTGTTGAAGATGGCTAATGGCTATATAACATCACGCTTAAATAAGTAGGAGCGGAGCAGCAATGAATAATGTTTTGAAAACAGGACAAAAATATTTATTTTGAGAGCTTCCGTTACGTCCGCTGCGTAAATGATTGAAGTTAAGTAAAAAATTGAGTGTTACTAAATTGATTCTCTTACAATAAAATTCTAAATAAGTTTTAAAATATTAGCTCCGCGACGGAAGTACACGTGATGGGAGTAAATGCGACGGAAAACGTGATTTTGAATTACTAATACCACACCTCTCTCTTTTTCCCACTCTCAAGTGACGCAAACGAAGTTGTGGGGATCAGTTCTAACTCAAGTAAGCGACGCGACGGGAGTAAATGCGACGGGAAACATTATATTACTTAAAATATTTATACCATACCTCTTTCTCACTCTTATGGTGACACAAATGAAGTTGCGCGGGTCAGCCAGTCGTAAATATAAATAAATAATCAAAGCAGTCGATCATTGGTTTTAATCGATTCATATAAATTGAATCATTTTAGAATAGATATGCTCTTCCCTTAAGTCAACAGCCGCCATGATATATTTGATGGCTGTCAGGGCGGAAAATGCATTAGAAACTGTTAAAATACTTTTGTGTTTGCCCTAGTACTACGAATGTTTTATTGTTAAATTAAATCGTAAAAGACATTTACAGAAATTAACATAATTTTCGATTTGAAGTACTACTTCGTTTAAAGTGATACCATAAAAAAACATTGCCCTTTTTCAATAAAAAATAAAACCGACTTCCAACAAATCCTGAAAAATAAAATTTACTTAGCACAAAGTAAAATGTATTTTGATTTATCAGATTTTATTCAATATAGTATTGAATATAATAATTTGTTGGAAGTCGGTTTTATTTTTTATTGAAAAATTTTTTAAACGCATAATTTCATCATACATTACCTAAATTATTTCAATAGCAATTACGTTCCTTTCCTACCTATCTACAGATTGTAAAACTACACGTTTCAGTAAATATAAAGCTAATAAATCAATGGCTGTTGTCGCTTGAAATAGTTCTCAGTCATTGTTCATTAATATTTGTGACTGTTATAATTTTGGATGTCACTGTATTTGGCTTTCGCTAATAATGACGGTACCCAGAGACTTGCCTTATTTTTAATGTGAGGAAAATCCTACATGGATGCTATGCCGGGCTCCTACCGACTAAATATCACACGTTCCATACCTAATGCCTACGGTTGAGAGCCACGGGTAAGCCCTCGGAAGGATGACCCCTAGATTCCCAACAGGCCTTTACTACCACTGCGGTCTCACCTAGGGGGGGTTCGGGTGCCATCCCGCATCTTTGGGGGGATTGTTCGGATGTTACCCTGCGTCTTGGGGTTTGTGGCGTGAGTGAAATTTTGACGTCACGCTGCCGTCTTGGGCCTGCTTCTGTAAGGACCAAACTGTCCTCAGGCCCCGGTCATGGAAGTCGATAGTCTTGGGCGAAGACAAGTCTGCGGCAACCCCGCCGCAGACTGTGGAACCCAAGTGGGTGAAAACTCTCCCGTTCCCTCCCCGCCGTCTCTTTCACGAGCATGACCTGCTCGCAAAAACACGCAGTGGGTTCGCACTTACTCCCACTGGAGAATATGGCTCACACCATTGTCACCAGCGAGAGAATGTCGACGTTCAGACCTGCCACGAGGACATGTCGTTGTTGCTCCCACGTTGTGCCCTCCACCAATGTGTGAAGCGCTGTGCCCACGCCACGCTGCCCTCCTTGCAGTGCCAGCACTGCAAGGAGGGCAGCGTGCCGTGCGCAGCTTGCTCAGCCGTGGTTTTCCGGTGTATTCGCCACAGATACTTACCGAAGCTCCCGTGCCCAATAAGCATCTCTCCAGTCACTTATCTATGACCGGTCTGACCGCCCCGATTGTGGCGAATTCCCCCCTTGGTTGCTCAAGTCACCCGTTTTTCAGGTAGAGCTGGGACCACCGAGCCTTGATTTCTCGAGACGCAGGCCTATGGCCCCCAGCGCTTCCTTGCGCCATTTAAACAATGACGCAAGAGCCCTCGCTTCCAAGAGACTTGCCCTGTCTCTCAAGTTGGAACGAAACTGAGTATTAGGTACATTTAAAATAATCCGACTTTATACACGAACTTTTATAGTTCAGTTCTCAGAATATAAAATTTACAGATTATTATTATGAACTTAGTTAGGTAGGTACTGAATTTTAAAATTTGAGATGGTTATAGAGTCCTACAGTAGTCTATCCCTATAGAAGTTTAGTTTGAACCCACGCAAACAAACAGTTGTTGATTTCTGAATAAATTAACCCACAGCCCGAATGATTGATTGCAACAATTTTCACAGAAAGGTATATTTCGAAGGGCATCACAATTAAGGGTAGATATTTACCTTGAAAACGGTACCTATATTGTAACGAACAAAAGGCCTGCCTAAATGTTTACATTTCATTTGAAATTTGAGTATTACAACAATATTGACCAATGTGTGGAGTATTTTAAGCCGATCAGACCAACAATGTCTATTATTATACCTGTATACTGGCCTGGTCTTATTAATTCTGCCTATGTAAGTATGTACTAAGTCGGTTGAATGCATTTTGTGGTTGAAATGTTTAGAGAGGTGGGATGCCGGGTGGGATAGGTGGAACAGCCGGAAAAATACCTGTCCTGTAGGTTTGCAATAAACATTTATTTATTTATTTTACACCTATATCACAGAACGGTAGGCAGAAATAAAGAAATTAATAACACATCTTGACACCCGTCGGGAGTCCTGGAACATCCTTCCGAGGGCTTACCCGGGGCTCCCAACCATAGGCTATTGGGCGTTACATGAGGTTTTTTAGTTGGTAGGAATCCGGCATAGCATCCATGATGGATATTCCCTCACGTTAAAAAAAACACACACCTTGACACTTCCAGATGTGTGTTTTATTCCCACGTATTGCGTTATAATGACTGTAACTTAATTATTCTTAGTCAAAGACAAATGGTTTACAAACCGTTCCGTAAAATAAAATAAAATAAAAAAATAAAATAAAATTTATTCCCTTTGAAATTTTTAAAAAAATTATTTAGGTTTGTCAAAATTTTTGTGACTCTACCGGGGGTTCGGAAATACTACAGACTGAGAAGAACACCCCAAGAAACTCAGTCTGGTCCCTACTCTTCTAGTATCTTAGTATCTAATACAGTTTTTTTTAATGTAGAAAGGAGCAATTCGTGTCACTGCCAGGCAGCCTTGTCTTCTAGAAAGTCTTTAATGCTATAATAAGCTTTCTGGCACAATTTAAGTTTTATTAGTTTTTTAAATTTATTAACTGACAAACCTGTTATGGCTGTCGGCAATGTATTGTACATTCGAATACAATTGCCCGCAAAAGAATTGCTTATTTTATTAAGCCTAAATCTAGGTACAGCCAATTTATTCTTATTTCTTAAGTTTAGATTATGGATATCACTATTTTTAATAAATTTACTGTTATTTTTATGAGTATATAATAAGTTTTCATATATGTACTGTGAATACACAGTAAGTATGTTGATATCCTTAAACTTTTCTCTTAATGACTCCCGAATCCCCATACCATAGATAGCCCGGACAGCCCTTTTCTGCAACACAAAGATAGATTCGATGTCGGCAGCGTTACCCCATAATAGTATGCCATAGGTCATGACACTGTGAAAATAGCTAAAGTAGACAAGACGCGCTGTTCTAATGTCTGTCAGTTGTCGGATCTTTTTAACGGCATAGGCTGCAGAGCTCAGTCTGCCCGAGACTTTCTCGATATGAGGCCCCCACTGCAAGTTGGAGTCTAACTTTATGCCCAGAAAGACAGTTTCATCAACCAATTCTACTTGATCATCCCTAATCTTAATACTGGTGTTAACGAGCCTAACATTTGGCAAGGTGAATCTAATACATTTTGTTTTAGTTTCATTTAACAATAAATTATTTGCGTTAAACCAGTGGACTACCCTAGAGAGGGCATTGTTTACTTCGTCAAGATCGCGTTGTCCACGTTCAACTTTAAATATTAAAGATGTGTCATCAGCAAACAAAACTACCTCGTGATCGTCTCTTATAAGGTGAGGGAGATCATTTATGTACACTAAAAATAGAAAAGGTCCCAGAATTGAACCCTGAGGCACCCCCATTGTTACAGCAGAACCATGTGACTGTTTACCATTTATAACTACTTTCTGTACTCTATCTCTTAGGTAAGAACTAATTAAATCCAAGGCCGTCCCCTGGATCCCATAATGATCAAGTTTTTTAATTAAAGTCTGATGCTGGACGCAATCGAAGGCCTTAGATAGGTCGCAGAATACACCATAAGCATCATACGACTCCTCCCAGGCCTCATATATATACTCTAATAATTTGATTCCAGCATCCGTGGTAGACCGACCGCGCGTGAAACCGAATTGTTTAGTATGGAATAGTTTATTTGTATTAAAATGATTTTGCATTTGATTAAGCATTACCTTTTCAAAGATTTTACTAAACGTGGGTAGTACAGAAATAGGACGAAAATTGGACGGATCCGAGGTGCTACCCGATTTAAACAGAGGAGTTATTTTACTAAACTTCATTAAGTCAGGAAACACACCACTATCAACACAATTATTAAATATTATTGATAATTCAGGAGCAACCATTTCAATTAACGAATTAACTAAATGTACAGAAATTCCCCAGAGGTCAGCCGTTTTCTTAATATTTAAAGATTTAAAAGTTTTTATGATAGTGTGTAAACTAATTTTACTGAATTTGAATATTTCATTACAGCAAGGAACATTTGCTTTCAACAAGGATTCTGCTATTGGGGTAGAAGAACCTAGGGCTCTGGTCAAATCTACTGGAATACGAGAAAAAAATTGTTCAAATTCGTTAGCGACTTCGGCATCTGTTGTAATTATGTTACCATTTACTTTAAGTTTAAAATTATTATCATTTGATTTTGCTTCGCCTCTTTCTGCGTTAATTATTTTCCAAGTAGATTTAACTTTGTCTACACTATTGATAATTTTATTACTTATATACTTTCTTTTGGCCGCTAAGCAGTCTGCTTTAAACTTTTTTGAATAAGTTTTAACATAATTTAGAAATTCATCTGTTCTATTAAGCTGTCTTTCTGAGTATAGTTCATACAGTTTTAATCTACTTTTATGTATATCCTCAGTGGCCCATTCACTGAAGACTGGCCTGTCACCGATTGTGACTTCCTTAGACTTGAATATGGAGTTGAACTCATTGTAAAAGGAATCAAAAAATAACTTATAACTTACATTTGGATCTAAGCCAGTGTCTAAAAATGGAAGTTTATTGCAAAGTCCAACTCGCATACGTTCCAAGCGGTCACCAGTTACTGGTCTACATAATATTTTACGTCTTTTAACTTTTTCTCTTGTGATCTTGAAAGATGCTATTTGCCCAGTATGATCTGATTTTATCTTATTTATAATACTCTTACTTTCTGGCAACATATCACTGTATATATTGTCCAGACAAGTAGCTGTTGTATCACAATATCTAGTAGGCTCTAAAAATAAGTTAGTGAGATTGTGTGATTTAAATAAATTTAAGATATCATTGGTCTGACGCGTATTTATAAGTATATTAACATTAAAATCACCGCACACTATTAGGTGTTTATTAGTTTTTCCAAGTTTAAATAGCACTTTATCCATTACTTCCTCAAACTCACAAAAGGGTGAGACTCCAGGTTTATATACGCATACTACTATGAATTGCTCCAATTCTACGCATGATATTTCAACTGTACACTCTACAGAGAGGGACACAACATCTTTCCGTTCCTTATACTTTAATTTCTTATTTAATAAAATCAACGAACCCCCCCGTGTTGTGTTGACCCTGCAGAACGCACTACCAACCCGGTGACTACTGAAACTGAACATGAGCTCATACTCCTTACGCATATGCTCTGTAAGACAAACAATTTCAATATTTTCTGAGCTCATGAACAGCTCCAATTCAAACTCTTTGACCTGCGTTAATGTTGCAATATTATAATGCACCAGGCTGATATAATTTACATTTTTTAATTTAGTTTTGTTCGGAGGACAGTTTCCGATATAGTTATGGTTTGCAATTAAATTCAACTCTATCAATTTACAATTTTGGCTAGAGGGTAATTCCTCTGTTGTCCCAGAAGTTAATTTAAATTACTTGGAACAGATTCCAAAGTCCTACATCTACTCTGCTCAAATAAAGCAGTTTTGTCAGCCAAGTTTTTGGCTAAAGAGTAAAAATAACTGAATAGCAAACTTGCTATTTGTCTTTTATAATAATTGGGTAGACATTACCTACCCTTGTGATTATTATAGACTTTATACTTGCTATGTGACAAATTTGTGTCAAATACAGAATTAAAGTCAATTACATTAAATTTATTATTATACTGACTTATTAAGTTTAAACGTAAATTCATCTTATATCTAAATGAATTTTCCGAATCTGGCACACCTTTTATAAATGGAAGTGTGAACATTACAACTTGTATGGCATTTAAGTTTAAGATGTAATTCATGTATAGAGACAAATCATCATTGCTAATTTTGCCCCTGTTTGCACAGAAAATTATTATTTTACTGTTAGCGTCAAATTTATATTCTATTATCTTTTGCATAATATCACTTAATGAAGCACCCGGATAGCAATTATTAATAACCGAGTAATAACTTGAATTTAAGTTTTGTTTTAAAAATGAACTAAGATTGGTACCAATATCATCACTAAATACAATTAATTTAGTACAACTATTACTATTATTTACACTGTCACACAATATATCCACTGATGTACTGGGTGAGCACATGGTAATGGGAGCTAGGGGCTCAGCGGTAACCGGTTCGCCCTGAGCCTCCACCGGCTCAATTGCTTTAGGGCAGTTAATATTGCATGAGTGGTCATTTAGGAAACAATTAAGGCGCTCAGTGTTATCATTTGATGTTTTGAGTACCTTATCTATGGTTAAAGAACATTTAGTAAAGTCCTTAAGGGACCATTCATATTTTTTAGTCATATATTGTAGCTCAAATTGCAAACTTTGTATTTTTGATTCTAATTTTTGTGTGTCAGTGCAATATTTTAAATGGCTTTGTTCCAGCTCTAACATTGACAATTTAGCTTGTTCTCTAAATTTTAAACAAGAACCTATATTTTTACACTTCTTGATTAACATTTTATGCAGTTTTAATTGCTTTTTTGATTTTTGTATAAACTTTTTAATTCTAAGATATTTTTTTAGTTTATTTCTGCTGCAAAACAAAACCGACTTGTCCTGTTGATATGGACTGTCACCTGTAAGATCTATAGTAGTCAAGTCCAGGTTTTGAGAATTTGAAGAAGGAATAAACTGCGGGATACCACTCATTAACTCACTATAAAGATTATCAGTTTGTTTAGCAGTAACTTTCTCAGCAGCTTCTTCCAGGTGTGAGATCTGTCCCTGGGCATCCCTTAGCTCCTGTTCCAGAAAGGTAGTCCTCCTCAAAGTTTTCTCATACTCGTCACTGCACTCTTGGAACCTATCTACTATTGACTGAAGGTGGTCCCGCTCCGCAACAATGTCATCATAACTAACATGAAGTTTTGATAATTCGCATTTTAATTTTTTTGTGTCATTCAAAGCGTTTATCAATAAGTTTTCATTCTCTTCTCTTTCCTTCTCCAACTGTTCACAGAGCTCTGTTTTACATTTAAGCTCCAGCAACACCAACTGAAGTTTGGTTTCCTCCTGCTGGCGGCCGAGAGCTCTGCGACTACGGGTATTCATATTATTAATAAGAAAGTGCAATTAAACGCGAATTATATTGATGATGGAGCTCTTTGTACAGTTTATGGTAAGAAGTAACAAGGTTATGTATGTACCGGCAATAAAATTATACTTAATATTTTTATGTACTTACGCAAATACACCGACCGTCGTCAACGTCGAGTAAACGCTTATACAAGTATAATAATTCTACTCACGAGAAACAGTCGATTTAGTATGTATTTACGTGAAAAAGAAAACATTCAACATTCGAAAAAACCGGGTACCTGACTCGTCACTTTTTACACCAAAATACACGGACAGAACACTTTTATTAAATTATCTGACTATTTTAGGACACTATTAATGTGATGATATTGGTTTTAGTTGGTTTAAAATTGTTTAAATACTAATTATCTAATTAATTTTAAAAATATTTTTAGAGAGCTAAAATTTTTGACAGTTCGATTGTGTTGCCAGACTCGAAAAAAAACTAACTCACGATATAAAACCGTTCCGTAACATACGAGTAATGACGTAAAGTAATACAAGTGAGACCGTTTGAGCCTAGTTTGAGAACCAGTAACCTGTACTAATATGTAACATTAGTATAGGCATTAATTGTGAGATCCTATAATGTCAACCACAATTTTTGATGCAAATAAACTATTATTATATTAATATTATTACTCCCTGAATACCATTTTCTTCACCTGATACTGTAAGTTCTTGATACTGTAACTGTAAGTTCCTGATACTGTAAGTTCTTTTTTGGGTTCGGTACCAAAAGCTTTTTCCTAGTCTTCTTACAGACTAGGAAAAAGCAGTCTGGTTGCCTTAGGACTGCTTTTTCCTATCCTGGTATTTGTCTTATCCCACATCCAAATTTCATTTCCTGAGGAGTTCGGTTCGTCAGTACTCCCTTACGGTTGGTTATGATTAAGGTCGGTTGTGGTTATCCAGAACTGTTGTACGTTATGATTGACGAATCGAGGGTGTCAGGTGGGTTCCTGTACCTCTCCTTCTTTATTATCTATCTACAATAAATTTCCGCCATGTAACGCCTGATTCCATTTAATAGATAACGACCATTTTCTAATGTACTTTCTTTCCGTTTGCATCCGTTATGTATGACGTCTCGCTTTAAATCTCAAGCCTCTCTTCATCAATCGTATTTAACACACAATTGGAAATTAAATGATGAACTTTTAACAAGATATCGGAAATTTATTAAAATAAGTATTAGAAAGTGCGATGTGCGATGAATTTCCAATATGTTGCTAAATAAATCTGTCATTCACACTTTGATACTCAAAAATGATGTTCAGATGAGTTGTTAAATGATGACCAGAAAGTTACGAATTATTGTGAATAAGGGGTTAAGTCTGTTGTAAGGCTTTCACGTGTTCATTCTATACATTTTTAAGCACAGATATTTTCTTAATTCTGTGTTTTTACTAATGATTGTTTGGGTTTCATTTTCGTGACCTGCGAACACTACACAGTAATGATCATGGTTATTGCAATACAATAAATTGCGACATCAAAATTGGTAACCTTTGGGTTGGGAGTCCTGGGGTGTCCTTCCGAGAGCTTACCCGGGGCTCCCAATCGTAGGCTGTTAGGTAGGATACGTGTGACTTTTTGTCAGTAGGAGTCCGGCATAGCATCCATGTTGGATTTTTCTTACGCCATTTGGATTCATAATTCGGAATACGTGCAGCAAAAAATTTTAATCCCTGTCGTAAAAATTTGCGCCATTGGATGAGCGGGTTTCACATAAATAGTTAATGTTTATATTATGAAAAAGAATTTCATAGAGCTATCCTTTTAATAAATTATTAATGACGAATTTCGACGGCCAACGAGACTCTTGTACATAAATATATGTATTTATGTACCCACAAACTGGCGAGTCAACATAAAGTTACCCAGAACGAAAATATATTATACTGATTCTTATTTATATGTTAGTCTTAGGTAAAGCGGATTAGGGTCAAATTTTATTCCAACTAGAGTTATATTTCCTACTTATATGCCAAGATTTATGGTAAGTACTACTGGCTCCCAATCATTTTCAGGAGAGTTTGTCGGCAATAGAACCTATTTACTTACTTATTAGACTTTCTTCTGGTCGTTCAATATTGTTTATGTTCATTGAATATGCGATTTTTGGGGTTCCGTACCCAAGAGTGAAAACGCGACCCTATTTATACGAGACGGGACTACGCTTATATGTCAGAAAGATGAACAATACCTAGTTAGCTAGATGAACTTTTCACACATGATAGGGATAGCAGCATTATAGCGAGTTTGGTTGTAAACGTTCATAGGCTGCGGAGACCATCAGTACCACTGGTGGGCCGTATGCTTGTCTGCCATCTTAGTGGTATGGTAGTAAAAGAAGCCCTCGGAAGGATGTTCCAATACACTTAACCTTCTTTGTAAAATTATGAAACTGAGTTCAAACGCAAAAACGAGTCGTGAGGCCTCGGGCCCGGCTCTACAGTTGTTAAAGCCCGGACGCTACCCAACCAGGGCTGAGTTACTTGTAGAACTTTACACAGCTACACTGTGGTACCAACTCAAACCACGTGCCGTGGGTACCTGAATGCGTCAGAGCCTAGTCCGTTAGTAAGGAGGTGTAGCTTGCAGGTGAGAGCACTTGGGCCCCCCGGAAATCGGTGATAAATAAAAAGGGATGGTACAGACTTGTAAGTGACCGCGGAACACCTAGGTGGACCAGGGGTACAAAAGTTAACCGTGGAACACCAGGTGGGCCAACGTGACTCGAGTTAATCGTGGACCACCTAGGTGGACGAAATAGGTGTACCACGGGTCAGAAGGGGATATTTGGTTTTATTTATGCACAACTGAAACATCCGTAAACCAAGTGTTGAATATTCGCAATTTTATTTTTTCAGGCGCCACAGATCACTTGACTTTATTTAAGCATATTTTTATTCATCAAAGAAAGGACATTTAGATTACTAAGCACATAGTTTGTAAGATCATACTGCACAGAGCCAACCACAATGCAAGCCAGAGACTCCCCCATACTAGGAATTAAGCTGTGTTTTGGTGGGGAGGACCCAGCGCGACAGAGGATTGCCCCCGTACAGTGTACCATCCAAAACGTCACATATAAAGTGCTATACTACTGGTCCCATGAAATAGGCAAGCCTGTTTTATTTGGAACCAATGTTAGCTTATAACTATTGTTAAGCGTATAAAGTGATTAAACACAAAAAGCAATTATGCTTGCTAAATGCGAAATTTCGAACCCTGTGTCACAAGTCTGCTATTTCTATATATCCGAAGGGGTATGCAGAGGCATAGTACACTTACTGACTTCAGTGTGGGTGAGCCTATTGCCTCACTGTATGAACAGGCAGCATGCCTACTATTTGCAGTAAGGCAACACCGAGAACTATGGGACGATGATTTAGCTATGAAAACCGTCAAAGTGTACCATAGCCGATTTATATTGTCCTAAAAATACGATTCTGTTATGCAAAAAAAAAAAATAATAGCAAAATTATGACCCTGGTAGGTGTGTGACTATCTGCCAACTGTCGGGTTCAAAATAAGTTAAATTAATAGGTGGTAAGCATATTGCCACGGTAATACTGTTATATATTACCGTGCTATTGCCGTGTACGCGACTAGGGGTAGAAGACACGAACAAAAATTAAACACCATTCTTTCATAGTTCATGAGATACATAAAACATATAAGTACTATGGCTTTGAAATAAGCGGGATAACACCCGAAACCCACCCAAAGACGCGGGACAGCACCCGAAGAGGTGAGGCCGCAGTGGTAGCCGTAGGACTGTTGGGACTCCTTCCGAAGACTTACCCGAGGCTCCCAACCGTAGACTGTTACTTATACGTGGGGTTTTTTAGTCGGTAGGAGTCCGGAACGTGAGGAACATGAGCAACGTGAGGAAAATCCTACGCATCCATGTAGGATTTTCCTCACGTTAAAAAAAGGCTTTGAGATAAGCCTCCCTAAAAGAATTATTGCTTTGAATAAATAGCAAATTGAAACAATTTTTTTTCATTTTATTGCCATAGGTAAGCAATAAAATGCAAAACCACCTATCAATAGCATTGAGTTATAATGTTAGACGTAGTATTTATATTAGTTCAATGATCAATAGCCTATTCAGTTAGAAAACACAGGACCTACCTATATAAGTTTTGTAGGATTTTATTGAATTTACAATATTTGTGTGATCGGGCCTATAGATCTTGGTTCTCAACTTTAAATTGGTAACTTTTTAAAAAGTATATTTGAAATTAAGGCGTGGGTTACTTTCTCAGACCAATAAATTGATTCTTTTGAGGTAACTTTATGGAACATGTGAATTTTTAAAGATAAGTACCTAAATGTTTCGAAAACTTGTTTTCATCAAAAGCCGTGTTTCACTACAAAAATATTTTGAGCTCAGGCACACAAGCAGTCATGTGGAAGGCAGTAGGCCGTTCTCATATTCAGTTTGTTTAATTAAAATGCCGACCAAGTGCGAGCAGGACTCGAACACGCAGGGTTCCGTGCAAAAAAAAACGGTAAAATCTCCACGTCATTTTCTGTTTCAAGTATTTGCTGATATCTGTGAATAAAATCTACTACCTACCTAGCTTTTACAATTCATGAAATACGGGCTGACAAACAGACGGATAGACACCGGAGTCTCAGTAATGGGGTTCCATTTTTACCCTTTGGGTACGGAACTCTAAAAGAATAGGTTGGTAGGTACTATTTAGGTAAGGGTTACAGCTTGTTAGGACAGCATCGAACTCAGACTTTCTGAAGGCAATTTTAGGTAGGTCTAATACATTAACTAAGTACCTACTACGCTACCTTAAAGGTGTCTTACCACCGCTTTTCTTTAAGGTAGTCTTGTTATTTTGTAGTAATAATAGAATTGCTTTGGAATCTTAGAGTTCTATGGTGCTGATTTTGTGATATTGTACACATACATACATATGGTCACGCCTTTGTCCCCAAAGGGGTAGGCAGAGGCATATTATATGCCCTCATTTCACCTTTTGTATAATTTGCCCCACGTAATAGGTGGTGAGCTGTATTGCCGTGTTTAAATGGACAGGCGCAGGTTGTGACTGCCTGCTGTTGAAATAAAGCCTTCAACTTAGCTTAACGACTGCCATTGTACTGGCAACCGAGCCCAACGGCTTAACGGGCCTTCCGAAGCACGGAAACGCTCAAATAAATGTCACATGGATGGTCACCCATCCATGGACCGGCCATAGTGAAAGTTGCTTACTGCAGTGATCGTTTACAGAACACTGAGTCCGCGGCGCCACGAGCGCTTTGTGTGATATTGTTGACATGTTAATTATGTGTCTTTCGCAGAATTATTCAATCCCCAAATCTTTCGAATAACACTTTAATTTATTTTATAAACATACAACAAAGACTACTCGTTTTAATAGCGGCGTTTTCCCTGAAAGAAAACGCATATTAAAATACTTACCTAATTCGAAGCTTATATAATGAGATAGGCATATCCGTTACCCGTAGGCTTATCTTACTCATGTTTGATGACGTATTTCCGTCGACTCACCAGCAGATGGCGCCACCTATGAACTTATAAAAGAACATGGCGTCCACTTTGTCCTCATTGGCTTTTATTCACCAGGCAGATTTAAAAAGTAAGCTTCGAATTAGGTAAGTATTTTAATATGCGTTTTCTTTCAGGGAAAACGCCGCTATTAAAAGTACTTGACCGTAATTCGAAGCTTATATAATGAGAAATGTTTGTTTTCGCCTGGTGAGTGACGGAAACGCCAATGTGATTCTAATTTATTTTTAGGAAAATAATATTATACAATGTTGTATGTATGGTATCTAGATTTATAATCTTTACCATCTTGAACAACTTCATATGTAATCTTAAACAGACTAAATAAGGAATCTTATTTAAGGAGTAGTAAGTATTCCTTCTATTGACAGGATTAAATAATTGCGAATTATTATTATATTTGATTGGTGGTAGTAGCTGACATTATTACTCGACGATAAAAATTTTTGAAATCCATCGTCATTTACCTCGTGTTAAGGATTATTTTGATCTTACCACCACCACCAATTCTTAGAAGCTGCTGTTGACCGGGTAGTGCCGGGGCTAGAATAGTTATAAATAAACTATTAGACTGTGTAGTCTCATATCGGTTACTCTGATATCCTAATTTCTATCTAGAATAAAGGATTCAATTGATTAGTCGTAGGTGTTATCTTTGTTTACAATAGTTTTCCAACCAGATTGTCTGAAATGAAAATGATCAGTTTCCGACACTTGATTCGGGCCTAAAAGTAGTACCTATGACGTGAGTTAATACAATCGAGCAAAGTTAGATCGTGGTTGCGGCGACCTAAGCATAAAATCACTATGACGAGAAACCTGAAAAATGTTCTCTTTGTATCAATACTTGGTAATATTGAACTAAGTCATCAATCCCAATATCAATGAATATGTGACTTAACTTTCTTTACATTTTTTACAGAAATCGACCAAGATAATATGTTTAACCAAAACATGCGAACTATGTAAAGTTGACTAACGGTTTCTATATTATCAAGAGCAGCAACAACAGATTTATGTAACAGAATCGTATTATATAATAACCATGAATAAAATTCAAGTCGGTTAAAACTGTAAAATTTATAAGTATCTTAAAAGGTAGGTCTCAAGGAGCTCAATAGTAGAAGTTTTTGATTTAATATCTGTTATTTACCTCTTGCCCCCCCCCCTCCACATTTCCACAGATTCTCTATGTGAGGTGGTGGGAGACCTGTCGAGGTGTTTAGTAGAAGGAAATAAATAATGTTTATTAGGTTCTTTTGCAGGTTCTGCAGAACGAATGGAGCTTACAGAGCTCTCGCTTTGAGATCTGCCCTCTATTATTACTTGTGCCATCGCGGCACCACAAACACTCCTGTTGACCGATTAAGGTGTGACAGCATCTTGGGTATTAAAAATGGTGGTGAAAGTAATATCCACACATTACAAACAGGCCTATCATGTGTAGTGTTCTCCATTTCATAATAGGAATATTGTTTGTAGGCAATCTTGCCTTAGTGGTGTTTGAAGCAGGATGCTCACAAAAAATACCCGGAGGAGCTGATACATATGGTATCGGCTCGGAATGCAGTGTATGGTGAAGTCAATTTGATGTCGAACCATTACACGCAAGCTGACGAGTTAAGTTCGTCAAGGCAATTGATTTGGTCTCGTCCCTCTGGGGGATGGACTACAACTGCTTTGAATGAGTACAGACTGTAACACAGTACTGGTATATGATTTCGAATCATGTGTAAGATTATCAACATCTCTATTGATGCAGTGCAATCTTTGTTATTCTAGGCCCTCGAGCCTGTTAGAGAAATGTTTTCTAGCTGGGCTCCCAAGCGAAATCTGACGCGTCCGTGGTAAGAAAGCATCTCGGATGGAAAGCTTGTAAAATTGTCGAGAACCGGTAATTGCGGACCCACTATTGGTGTTCCACTTGTACCACTCCGTGCACTACTATTTAATTCAGTGGGTTGTCGGTTAGGGGATTGACCGAATGTGGCGCTGAGGTGAAGCTACCTCTAGGCACTGCGAAAGTGGTAAAAATTCAAAAGACCCACCAAAGTTGAATTTTCTTTAAAAGAACTAAGTTTCTTTGATTTGGAATTAAATAAATCTTCCTTTTATGTCTAATATCTTTTCTTTTGGTATTGGACTTTCAGGTAGTTCTATGTCTATCGCATAACGATATGAGAGGTTTCTTTGGGAACCTATTATTGTTTTCTCCCAATTGTCTAACCATCCCTGGTTGAAGAGTTTTCAAGGCTATTTGTACGTGTTTGTGAAGAGTAACAGGATTTTGATGCGCAAAATGAGATTTTGTGTAGGTAGACGAGTATTTGAATACTCTTATTCTATAGAAATCGAGGCACCCAGATGGTGAGAAACGAAATGTTTTGGGTGCGGCTTACCCGAGCGGAAGACAAGAATGTGCTCTGAGAAAGAATAATGTACACTACGTCAGCTTTATCATGAAAATAAGCTTGACTGAGATGTATTTTGCACATCCAATCTCGTGGTTGGAGGAAATCTGGTAAACGGAACATGCTGAAAGATAGAATTATTCTAGCTTCACAAAGGCGTACAATGTCCTAAAACTGAATTCTGGGCGGATGACCCATCGCTATTTGAAGTTAGGAAAAGTGGAGAAACCAAACTTGGTGACAAAGGAACTAGTTTTAGAGTGCCTTGAGCATTCATCTTTTGAACCATTGCACAATGTGGTCATTTTAGTTAAAAAGGAAACCTTTTTTAAAAAGAGTTCGTTGTATGGATTCTTAAGTATTTAAAGCAATTAGTATTCCACCTTAGTCAAGTTTTCCATAGCATTTTAACATAAAGTGAAAATTTACAACTTTGTCAGGACGGGACTTAAACAGAGTTCGGTGTAAATTTAAATGTGGGAAGGTTATCAGTTTTGAGCAGGATTCGAACCTGCGTCCTCTCGAATACCGTGCAGGACGGATTGGAGTTTCTGGATAAAGGGAATGCGGTACCCTTTTATAAATTTAAAACTTTCTGGTACTCTCGTTCCTTACCAACGTATTTTGTACAGAGTTAACTGACCGACATAGAATGACAGGGTCATATCATTTAGTGTTTCCTTTGCTGGTGTGGGCAGAGGATGTTAGACCTCTCCTCGTCTCTTTGAGAGCCTCGAGCTCGGAAATTTCGTAATTGAAGGGACATCCTTGCATGGTTACTTAGTATGTTATCGTACGCCTGGTTACTATCGTATATTACAATTATTATAGATACACAATATTGTACATACCCCTCGAGGGTGGTTACTGGTTAGTGTTAAACTTCTCAGTCTCTTTGAGAGCCTAAAGCTCAGAAATTTCATAATTGAAGGGACATTTACTGTCGTATGCCCAATTATTATGGATATTGTACACACCCCTCGAGAGTGGTAACTGTAATACAGGCCTAAAAAGGCTCTTGGTACAATGGAATCTGGACTCTATTCGATGGAGATCTGATCTTGACGCCTGATCCTCTCGAAGGCTGGCGTAATGATTTGGATGAACTTTTTTCGGGGTCATCCTTTTTGGAGATCGAAGACCAAAATGCATGCCTTCCCGAGTGCCGTTGAAAGGCTTCAGCCTCGAAAATGTATGTGTTTGAAGACGATATTTTATCAAGGTTCATTTTTAAGAATTGGGTCTTTGACAATTCTGAGAATAATATATGAAATCAGATCTATGGCCGCAAGCCATTTGTAATAAATTGATAAAAGATTTATGGAAATCCTATTATTAAAGTAGGTCTTCAATTTTGTCATAAATATTTTCGAAGAAACTTAAGTTTTTCAAAAGATTCTCTTTGTTTAAAAATACAAAAGGTTTTGGCAGCAAAAGCCTTTTGACAGAAAGAACCTTGTCAGCTTTTTCAAAATGTAGCAGGGATTCGAATTGTCGGATCTCCCCGTTTTTGTTTAGGTTGACGAACCCAGGACTATGATTTTACAATAGTGGGTATCAGCATATTATCTTATCAAGGCAATTTGTCGCCAAAACGTGTCTATCAACCTCTTAGGTTATACTGTGTCTTATGATCTTGGGTAACCGAAATCTCTTTTAATGCTGTCCCTATATAAAATACGAAGCAAGGATGATTGTTTCTATCATCCTCGTAATTTAACCTCTGATCTGTGAAGAAATTTACACTTGGTCAGGACCAGTGTTAGGTAATAAGAAATAACTCACCTATTTCCATCATCCTTATCTGGTTTAGTGGAAGTCGGCTTCTTTTACTCCACTTACGACAATGCACGTGGCGTCGCGATCGCCCTTATTTGAAGTTCGAGCTAAATGAGCTGGAACTGTAGCTATTTGACGTACCTAATACAGTAACTGGAGCTCATAGCGCGCTTCTGAAATACTCCACTTGGATTAGCTCACTTTCTAAGGATGGAGGATTCATTTCTATCAAGAAACCAAACTAAAAGAAATAGTATTATGTTAGGTACCTAAAATTTAAGTACTACTTTCATGGTGAACATTTAGTTATTACTTTGACACACTCGTACGTATTCAGAAACTTGGGATGATTACGATTTTACCCATAATAGGCCATATTTTTACATGTATAGGAACATCTAGTAATTAATGTGCCTTTATGTGGGTAGGTATAAAAACATTTTGAAAATATTTTCTATATTTGGCGGTACTTACGCTGTACATACACGAAGCAAATAATATCTAAAAAAAAAGTATTAGTACCTATGAATGCAATCTATAAAATCAGTTTGATATTAGCTGTAACTAAAGATATTAAATAAAAGAAACTGCAACCTCGAAAGGTTTACGTGCTATTTTAAAATAATAGGTTATTTCACGTTATGACGTATAACACTCTTATGTGATCGTAAAAATATGAAGTAAAAACATACCTGAGACTTAAACGAACGGTTAAACCGTTAAATATGTCTGTAGGTTCACTTACTTCAATCACAAGTCACTTGTTTTAGATTCACTGTATATTCAAACGAACGGCAAAGCCGTTAAATAATTATTTCTGTAAATTCACTAACTTCATCCCAAGTCACTTTTTATAACTTTACTAGGTATATAACTAGTAACTAGAAAAAAATAAATGCACTAGCAGGTGTTCCTGCTATATCCTTTTGCTACGGGAATCAAAACGCCAATGAGGACAAAGTGGACGCCATGTTCTTTTATAAGTTCACAGGTGGCGCCATCTGCTGGTGAGTCGACGGAAATACGTCATCAAACATGAGTAAGATAAGCCTACGGGTAACGGATATGCCTATCTCATTATATAAGCTTCGAATTACGGTCAAGTACTTTTAACATTTTGTTAAAATTGTATTTATCTAATAATAATTATTATTATTATTTTTTTGGTGACCGCCACAATGCAGAAGATAAATTATTATAAGTACTACGTCACCTTAATTATGAATTGCGAAGATCTACATCCCCAAAATCCACCGTTAGGCTTCGGTCCACAATCCTTGTTCACCTTGCCTGGTCGGACGATCCTCTATTTGTATCTGGGAAACATCTCCACCTCAAATACCTAACTTAAAAAATTCTATTCAAACGTTATCCTATTTAGATCATAAGAATGATGATATTAGGACATTTTTCTAAGGGATGTAACACAATGCTGTTCAGTGTTACTCACCAACTAGCGCGAGGTAGCTATGCAGAGAACTCTTTCCCAGGGCGCCTTACTACAGAGATTCCAGTGTGCGTGCAAAGGTAGGCTAGGGCTCTCACGAAAACAGCCAGGTAGGGTGTACACACATATATTTATAAGGTTCTCAGAGCTACAGATACAATAAGAAGAAGTTATACACTAAGAGACATATATAGACTAGATAGTCTTAAAAGTAGATACTATGTCTATGCACTAGTAGGTACTACAGGTGATCTAAATAGGCGTGGACAGGTACGTACAGGTTATAACTTTTAGTAGGTATGCAGTGTACTGGCCTTCGTGTAGGGCGAGAGCGACACCGGCTGTTGTCAATGCCAGGAAGACGGCAGGCCTCTCACAGATGCACCTTGCTCGTGCAGTCCCCGTATTATTGGGCGTGGCTCCTATCACCATACAGTGGCCGCTTCCAGCCCTTAATGAACGACCCAGAATCTGGGTATCGGTTATCACAGTCCAATTCCTTCCGAGGAGGATAGGTAAAAAGCAGGAAATTCTCCTTAAGTCCTCAGGTTAGATAGAACTTATAACCTCCAAAGCGAAACTGAGGTGTGCCACTCAAGAGTTGTATCAAAATCACTGCTGCTTAGAGGATAGTAAAAGAGACTTGGAACTTCATAGCAGGGCTATTTATACCCTCACTATCGAATATTCCAAAAAAAAACCTTTTTTAAACCAGTTTGCTACGCAATTCCTCCGTCCATCACCAAAAACCCATAGACTAACGTCCGTTTCCTTGAGACAGCTGTTACCACAGCAAAAAAAAACAATGAATCGATCATGGCGCACAGACACGCTCAATCAATATTGTCCAGCCAGAGACCAGACATTGCTACTCATAGAAAATAAATGTTACAGGGATAATCCCTTTTGTCCACTAAAATCAATTAAAAAGATCCATCATGGATATTTGTGGACGTATCATGTCCTCTTTAAGAGCGGTCTCCATAATATGAACGCCTGGAAGTTTTGTTGTTGAGGATTATTTCAGTTTTATGTAGATTCATTTAATTACTAATTGTATTCTACTAGATGGCGCCGCTGAAATTTCGTTTCCATCCCCGTTTCTCATGGGAACTAATTTCCGTGATAAAAATTATGTGTTTTACAGCTTGTGTGTTATAGTAATGTGTGTAATACTCGTAGTAACAAACATCCACACTCACAATCTTTTGCATATTTAAATGGATCGGAAGTATGAATATTATTTCCTTTAGGAACGAATATTCTTACGATAATAATATATGGCCACCACACTGCAGCTCCTAAAAAGTTTCAACTGTGGCATGAGTTCGTACGTGATGAAATGCCAACTCACGACATAATTATGCAAAACATCCCATTTTTTGTCAGATTCGCTTTAGCCCTGTGCTAATTTAACACTGTATCCATTACTGGTCAAAGAAATTGTCACATTAGTGGTCACGTGTCGATGGCTTAATGAGAGCAAGCTTGTAAAACACGCTCTAAGCGCACGCGCATGCTTCATGTCGGATTATGAATAATTATGATGTCTTACTACTTTGAATCGTTGACCAAAAATTGCTATTTTGTTAAACTCTATGCTGTGGAGGTAGGAGCAAGTGGAGTACCAGCTAAACCCCTATAAAACTTATTTAAAGACCTAGGATTACAAAAAGCTTCAGTAAGCTACGAATATCCAAAGCGGCATTGATAGGATATAAATCTGTTAGGCAGGGAAGAGATCATTATGAACGGTGGCAGGTGAGCGCTGACGAGTCCTAAAGGTGGTCACCCTAAACCTATTCAAATGTGTCACAAGTCTCAGACACTCGCACGGTGTTTCCCCTTGTACCGCGCTATGGGCCCGGCCGCCGCGGTGTCCGCACGGTGAAGCCATGGAATGACAAGAAAACGGTCTCTAAGTTTATCGCAGACAGGGCAGAGAGGCAAACGCGGTATAGAGTACCATATCTTACTAATATTATAAATGCGAAAGTTTGTGAGTGTGGATGTTTGTTACTCTCTCACGCTCAAACCGCTGAACAGATCGGGCTGGAATTTGGTATCGAGATACAGTATAGTCTGGAATAACACATAGGCTACTTTTTACCCCGGGAATAAGTTCCCACGGTAACAAATTTTACGCGGGCAAAGCTGCGGGCATCAGCTAGTAATATTATAAATGTGAAAGTTTGTGAAGATGTTTGGATGTTTGTTACTCAATCACGCTCTAACGGCTGAATGGATCTGGCTGAAAATTGGTACAGGGAGGTACTATCCTTGTATGGGGTGGACGGTATCTTGATTCGGGCTCTGAATTCATTATACAAGGGCTCCAGAGCCTGTTTTAGGATTAATGGCGCCTACACGGACTATACTCTGTACTCTACCGCGTCTGCCTCTCTGCCCTGTCCGCATTAATAATACTATAGTCTGGAATAACACATAAGCTACTTTTTATCCCGGGAAAATGTTCCCACGGGATGCGGGAACGGGAAAAAAATGTCACGCGGGCGAAGCCGCGCGCATCAGCTAGTACCTATGATAATTATGACCTCTTCGGGTGTGAACTTTTCGTTCCTCATCTTCTCGTAATAGGTATACCTACAGATAACAAGATTACCAATTAGTATTACCATTAACATAAGGACTCTAACAACCCAATTCATATTCTCGACGTAATTAACATTCTTGTGCAAATAACGATCCTAATAAAATACAAAAGTCTTTGTAAAAGTTGAACGTGTTAACTGACCTCTAAAGTGTAATTCATAATTAGGTACAAATGGTTTTCTATTTTAGGTTTTATTTTATTGGTTATTGGTTCTGAATCTAATATTTACAATAGTGTGTTATACCACTGTCGACTGATCATAGTCGTAGATCGTAGTGCTCTTTATACTGTGGTTATACTATACTATACTACTTTAGATTCACGCTTCCATCTCTTACCTCATAGAAACCTCCCACTAATTTACTCATAATCATGCATAATTGTGACTCCGTGTTTTCAACCTTCTGTATTTTTTTCGGAGAACAAGAAACTAGTATCTGACAGTCAATTTTAAAATATGAATGTCTATGAACTCTATGACATTTTGGCGTATGGCAGTTCCACATCTGACTGCATTGCAAAGGCTCAAAGACAATTGCACTCCAAAATCTGAAAACTTGTAACCGTAAACAGAAACTAAAAACCGAAAACTGAAGATGTTAAAATGAAATCTGTAGGTACTAACGATTATTTGATTGAATTTTGGAAGTTGAATGTTGTTGAATTAGCTTTCGAACAAAAAAACGCATTAAACTGGGTTCGCCTGCTACAGACAGACATACGTTTTTATAAGGAGTTAAAAATAACCAGTGAGCTGTTTTTTAATGAAACCCCGTACAAATCACAGCCTCGAAGCAATGCAAGTCACCGAGATCCTTCATATTATAATACTAGCGGACGTCACGCGATTTCACCATCGTAATTCCCGTTCCCGTGGAAATACGGGAATAAAATATAGCCTATGTTTACCGCAAAGAGTGTAGCTTTCCAACAGTGAAAGAATTTTTCAAATCGGTCCAGTAGTTCCGGAGCCTATTCGTTACAAACAAACAAACAAAAAAAAACAAATCTTTCCTCTTTATAATATTAGTATAGATGGGTACCTAATCTAGTGAAAGAACGATGAATGTATAAATATGTACCTAGTAGTTACTAAATGTACCTATTACCTACTACTTAATTACTAACTATTAGTATACTGGAATCACTGAACTAAAGAGACGTAATCTGTCAATAGAAAGAATACATACGTACTTTAGTCTCATTAATCTTTCCGAGCCTACTTGTACTTAAAAGGCAAAAGATAGAGATAAAAAAAGGAAGGAAACTAAATAAATTACTGTTTACTAAGCTTATGGATTATAGAACAAAAAAAAACGTTAGAAAAAAAATGTAAGGATAAATGAACTCTGATAACCCACTGAACTAGTTGGTGGTAATGCTTTATCCCTTAGTTCTGAAAATTCTTTCGGCGTAGCAGGGAAGGTGTTGTGAAAACAAATTTATCACAGCGCTAATGATGTTATAGCAAATTTATTTTACCTACGTGGTATTTTGTCACAAAATAGATACGTTTACGCAGTAAGAGAATAGTGTCGTCTCGTTACTCAGTAAAGTACCTACTACAATTTTTTTTATAATACCTATCGTCCTCATTATATTTCGACACAGTTTTTGATCAGTCAATAAACACTGGAAAATGGCAAGTTTGTGTTTAGTTTCTAGAAAAAAAACAGATAGAAATATAGATATAAAATAGAAAGAATCATGAACATTTAGTTCATGATTCTTTTCACAATTATACTGATAATGTATACTTCTATACTAGTATTATAAAGAGAAAAGATTTGTTTTTTTTTTGAAACGAATAGGCTCCGGAACTACTGGACCAATTTGAAAAATTCTTTCACTGTTGGAAAGCTACACTCTTTGCGGTGAACATAGGCCATATTTTATCCCCGTATTCCCACGGGAACGGGAACTACGCGGGTGAAACCGCGTGACGTCTGCTAGTGTATTATGTTTTTATTGCACTAAGGTTGTAGTATACGGCTCACCTAATAATGGATGGAGTAGTCACCATAGCATAAAGACTTCTACGATCCCTTTTGAAGATGTATATTATGTACTGAAGACGTAGGAGAAAACCAATTCAACAAGAAAGCCGTGAGTTCGTTTTCACCAAACTGCCCCTCTCTAACACGTTTATTGTGAAAATGAAAGTTCAACCCAATTGATGTTGTCATTTTTGTTTTATTTCAAACTTTGAACAGATGATCCACGTGACCTAGTGACGTAGTTTAATGCAACAGAGTCACAAACTACAGGCAAAGTCTCGCCATAAGCCCCTCTGCACTCTATTTTATAGAGAGGGGCTAAAAGTATGCGTGAGAAAGAAAACCCCGACCATTGTTTTTTCGTTTGGAAATCCTCATGGACCGACTAGAACCACACGTTCACCTTCCATCTGCCCATGGCCGGGAGATCCGGGTACGCACTCGGAAGGATAACTCCAGGACTCCCGACACAGTCCCTATCAGACCTTACAGTATAGGAAAGTTCTACTTGAGGTTTAAGAAAAACGGGAGAAGCACATGTATCATAGCCATTTTATTACCCGCTCCACATTTCCCGGGTCATACTTATCATGAATTGTGAAGCGAAAAGTTTGTACGTTTTTAGGAAAAATGCTCAAATCGTTGAACGTGAAATGACTACAGCGGCTAAGAAGGCAATATAGCGCGTTTCAATATTATAATCTGATCCATTTGCAGATTCGGACAAGAGATGCTTAGATACCGTAAAATTTTAACATTACAAATGTTCCTGCTAGTAATTTCAAAAACCAATCATAATAGGTATGACATTGATATTGCTATAAAAAACCGAAAAAAAACATACGGGGACGCATCGAAATTAAATGATACATTAACAAACGCAGTGAAACATTTAATGAAACATTTTATGATTAGATTATGAAACATACAATGTTGCCTTTTTAGACCCCCAGTTCTAATTAAAATGGACAAAAAGTGCATAACGATCAAGAAGAACTATCGAATCTCTAGTTTTATTTATTACTCTCTGTTAACTAATTTTAATACAGTTTCATGTTCAAAGTTCTCTAAAACACAAAAGCGATAGAAAGGCGAGTCTAATTATTAAAATTTGTTTGTAGACCTTTAATTCAATAGACATTTAACTTTATAACAGTCTGGAAAGTTTTTAATTGGCAATAATGAATAACAGTAAATTAAGTAAAACAAAAGTGGTCAGGTGTTTCATTGTATATTTATATACAACTAGCGGACGTCACGCGGTTTCACCCGCGTAGTTCCCGTTCCCGTAGGAATACGGGAATAAAATATAGCCTATGTTCACCGCAAAGAGTGTAGCTTTCCAAGAGTGAAAGTATTTTTCAAATCGGTCCAGTAGTTCCGGAGCCTATTCGTTACAAACAAACAAAAAAACAAATCTTTCCTCTTTATAATATTATTAGTATAGATATAGACTGCCTGGTTGGTCTAGAGGTCGAAATGTGCGACTGCGGATCACGAGGTCGTGGGTTCGATTCCCACCGGAGACAAAAATTGATGTGATTCATAAATGTTTGTCTCCAGAGTCTGGGTGATTCTATGTACGATAAGTATGTATTTAAAAGTATATTTGTATTAATATCCGTGGTCCATCCCCATAACACAAGCAGGTTATTCTTAGCTTACTTTGGGATAGATAGCGTTGTGAAAAATGACCTATACCTCCGGAGTACAATTTACGTCCGAAGCGTTCGAGCACGGTAAGATCCGAATATTCTTCAGCGCACGCTTAAATTGTGGAATGATCGGTTCTTCCAAACAAATACTGTAGTATGCGGTTCTTCAAAAGGGGTCTTAGAAGGTTTTTACAGAGTCGGCAGCGCGAGTGTAGCGCCTGTAGTATTGCAAACGTCAATAGGATACGCGTGCTCAAATGCTCCAGAAGCAAGGTGTGAGGATGTACAGAAGAATTTGAGAATGCATGGTCAATCTGAAACGAAATTGCTTTGCACTGAGAATTGACGCCATCTCTCGGATAACATTGGAAGTCAAGTATCTATCGTTGCCGATTTTTTTAATACCTCACACAGGAACGCGATTTCGCGATTGTCAAAATAGCAACTCATTAATCTTTTGAGTAATGTAAATATGCCATCTAGTACATTTTTTGTGATTCTAAGGTGTCTATGCAATATTATATTTGAGTAAAGTGGCGCCATCTAGTGGAGATTTTGTGAATTTGGACTCAAATGTGCATGGGATTATAGATCTTAAGGGGCCCATGAAATATTGGAGGTGACTGTACACCCTGTCTGTGGCCAGCGGTGCCATGATAGAACGTAGGCGTAGGCATCACATCAAACAATTCCTAGGAGCACAAACTATTATGCAGACGGTATAATACTTTATGCTCGGAACACAACAGAGACACAACAGAACACAGTAAGAGAGACTTTGCCTCCTTTAGTCAAAGTCTCTCTTATTGTTTGGAGGCTCAACGCCGCCTGAAATTGTGATCGTTGACAACTCACATGGCTGGCCTTTCCACCGAGGAATATTGGGTCAGCCCGTGTAAAAGCGACACCAGTACTGTCATTGTAGCCGAAATTCTCAAGGATTGCAATTCATTTTGACCCCTTGCTGGTCCCCGATTGACCCGAAATTTTTATTCGCCCCAAGACGTTTATTACAGCGTGACTCGATAGCTGATCAGTCCTCAGCACTTCATGTGGGAAAGAATCAGGGACGAAACTCGATCATGCATAACATTTTATTCACTTTAAACTGGAATAAAACAATTTTAGTTTAAGTAATATGTACTCCTATAAAGCAATCAATACACTTTTATTGGAAGCGGAGCGCCATGCGGTACATGAGTACTAAGGTGTTTACGTATATCAGAGTTCAGTATTATGACGTATAACAGAACCAACTCCCACGAGGCATACGGTAGGACATCAAGCTATCTTATCAAAGCTACGTGGGTGCGTGATCCTAATTAGTCTATACAGACAACCGATAACAATATTTTTACATACCACTTCATTACTTTCAGTAGTACCACAGTATACCTGTCGGCTGTGGTAGTACTTCGTGTACAGTTGCTGTACCTACCTCATTTCTGAGTAAACGTCTGTACTGAAAATTTTCATACATATTATTGTATACTGCCTACTGAGGTTAGTAGCCTAGCAAGCAAGACCTTATTGAACAGGTTTGTAATTTATACGAGTGAAAATTCTCACGAATTCTATGCTACTGCCTGCTACTGCCAACAGCTGGGAGCTATGACTAAGCACTCGGAAGGATGTCTCGGGATTCCTGACAGATACTACAGCGTATCTGATCGCACCGAATACTTCTATTTGTACTTTGACGCCGCGCTCTTGCCGCTATCGTTGTCGACCTTAGATCAAGTATAACTAGATGTAATATCGACGCGAGAAATCCGGCACCTATAGAAGACGGCTCACTACTGACGGCTCACTACATCCTTGTTTGAACTGGCTACAATGGGCCGACATTGAATAATACAAACGTACGAAACAAAACGACTTAACTGATATTTCAGTGGCATGGTATTTTATGCTTACCTATAATAACTTTAAGGTACATTTTACGTTAAATGTGATACAGTCTTGAATTATTTATTTACGATTGCATATAAATAGAATATAGGTTTAACTACGTATCGACTTGGGACACTTTTTAACTTTCATTTTGTTCGCGACCCGTAATCTATGTTATACTTGATCTAAGTTGTCGACCCTCAGAGCGGACAGTGTGAGACCTTGAGTGAGAAAGAGAGCGGGAGCGCGACGAAGTTCTACTGAGATCTTCAGGGCCTAAGCCTAATCCTAGATGTAGCCATGATTTTTAATAGTGCAGGATATTGGCGAAAAAGAAAAAAAATATTGAACATACTTAGACTTACGGAGTACGTAGTCAATTGATTAATGGCAAAGCCACTGGAAGAGTTATAGCGAGGATGTAGAAAATGTTTTACACATCGAGATAAAGTTTTCGAAATACAACCAAAATTTTCCGCTTGATTTGTGGGAGAATTACACCGTAATCATTTCAAAATAATGTTATTTATGGGTATACGAATGAATAAATAAAATATGAATGGAATTTGTTTAGCAAAGTAAGTTTGCTTCACGTGATTTATTTACGATTTGTTTTTGATCCTGATGTTTGAGAGTTTCTCAATTTTTAGGGTTCCATACATCAAAAGGAGAAGGTAGAGACACAGGTTGAAATCGGTGTGAAAAAATGTGATTGATATAATCTATTTTATACTAATCTTTACAATATAACTACTGTACTATCTATACTAATATTATAAAGAGGAAAGTTGTTTTTGAAAGAGTTGTTTTTCTGTTTTTTTTTTGTATTTTTGTTTGTTTGTTTGTAACAAATAGGCTCCGGAGCTACTGGACCGATTTGAAAAAATCTTTTCCTGTTGGAAAGCTACACTCTTTGAGGTGAACATAGGTTATATTTTATCCCCGTGTTCCCACGGGAACGGGAACTACGCGGGTGAAACCGCGTGACGTCCGCTAGTAATATTATAAAGAGAAAAGATTTGATTGTTTGTTTGTCTGTTTGCATCGAATAGGCTCCGGAACTATTGTACCGATTTGAAAAATTCTTTCACTTTTGGGAAGCTACACTCTTTGCGGTGAACATGGGCTATATTTCTTTCCCGTATTTCTACCGGAACTGGAGTTATGCGGGTGAAACCACGTGACGTCCGCTAGTGACTCTATAAAGATGAAAGCCGTCTACAATATAGTGATGAATCTCAACTTGTAATAAAAATAAACAAATCGTTACCAAAGACCGGCCAAGTGCGAGTCGGACTCGAGCACAGAGGGTTCCGTACCAAAAAACGGCAAAAAATCACGTTTGTTGTATGGGAGCCCCCCCTTAATCTCCCCATTTTTCTGATTTTAGTATTTGTTTTCATATCTACAACAGAAGTACATCATCATTCTGTGAAAATTTCAGCTCTCTAGCTATCACGGTTCCTGAAATACAGCCTCACGACCGACAGACGGAACTCTAAAAAAGAATTATGGAAATATAATTTTCTCATAAGTTTTTCTATGGAACTCGATACTGATTATGAAAGAAGTGGGCCCTCATTTTTTACGGACATTGCTTGACGGGATTACTAGTTACAAAAATATAATTCAGTCTAATTCAATTTATTTCAATACAGTCTTACAATAACTAATCTCTTAGCTCGCCAAAACCAACAATGCTTGATGAGTATTCATCTAATACTGTTAAATAGATATATTAAAGCTAATTTATTTATCTATTTAACAGTACACACATGTATTATAAAGAGATGTACTTAGAAGAAAAGAATACAAAGGTTCCTATAAAAAAAAATCTCTTTCAACAGGCCGGCGAAATAAAGGCCTATTCACACTAACAATGTACAGCAGGTCAGTGACCGGGTTATAGATGTTTTTGATAATACTGCATATCAATCACACGTTTAAAGAATGGTTTACGCCTTCTTGCCTTGAAATATGGGAGATAGATGGCGCTAGCTGTCACGCTAACATCGACTCTGAGATTAAAGTTAAAAAAGAAATAGTAAATTCATGTAATTGTGCGTAAATATTGCGGAATATTGTAGACGTATATATAGTGACATTCATCCAGTGTTGGTGAAAAACTAAATTGTGTCTAAATGCAGTTAAATTGTTTTGTGTACAAAGTTGGTGTCAGTGGTATGAATAAAACAACAGGAAGTGAAAGTGACATTTAATATAGCATAATTTTAAAGACAAACATTTCTTAAAGCACTAATAAATAAATTGACATTAAATTATATATTAAATAATAAATAATTAAAAATAACATTAAATAACGAGTGATTTGAGGGTGTCTGGGCATATTTTAAATTCCTATTATACCTGAAAGCTAAAAAAGCGCCGGGGTTCCTGCATCGCATCGCGCGCAGGCGACATCTATCGTTGAGTGGCAGAGCTAACCGATAGTATGAATAACTGTGGGGGTTGTGGACGGTTCACATCGACGGCTGAAGGCGTTGCAATTAAGTGTAAGAAGTGCGCCAGTGTTTTCCACAGGGTTTGTGTGGGCATACCAGCGAAGGGGAGTGTACGACCGGAATGGCTCTGTCCAGCGTGCAAGAGTCGACCTGTGAATAGACGCGGGAATGACGAAACGCCGGTTCGCGTGGCTCATCCTAGCGGTACTTGCAGTCTTGCATCGTCGCCTGAGCCCGCCCCTACGGTGACGCCACCACTTGGTGCCGAGGAGGCGAGGGAGGCGATTTCTGGTGTAGACATGCAGGTGCTCATGGAGGAGATAAGAGCTTTGCGTGCAGATGTGCGGTCGTTTCAGCGACGCATGGAGATAGACATGGCCGCCATAAAGGAGTCTGTCCAAACATGTAACTCTCGCATGGACAGCATGGAGGCAAGGCTGCTCGCATTGGAGGAAAGAGGCGTTGACCGTGGTTCTGATGCTGGGACGGGGGGATCGATTGAGCGCGTGGTGGAGGACCTCAGGCGGGAGCTGAATGACAGGGACCAGGAGCTACTGGCCAACGACGTCGAGATGACGCACGTGCCAGAGCAGGCCGGAGAGAACCCTGTCCACCTGCTTAAGGTCATAGGAACCAAGCTGGGGGTGTCTCTAGACGAGCGCGACATAGTCAGCGTGGAGCGCGTCGGCGGGCGCCGGCTGGACGCCAGCAGCGCGGAGGGGCCCCGGGAGGCTCGCCCGCGCGTGCTGGTGGCCCGCCTGGCGCGCCGCGACATGCGCGACGAGCTGCTAAGGGCGGCGCGCGTGCACCGCGGCGCCACCACGGAGGGCGTCGTGCCGGCCGCCGCCCCGCGCCGGTTCTACGTCAACGAGCGGCTGACGAGGACGAACCGCCAGTTGTTTCGGCAGGCGCGCGACGCCGCTGCTGCTGCTGGCTGGCGCTTTGTGTGGACGCGAAGAGGGACCATACTCGCCTGCAAGAGGCCCGGGGAGTCCACCCACCGCATTCGTACTGACGCGGACCTGTCGAAAGTTTTCAGTGTTAAAGTTGATGGTATGTGAATTTGCGGTGCTGAAATTATTGTTATTATTGTTTAATACTAATGTTGTCTCTAGTTATAAGATTTTTTTAATATCAAACTCAATCATTGTTGCCTGTTCAATTTCTACTATTAACACACATTCTCGAGAACAGCAAGAAATAAGAGGTTGGAGACGTTTGTGCATGGTCACTGCAGGGAACATTTCGAATGGTTATGCTGTGTTTATTTATGAACTTATAGAGTTATTACCCTTATCAGATATATTCTATCACAGATACAAGGGATGGTATTCTAAACATTTGTTACAAAATTCACACATTAATTTACTACATACAAAGCAAATACATTATTCATTTATAATTAATTATATTAATTTAATTTACCACAGAAACAATCTTATTCTTTTATTTATTTATTTCGTATGTTACATAAATGATTACACATAGATATTTGAAATTTGGACTATTAAATGCAGGCTCTCTCTCAACGAGGCAGGAGGAGTTCAGGGTGGCTATGCTGCATCATTCAGTGGACATAATGGCCATAAATGAGACTTGGTTGAAGACAGACCAGGATGACAGGGCTCCTGCTGTGCAGGGTTATAGGCTTCGACACGTGCCTAGACCTATGAATATAAAAAAGGGAAGGGGGGGTGGAATAGCTTTTTATATTAGGACTGGGATCACCGTTAGAATAAGGGTGCACCCTATACACCAAAATGTAGAGCAGATGTGGATTACTCTCAATGTAATGGGAAAAACGTTGCTCATAGGTACCGCTTATCGTCCACCATGACTGGACTTGGATACATTTTTGGGTAGTATAACTAACACTATTATTGCTTTGGCCCCATATGACCATATTATGCTGTTGGGAGATCTCAATGTCGACATGCTGAAGGTAGGTGAGAGCAATGTGGGGAGACTTACCGACTTTCTTACTCACATGAGTTTGAGTCAGGTGGTAAGGAACCCTACGCACTTCACAGACAAGGCTACACTAATTGACGTCATATGCACAGATATCAGGACACGTAACGTGATGGTGGATCACATCCCTGAGTTGGGCCGACATTCATTTGTTGTGTGTGACACGGTGCTTAGAAAAGCTAAGCCAACTCCGAGAACTATTACATATAGACCATTGAGAGATATACTGGTTGAGTGTTTTAAGGAGGATTGTCATAGTTTCCGAGGAATGCTGGTCAATCATAATAATGATGTAAATGCTATGGTCCTATCTTTGAATTCATATATGTTGCACCTGTTTGACCTTCATGCACCAGTAAAGACAAGGACTTTTAGAGAGCCGCCTACGCCTTGGATCACGGACAACATCCGTCTGTTGTTCCGTCTTCGGGATCGAGCCAGGGCAAGGTATCACAGCACCAGATTGGATCGACACCATAAGTATTATATTGATTTAAAGCACTTGGCTGAAAGATCATTAAATAGTGAAAAGACAGCTTATTTTGAAGCGAATATAAACTCTCGGATTACAGAACCTAAACTGCTATGGCAAAGTCTAAAAACTGATATCATGGCGAAACATAAAGAGACACGGCTGCCGGTACATTTTGACGATGCTGAAGCGGTTAATACTGCATTCTTGAGTGTACCAGGGGAGACTAAACTGTTAATCTCACACTTGACATTTTTTGAATTTGACAGATGTACACCTGAAGAGTTCTACCTAAAGCAGGTCTCGGCGAATGAGGTGCGCAGGATAATTGACGGTATCAAAACTAATGCCCAAGGTGTGGACGGGATCAGTCAGGAGATGCTCTCCATGGTTGTCCCGTCAGCACTGCAGGCGGTGACTGATATCATCAACACATCTATAGTGTCACATAAGTTTCCTGAACTGTGGCGCTGTGCAATTGTTCGCCCCATAGCAAAGGTTAATAATCCTCAGCACTACAGGGATTTGCGGCCTATAAGCATTCTGCCTTGCTTGTCCAAGGTCCTGGAGCGAGTGGTGCACACGCAGATGTCAGAGTATCTGGAGGTGAACAATATACTACCAGAGCGACAATCAGGCTTCCGCAAGGGCCGTAGCACAGCTACCGCCTTGAGCGATGTGGTGGGCAATATTCTTGAGGCCAGGGATGGGGGGGAAGGTTCTATCCTGGTTCTCCTGGACTTCTCTCGCGCATTTGATGCCATAAACACTACACTCCTACTTTCAAAGTTATCGTATTATGGATTTTCCAAAGAAACGGTGGACTGGTTTCATAGTTACCTGGAGAATAGGTCACAATGTGTGGAGATTCTAGGGGAGGATGGTACCCGGAAAACCTCTACTCCTGGCCGGATAGGCAGGGGTGTGCCTCAGGGGTCAATTTTGGGGCCTCTCTTGTATGTTTTGTACAGTGCAGATGTAGTGAAATCAATAAGGAACTGCAGATATCATATGTATGCTGATGATATACAGATCTACAAGTCTTTTAAGCCTACTGAGATGACAGACGCAGTACATGCAATCAATGAGGACTTGGCTAGGGTGGTGTCTTGGGCGGAGCAAAATTCCTTAATGTTGAACCCATCTAAATCAAAATTTATGGTTCTAGGGTCCAAAAAGCAGGTTCAAACTATTGTGGCACAGGACCCAGTAATTAGCATCAAGGGTGAGAACATAGAAAGAGTAAGCACTTTTACCAACCTTGGACTAGTTATGGACTCTGAGTTGCGTTTTGAGGCACACATTAACAGGGTAGTCAGCAATTGTTTCTATAGACCAGGGGTTCCCAACCTTTTCGTGGTCAGGGACCACTTTTATATTTTTCTTGTTAACAGGGACCACTATAAAGGCATAATTTAAACAAACTGTGATAATCAATCTGAAACTTAAAAAAACGCAGTAGGAAATTGCATAAACAGGAAACTTTCGTATTTTTGTATCTAATAATGTGATTTCTGGCTTGCATCTTCTTCACGAGATCTGCTAACCTGGAGTTTCGTATAAGAAATTGCTTTTAAACACCAAACCACTCAAGTGAATTTTTTGTGTTCTTCCTGGATTCCTTCATTAACTTCACCAGCGTCCGTGCTAAAAGGATTAGGAAGGGGGGGGGGGGGGTACTATTCCACTTCTTCGAGGGGTGAAGAGACACGCCACCGTCTAGGCCGGCTTCTGTGAAAGAGCGGTGAGCAGCCAACTCGCCGCTCTCAGACTCTCGGTCATGGTGGACGACCGTGCCACCGACTACGGAACTTGGAATGGAGATTTCTCTCCCGCTGCATTCTTCGCGAGCATGACTTGCTTGCAGAAAGACACAGTTACGTCACACTTTCTCCCGTTGGAGACCAGAGCCCTTAACATGGTGTCCAGCGTGAGAATATTCACGCCCAGGCACGTAAGCCCTTGTCGCTGCTATGCCCATGTAGTGCCGTGTCCCCGCTGTAGATACTTAACGAAGCACCCGTGCCCGGTAAACATCTGTGACACTCGGTAGGTGAGGCTACCATGGCGCCGAATTAGTGGTGAGTCCTCACTTTGGTAGCTCAAGTCATACCTTCCATGTCTCCATGAGCTTCTGGCGAAACAGGGATCACTATGCCTCTATTTCTTTGGGCACAGGCCTGTGGTCCCGATCCAGCGCCTTCTTGCACCATTGATACGACGACGCAAGAGCCCTGTTTTCCAGGTCCCATGGAGGGGTCTTGACTAGGAGACATGCCGCCTCAACGGATATCGGGCGGTACCCTCTCCTGACCGCCATCGCCTTTAGCGGGCTATGCAGTCTAGCCACGTTGCCAGTCGTCAGGGCCTCCGCCCATACGGGGGTCCCGTATAGTGCCATACTCCGCACGACCCCGAAGGTCTCTTGCAGGGAGCGTTGGGTACTCTTATGTTGGGTACCAACCGCGAGAGCGCAGCTGTTGCCCCCTCTGTTTTAAGACTTAACTTCGGAAATGGTGTCGCTCTGTAATGATACCCCGATGGCGTGTCCACCGTCCGCCCGGCCTTTCGGATCAGAACCAGTTTCCCAAACTTTAGACTTTAGGAAACTGGTCTTTAGCCAAGATCCACGCTCGGCCTGGAAACACATTCAATCGTGGGCAAATCCCAGACTTTGTGTTGTCTTTGCTCGCCGAGCCAATGGGCGTACCAACCGCTCCCACTACTCGCGCTCTTCTCGCTCATTGCAACGGCTCACCACCCGATAAATTTAAAATCCTTCAGGGACCATATTTTTGCTCCTGCGGACCACTGGTGGTCCGCGGACCACTGGTTGGGAACCACTGCTATAGACTAAAGGTTCTGTACAATATAAGACAGTTCCTGAGTGAGCCACTGCGAAAACTCTTAGTTGATAGCCTTGTGCTGTCAAAATTCAACTACTGCGACACTGTTTATGGCCCATGTCTGCTTAGGAGAACGGAGAATATAATACAAAGAGTTCAAAATGCATGCGCTCGTTTCTGCACTAATATACCAAGGAGAAGTCATGTAACACCCTTTTTAAATAAACTTAAACTTCTTAAAATGGCAGCTAGACGGAGACTTCATTTGGCTAGTTTGTTATTTGGGGTGGTTAAAACACAGAAACCAAGTTATCTATTTGAAAAACTTAGCTGGAGATATGAGAAGCAGCGGCATAGCAAAAGAACAAAAGTACCCCCTTTGTCACTTCCAAAGCATAAGACGGCAGCATTCAGGGGCACGTTCACACATGCAGCGGCTGCGTGCTGGAATGTCCTCTCCCCACCGGTCCGCTGCCTGAAAACAAAACGGACTTTTGTACGTCATCTAAGGACAATGTTTATGATCGAACAGTCAAATTCGTGTTAGTACTGTCACACAAAATTGCTGGACTTATAAGAACTCATTAAAACATATATTTTTTTTTTTACTGACAAAGTTTTTGAGACATATATTTATAATTGTAATGTACTTTTAATATAATTTTAATATTCTTCATATTTATTACTCATTAAAAGTACTTGACCGTAATTCGAAGCTTATATAATGAGATAGGCATATCCGTTACCCGTAGGCTTATCTTACTCATGTTTGATGACGTATTTCCGTCGACTCACCAGCAGGGGGCGCCACCTGTGAACTTATAAATGCAGATGGCCGCCATCTTGTCCTCATTGGCGTTTTGATTCCCGTAGCAAAAGGTTATAGCAGGAACACCTGCTAGTGCATTTATTTTTTCTAGTTACTAGTTATATACCTAGTAAAGTTATAAAAAGTGACTTGGGATTAAATAAGTGAATTTACAGAAATAATTATTTAACGGCTTTGCCGTTCGTTTGAATATACAGTGAATCTAAAACAAGTGACTTGTGATTGAGAACCTACAGACATATTTAACGGTTTGACCGTTCGTTTAAGTCTCAGGTATGTTTTTACTTCATATTTTTACGATCACATATGAGTGTGATACGTCATAATAACCTATTATTTTAAAATAGCACGTAAACCTTTCGAGGTTGCAGTTTCTTTTATTTAATATCTTTAGTTACAGCTAATATCAAACTGTTTTATAGATTGTATTCATAGGTACTAATACTTTTTTTTAGATATTATTTGCTTCGTGTATGTACAGCGTCAGTACCGCCGAATATAGAAAATATTGTCAAAATATTTGTATACCTACCCACATAAAGGCACATTAATTATTAGATGTTCCTATAAATGTAAAAATATGGCCTATTATGGGTAAAATCGTAATCATCCCAAGTTTCTGAATACGTACGAGTGTGTCAAAGTAATAACTAAATGTTCACCATGAAAGTAGTACTTAAATTTTAGGTACCTAACATAATACTATTTCTTTTAGTTTGGTTTCTTGATAGAAATGAATCCTACATCCTTAGAAAGAGAGCTAATTCCAAGTGGAGTATTTCAGAAGCGCGCTCTGAGCTCCAGTTACTGTATTAGGTGCGTCAAATAGCTACAGTTCCAGCTCATTTAGCTCGAACTGCAAATAAGGGCGATCGTGACGCCACGTGCATTGTCGTAAGTGAAGTAAAAGAAGCCGACTTCCACTAAACCAGATAAGGATGATGGAAATAGGTGAGTTATTTCTCATTAACCTAACACTGGTCCTGACCAAGTGTAAATTTATTCACAGATCAGAAGTTAATTTACGAGGATGATAGAAACAGCCAATCATCCTTGCTTCGTATTTTATATAGGGACAGCATTAAAAGAGATTTCGGTTACCAAAGATCCTAAGACACAGTATAACCTAAGAGGTTGATAGACACGTTTTGGCTACAAATTGCCTAGATAAGATAATATGCTGATACCCACTATTGTAAAATCATAGTCCTGGGTTCGTCAACCTAGACAAAAACGGGGACATCCGGCAATTCGAATCCCTGCTACATTTTGAAAAAGCTGACAAGGCTCTTTCTGCCAAAAGGCTTTTGCTGCCAAAACCTGTTGTATTTTTAAACGTAGAGAATCTTTTGAAAAACTTAAGTTTCTTCGAAAATATTTATGACAAAATTGAAGACCTACTTTAATAATAGGATTTCCATAAATCTTTTATCAATTTATTACAAATGGCCTGCGGCCATTGATCTGATTTCATATATTATTCTCAGAATTGTCAAAGACCCAATTCTTAAAAATGAACCTTGATAAAATATCGCCTTCAAACACATACATTTTCGAGGCTGAAGCCTTTTCAACGGCACTCGGGAAGGCATGCATTTTGGTCTTCGATCTCCAAAAAGGATGACTCCGAAAATTATCCAAATCATTACGCCAGCCTTCGAGAGGATCAGGCGTCAATATCAGATCTCCATCGAATGGAGTCCAGATTCCATTGTACCAAGAGCCTTTTTAGGCCTGTATTACAGTTACCACTCTCGAGGGGTGTGTACAATATCTATAATAATTGGGCATACGACAGTAAATGTCCCTTCAATTAAGAAATTTCTGAGCTTTGGGCTCTCAAAGAGACTGAGAAGTTTAACATCCTCTGCCCATACCAGCAAAGGAAACACTAACCAGTTACCACCCTCGAGGGGTATGTACAATATCTATAATAATTGGGTATACGATAGTAACCAGGCGTACGATAACATACTTAGTAACCATGCAAGGATGTCACTTCAATTACGAAATTTCCGAGCTCGAGGCTCTCAAAGAGACGAGGAGAGGTCTAACATCCTTTGCCCACACCAGCAAAGGAAACACTAAATGATATGACCCTTTCATTCTATGTCGGTCAGTTAACTCTGTACAAAATACGTTGGTAAGGAACGAGAGTACCAAAAAGTTTTAAATTTATAAAAGGGTACCGCATTCCCTTTATCCAGAAACTCCAATCCGTCCTGCACGGTATTCGAGAGGACGCAGGTTCGAATCCTGCTCAAAACTGATAACCTTCCCACATTTAAATTTACACGGAACTCTGTTCAAGTCCCGTCCTGACAAAATTGTAAAATTTTCACTTTATGTTAAAATGCTATGGAAAACTTGACTAAGGTGGAATACTAATTGCTTTAAATACTTAACATCCATACAACGAACTCTTTTAAAAAGGTTTCCTTTTTAACTGAAATGACCACATTTTGCAATGGTTCAAAAGATGAATGCTCAAGGCACTCTAAAACTAGTTCCTTTGTCACCAAGTTTGATTTCTCCACTTTTCCTAACTTCAAATAGCGATGGGTCATTCGCCCAGAATTCAGTTTTAGGACATTGTACGCCTTTGTGAAGCCTGTTCATCATCATCATTCATCTTTCAGCATGTTCCGTTTACCAGATTTCCTCCAACCACGAGATTGAATGTGCAAAATACATCTCAGTCAAGCTTATTTTCATGGTAAAGCTGATGTAGTGTACATTATTCTTTCTCAGAGCACATTCTTGTCTTCCGCTCGGGTAAGCCGCACCCAAAACATTTTCGTTTCTCACCATCCGGGTGCCTCGATTTCTATAGAATAAGAGTATTCAAATTTTCGTCTACCTACACAAAATCTAATTTTGCGCATCAAAATCCTGTTACTCTTCACAAACACGTACAAATAGCCTTGAAAACTCTTCAAACCCAGGGATGGTTAGACAATTGAGAGAAAACAATAATAGGTTCCCGAAGAAACCTCTCATATTATCGTTATGCGATAGACATAGAACTACCTGAAAGTCCAATACTAAAAGAAAAGATATTAGACATAAAAGGAAGATTTATTTAATTCCAAATCAAAGAAACTTAGTTCTTTTAAAGAAAATTCAAACTTGGTGGGTCTTTTGAATTTTTACCACTTTCGCAGTGCCTAGAGGTAGCTTTACCTCAGCGTCACATTCGGTCAATCCTCTAACCGACAACCCACTGAAGAAAATAGTAGTGCACGGAGTGGTACAAGTAGAACTCCAATAGTGGGTCCGCAATTACCGGCTCTCGACAATTTTACAAGCTTTCCATCCGAGATGCTTTCTTACCACGGACGCGTCAGATTTCGCTTGGGAGCCCAGCTAGAAAACATTTCTCTAACAGGCTCGAGGGCCCAGAATAACAAAGATTGCACTGCTTCAAAGAGAGATGTTGACAATCTTACACATGATTCGAAATCATATACCGGTATTGTGTTACAGTCTGTACTCATTCAAAGCAGTTGTAGTCCACCCCCCCAGAGGGACGAGACCAAATCAATTGCCTTGACGAACTTAACTCGTCAGCTTGCGTGTAATGGTCCGACATCAAATTGCCTTCACCATACACTGCATTCCGAGCCGATACCATATGTATCAGCTCCTCCGAATATTTTTTGTGAGCATCCTTGCTTCAAACACCAGTAAGGCAAGATTGCCTACAAAAAAATATTCCTATTATGAAATGGAGAACCTACATGATAGGCCTGTTTGTATTGTGTGGATATTACTTCCACCACCATTTTTAATAACCAAGATACTGTCACACCTTAATCGGTCAACAGTATTGTTTGTGTTTGTGGTGCCGCGATGGCACAAGGTATTAATAGAGGGCAGATCTCAAAGCGAGAGCTCTGTAAGTTCCATTCTTTCTGCAGAACCTGCAAAAGAACCTAATAAACATTATTTCTTTCCTTCTAATAAACACCTCGACAGGTTTCCCACCACCTCACATAGAGAATCTGTGGAGTAGTGAAATGTGGGGGGGGGGGGGGGGTGAAGAGGTAAATAACAGATATATAATCAAAAGCTTCTACTATTGAGCTCCTGGAGACCTACCTTTTAACATACTTATAAATTTTAGAGTTTTAACCGACTTGCATTTTATTCATGATTATTATATAATACGATTCTGTTACATAAATCTGTTGTTGCTGTACTTGATAATACAGAAACCGCTAGTCAACCTTACATAGTTCGCATGTTTTGGTTAAACATATCTTGGTCGATCTCTTTGAAAAATCTTAAGAAAATTAAGTCACATATTGATTGATATTGGGATTGATGACTTAGTTAAATATTACCAAGTATTGATATACAGAGAACATTTTTCAAGTATCTCGTCATAGTGATTTTATGCTTAGGTCGCCGCATCCACGATCTAACTTTGCTCGATTGTTTTAACTCACGTCATAGGTACTACTTTAGGCCCGAATCAGAGTCCGAAACTGATCATTTTCATTTCAGACAATCTGTTTGGAAAACTATTGTAAACAAAGATAATACCTACGACTAATCAATTGAATCCTTTATTCTAGATAGAAATTAGGTTAATCAGAGTAACCGATATGAGACTACACAGTCATATAGTTTACTTATGACTGTGAGAGGTACTCCAACAATTCTAGCCCCGGCACTACCCGGTCAGCAGCAGCTTCTAAGAATTGGTGGTGGTGGTAAGATTAAATTAATCCTAACACGAAGTAATTGACGATGGGTTGGTAATAATGTCAGCAACTACCACCAATCAAATATAATAATAATACGCAATTATTTAATCCTGTCAATAGAAGGAAACTTACTACTCCTTATATAAGATTCCTTATTTAGTCTATTTAAGATAACATATTAAGTTGTTCAATGTGGTAAAGATTATAAATCTAGATACCATACATACAACATTCTGTAATATTATTTTCCTAAAAATAAATTAGAATCACATTGGCGTTTCCGTCACTCACCAGGCGAAAACAAACATTTCTCATTATATAAGCTTCGAATTACGGTCAAGTACTTTTAATAGCGGCGTTTTCCCTGAAAGAAAACGCATATTAAAATACTTACCTAATTCGAAGCTTACTTTTTAAATCTGCCTGGTGAATAAAAGCCAATGAGGACAAGATGGCGGCCATCTGCATTTATAAGTTCACAGGTGGCGCCCCCTGCTGGTGAGTCGACGGAAATACGTCATCAAACATGAGTAAGATAAGCCTACGGGTAACGGATATGCCTATCTCATTATATAAGCTTCGAATTAGGTAAGTATTTTAATATGCGTTTTCTTTCAGGGAAAACGCCGCTATTATTGTGATAAATTATTTATGTACTTATAACATTTTACTTTAAAATAGAACATATCCTTGGCAGAAACAAAAAAGATCTGTTATTACCTCAGTTTCAAAGGCCAGTGTGGGCGGTGAGTCCGGACATGGTTTGGCATGAGGCAGCATGACTGTGAGGTGGTCCCTGTATGATGATTATTCACAGTATGGGTGTTTCCTTTTAGTTGTGCCTGAAATACATAATAAAAGTCATGTAAAGTAGGAATGATACCGATAAATGTAATTTATGTGTAAGAGAAAGAACTAGAGAAGGGTGTACTCTAGTGGCGATTAAAGAATGGCCTGCAGTTCAAAATTTACAAAGTGTCTTCCAGGTATAGATTCTCGACCCTCTTGCAGTTTTATTATGGGTTGTGTGTAAATTGTCAGAGAATAATAATGTCTAGTGAAAATGTGAAAGTTAAATCTGTGTAAACATGGTAAATTTATTGAAAATAAGAAAAATTTGAGACAGAGTAGGGTTCAATGAAAGAAAACTAGGTACATGCTTACCGTCTGCAGTTGTTTTCTGTATATTGTTATGGGGGCAGCTCATTTTTCATCTTCTGCGTGGCGCCGGGATGCCTATACAGTTTTATTTTAGTTGTTACTTTAAGTGTCACAAATGGCGACATACAGAGCTTATTGTTTAATTGCATGAAGATTTTGGCACATTGATGGTCGGCACGGACACAACACATTACACGAAATAGGAGTACAACACACTTGTCATTTATAATTTTACAGTAACTTACATGAGCTAATGTGTGTTGTTACTTTGTTATGTTGAAGCTTTGGCATGGCGTCGCGTCTCGGAAGCGGACGTGAAAAAAAAAAGTTGCCAGCCCAAATAATTTTAAAAATGTTTGGCTAATGGCATATTTGTCTATCACTGTATTTTTTTGTTTTATTTGTTTTTTTTTTTGTTTTGTCTCAATGTTAATATTTTTGTGTACTTAAATAATTTGCGTGACGGTTTTTTATAGTATCACGTTACTAATATGGCATACTCTGTCTATGTCAAATCACCGTGGCCGTCTCTGAAAATCAGCGTTGTATGCCTGGACCACAGGCATACAGCATTAAGCTGAGAGACGGCCATTATTCTACATTAGGTTTTGGATTTGAAAGGTTAGAATGGGTATATGCTGTATGCACTGTATGCTAAGTGTTTGTTTTTTGTTTTTTATTTTTTTTTTCGTGTTATATTATTATATTAGCATTATTTTTCTAAAGCATGTGTTTAAGGTTTATTATTAATGTAGATGTAGAATAAAAAGCTTTTTCTTTCTTTCTTTCTTTCTAAATAAACATTCACAATATTGTTTAAAAATAGGACACCACGAATGAAACAGCGATCCTCAAATTAGTGTCGATTTATTTTGGTTTACGCCTTTGAAAATTCTCATGGATGCTATGCAGGACTCCACCGAATAAAACACTTCACGTGTCCTGCCTAACAGCCTACGGTTGGGAGCCTCGGGTAAGCCCTCGTAAGGATACCCCAGGCTATTACCGCAACAAACGATTGATGGCCCCTTTACTGATGGAAAGTGAAAAGGAAAACTGCTTGCAGTCACTTATTATAAATAAATATAATTATAAAGGAAAAAAATAAGAATAAGTTCCATAAGGCATCTTACAATCCCCGGTTCTTTCAGAGGAACGTGAAGAGGCACATCACAAGGCCGCCACTTGAGGACCACTGTCAGAAGTGGCCCCCAATCGCTAGATTTCCACGCCACGGCTTTCCATAAGGCTGGTGGCGACGTCAATTTGGCGAGCTTAATATATTTTTAAAAAGTTTATTTAATGTTTGAAAACATAGTGTCGTCGTTTGGAATAGCAGAACTATTTCAAATATTACTTATTTGATCATCAATTAATTCGCTTTAATGAAATATTAGATTAATAGGGCATAAATTATGATTAAGGTGCGACACGCTTGTCATGATAAATTTGATTAAAAGTCTCACCCAAAATATATTCTGTAATAAAACTTTAAAACTGAAGCTAATATTAGATTTGAGTCATAAATTTGATTTCATAAGTTTTAAATGAATAGGTATAATTTTAATCACTGATATGCTACTATGGCGCTTTGCTCAGCTCATTCTAACTTGCCTCTTTTTATAATGCTTTTAATAGTTTCACCTGTATGTTTGCTTGTAACAGACTCCTTCGGGCTGGATTTTGCCATACTTTGAACGATCAGATTTAGTTCAAACTTTGCACACTTGTCAAAGTCCGATGACAATGCAATAATAAATAAAAATAAAAAATGAAAAAAAAAATGAAAAATGAAAATAAATAGAATAGTTTAAAAAATAGCTAAAAACGCTTTCATAGAAAAGCCAACTAAAAAGAAAAAAAATAGTTTGAATTAAGAATATGTATTGTGTAAGAAATAATTGCTAAGAAACAAACTTATTAAAATTTATTTTCTACTATAGTTGGAATTTTTAAAAAAGCGTTTTTTTTTGTTTTTTTTTTACGTTCCTGTTACGTAAGACAAGATTATAGAACAATTTTCCGCAGTGAAGTTAAGACTCATAATAATCCCACAGTATAAAGTATGATCTGTCGGCTGTGATAATACTCTACTTAATTCCTGTAAATGCGCATCAACTTAAATACAATACTTTTCACAGTCTTGTATGTGACACGATACGGATATGAAGTAAAAGTAAAGATTACGTCAGGTAATAGGTACCTATTTTATTTGATTGTTTCCCACTTCGTGCTTCGAAAGGCACGTTAAGCCCGTTGGTCGCCAGTAAAATGGCAGATATTAAGCCAAGTTGAAGGCCTTTTTAGGCGACTTAAAATATTTCAACAGCAGGCAGTTACAACCTGCACCTGTTCATCTTAACACGGCAATACGCCTACCACCTATTACGTGGGACAAATTCTAAAAAGGTCAAATGTGGGCATATATAATACAGCCTCTGCCTACCCCTTCGGGGATAAAGGCGTTACCATATGTATGTACTACCCGTTCGCTCTAAGTTTGCAGCTGGCGTAGAGGCGTTAATCCGAATTTTAAATTAGATGATACTTCATCTAATTTAGAGCGAACGGGTAGTACATACATATGGTAACGGTAGCTAATGTCACTTCGTCATAGAAAATATGCAACATTGTATGAAGAAGTGACATTAGTTGCTGTCAATTTACTTCGTCTAATTAAAAATTCGACTTTAGTATGGAGCCGAGCGACAAACTTAGAGCGAACGAGCAGTATGTATGTTTCCCACTCTCCACTACGTGCTACGATGTCACCAACACTGGACAACATTGGAGCCCTAGCAGTGCCAAACTACTAATCCATCAAACATTAATATTAGCAGGTACATACTATTCCCAACAACTTTAGCATAACAGAAGCGTTGGGTGAGCAACCATTGAGTGCTAATAGCTGCTAATAAGGGAAGTTGCTAGCAACTGTGTATGCTAAGTAGCTGCCAGACCTTGTAAGTGCATCTGTCATCGATAATGGGTGTACTTACTCGTATAATCCTGCGTTGATACTATCTAGGTCAACAGTAATCTATTTTTAATGTGGAAGAAATTGAGGTCACATGTTTGGTTACTAAACAGAGTGGAGGCACTGATGTGGCAGATTAGCATACGGCCTTCCTGGTATAAAGTGGTTACTGGAGCTTATGGACGCTTGCCCAGCGAAAGCCTTCCATCCTCTAAAAACCTCTTTAGAAGAACCTACTTGTAGTCCATTGAAGTGTTACAATTTAAGGACCGAATATTGCATTTATTAGAGGACTCAATTTTATTTTTGGGACATGGTGTGGGGGGTCTATAGAAGCTTAACCTCAAGTTTGTGGGGTCGCCACCCTTGTCCCCCGGCCGCAATCTTAAAAAGGGGTGAAAACACTTTTTTCCCTATATCTCGGAAACTATGAGTCTTACAAAAAATTTGTAAAAATCATAATTTGTAGCAAATTGTTTTGCCTACAAATATGTTGAACAAATTTTTACAATAAATTAAAAATTAAAGAAGTTATAAACAAAAAAATGAAAATAAAATTATAAAAATTTTCTTTTTTGCTATGTGGGGTTTTTTTAATTTCTCTTAAAAGATCATCTACAAGATTATTCTGAGGTATTTTTTTTGTAAAATGTATAAAAAAAAGTTATAGAGCAAAAAAGAAAATCTTTATAATATTTTTTTTAAATTTTGTAAAGTTTTAAGTTATATACACATTTGTAGGCAAAACAATATGCTACCAATTGTGCCTTGTAAGACTCATAGTTTCCGAAATATTGCGAAAAAAGTGTTATTTTGCCCCCTCTTTTCAAGATGGCGGCCGGGGAACATGGGTGGCGACCCCACAAACTTGAGGTTAAGCTTCTATTGACCCCCCACACATGTCCCGAAAATAAAATTGCGTCCTCTAATAAATGCGAAGCTCATGTAACATTTCAATGGACTATTGAGAGTTTTGGATATACCTAAACTAACATACAAAGTGTCAAACTACTGATTCAGTTTGGTTGAAATGTGGTATACAGATAGCTGACCCCATAGATTAATACCTGTGGACCTATTGGGCTCATAAACCGCCCTGCTGTCGTTATCAAGCCACATAAAATGAAACCTTCTTATTGAGAAAGAAAATCTATTAGTTTAAATAATAAATAAATAAATAAATATTCACGGACATTTGACACAACGCTATCTGATTCCAAAGTAAGCTAGGAATAACCTGCTTGTGTTATGGGTATCAGACCACGGATGTTAATACTTATATACTTTTAAATACATACATATAATACATAGAAACACCCAGACTCTTGAGACAAACATTTAAGGGTCAGTAATAGTACAATACTAACTCTATACGTACTTACTATAAAATACTCGACCCATATTATTATTTGACACTTAGCAGTAAATTTCCCATAAACTATCCTTCAGGGTTTCCTTAGCGACAAAAAAGAAATAAAGAATATAAATTATGTGATGCGAAGACAGCGTTATATTATAGAACCAATAAGGTCAGTCCCTTTTCATTTTAAGCTATATTATTGATATGTCACAAAAATACTACTTTTTACCAGACTGCCATGAAGGGTTTGGCTTATCTAAAGACATTTAGACCTTTGAGTGCGAGTGTGACTATCCATATTTTAGAATCCGTAGGTGAGCAAGAATTAAAAATAATTATAAAAAATAATTATAAAACTATTGAATTTTTTTGTACAGCATTTTATTCCCTCCTAGCTCACACGCGCCACTTCGTTTACGTTACAGCTCGGCTATTATGTAATTTAATATTTATATTATAAAACAGAAAAGATATCTAATAGCCGTGGCCCCGCGGACTCAGTGTTCTGTAAACGATCACTGTAGCAAGCAACATTTACTGCGGCCGTTTATAGATGGGTGACAATCACGACTTTGTGACATTTATTACGAGCTTCGGAAGGTACGTTATGCTGTTGGTCCCGGTTGCCAGTAAAATGGCAGTCGGTAAGCCAAGTTCAAGGTCTATATGGACAGCTTGAAAATTTTTCACAGCGGGCAGTCACAACCTACGGTTCATATCAATATGGCAATACGGCTCGCCACCTACCTTAAGGGTGAAATGTGGACATGTAATATGCCACTGACTACCCCTTCGGGGATAAAAGGAGTGGTCATATGTATGAATGTATGTATAAAACATATAAACTCTTGAATCATTGCAATCCATCTATTGCTGAAACTGCATAGAAATTCGTTGCGTAGTTTAAAAGCCCTCTAAGCAAACACATCGAGGAAGCAAATTCATTTTAAACTATGTCAAGATATAGGTTTTGGCACACTATCGGCTTATTGCCTACCTAACTTTGTAGAGTAAATTTACAAAATTCTATGAAGGAAGGCAGTTCTCGTGTTCTCGTATCACTCGTGAACGACAGTACTCATTATAAGTGCTATCGTTCACGTTTCTGCCTCAATTCTATAATCTTCCTGCTACACAAATATTTTCCAACCAAATGGCATTTTCGTTTCCAAGTAAAATTATATAAACAGAAGTTTAATCATTTGAGGAACTGAATCGACTAAGAAAACGGCAATACAATACAGCTAACGGTATTGTTTTCTACATATAAACATGACCTACTAACTTTGATATTATCAGTCCGAATGTCCTTGCTACATACATATAATAATAACTGGAGAATATATTTAACCATTTCCGAGTAAAGCGCAGGAAAACGGACATGGCTTCTGTAGTGTCAATGTAACGGAATTAAATGATATATTATTCACATCGAGGGATATCCCGCATTTGCGGGAGTCGTGTGAATTCGAGATAAGAAAAACATGCGGGCGTGTTAGTCATTTAAATGTTTTAAAAGTACTTATATTGAATTATAAATGTTCCTACGGGGCTATAGCTACGAGTACCTGTTGTTGACTATTGGAGCATGGATTGGGTTAATAAATAAATATTTGTGGTCATTCTTCACATAACATGATCTAGCCTAAATTTAGCTAATATAAGCTCGTGCTATGGGATTTAGACGACTGATAAATATAGGTACTAATTATGTTTCTAAATACATACTTTAATAGATTAATTACAAACAATTCACTCATCATACAAAGAGATTTGTCCTTGGTGGGAATCGAATCCACGACCTCCGAAGCCGTAGGCAGGCTCACTCACCACTGGACAACGAGGCCAGTTACGCCGTAAACCTTACGTGTACCTATAGGTTGTCTCGTACACATCCATCATACTACTTATTACCCATAAGAGTTTACATAGAGATAGGATAATCGAGATCTTATCAGCCGTACAACACAATATTAGATACGTATATGTAATTATGTAACATGCAAAACATGAATTGGGATAACTTTATAGATAAGTACAAAAAGTACAGCAATCTTTAAAATCGGAAAACCACGAACCTTTACTTTTGCCGTTTAGGAGTTACTTTTGCCTTTTATCAATGTCAAGTAAAAAAGTTTGAACTTCAAATTTATTCATAATTGTTTTCGGGCAAAAATTACTTGCGTACGTGACAGTTCAGAGTACGTGGACGTAGAACCTAATAGCTAGTCCGCAGTGTTCTCTCTAAGGCCCTCAATCGACGTGCTATAGTTCAAGTATTAAGAATTGAAGCAAGCAATAAAAAGGGATCGCTAATATAAATTATAGTTACCAATATTTTTGTACCGTTAGGTCTAAATTAACTTGGAGGGTTTTACTGCGGTACAGTAAAAATATTTTCTTAAACAGACATGGAAATGTGGTCATTATTTCCATAAACAAATACCGCAAAGCAAACAAGACACTTGCCTCCACAAAATTGATCAGAGAGCGCGCCAACCCACATAATGTTGTATTCTTTAAAATTTGAAATATTTTACTTTATAATTTTGTGAAATATATACACAGCGTCAGCTTGTCTAGAAAGTGATTAAAAGTTAAGCTTTTGTAACAGTATAGCAATTTCCCTCTAAAACTGTTATTATTTTAAACATACTTTGTAAAGCAGGAAAATTTTACTAGGTAGGTAATTCTTATTAGAACAGCCTCAGGACACGGATTACTTTCTTATTTTCAAACGCTTGTTCTTTTCCTTTATATGTCAGAGAAATTAAGCTATAGGTATTTTACAGACTAATACAGTAAAATGGCACTCGAGCATCAGTTTTCACCGTGTTCGATTCAGATACTTAATCACCCGATTTAGTAAACATAATATTGCCCCGCCTCCGCTTGCGGAACAGGGGTGGGAGAGTTCTCTCTCGCACATTCCCCGCGATACTTACCGAAGCTCCCGTGGCTGGTAAGTATATGTGACAACCGGTAGGAGAGAGCACCGGGTCTCCTCTCCAGCCACTCGTCCATGACCGGTCTGACCGCCGCGATTGTGGCAAATCCCCTTTTGGTTGCTCAAGTCGCACCTTCCATGTCTCCACGGTTTTTTGGTGGAGCTGGGACCGTCGAGCCTCGATTTCTCGAGACGCAGGCCTTTTGCCCCGCTCTAGCTCCTCCTTGCGCCATTTGTATAGTGACGCATGGGCTATCGCTTCCAGGTCCCATGGAGGGGTTCCGGCTAGGAGACATGCCGCCTCACCTAAGATCACCCTGACGGCCAACGCCCTCTGCGGGCTGAGCAATCTAGCCACATTGTTGGCCGTCAGGGTCTCCGCCCATACAGGGTACATAGGTTTTATTTATATAGCAGTGGAAGGGAAAGTTTATGCAGTGAGAAAGTATGGGGTTCTTCAAAAGGGGTCTTAAAAGGTTTTTACAGGGTCGGCAGCGCGAGTGTAGCGCCTCTGGTGTTGCAAACGTCTATAGGCTACAGTGACCACCGGTACGTCTGGTGGGCCGTTGCTTGTCTGCCACATTAGTGGTACAAAAAAATCTTAGAGAAAAATAGTAAATAGCAATCAATTTTATTTTTATTTTCCTATGCAACCTATGCTAACCTGTCAAATATTTGACGAGGGTGCAACGAGGGGGTTTGAAAAATGTCACGTACGTGCATATTGATGTCAGTTTTCACAAAACCCCATAATAATAGATACCTATATTCCCGTGGCCTAGAATTTTGTATGTATTTTATGGAATCCTTATAGCCCTAAATTATAGTCGGTGGTGTTTTTATCGCTTTTATATTGTAACAGATGAGTGCGTAAAAGAATTTTATTGAATAGGGTCTCATTCTTTATTTTCATTCTTCGTTTTACTTTGTCGGGTCATTGACTGCTAAATGTGTGCTAAGGTGTAATGTCAAATAAATCTTTTTTTTTGTCATATCTAAATGTACGATGCGATTGTTGATAAGTTTAATGTATTGACTATTGAACCAGTTGGCAAAGATGGTGGCTGAGTTGGCGTAAGTAACAATGTCCTGAATTACCTGAAATGATCTTATGAGGGGACTGCTAGGCGCTTCTCCATACGAATGTATTCCCCTTTTTTCTTCCTGAAAAATGGCTTTAGATTTTTTTATTTTTTTCATAATTTCAAGGTCAGAATCTGCTGTATAATATATATACAATATCTTTCTATTACTTCTATTTTTACGGCATATAATAAATAAAGAAAATTATGACACTTTAGAATGGCAAAAAAGTGACCCATTTTATCGCCATGTTCAAAAAAATAAAAGAAACATGTTTGTGCTCACACACAAAAACAACATAATCTTTCTCTAAAAATTGTGTCAAAATAGTCTAAGGATGCAGTGCGATGGGGATACCTACTTAAATTCATATACCTATTCCGCAAATTACTCGCAGATTTTTTTTTGACCACAGTTTAGTCCTAATACTGTACATTACTCAAGTATTATTTTTTAAATCTCCATTGATATGGAGATTTAAAAAATGGATCCTTCCCTCTTAAAATTTAATTTCACCACAGTCTAGTCCTAATACTGTTTAACATTACTCAAGTATATTTTTCTAATACCTCCATTAAAAATCTTTACTCGTTAAAAGAACTATAACACTTGAGCATGACTAATTTAATTGACATTAATTTCACTTTGTTTTAAGAATGTTATTCATAATCCTGACATAATTATTATTTTTGACATTATTTAAATAGGTTTATGAAATCACTTATATTGTAATAATTGAACTGCTGCTTCTTGTAATTTATAATTTTGTATTTGTATTTATAATGTTATTATCGCATGTTTACGAATTATCTGTAATTTATTCATCTGATTTCGACACAATGTATGTTGTTTATGAAATAAATTGAAATTGAAATTGAAATTGAAAATTGAACTTTACAATTTTATTACAGTAAGTACAAAAATTGTACCAAAATCACTAGAAGTCGGTACGTTAGCAATATTAAAATTCTTGATGATTAAACTCAAAACTTTTAAACTTAACACGGGTTTCAGATCAGTGACTCCCTGATTATAACTTATTAAAACTAAAAGTAAGTAAGTTTCAAGCGTCTTAAAACTTTCTTTTTAACAGTCTTTTGGATTAGACGTCTGAGGATCAAGCAGGTTCATAATTAAACTATTTCTATGACTTCGGTTTGTGTGAATTTGTGCTTCAAATTGTTGTGGGTATGTTTGGTACCCACTATCGTCTCTGGGGCCCACTAAATCTCTGTTAAACATACCAGCTAGTATTATACAAGGCATTCTGGTTTAGTGAAATACCGCTACAATGAAAGGGTTGGAAGTTTTGAAGGAAGTTACTATAGTAAGTTAGCCTAAAATCCCTCATATTTTAGAAAAAAATAAATTGCAAAAAACTTGGCGTGCTCGAATTTATTGAGTTTTTTTTTCGGTTTCAGAACACCTTTTTACATTTAAATCAGCTGTAAATATACAAACAGCTATTTTTGTTGTAGACCTGCGTTATTAGTTAATACATTTTTCTTTTCACTAAATTTATAATTTAGCGAATTATTTCACGGGCTGAAGTCGAAGGGTATTGCTCTTACCACTGAGCTGCAGAATCGTATCAATGAGAGTTTGAAACTCGAATGGAATTGCTTTTTATCAGAATAAGCGCTCGTGGCCTTGCGGACTCAGAGCTCTGTAAACGTTCACTGCAGTAAGCAACTTTCACTATGACCAGTCCTTTGATGGGTGACCATCCATGTGACAATTTTGTGACATTTATTTGAGCGTTTCGTTTGAGCTCATTTAGTTGAGCGTTAAGCCGTTGGTCCCGGTTGCCAGTAAAATGGCAGTCGGTAAGTCAAGTTGAAGGCCTTTTTAGGCGGCTTGAAAAATTTTAACAGCAGGCAGTCACAACACAACACGGAAATGCGTCTCACTCTCACCACCTATTACGTGAGACAAATTCTAAAAAGGTGACATGCGGGCATAAAATATGCCTCGGCCTACCCCTTCGGGGATAAAGGCGTGACCATATGTATGTATGTTTTATCAGAATAAGAACAGAGCAGAGAATTTATAAATAGTTTGTTGTATAAAACCCATCACACTAGGAATTAAGACTTGTATCATAAACTTGTGAAATGTGTTACAACGTTTATTGCATCGAGTTGAATCTGTTTGCACTCTAATATAAACCAAAGACTTCTATATAAACTGAGGTAGACGCGCCGTACTCTAATCGAGATTTCAAAAGCAATCCTCAAACACACACATTATTAAGACTACACTCACTTATAAATATTTTTTACGTAATTGTCACCACACACAATAGCAATATACGAATAGAAAAAGAGTAAAAGAGAAGGCGTATGAACTCCGATTGCAAGTCGAGTACCTACTCTCGAAGTTTTGACTCACAACAGTGCGAGCAACGCTGCTAATTGGCGCAGTTTATAGGTTTCAAAAATCAGTGCGTAGGGCATGTCTACCTCAGTTTATATAGAAGTCTTTGATATAAACCAGAAACCATTTGCAATGGTCAATAAAGATAGGTATATCACTACCTTTTATCTATACTGATTTCTAGAGGAAAGATTTGATTGTTTGTTTGTTTGCACGAATAGGCTCCGAAACTTCTGAATCGATTTGAAAAATTCTTTTACCGTTGGGAAGCTTCGTTATCCCCGGTGAACATAGGCTATATTTTATCCCCGTATTCCTATGGGAACGGGAACAAGGCGGGTGTAACCGCGTGTAGTATAATATACTAGCGGACGTCACGCGGTTTAATACGGGAATAAAATGTAGCCTATGTTCACCGCAAAGAGTGTAGCTTCCCAACAGTGAAAGAATTTTTCAAATCGGTCCTGTAGTTCCGGAGTCTATTCGTTACAAATAAACAACCAAAAAACCAAAAAAAAAACAAAAAAACAAATCTTTCCTCTGTATAATATTAGTATAGATATAGATAGGTAGCTGATACTATCATAAAGTTCCAGAGAATTGTTTATAGTTATAGGTACCTGCTTTTAAAGTGAACTGCGATATAATATGCTGAAAACATTTTATGCAATCATTTTGTGCTGCTCTCGACATGCAACAAATAGGAACGTGATAGGGGAATATTGATAAAGACGTGTGCAGAGATTTTCCTATGTTACTTTAAATTCAATTCCGCGAATCGATCTTTGATTTATGTTCTAGAAACGAAATACAGATTTGCAGTAGTTGTTCGGAGCTTAGAAATAGCTCCTTTTCTTTCAAGTGGAATGGAGCTGTTTTAAGAAAGTACCAGGTTTTCCATTTAAGTAGAGCACTTAGTATAGATATAGATAGGTAGCTGATACTATCATAAAGTTCCAGAGAATTGTTTATAGGTACCTGCTTTTAAAGTGAACTGCGATATAATATGCTGAAAACATTTTATGCAATCATATTGTGCTCTCGACATGCAACAAATAGTAACGTGATAGGGGAATATTGATAAAGACGTGTGCAGAGATTTTCCTATGTTACTTTAAATTCAATTCCGCGAATCGATCTTTGATTTATGTTCTAGAAACGAAATACAGATTTGCAGTAGTTGTTCGGAGCTTAGAAATAGCTCCTTTTCTTTCAAGTGGAATGGAGCTGTTTTAAGAAAGTACCAGGTTTTCCATTTAAGTAGAGCACTTAATGAGTAGTGGAGACATAAGATCGAAGTCGAAAGAAGTTGAAATCTATCACGATAACATTCAGAGAGTATCAGAGATGAGAAGAGGCCTTTTAATACGAATACGACTTATCGGGATCTCTTTTCTTTATAATATTCGCATAAAACTATAGATAAAATAACATTACTATAATTAAATTGACTAACACAGCAGAAACTTTGTGATATTTTGGCGTTTCTCTTCAATATCATTCAATGATTATACTGGTTAATGCACATAGAATTGATGGTCGATGTGGTCAAAAAGTTCTTGAGTGGCGTCCACATACCTACCGAAAAACGTGGTGTATGACCTCTCGCAAGCTGGACAGAATGATAACCTAACTAGAGGGCGTCATGCGGCTTTGCCCACGTAGCTACCGTTCCCGTGGGAATACGAGAATAAGATATAGCTTATGTTCACCGGAAAGAGTGTAGCTTTTCAACAGTGAAAGAATTTTGCAAATCGGTCCAGTTGTTTTAGAGCCTATCCAATGCAAACAAACAATCAAATCTTTCATCCTACTTCCTACTAATATTATAAATGTGAAAGTTTGTGAAGATGTTTGGATGTTTGTTACTCAATCACGCTCTAACGGCTGAACGGATTGGGCTGAAATTCGATACAGGGATAGATTATAGTCCGGAATAACACATAGGCTACTTTTTATCCCGGGAAAATGTTCCCACGGGAAGCGTTAACAGGAACCAAATTTCACGCGGGCGAAGCCGCGCGCATCAGCTAGTCTTTATAATAATTAATAGTACAGAGCATAGAGTATCTATATAGATACTAGCTGATGCCCGCAGCTTCGCCCGCGTAGAATTTGTTCCCGTTCCCGCTTCCCGTGGGAACTTATTACCGGGATAAAAAGTAGCCTGTGTTATTCCAGACTATAATGTAACTCTGTACCAAATTTCAGCCCGATCAGTTCAGCCGTTTGAGCGTGAAAGAGTAACAAACATACACACTCACAAACTTTTGCATCTTACTAATACACTCGAGAGCAATGAATCCGGGTCACTTAAAGAATCCTAAAAATCTCGGAAACTAAAAATGCTAGGTTAATGCAATAAATTGTATTTAATAGACAATGTAATACTCCTTAAATGAAGGTATTAAAACTTCTTAGTTATTGTAAAGTTATATCATAAAAAAATCAAATTTGAAAAAGGGCCACTTTCGAAGATGGAACTACGAAATTACAGCATTTGGTGTTGCTTTTGTTTGTAATCTGTCATTTATGTGGGTACATAAACCATGTTGATAGTGCTCTATTCAATTATACAAATTCATTAATCAAGCTGAAATTATGTCGCTTACGCCTGAAGAATGCACCAGAATACTTACAATGCTGGAAACCGGCCGGAGTCAGCGCGATACAGCCAGGACTGTCGGTGTGTCGCTGTCAACAGTACAAAGAGTTCTCCGACGTTACGAAGAAACTGGTTCTAACCTACGCAGACCAGGAACGGGCAGAACCAGGTGTACCACAGCACGAGAAGACCGATACTTGGTGAACACCATGCTTCGAAATCGCTTTCTCACAGGAACTGAACTCACCAAGTGCATGGACAGTAAGACGTCGGCTTGCTGAATCTAACTTAAAACCCCTTAGACCTGCAAACGGCCCTAAACTGGAGCGTGGGCATCGTATTTCGAGACTAAGGTATGCCCAGAGCCACGTAAATTGGAGTATTGAAGATTGGTCAAAAGTTATGTTCTCCGACGAATCAAAATTTATGCTCTACAAGCACGATGGAAGACACAGAGTGTATCGAAGACCAGGGGAAAGATTCAAGCAAGCATGCATCGAAGAAAAAGTAGCCTACGGTGGTGGGTCTGTACTTGTGTGGGCCGGAATTTCTTCTGAAAGTCGCACAGAGCTGGTGATCATAGAAAACGGCTCTTTAACTAGCGTAAGATATGTGGAAGAAATCCTCAATGATCACGTTGGTCCATTTATGGTCAATTTAGGTGAGGATGCTATATTTATGCATGACAATGCCCGACCTCATACAGGTAGGATTGTGAATGACTACCTTCAAGAGATGAACATTACTCGTATGGAGTGGCCAGCGCGCAGCCCGGATATCAACCCGATCGAGCATGCTTGGGACGAGCTAGGCAGATGCGTAAAACAACGAAACCCTCCCCCAATCACGCTTCGTGAGCTCAAAATTGCTCTCACAGAGGAATGGGAGAATATTCCCCAAAATCGTATAAGGAACTTGGTGTACAGCATGCCAAACCGCGTAAACGCAGTAATGGAAGCACGAGGAGGCAATACGAAGTATTAAAATTCAAGAAAATCGTAATAAAGTTCAAAAATTTCATGTTTCCTATTTTTGTTTTAAGGAGAGATCGGCAGTTTTTTCTTTATGTAATTTTGTGTTAATAAAATGTATGGTGACTCATTTTTTTTTTTACTTTCATTTAAGGAGTATTACATTGTCTATTAAATACAATTTATTGCATTAACCTATCATTTTTAGTTTCCGAGATTTTTAACATTCTTTAAGTGACCCGGATTCATTGCTCTCGAGTGTATTATAAATGCGAAAGTTTGTGAGTGTGGATGTTTGTTACTCTTTCACGCTCAAACCGCTGAACGGATCGGGCTGAAATTTGGTACAGAGATACATTATAGTCTGGAATAACACATAGGCTACCTTTTATCCCGGGAATAACTTCCCGCGGGAACAAATTTTACGCGGGCGAAGCTGCGGGCATCAGCTAGTTTATAATATTAGTAAGATAGATAATGGTTGCGGGAGTCTGTTGGATGCGGGCGGCACAATACCAAACCACATGAGTAAATACCTATCGTTGTGGCGATCCTTGAGGGAGGCATTTTTTTACCGTGTGGAAATCCTACATGAATGCTATGCCGGACTCCTACCGACTAAAACCACACGATGCCTTACAACAGTCTATGGCCGGGAGTCCCGGGTAAGACCACGGAAGGATGTCCCAAGGGAGGCCTATTATACCAAGCAGTGGGCGTCAAATCGACTGCGATGATGATGATGATTGTTTTAAATTTCTTTGTGAAATTTGCTTAAAGCCATAATGTTATCCGTAAGACAAACGAAGCAGCTACAAAAGTAATATATCTACAGAGTATAATGATAACGGCGCACTCTATCACATTTAAAGTGAATAATTTTCTTGTTTAAATTAAGTGCTCCAACTTAAGTTAGTTTCGGTTTTATTCCTTTTTCTGAAGTTAAGTGATGGACTTTGTTAACATTATTAAATGCTTTTTTTTAAATTTTGTGTGATTATTTATTTTGCAAAGAGTTTGCGATACAATAGAGTGAGAGATACGATTGTGTGTTTCCAAGTTATCTCCATAAATAGGTATTTTGAGCCCCAGATATTTTTTTTGGAATATTCATAATGGGATTTAGGTCTTTCTCGGCGGCTATTTATGACAGCTATTTTATAGTAGTACAGTCAAAATGTCGACAGATGAGTAAGTACCTACTAAGTAATATTTCACAGATATGTATAAAGCAAACACGCTGTGTCTACTCCCCCTTTTTTACGTGAGGTAAAAAAAAGTACATGGATGCTATGCCGGACTCCTACCGACTAAAAATTCTCACATACCCTGCCCAAAGGCCTACGGTTGGGAGTACTCCCCTTGTACTGGTCGCGTAGCTCTATGCTCTGAATCAACTATATTCTACTTTATGTAAAGTGTTTCCCACAGTGATTCTGTATCAATCTAGTCCGTAATTAATGATGAATGACTTATTGTGCGCTAGAAGATCACAAACAACTAGTCTTTCAGCTACTGTACACATATGGTTACTCGTAAATGTATAACGTCTTTGCTTCTAAGAACGGTTTCTTGATAGAAAAGCAGTATTTTTATGAAAGAGACATTCTAAACTGTGTTTTAAATTACCAAGAAATAAATATGGCGTAGTCTTTATTATCATCTTCCCTACATGGTTCATTTTCTATAAATAGATTTTTCACAAAAAGCTGCTATTTAGTAAACACTAGCGACCCGCTCCGGCTTCGCACGGGTATACAGTATTTCTCCACTATTTATTGGATGTTATTATACTTATAAACCTTCCTCTATAATCACTCTATCTATTAAAAAATACCGTATCAAAATCCGTTGCGTAGTTTTAAAGATTTAAGCATACAAAGGGATATAGGGACAGAGAAAGCGACTTTGTTTTATAATATGTAGTGATTAGGAAATTCCAAAGTTACAAGTAATAAATTTTAAATATGGAAAATCAATTGGTTTCGAGCAGGATTCGAACCTGCATCTTTTCACATGCCGCCTCGAATACCGTCTCACATGCCATTTTTAAAAATTTATGATCAGTTAGCATACTAATTGCTTTTCAAAAATAATTTCAAGCATTATTTTGTCCTCTCCTACGCATTTTAATAGGGCGGAGTAATCCAGGTATTTTGTATCTGGTAATGCCTCTGAGAACCCTAAGCAGACCCTGGTTTACCAGACATAAGAACACCATTTGGTTTTAGTCGGTACTAGTTCGAAATACTATCCAGGCAAAAGTCTAGACTCCAGGAGGATTTTGATTTTCTACTGATTATTCTTTGCCCAATCGCAGCATGTGTACATGTTGAGAATACACAGATATTCCTAACTGAATTCTAAATTACCTAAGGCTTTATGTTTGAGCATAAAATCACATAAATATTCCCTCTTCAGTCCACCCTTCCAGTTTTACGTACAACTACCTTGATAATCTAGTAAAATCAATACCAAGTCCACTCATAATGGCAGGCGATTATAATGCCCATCACACCTCGTATGGCTGTCAGTCAACAGATGAACGTGGCAGAACATTGTTGAAAGTCATAGACGATAATAATTTATGTCTATTAAATGATGGACATACAACTAAATAAGAAAGAAATCAACGATGCCTGTATTTTAGACCCTACTGCATAGAATACACGATCTAAGGATCCACGGTTGGTCAAATCTGAAAGGAGCTTGCGAGACTTTGCTCTGAAATGGATTTTCAGAAGAACGTGTTTAGTTTTTTTTTTTAATTTTCTACTATCGTATTACTATGAGCATTAGATGTTATTTGACAGGGATAAACTCATTTATTGAAGTAAAATAAATACACTTTTGCGTTGAGTTGAGTCACTGCCCTTCATTTTTCCTCATCTTCGAGTTAAAACGTTGGCTCAGGTTATGGAACTTAAAACGTTCATATCAGAAGTTAAATAAATAAATAAATATTTGCTGTCCACTAATATTTATTTAACTTCTGATACGAATGTTTTAAGTTCTCACACAACATCATCTAGCCTTAATTAAGCTAATATAAGCTTGTGCTATAGATGTAGATATATAGATGCAAACACTTTGCATACGAGTACGTTTACCTATTTTACCAATACAAAATTGCGTGAACGGTTGAAAGCGAAATTTGACGTATTTTTCATGAAAAAGAAAATGTATAAAGGCTTTTTTTTTTAATACTGATGGGTCTCTAGTTTATCATAACTTAGAAATAAACTTAATTATTAAGAATACAAAAAACCCGACTGCCAAGTAAACATACAATTGAAAAGCATAAAACAAGCTCTACATTTCTTTTGTGATTTTTTTTAGCTACTTACTGTTTTACTTTGTCGGCAACATTTGCAGGCGGGAACAAGCTATGTCAAAAGAGTGGTGGTTTATAAAACAGCTACATGTTCCCATAGCTGGTTCCCTCTTGCTAATGTTGCTGACAAAGTAAAACAGTAAGTAAGTACCTAGCTAAAGAAAACCACAAAAGAAATGTAAAGCTTGTTTTTTGCTTTTCAGTTGTAGGTATGTTTACTTGGCAGTCGGGTTTTTTGTATTCTTAATAATTAAGTTTATTTAAAACTTTTTAGTTATGTTGGTAGTGGAGTTATTAATTTTTATGTAGTGAAAGGACATCACTTAAGTTCAAGCTTAATTATTATATTTTTGGTCATATTTCCGATGCTACTCAACCGATTGCAATGAAACAAATGTAAGATTTTAAGTCTGACCAACACCTTATAAACACAATACTGCATCAAAATCGGTTCAGTAGTTTTTGCGTCCATCGCAGTCAAATAATTAAAACACCAAAAATCCGCCATTTTGATTTTCTAGGAATTTTATTATACCTGGTGTCACTCACACAATCACGGCGAATCAAATGACACCTCGCATGTCAAAATCCGTGAAGTCGTTCAGACTGTAGAGTGTCCAAGAAAAAATTTCAAGGTTTATAATTTTAGCGCCAAAAGTCTGCCATTTTCATTTTTTAGAAATTTTAATATACCTGGTGTCACACAATCACGACGAATCAAATGACAACTTGCATGTCAAAACCCGTCAAGCCGTTCAGGCTATAGGACGTGACAAAGAAATAGACATACATACATACATACATAGTCTCGAAAAACATTACCCTCCTTTCTTCGGCAGTTCGGGTAAAATACGCTGAAAATATGTTGTTCGTGAGTAGGTAAGCATTTCCGCTACTCACTTGTGCTGACGCTATAAATGACGGCATAGATTATTTTCAGCAAACTTTAAAAATAAGTGGCGATAGGTCATATCCTTGATATTAATACACATTTAGAGAAATAAACAATGAGCAAGTTCACGGGCTGGTAAAAATACTTCTTCTGCTGAAATTGTAGCACACATTTCCATAATTCTCTTTAACACATGATTCAGATAAATCACTTCATTGAACCAATAAGATTTATTTGCGAGACCAAACCAGAAAAATTGACAGAAATTTACAAATAAATTTAACTTCAAAATATTCATAAACACTAAGCACATGTTTTCTTTGTTTGTTTATGTCATAAATCTCATTTCGATTGTGAATCATAATGGCAGTTCTGATTTACCGGAGTATTTCACTCGGAATATTTATTGCCTTGCAACCATCATGGAAAATAGCTTTGAGAGGCAAATGCATTTTGTCAGTGTTATATGGGTAGGTATCTACATCAATGCGTTTTGAACGCTTGCAGTTCACTTAAGCATAAAGGAAATACATTTATGATTTGATTTAATAGTTACATTGAAGTGTGTTTGATAGAAATATTGTCATGATTTGGTAGTAATTTTTTATGTACACTCTTTAACTAGTAGTAGACTAGTTAAATAGTGGACTTTTTTGAACAAACAGAAGACGTTCTACTTCTACCAAAAATCTTAAAGGTCATAGGAATCATAAATTCAGGGGTTAAAGTGAAGCTGACCATTTTAACTGAAATAAATACCCATCATTCTAAGTTTAGTTCTACTACGAAACTGTGGCGAAGCAAAGCAAAAATGCTCAATCGGCTCATGCATCACCGTGTAGGTGATTTTGAATGGGCTCAGAACTTTTGGAGTGACCACTATGAATCGGAAAACTCAAGCACAACGAATCCGAACATTTCTTTTGAACTATGCCATCACTAGAATAGTAGGTCACATTTATGAATTACCAAATTGGGGAAAGTTCTATGGACATGGCAGTAACCCCACCAATTCGATCAAAAAAATAGCACGACCGTACCTACCATCCTTTTCTCAAAGCAGGTCATGTTCGACCCCCGTGTGGTTTTTACGGCACCGTAACTTTCCACCGTATTTATCCAACTTTCAAGATACAAAACTTCAAAACGTAAAAATAAATATTTAATCTTATCCATTATTCCTGCTCTACAGTTTGCTCACACCAGGTAAAGTGTATCTATTATAATTTTGAGAAACTGTAAGCGTATATTGCTTCAATTAATAGAGTTCTTTTCTATATATCTTGTAAAAATATGTAGGTACTGTAATGGTACTTTTCGACAGATTGAAAAAACTTTGAAAGAAAGTAAAACTGGTTGTCAGTGGCATGACAATCATAAGCGAAATTGAAGGCCTTATGGGCATACAGATACTTACCGGGCACGGTAGCTTCGGTAGGTATCTGTGGCGAAGACACCGGGAAACCACGGCCAAGTGTCAGCACTGCGAGGACCGCAGCGATGACGCCGCGCTCCACACGCTGGTGGAGTGCACGACGCGGGCGCAATAGCGCCAGGTCCTCGTGGTGGGTCTGGACGTGGACACACTCTCGCTCGAGACCATGGTGGATCTCCAATTGGAGTAAGTGGGACTGCGCCGCCTCTTTCTGCGAGCAGTTCATGCTCGTGAAAGAGGCTGCGGGGCGGAAACGGGAGAGAATTCTCCCACCCGAGTTCCGCAGTCGGCGGCCTGGGCGCCGCCGACGTGTCTTCGCCGAAGACTATCGGCCTCCATGACCCCCGGTCTGCCTGAGGACAGTGAGAGGGCTACTCACCGTCCTTACAGAGGCAGGCCCATGACGGCAGCATGACGTGAGGGATTCACGCACGCCCCCCCTTAGAAGCGGGATCACACCCGAAACCCCCCAAAGACGCAGTATAGCAACCGAACCGCCCCATGTGCGAGGCCGCAGTAGTAGCCGTAGGTCTGTTGGGAGTAGGGTTGCCAGATGGCCGGGAAATCCGGGATTGTCCCGGAATTACGTGTCTTGTCCAGTGTCCAGGAATTACACTTTATAGTCCCGGATTTCGAATATATACCGCGGTGGCGCACGCTTCGCGTTAGAGTCATAGAAGAAGAGAGGGAGGCGGACGGTCGCGCGTACGCCCGGCCGTCTTACCGAAACCGGGGTTCAGACAACCTGGTCGAGTTCAATGCCAGAAAAACACAGGCGTGTGCGTTTACAGCTAAGAAGTCCCCATTCCTACCCCTACTCTCTCTTCAGAGCATTACGGTTCCACTAAAGGACAACCTGGAGATCCTCGGTATAGACGTCCGGCGTGAGCTCAATCAAAAAACTACATAGAGTTGTATTGGGCTGGCCTCGCGGAAACTAGGGAGTCCAAAATAAGGTGAGACGGTACTTCACGCTCACGCTACATCAGAGATGTTTACTGTACAAGACGCAGATCGTCCCTGCGTCTAATATAAGGCTTATGCTTTTGAAACTTGGTAAGTAGAGGTATTCTGTGAACCGCATTAAGATTTTTACATAAAACTAGAAAAAAAGCGGTAAATATTGGGGGACATACTTAGAACTGAAACTCAATTTTTTTTCCATCAAACCCGTACATGTTGGGTATCTATAGATAGGTCTTTAAAATGCTATTGAGGTGTCTAACATATTTTTTTTCTAAACCGAATAGTCTGCGCAAGAGACACTTCCAAAGTGGAAAATGTGCCCCCCCCCCCCCCTCCTCTAACTTCTAAACTAAGAGAATGATAAAAAAAAAAATATAATATAATGTACATTGCCATAAAAACACTTCCAACGTAAATTGGTTTGAACAATTTTGGTTTAAAGCCGCAATTTTCGCCTAGAAAAATCACTACCACAGCGAACGTGTTAAAACATCAATCAAAGTTACAAAGAACTACAAGAACTTTTATATTATGGTATTTGCTACGGAACCCTTCATGGGCGAGCACGACTCGCACTTGGCCGGTTTTTTAATATTTTCCTACCGACCGAATGCGTAACCCTCAAATTGTCCCGGAAATGTAATTCATGTATCTGGCAACCCTAGTTGGGAGTCCTGGGACATCTTTCCGAGGGCTTACTCGGGGCACCCAACCATAGGCTGTTGGACGTTGCGTGAGGTTTTTTAGTCGGTAGGAGTCCGGCATAGCATCCATGACGGATTTTCCCTCGCATTAAAAAAAGGCCTTATGCCTTATGGGCGGCTTTAAAAAGTTTAACAGTAGGTTTTCACACACAACCTGCGCCCCGGGTCGGCAGCTAGTGCGTAAACTTCCATAGACTACGATAACCGCTTTCCATCAGGTGGTTCAGCTTGTCTGCCACCTTAGTAGTATAAAAAACACGTCAGTTTTCTTTTAACGAAAGAAATAATCGAAATGTAAAACAAAAATGTTTATTAAACTAATAACTGCGTGATAGAATTCAACAGCCATGTCATAGGAATCATAAAATTTGATGAACTACATATATAGTGTATGCTTGATAAATTTCGTGATGGCCGCACTAAACTAGCTAGGTACCGGCTAGGCTTGTATCGTTCCATTATTCTCGATATTCGTGAATTTTGACCCTTAGGTGGGTACTAAACTTCATTGGAGAATTTTGACATGACATTGAAGGGATCTTCAAAAATGACCGATCATAACCTTAAAACTATAAGCCATTTTATGACCTGTATAATGTTTGGATACTTTGGAAAAGTACTTAACTAATAAAATTTGATGTGCATATTCTTTTGTATTGTCATCACTACTAAGAAATATGAAAGTAATTCTGTTAAAATTATCGATCGAATCGATCCTGATTAAATTTGGTGTCTTTAGAGATACGGTCGGTAGGGCGAGTATCTTGTGTTGCAACCCTTGTCCAACCGGTGGGTCGTATGCTTGTCTGCAGGTATAAAAAAAGATACACCAGATCTTGGCCTTCCCTAAGCTCTTGTCTATATTTTTAAGACATAGACTACATTTTGTATAGGTACGTGAGGTTTTTTAGTCAGTAGGAGTGCGGCATACGGCATAGCATCCATGATGGATTGTCCCTCACGATAAAAAAATAAAGATTATAGAAAGTGATGTATAGTATTTTTAGCATTCTTCTTTGTATTTCAAGAACTTCAGCACGCGAACGAAGGTGGGTGACGGGCAATGCTATATTTACCTATTTAGGTATAATTTCTATTTTGCATGATATTCAACTCTTTGTCATGCATATTACTAAGTATAACTTTTATGTAACTTTTCGTAGCTTCATTCAAGCGTAAGTATTATTTTATTATAATGCGTCATAAAAAAGATCATAACTGTATTAATATATTTAGACAAGAACATTTTTTCTTGTAGTTTTGTACACTAATAAGTACAATACGAAAGAAATAACTCTTACAAAAAGTTATAAGAAACTGACTAAGTTAAATACAACTACGGTCCCTAAACTTATAAAGGAATAGGTACTTCGTGAAAGAATAGTTTTGTGACAAATATTATGTTCTAGAAGAAACTTTGTTGCTGAAATTACTTTTATAAACTTCATTAGTTTTGTGAAATGAATGACTTGTTTGTTTTTTAATGATAGAAGTTCAATAGGTATTTTAGTAAATAATTTAGAGAGTTGTCTCTAACAGATATTTGACAGAGATTTTTCAAATACCAACATTGACAAACGTTCGCTCAAAAATGGGAGATATACTTAAAAAGACGGACTGAGAGATATTCCTGGCGTGGTGCCTCAGAAAAACAAAAAAAAAGTTACAATCCCTTCACTGCTAGAACTAGGCAGAAATCAATTAATGATGACCGTCGCAATAGTCACAATGACCTCGTTGTCGCGATTTTAGTATTTATTTTATTAGAAATATTTAAAAAAATATCATTGTGTAATGAATGGCACTTAGTTAGAGGCTACAACCATAGAGCACTATGTAGGTACAAAGGTAAAACCTGATTATGATTATAATTATAAAATAACCCACATAAAATCTGGTTAATTTTTACATTCGGATGAATCTACCAATGCCTGAACTGCTCTTGACGTAAAAATGGACGCCCACGCTGCCATATTTTCAACATTGTGCAAAAAATATAACAATAGCATGTCTACGGGAGCTAGCGGTAACATGCGAATTTACGTAAGTGTTCTGAAGAAATGTTTCAATAAAGCATCTTTTAGCGTTGTATCATAGTTGTATGGATTACGGAAAACTAAATGATGCTTGTATCTTTTCTTTTTTTTATATTAGGCTCGCCAAAATGATGCCGCCGTTTGATGGAAAGTCACGGCGACATCTAGCGATTGGGGGCCACCGTGCCTGTCTGTAAGACTATAAAGCGGCCCTCAACTTGGCCCAATAATGTGCCTCTTCACGCTCCGCTGGAAGAACCCAGGAGTGTAAGAGGAGGGAAACACGTGTGCTGGCAAGACGTTCCAGGGTTGTATGGTTCGACAGAGAAACGATCTTTTAAATCGTTCAGTTCTAGCGAAGATTCTATCCACTGTGTAAGAGTAGCACCTCTGTCCAGCACGCGTTGTCCGGGATCGAAAGGGGAGGGCGGGATTAGATATATCTTCGCCCACGTGGAATTCGGTGCCCGTAACTGGTTCCAAACATAATTCCGGGATGAAAAGTAGTAGTGTTATTACAGGCCAGAAATTTTCATTGTACCAAATTTCAGCCCGATCCGTTCAGCCGTTAGAGCGTGATTGAGTAACAAACATCTAAACATTTTCACAAACTTTCACATTTATAATATTAGGACAGCCGACAGATTTCTCTTTTTACTGTGAGAAGTAAGAGACAAGCGTGTGTTGCTCAGCATTTAGTGTTAATGTTTAAGGACAGATTTTGGTAAAAAATGGCTCATGAATCTGTACGTAGATTGCAATTTCATGAGTCTCTTTGGCGGGTTTACCACTGTTGACCGAAATTCATTTGATCATTTGACTTGTGACCGAAAAACACTAGGCCATCCTACTTTTGATCGAATGAACAATTGACCAAAAGAGTTTTTATCGAACAAACATTTGGTATTTGTACTACTGATCGAATGAACGTTTAGTCGAAAAACAGTTGTCTCATGAATATTTAAAAAAACAAAAGCGAAATAAGTAGAATTCGGTACTGGCACTCGCCGGCCGCTGCCGCGTCACGCTCGCTTCGCTCGCTCGGCTCGTGCGTTGTGGTCGCAGTTCTAACCTTTTCGACCAAACGTTCATTCGATCAGTAGTAAAAATACGAAATGTTTATTCGATAAAAACTCTTTTGGACAATTGTTCATTCGATCAGTAGTAGAATGGCATAATGTTTTTTCGGTCACACGTCAAATGATCAAATGAATTTCGGTCAACAGTGGTAAACCGCTCTTTGGCACGTTCGTTCTAACAACGCTATGTCATCCAACAATGATCAAATAGTTGTTACATCCAAAATTCAACACCATTTTAAGTTATCTGACTTAGTTAGGAGAGTAATAGACACTATTTAAAAGTATGATGATGAAAAATTTTCAAGCGGAAATCGTGTATCGGGAAATGCGCCTGCAAAATGCTGATGACGACGCACGGTACAAAAAATCTTTTGGCGATCTTTCGACGAGGCTTTCATCATCCGTCAGCAAAATTGTGATGATACTCGTAGTATACTTATATAACTTCTAGATTTAATAGATCACGATCTCAACTGTATCCGGCCTCTGTGTTATTGTAAATCGCCATAAAATTATACTGCCCACTCTGGGAAATCAAAATTTATTACAAAGAATAAAACTAATGACAATTGCAAGGGCTACTTAAGAAACAATATAAGGAAAACAAAAGTTTTTTTTATTACAGTTATATCTTTCAATTACACTTGGAAAGTAGATGAGCTCATTTATAGTGTTTCCTGTAGGTAGGTAGGTAGGTATACTTACAGAAGCCGTCACAAATTATATTCACAAAATAAAATAATATACTTATAGCTTCTCAAACATGATCCGTTTAGTGCAATAGGAGCTGATCTTCTGCACCTGTTGACCAACAGACGAAGCCATGGCGTAGAGAGGGAAATATCTTAGGAAAAATTAATACTAAGTCTATAAATGGTAAAAAGTCAGTCTAAGACCGATCACACTTCTAAAATGATTGGGAGAGGTCTACATGCAATGAAACAATGCACCACAAAATAATGAGGTATAGGCTGTGCAGTGATAGACCAATTTTATTGAAGACTAGCTGTTACCCGCGACTTCGTACGCGCGGAAATTATGTTATAAGCAAAGTTTATCGAGCCTCTAGGATAAGTCGTAACCAATATGTGGGAACAAATTTAGGACATCCTCCAACTTACCCGGGGAGCTATGCGCTAGATGGATTTTTTTAACGTGAGGAAAATCCCACATGAATGTATTATGACTCCTACTGACTAAGAACCACACGTATTCTACCTAACAGCCTACGGTTGGGAGCCCCGGGTAAGCCCTCTAAAGGATACCCCAGGACTGCGCTATATGGATAGGAAGAAACCTCATGGTTTTAGTGGGTCCAAGGTCGGTATGACGTACGTGTTTAATAATTAGCCCCTTTAATTATAAAAAGAGTAAGTAGTATGGCGAAGCGCGAACATGAAACGTTTGTTAGATTAGGGCCACAGACTGAAAACTTTAAGTATAACCGGAAGATTTGAGACGATAACACTAACGCTAACTGTAGCCAGTAAATGGCAGTCGTTAAACCAAGTTGAAGGCCTTATAGATTTAATAATTTTCAAAAGTAGGCAGTATCTACGCCTGTCCATTTCAACACGGCAATACGGTTTACCACCTATTACGTTACGTGGGACGAATAATAAAAAGGTGAACATATAATATGCCTCGATACCCCTTTGGGGAGAAAGGCGTGACTGTATGCATGTACTTACTATGTTAAAGGTGACTTAATTTATGTACCTGTCACTGTAGCCAAAGCTCAACATTTTCCAGTAAAGTTGTATTTTTAAGAGTGTTCATTATAAACTACGTTTGTGTGGCGTGTTGGCTTAATCATAAATGAGCTTAATGGTTAAGGCTATTGTAAAATAATTCTATAATGACTTATTGCGAGGGTCAGCTAGTTTAATTTTAATTTTTCATGTCTGTCTATATCCCGAATAAGTATCACGCCGAAACTACTGATTCGATTTAAATGAAATTTGGTACAATCTGAGCTTATGATCCGAAGAAGGTTCTAGGATAATTTTGAACCCGATATTTTGCGCGGTTCCTTTGGGAGAGGGGATGAAAGACCAACGGTTCATTAGTTGTAACTTCTCAATGCGTGGTCCGATTACATTTTTTTTTCCAGTTTCATAACGGGAGTACGTAAAGGATTGTTTCACACAAGTTTCAATGGTGAGGGTTTTGTAGTTCAGAAATTAGAAACATCTCAACTTTCGCAAAACCTAGAATTCAATAGTCCCTTTGAATGTGAGGTTTAATCTAAACTGGCGTGTTGACTTAATAATAAAAGAGCTTAATGATTAAGACTATTGTAAAATAATTCAGTCCGCGCCGAAGGCGTGGACTGAATTGTTTTAGAATAGACTTACCCCCATATTCATAATCGTTTATTAAACCTATTTTAGTTAAAACACATTTTAAGTCTATTGCTGTCTCTAACCATACTCTGTCATTGGTTAGAGACAGCAATAGACTTAAAGTGTGTTTTAACTAAAATAGGTTTAATAAACGATTATGAATAAGGGGGTTAATCTTTAAGCTCTTTTTTGATTAAGCAAACAGGGCAGTTTCACACGCTGTTTAATGAGTCTGATGGAGAAATACCTCTTCTTTCATAGATCTTATGTGACGTAAACGAAGTTGCGAGGTTCACAGCTAGTCTATACAGATAATAAACTGTAGAGGGTCGAGAGTCTGTACATGGAAGTTAATTTGAAAATTTTAATTGTAGGGCATTCTCTACCGAGGACTATCGACCTCTATCGGGGTCAGAGGAGGAGAGGGTCGCTCACCGTCCATACAGAAGCAGGCCCATGACGGCAGAGTGACGTGAGCAACTCACGCACGCCCCCCTTTAGAAGCGGGATCACACCCGAAACCCCCCAAACACGCGGGATTGCACTCGAACCACCCCTGGGCGAGGCCGTAGGTCTGTTGGGAGTCCTGGGATATCCTTCCGTGGGCTTACCCGGGGCTCACAACCATAGGCTGTTGGACGGGACATGACGTTTTTTGGTCGGTAGGAGTCGGGCATAACATGCATTAGGATTTTCCCTCACGTAAAAAAAAGGGCAGTCTCTAATCGAAACTGAATCCGAAAATGTAATTTGAATTTTTTATGTCAGTCTGTCTGTCTGAATCCCTAATAAGTATCACGCCGAAACTACTGATTCGATTTTAATGAAATTTAGTACAATCTGAGCTTATGATCCGAGGAAGGTTCTGGGATACTTTTAATCCCGATATTTTGTGCGATTCCTTTGGGAGAGGGGATGAAAGACAGGATTGTTTCACACAAGTTTCAATGTTGAGGGTTTTGTAGTTCAGGAATTAGAGACATCTCAACTTTTGCAAAACCTAGAATTCAAGGATCCCTTTGAATGTGAGGGTAAATCTAAACTAAGTGATTAAGGCTATTGTTTTGGAATAGACTTAATCTTAAGCTCTTTTATGTTTAAGCAAACAGGGCAGTTTCATACGCTGATTGATGAGTCTGATGAAGAAATACCTCTCCCTTCATACACCATAATATATGTGACGTAAACGAAGTTGCGAGGGTCAGCTAGTATAAAATATAATTTCATTGACTGCCGCTGCGGCGTAGTCGGTGCAGTGATGCCGCCTGCCGCACCGAAGGCCCTGGGTTCGATTTCTAGTTTGGTCCAATTATTTGTTTGATCAACAAATGTTTCTATCGGAGTTTGGGTGTTTTCTATGAATAATATGTATGTATTTAGAAATATATAAGTATGTATATCAGTCGTCTGGATATCATAGCAAACACAGGATTATTACCGTGATAATATGTAGCCGGTGTGTAAAACCGACCTCTTACTAATATTCCTGCAACGTTTTAGCTTAATCAATCCCCATACTTACATATTTCATTGCCCTCTGCCTAGTCCCTAGGATATGTAGCGTGATAATATATAGCCTATTTAAAGATCCTACCTCTAGATTTACTATTCAAGTAAAAGATTAATTAAAATAATTCAGTAGTTTCTGTATTTTGCAAAAATATGCAAACAGATTTTCATTGTTGTCTGCCGAGCTCCTAAAATATTTAGCGTAATAATATGTTGTCTTGGTGTAAAACCTATCTCTTAATAATATTCCTGCTACGTTTTAGTCGAATCAATCCACCGGTTTACACATTTTATTGCTCTCTGCTTAGCCCCTAGGATATGTAGCGTGATAATATATCGCCTATTTTAAGGCCCCACCTTTAAGTAATATTTGTGCAAAATTTGAACCAAATCTGTTCAGTACTTTTCGAGATCCTTCCCGACAAAGCAAAGCAAACAGACAAACAGACAAACAGACAAACAGACAAAAATTTTTCTGACTATATTTTTGGGTTCGGTATCTTACGTAGAACACCTAGCGAGTTTTTTTTTTTTAATATTTCCAATGTACAGTTTTGGCTTTTCTATCATTTTATTATATGTATAGATACATTTTCATATTGATAGGTATTTCATCACCATACTGAAATATCTTATTGAGTGACGCGAACGTGTTGTGGATTAGAAATAGTTTTGAAAACCAATCAGTAAGGTACTTTCCTTTGCCGACTCATAACTTTCACGTGAAAAATGTATAAGTTTCGAACGGAATTCGAGGTGGATAAATTCATCAAATTCGTATATTTTCTGGTAGCTTAATTGCTTAAGCGCCTGCACCAGCTAGACAAAAGTTGCGAGTTCTACTCCGCTCGGGCCTGAAAAAAATTACGAAAAATCAAAGGGGTTTGTCCTGTGGTCCGTTAATTTGACTTATCGATGTAATATTTTCTATACAATTTTTAATATCCAAGAAATATGGTACGAGTACTTACTATACAGTTGGGGTCACATGTAAAATGTATTTTCAGAAAGAAGCAACTAAGTAAGGTTTAATTCGACGCTAATTAAAATATTCATCAAAGTACTGGCGGTATTAGACTATCGCATCATACGTTAGAGTTACATGAAGGATTAATTTACGATAGATTATATTACCACACATGTGTTGAATATTATATTGTACTTACAATAAATTCAATACAAAATTCTAGATTCTATGAAAAATTTTCTTTAGTAAATGCCCATTATTATGGACAAGAAGTGAAAACTACACGATGTCTGAGCAAGTTTGAAAAGGTCGTCCTCAGCATAATGCAGCTATCAAAATGTTTGAGAGCACTGATTTTCAGATGGTGCCTCTATAAGCCTCTCTAAAGGGACGGTCACGTATTGCATAAGTACTTAAATACAGCAAATAAATACGTAAATTTCAATTGAAATTACTGAAATTCGTGTATTTTCAGTCAAACTTATTGTACATAGACTTTTGGAACCGTCTGCTTTGATTTCTAGCTTTATTTTTATACACGTAAACCAAATAAACTATCTAATACATTACTGGACGGTGGCTGTTATTGCTTTTCATTTAATGTGTCTTGAAGTAAATGAAAAATACACTGAAGTTTGATAAATATCTTCTGACTAGATACTAGGTACATACTTTCTTTGGACGAAGTAAAAGATATTGCACTTTATGAATATTACGTTGCAGGTACGGGTCTAAAAATAGCACGGATATAACATCCATATAGAATGAGTACTATTACTCATACATACTAAGTATAATTAATTTGTGTGTATCCCAGCGTTAACCTTTTTTCTTAGACACACGCTAAATAAAAAGGTTATTTACGTAGCGACTAAAACCAAACAAAGAAACTCCGAGTAAGTCCTCGAAAGGAAGTTCCCGACTTTCCGATATAATACAAAGGTACCCGTGTATTACTATTATGGTATCTTTCTTTCTTTCTTCAATCTATATAAGTTTAATGAATCTGCGAAATGTGTGTCCCCGCATAACTTCAGAACAGCTCGACCGATTTCGTTAATTCTTTTTTCTTGTGTTAGTTATAGCTAGGGCAAGGTTTGTATCCATAAAATAATTAAAAAAAGAAAGGTTCGCTGGGTCTGCTTGGTATGGCGGAGCAAAGGTCGCCGGGTCAGCTAGTGATAGATAATATAATAATAAATATCTCAATTGATTATATAGTACGGAGTTTTTCGACATAGTAATACTTTCATTCCAAACATTTCTGTTTACTCAGCTAAATCATTCCGTACCTTACTCACCAATCTGTCTCAATTTTTGAGATAGAATAGAAAATTGATAGTCTACCATCCATTCTGTATATTGTCGGAGATCAAATCTGTGTGACGTCAAATACTCCAAAGAGATATTATGCATCAGAATGATGGTGGAAGTACAAATCTATACATATAATAAAACTGTTGAGGGTCGAGAGTCTGTACATAGAAGATATTTTGAAAATTTTAATTGTAGGGCGTTCTCTAATCGATACTGAAGCCGAAAATGTAATTTAAATTTTTCATGTCTGTCTGTCTGTCTGTCTGTCTGTATCCCGAATAAGTATCACGCCAAAACTTCTGAATCGATTTGAATGAAACTTGGTACAATCCGAGCTTATGATCCGAGGAAGGTTCTAGGATACTTTTGATCCCGATATTTTGCGCAGTTCCTTTGGGAGAGGGGATGATAGGATAAATGGTTTTTTCGTCGTAAGTTCCAAATGCGTGGTCCGATTCCAAAAAAAAATTCAGTGTCGTAAAGGGAGTACTTTAAGGATTGTTTCACACGAGTTTCAATGTTGAGGGTTTTGTAGTTCAGGAATTAGAGAAACCTCAACTATCGCAAAACCTAGAATTCAACGGTTCCTTGGAATTTGTGGGTAAATCTAAACTGGCGGGTTGGCTTAATCATAAAAGAACAGGGCAGTTTCATACGCTGCTTGATGAGTCTGATGAAAAAATACACCTCCTTTCATACTCCATGTGTGACGTAAACAAAGTTGCGAGGGTCAGCTAGTACATAATATATGTGTGGATATTATATTTATGGACTATTAAGTTTATTAAAATTCCCCGTAGAACGACAATAGAGGGTAATTTAAACGTAGTATTAAGTACTCTGTGGGGTAATTGAGGAGTAAATGTACTAGACACCCTTGATAACTCCCACAACAGTGAATTAAAAACTGTTGACAGTAGTCTTCAAGGTGATGGATTTTTTGGGATCGTCACGGTCCAGTTGAAAATAATAATGCATCTTAACGGACACTTTCACGCAACGTCATTTGATCCCCAAGTGAGCTAGGAATAACCTGCTTGTGTTATGAGTATCAGACCACGGACATTAGTACTTATTTTTAATGCAAACTTATCATACATAGAAACACATTTGTCTCGAGCGTCTAAGCGAGCGAGCGAGAAAAGCTAGGGGTTACGAAATAATGAGAGAAACGAAACACCTTTCTATTTATTCATTACTAGCTGACCCTCGCAACTTCGTTTACGCCACATAAGGTGTATGAAAGGACAGGTATTTTTTCAACAGACTCAAGGGAGCGTATAAAACTGCCCTGTTTGCTTAATCATAAAAGAGCTTAAAGATTAAGTCCATTCTAAAACGATTCTCTCTTTTATGATTAAGCCAACACGCCAGTTTAGATTTACCCTCACATTCAAAGAAACCCTTGAATTCGAAAAGTTGAGATGCCTCTAATTTCTGAACTACGAAACTCTCAATAATGAAACTTGTGTGGAACAATGTTAAAAACATTCCCTTTCTGACACTAAAAAAATATTTGAAATCGGACCACGCGGTGAGAACTTACAGCTGAAAAACCATTTTATCTTTCATCCCCTCTCCCGCAGGAACCGCGCAAAATATCGGGATCAAAAGTATCCAAGAACCTTCCTCGGACTATAAGCTCGGAATGTACCAAGTATCATTCAAATCGGTTTAGTAGTTTCGGCGTGATACTTATTCGGGATACAGACAGACAGACAGACAGACAGACATGAAAATTTTAAATTACATATTCGGCTTCAGAATCGATTATAGAACGCCCTACAATTGAAATTTTCAAAATATCTTCCATGTACAGACTCTCGACCCTCAACAGTTTTATTATGAGTATAGATAAACTTTTACGGTACAGCACAGAAAAGATTTTCTAATAGATTCTGTCTAGTGTATGTGATGATGTTGAATTTAATTTCGTCAACACAGCCTCGATGGCTCAGTGTAATAAATGGCATACCTACTTCTATACCATAGAAATATTAAATACCTAGAAACCGTATCGCCTCGTGATCACTGCAACAAAAACTGTCGTACAAACGCATGCTTGTGTGCGTGAGCGTACTGTCTTACACACGCCTTGCGTCAGTGTGTAGTGACGCCGGCTAAAGAAACTTCCCATTTTTTTACTAACGGGAAACTAATCATGCTAAAGTTTTGTTCTCAAGTGATCAAAAAATTGAAATAATTTATAAAATGGAATTGTAATGTCTATCTGTATGATTTAATTAGACATTTTAGATGTTTCTAGATACGCGGAAACGTGTCCGGCCAAGTTATGTAAAAGAAACTGGCGATATTTACGTTATGAGCTCTTTATAGCCCTCTACAAATTGAAACGTATTATCGCGAAAGATATATAAAAAGTATAGATACGTTACCCACACTGCGCACACATACACATACGTTTTTTCTCAACATGGTCCCGCCATTAAGGCAATAAGGGTAAGAATTTAGTACGAATTTCGGGTTATTTTAGAGATCCAATATGGCCGCCGCGCCGTTATCACAAAATTTCATGATGGGTATCGTTTTAGGGGTATTTTGGTATGCTGAGTACGAATTTTATGATAATTTTGCAATCCAAAATGGCCGCCGCGCCACTATCAGAAAATTTCATGATGGGTATCGTTTAAGGGGATTTTGGTATGCTGAGTACGAATTTTATGATAATTTTGCAATCCAAAATGGCCGCCGCGCCACTATCAGAAAATTTCATGATGGGTATCGTTTAAGGGGATTTTTGGTATGCTGAGTACGAATTTTATGATTATTTTGCAATCCAAAATGGCCGCCGCGCCACTATCAGAAAATTTCATGATGGGTATCGTTTAAGGGGATTTTTGGTATGCTGAGTACGAATTTTATGATAATTTTGCAATCCAAAATGGCCGCCGCGCCACTATCAGAAAATTTCATGATGGGTATCGTTTAAGGGGATTTTTGGTATGCTGAGTACGAATTTTATGATTATTTTGCAATCCAAAATGGCCGCCGCGCCACTATCAGAAAATTTCATGATGGGTATCGTTTAAGGGGATTTTTGGTATGCTGAGTACGAATTTTATGATAATTTTGCAATCCAAAATGGCCGCCGCGTCCAAATCACAAAATTTCATGATGGGTATCATTTAAGGGGTTTTTTGGTATGCTGAGTACGAATTTCGAGTTAATTTTGCAATACAAAATGGCCGCCGCACCACCGTTGTAAAATTTCATGTTGGATACCGTATTTTCGTACTCAGCGTACTAAAAAACCCCTTAAACGATACGCATCATGAAATTTTGTGATTTGGACGCGGCGGCCATTTTGGATTGCAAAATTATCATAAAATTCGTACTCAGCATACCAAAAATCCCCTTAAACGATACCCATCATGAAACTTTGTGATAACGGCGCGGCGGTCATATTGGATCTCTAAAATAACCCGAAATTCGTACTCAGCATACCAAAAAACCCCTTAAATGATACCCATCATGAAATTTTGTGATTTGGACGCGGCGACCATATTGGATTGCAAAATTATCATAAAATTCGTACTCAGCATACCAAAAATCCCCATAAACGATACCTATCACGAAATTTTCTGATAGTGGCGCGGCGGCCATTTTGGATTGCAAAATTATCATAAAATTCGTACTCAGCATACCAAAAAACCCCTAAAACGATACCCATCATGAAATTTTGTGATAACGGCGCGGCGGTCATATTGGATCTCTAAAATAACCCGAAATTCGTACTCATCATACCAAAAAACCCCTTAAATAATACCCATCATGAAATTTTGTGATTTGGACGCGGCGGCCATTTTGGATTGCAAAATTATCATAAAATTCGTACTCAGCATACCAAAAATCCCCTTAAACGATACCCATCATGAAATTTTCTGATAGTGGCGCGGCCGCCATTTTGAATTGCAAAATTATCATAAAATTCGTACTCAGCATACCAAAAAACCCCTAAAACGATACCCATCATGAAATTTTGTGATAACGGCGCGGCGGCCATATTGGATCTCTAAAATAACCCGAAATTCGTACTCAGCATATCAAAAAACCCCTTAAATGATACCCATCATGAAATTTTGTGATAACGGCGCGGCGGCCATATTGGATCTCTAAAATAACCCGAAATTCGTAGTCAGCATACCAAAAAACCCCTTAAATGATACCCATCATGAAATTTTGTGATAACGGCGCGGCGGCCATATTGGATCTCTAAAATAACCCGAAATTCGTACTCAGCATACCAAAAAACCCCTTATACGGTATACAACATGAAATTTTACAACTGTGGCGCGGCGGCCATCTTGGATTGCAAAATTATCATAGAACTCGTACTCGGCATACCAAAAAACCCCTTAAACTATACCCATCATGAAATTTTGTGGTAACGGCGCGGCGGCCATCCTGGATTGCAAAATTGACCTAAAATTCGTACTCAGCATACCAAAAAACCCCTTAAACGATACCCATCATGAAATTTTGTGATAACGGCACGGCGGCCATATTGGATCTCTAAATTAACCCGAAATTCGTACTCAGCTGGTATGCTGAGTGCGAATTTCGGGTTAATTTAAAAAAAAAACCCTTTATACGTTGTCCAACATGACCAACCAGTAGTTCCCGAGATCCTAGCGTTCAAACAAACGAACAAACCCTTCAGCTTAATAACATTTGTACAGATTCCACCATTTATAACTCACATTTAGGTATTCTAAATGATTTCTTTAATTTAAAGTATGCCAAGTTTCTCATTACTGAGTCAGAACAATTGTATACATTATGTCGATTTTCACTATTCTCGACTCACACTTGACCGTTTCCAAATTATTTATTTTACGTTACTCTAATAATTTAGTTTCTAATTATTAATTTTTAATTCCTAATTCTTTACTTATTTAATTTGGGGAATTTTGAATTGGAAACTGGCAACACCAACAAAAATACCAAGATGGAGTCGAATAAATTAGACATGCGTAAATAAATAGATTTCATAAAATTATGATAAGTTTCGAGTTACTTACCGACATTCCTGGCTGTTTTTAAATATTTTCTTTAATTTCGACACACTTTTATTGCACTTATCGACATTTTAAACAATAAAATTTTGTCACGTGACACAAGCTTTTTCCTTGACAGCAGAATGTGCACTGAATGGCGGATCGGCACATTGAGGCTAACTGTTATCCTTAAAAATTTTAGACGCTTTGCTGTCGTTCAATCACTATCTAGAGTTTACTCTATTATCTAAGTTCTATACATTATCTATATATATAAAAACAAGACTGACTGACTGACGATCAACGCACAGCCTAAACCGCTGGGTCTAGAACCATGAAATTTCGCACAAATGCTCCTTATGTCACGTAGGCGAGCAATAAGAAGGGATTTTTGGAAATTCAACTCCTAAGGGGGTAAACAAGGGTTGCAAAGTTTGTATGGGACAACGTGATTCCTTGGTCCGATCTTCTTCAAATTTGGCATACAACATCTTTAACTGAATTAATAGGGGACGTGTTGTGTATTTTATCGAAATATGTCTTTTATCATGGTTAAAATGGGGTAGAAAAAAATTTTGGGGGGAATAGCCCCAAAGTTCATATTAGTACTTCTTACTCATACTTATAGAATTCGGGACTTCACGCGAAATACTATTTACTTACAAGTGTCTACAAAGTAGATTGCAGCTGCGGTAGTTCCTACATAGGCCAAACCAAGCGGACCATCGCGGAAAGGGTCAAAGAACATATTGCAGCTGTAAAAAATCGTCAGTTGAACAAATCGGCAATAGCAGAACACCTTGATTCGGGCATTAATCACTGGATCGAACTTCACCAACCGAAAGTCCTCTCCACTGATCGCCATTATTATCCACGTATGGTGCGTGAAGCCATTGAAATCAGAAAACACAAAAATTTCAATAGGGATGATGGATACAAGCTCTCCGGGATGTGGAATTCAGTGATTAATAAACTTGAACGTAAAACTGTGCCAATTAAAACTGACGTAGTGAGTGTAGTGTGTCGCCGGCCTTATCCTTCGTTGTAATAACAACGCGCAGCGGAGGGTAGTTCGACAAGAAATAACTTCGTGGTTTTTGTCGATCCTCGCCTCAGTCCAACCGCGACCACGGGCGCTGCAACGTGCTCGAAACGTCGGTAGAATGTAAGTAAATAGTATTTCGCGTGAAGTCCCGAATTCTATAAGTATGAGTGTTAAAAACCGCGATAGTTTAAAAATAACATTAGTACTTCTTAGTCGGTATTTTTTAATTATTTTTTTGACAGCTCAATACGAGTTTTTAAAAAAATGGTGTCAATTTATGTTAAATGTCAAAAAATCTAATAATTTTATTAAAACTGCTAAGATTCTTTGGCGCGAATTGGAAAGAATCGTATCGCGTCGTTTTGTAAATTCGCAAAATTAGTGTAATTTCGAGTGTTTTGTGTGTATTAATGGTGGATTCTTAAACATAAACGTTCGACAACGTGCACTAGTGTTGGGAAGTGATAAAACGCAGTGAATCGCAACTTTGCAGTTTCCGACAAAAAATCCAAAGGAACTTTCAGAAATGTATCCACCGCTTTTCTGAAGGAAGACTGACTTTGACTTAGGGCTGTACTTGACTTTGACTGGACTTAGAGGACGAGGACTGTGACTTATTAAAGCAAAATGAAGAGTTATTGAATATACAAGATTTGGCTGTATGGCTCAAATTGCCTTTGCCTATCCGAAAATGGATAAATAAATAAAACTAAAACTGCTAAATAGCGGCGTTTTCCCTGAAAGAAAACGCATATTAAAATACTTCCCTAATTCGAAGCTTATATAATGAGATAGGCATATCCGTTACCCGTAGGCTTATCTTACTCATGTTTGATGACGTATTTCCGTCGACTCACCAGTAGGGGGCGCCACCTGTGAACTTATAAAGAACATGGCGTCCACTTTGTCCTCATTGGCTTTTATTCACCAGGCAGATTTAAAAAGTAAGCTTCGAATTAGGTAAGTATTTTAATATGCGTTTTCTTTCAGGGAAAACGCCGCTATTAAAAGTACTTGACCGTAATTCGAAGCTTATATAATGAGAAATGTTTGTTTTCGCCTGGTGAGTGACGGAAACGCCAATGTGATTCTAATTTATTTTTAGGAAAATAATATTATAGAATGTTGTATGTATGGTATCTAGATTTATAATCTTTACCATCTTGAACAACTTCATATGTAATCTTAAACAGACTAAATAAGGAATCTTATTTAAGGAGTAGTAAGTATTCCTTCTATTGACAGGATTGAATAATTGCGAATTATTATTATATTTGATTGGTGGTAGTAGCTGACATTATTACTCGACGATAAAAAATTTTGAAATCCATCGTCAATTACCTCTTGTTAAGGATTAATTTGATCTTACCACCACCACCAATTCTTAGAAGCTGCTGTTGACCGGGTAGTGCCGGGGCTAGAATAGTTGGAGAACCTCTACTCTAACAGTCATAAATAAACTATTAGACTGTGTAGTCTCATATCGGTTACTCTGATATCCTAATTTCTATCTAGAATAAAGGATTCAATTGATTAGTCGTAGTGTAACGTTGTGAAACAACGGGGGCAAATATTGTTCAACATTAGGGGTTTTAAAATGAAAACGTAGATTAATAAATGAAAGCGCCATCTACCGAGTTAGTGTCGAAACGGCGGAAGCCTCATTCGTATTTAAAAAGCGGTCTTGACGTTTAGTAGTTTCGAGTGGTGCCGCTAGAGGCGCCGTACAAAAATATAAAAACAACCGCGCGCGAATTTCGAGGCCCCGATTACTCAAATAATCTAAATATAAGACACTGTGCGTAGGTGCATCAGAGTATAATTTCAAAGTGAAGAAATATTGTTAGGAGCCAGGTGCTCCCAAAGTGATCAGCGATTTAGCTGCGAGCGTCAATAACCCCATCATTGGGGTCCACCATACGGGTTGTCAAGATCCACCCTGCGGGTTCCAAGCAGGAACGTCCAGCCTACGGGATCCAGAGATCCACCCTTCGAGTTCGACGAGAACCTTTTACCCTACGGGCTACAGGAGATATCTTACTCTCCGGGTTGAAAACACCGTGCCAGCCGAAGTTGTGGACGGCACGGCTACATCAACAACTGCAGCATTCTCAAGGAAGGCAAAAACTAAGATAAGTCGGAACCCTGTGAAGGCCTTCGGAAACCGCACTTTCTGCCTGAAAATACCCACGACCCCGAGTTATATCTAATTTGCAATAAACTATCATTTTAAAATTTAATCTCAACTTCTTATTTATTCTCTCTTTTTTCTTCCTGAAAGCCATCAGCTTTTCAGTGGCGCCCACATCGTGGTTTCGGGTAGCGAGAAAGCGGTTTCCGACGGGAGTCGGAGGTCATAATTATAAGATTATTCAATTTGTGTAAAATAGTCTTAAGAGTGCCCGTTAGCGGGGTAGTTTCCCTCAAAATTAACATAACTACCCAGGAATTTGGCTCTCCTGACCTCTGCTGCCAACTTGTTCTTTCCGGCTTATTTTGTGTGTTTTTTTTTAGTGATTTTAGACAGATTTCGGCAAACTCAAGAACAAGGCAAAATTTGAATTTTTCTCAACGTAAATATTGTAATTTTCCAAATTTTAACGGTCCCCATTTTATTTTTCACACCCTCAAATAGTATTTTATGGTGGAAAATTTTTAATTAAATTTAAAGTAAAAGTTTTTTTTGTTTTGTTCCAATTTTAAATATTACTTTATTAAAGTCTGAAGTAAAACTTCACATTTGAAACGCTTACATTAATATTAGTAAGTGATTTGTATTGCCTATATTCATCGTAAAAAGTAGTCACAGGATATCACCACCACAATTTTTATTTTTTTACGGCGTCAAACCGCCTCAATTTGTGTATTATTTTGTTGTATTTCCCATATGTGAATTTACAGCGAGACCAACAGCCGATAATCACACGTCTGGGTAACAATCCCTATTGAAATTTCACTCTAGTAAAACGGTAGAACAAAGATTTTACAAATTTCACTTCACGTAAATTTTAAAAGATTCATAATTGTTTCACTTTTCGAATTACGTCGAATTCTGATACACTGAAGTACAACTGTAAGAAAAAACATTCCAAACGTAGATCACGCAGTGAATACATTCTTGCCAAAAAACAATTATAAACTATTAACTTTGATTCGTGTTCCGAATAAACAACGGCAGATGTTGCTTTCATAACGTTTACGAGTAAGTTGAATTACTAGCTCGATAGTAGAAGAATTTTTTTTTCCATATAAACTGTGGGTGGAAGTGAATATAATACACTCCGGGCACCAACAGTCTCATACAAAACATTTCAAGAACCGTCCAAGTACGAATCGGTTTTCAAACAATTCGAAATATTCAAGGGTTCCGTAGTGGTGAGGAACAAATTACATAAAAGGTTGGTTACTACCATATAGTTTATTTCAAGAACCGTCCAAGTGCGAATCGTCTTTGACACAGTTCAGAATAATTAAGGGTTCCGTAGTAGTAAGGAACGATTTAAAGAAAAAATTAGTGGTACGAGTCAAAATACAATTAACTCGTAGTACGTTAGTGTGAATAGTTACATTTCAATAAAAATAATAGCAGCGTCGAAAATTGCATTATTCGAGTAAAACTGTAAAACACTTAGTTAATTTCATCAACCCATCATCACACACTTCACTTTCACTACTCACTGCTTAGGATTAGATTACATTTAAACACAGACAGACAGACAGACAATTAATTTCTAGAAGGGTCCAATCTATTAATTGAGTGAAGGAACCCTAAAAGGTAATATTTCCAAACTTAAGTATTTACTAAAGCAAATACTAAGTTTTATAAAGGTTCAATTTATAATTCGGTTCAACGAACCCTAAAAAGTAGAATTTATTTTTCGTTATTCGGCGGGTGGATCGAAAAATATTCACATTCCTTAACATTCAACAAGACGTAAACAGACAACGATAAGGGCCGTCGTTCACTACAACAGAATTCGTTAGCGAATATAGCGAACATTCGTTGTTTACATAAAATTAACTTTTCATGTAAAATAAGTAGCAGATAAATACACTATACATTGGTAAATAATCATCATCACTAAAGATTCCCGGCTATAGTAATTGAAATAGTCAGTACAATGGCATTCAAATCAAATTTCACATCGCTTCCAAAAGCGGAACTTGCATATGAAGTTAACATCCGGGGAGAGGAACCTGGTTCAACGGTGGCAGCCCTCAGGCAACAAATTGAAAGATTAAGGCCGTAACACACTGCATTAAAATGCATTCACTAATAGTTTATATAGTACATCGGTACAATTACACAATAGGTTTTGATAATTATTCTTTTGGAAAATATAAGGGTGTTAGCACACCGTCATATAACTTTAGTACATAGGTGGCACATATAGGTACCACATCTCGTGTCAGGTTACACGCATACATATGATCATACGGAAGTTTCACATTTACACTTACATAATAATTAAGTAAGATATAGTCATTACATATTCATCACAATTATCTTCACACAAAATTCCAAACACTCAACAAGCAGTTTTTTTTTTGTTTGTTTACATAGTGTGACACTGGCCTTAGATGCAACGATGAATAACACGTTTGCATCAACACGATTACGTCAGCAGCTTACGCGCAAACAAAATAAAACTTGCACAGGGGAGATTTCATACGTACATACATACACATTATTTATTTAAATACATTTTACACTGACATGGTGGCAAACAAGGGCACCATATTTTGTTTAGATATTTGGCAGAATGGCCAAAGATCAATGATCTTCGTCATTTATTAAGGTTGACATAATAGTCATAGTCAACATTCTTCTACTAAAGTTGAGAATAAGCATTTGTCTTTTGTTATTGATACTAAGATTGCGAATATGCACTTGTTTTTTTATTTTATTTGGTTAAAGGGCTAAATAGCCTAGTAATTAGTTAGGGACACTACACACTACACACTACACACGACTTTCAAATAAGTACACAGAACAACGTGACAAACACATGCCGTGTTCGTCATGGGGACATAAGGGTTAATTAGCAACACGAAGGATTCTGCAAGTAAATTATTTTCTATCACTTTTCTGTTTCTTGGTTTGGTTGGGAGTTTTCTGTTAGTTGGAAGCATGAGTCTATCCCTAACAGAGTTCGTCGTTTACTGTTAGTTGGCAGCATGGTCTTGCCCTAACAGAATTATGGTGTAGGTTTGTTACTGTTACGAGGAAGCATGAGGCTTACCCGAACAGAATTATGGTACTGTTATTTGGCAGCATTTGTCTTGCCCTAACAGTCGTAGGTGTAGATCACCGTTATGTTTATTTTCGTCACATGGCTACTCCTACCACTCGGAAGCTAGAGGCTTGCCCTGGGGGATAGTCCATCCTATGATTCGGAAGTGTTACACTAGCCCTAGTAGGATGTTCTTCTCTGGGACGGTTGTATAAATCCCAGCCTTCAGTAAAAAGCCTTATTATACACACCCCACTTTCAGGCGGTGCGTATTACCTGAACCTTCAACCCAAAGCCTCAAATACGTCTTTTCTCTTTCTGTCCCATAAGTTCCTTCAGAATCACCTAAATACATCCTGCGAGTTGGTTTCATTAAGGTTAAGGCCGACTCTTCGCTACACCCAGCATCACCTCATTCACACAACACACTAACATACACACACACATAGACGAGTAGTAGGTATTATGTTAGGGGCGTTCGAGGACGAACGCAGCATTTGACGCGTAAGGGTACGTCAAACGCTCACCGGGGAGGGGGAGTATGTAACGTTGTGAAACAACGGGGGCAAATATTGTTCAACATTAGGGGTTTTAAAATGAAAACGTAGATTAATAAATGAAAGCGCCATCTACCGAGTTAGTGTCGAAACGGCGGAAGCCTCATTCGTATTTAAAAAGCGGTCTTGACGTTTAGTAGTTTCGAGTGGTGCCGCTAGAGGCGCCGTACAAAAATATAAAAACAACCGCGCGCGAATTTCGAGGCCCCGATTACTCAAATAATCTAAATATAAGACACTGTGCGTAGGTGCATCAGAGTATAATTTCAAAGTGAAGAAATATTGTTAGGAGCCAGGTGCTCCCAAAGTGATCAGCGATTTAGCTGCGAGCGTCAATAACCCCATCATTGGGGTCCACCATACGGGTTGTCAAGATCCACCCTGCGGGTTCCAAGCAGGAACGTCCAGCCTACGGGATCCAGAGATCCACCCTTCGAGTTCGACGAGAACCTTTTACCCTACGGGCTACAGGAGATATCTTACTCTCCGGGTTGAAAACACCGTGCCAGCCGAAGTTGTGGACGGCACGGCTACATCAACAACTGCAGCATTCTCAAGGAAGGCAAAAACTAAGATAAGTCGGAACCCTGTGAAGGCCTTCGGAAACCGCACTTTCTGCCTGAAAATACCCACGACCCCGAGTTATATCTAATTTGCAATAAACTATCATTTTAAAATTTAATCTCAACTTCTTATTTATTCTCTCTTTTTTCTTCCTGAAAGCCATCAGCTTTTCAGTAGGTGTTATCTTTGTTTACAATGTTTTCCAACCAGATTGTCTGAAATGAAAATGATCAGTTTCGGACTCTTAATTCGGGCCTAAAAGTAGTACCTATGACGTGAGTTAATACAATCGAGCAAAGTTAGATCGTGGTTGCGGCGACCTAAGCATAAAATCACTATGACGAGAAACCTGAAAAATGTTCTCTGTGTCAATACTTAGTAATATTGAACTAAGTCATCAATCCCAATATCAATTAATATGTGACTTATCTTTCTTTACATTTTTTAAAGAGATCGACCAAGATATGTTTAACCAAAACATGCGAACTATGTAAAGTTGACTAACGGTTTCTATATTATCAAGAACAGCAACAACAGATTTATGTAACAGAATCGAATTATATAATAACCATGAATAAAATGCAAGTCGGTTAAAACATCTTAAAAGGTAGGTCTCAAGGAGCTCAATAGTAGAAGTTTTTGATTTAATATCTGTTATTTACCTCTTCGCCCCCCCCCCCCCCACATTTCCACAGATTCTCTATGTGAGGTGGTGGGAGACCTGTCGAGGTGTTTATTAGAAGGAAAGAAATAATGTTTATTAGGTTCTTTTGCAGGTTCTGCAGAACGAATGGAGTTTACAGAGCTCTCGCTTTGAGATCTGCCCTCTATTATTACCTTGTGCCATCGCGGCGCCATAAACACTCCTGTTGACCGATTAAGGTGTGACAGCATCTTGGGTATTAAAAATGGTGGTGGAAGTAATATCCACACATTACAAACAGGCGTATCATGTAGTGTTCTCCATTTCATAATAGGAATATTGTTTGTAGGAAATCTTGCCTTAGTGGTGTTTGAAGCAGGATGCTCACAAAAAATACCCGGAGGAGCTGATACATATGGTATCGGCTCGGAATGCAGTGTATGGTGAAGTCAATTTGATGTCGGACCATTACACGCAAGCTGACGAGTTAAGTTCGTCAAGGCAATTGATTTGGTCTCGTCCCTCTGGGGGGATGGAATACAACTGCTTTGAATGAGTACAGACTGTAACACAGTACCGGTATATGATTTCGAATCATGTGTAAGATTATCAACATCTCTCTTTGATGCAGTGCAATCTTTGTTATTCTAGGCCCTCGAGCCTGTTAGAGAAATGTTTTCTAGCTGGGCTCCCAAGCGAAATCTGACGCGTCCGTGGTAAGAAAGCATCTCGGATGGAAAGCTTGTAAAATTGACGAGAACCGGTAATTGCGGACCCACTATTGGAGTTCCACTTGTACCACTCCGTGCACTACTATTTTCTTCAGTGGGTTGTCGGTTAGGGGATTGACCGAATGTGACGCCGAGGTAAAGCTACCTCTAGGCACTGCGAAAGGGGTAAAAAATCAAGAGACCCACCAAGTTTGAATTTTCTTTAAAAGAACTAAGTTTCTTTGATTTGGAATTAAATAAATCTTCCTTTTATGTCTAATATCTTTTCTTTTGGTATTGGACTTTCAGGTAGTTCTAAGTCTATCGCATAACGATATGAGAGGTTTCTTTGGGAACCTATTATTGTTTTCTCCCAATTGTCTAACCATCTCTGGGTTTGAAGAGTTTTCAAGGCTATTTGTACGTGTTTGTGAAGAGTAACAGGATTTTGATGCGCAAAATGAGATTTTGTGTAGGTAGACGAGTATTTAAATACTCTTATTCTATAGAAATCGAGGCACCCAGATGGTGAGAAACGAAAATGTTTTGGGTGCGGCTTACCCGAGCGGAAGACAAGAATGTGCTCTGAGAAAGAATAATGTAAACTACATCAGCTTTATCATGAAAATAAGCTTGACTGAGATGTATTTTGCACATCCAATCTCGTGGTTGGAGGAAATCTGGTAAACGGAACATGCTGAAAGATAGAATTATTCTGGCTTCACAAAGGCGTACAATGTCCTAAAACTGAATTCTGGGCGGATGACCCATCGCTATTTGAAGTTAGGAAAAGTGGAGAAATCAAACTTGGTGACAAAGGAACTAGTTTTAGAGTGCCTTGAGCATTCATCTTTTGAACCATTGCACAATGTGGTCATTTCAGTTAAAAAGGAAACTTTTCGTTGTATGGATTCTTAAGTATTTAAAGCAATTAGTATTCCACCTTAGTCAAGTTTTCCATAGCATTTTAACATAAAGTGAAAATTTACAACTTTGTCAGGACGGGACTTGAACAGAGTTCGGTGTAAATTTAAATGTGGGAAGGTTATCAGTTTTGAGCAGGATTCGAACCTGCGTCCTCTCGAATATCGTGCAGGACGGATTGGAGTTTCTGGATAAAGGGAATGCGGTACCCTTTATAAATTTAAAACTTTTTGGTACTCTCGTTCCTTACCAACGTATTTTGTACAGAGTTAACTGACCGACATAGAATGACAGGGTCATATTATTTAGTGTTTCCTTTGCTGGTGTGGGCAGAGGATGTTAGACCTCTCCTCGTCTCTTTGAGAGCCTCGAGCTCGGAAATTTCGTAATTGAAGGGACATCCTTGCATGGTTACTTAGTATGTTATCGTACGCCTGGTTACTATCGTATACCCAATTATTATAGATACACAATATTGTACATACCCCTCGAGGGTGGTAACTGGTTAGTGTTTCCTTTGCTGGTATGGGCAGGGGATGTTAAACTTCTCAGTCTCTTTGAGAGCATAAAGCTCAGAAATTTCTTAATTGAAGGGACATTTACTGTCGTATGCCCAATTATTATGGATATTGTACACACCCCTCGAGAGTGGTAACTGTAATACAGGCCTAAAAAGGCTCTTGGTACAATGGAATCTGGACTCCATTCGATGGAGATCTGATCTTGACGCCTGATCCTCTCGAAGGCTGGCGTAATGATTTGGATGAACTTTTTTCGGGGTCATCCTTTTTTGGAGATCGAAGACCAAAATGCATGTCTTCCCGCGTGCCGTTGAAAAGGCTTCAGCCTCGAAAATGTATGTGTTTGAAGGCGATATTTTATCAAGGTTCATTTTTAAGAATTGGGTCTTCGACAATTCTGAGAATAATATATGAAATCAGATCTATGCCCGCAAGCCATTTGTAATAAATTGATAAAAGATTTATGGAAATCCTATAATTAAAGTAGGTCTTCAATTTTGTCATAAATATTTTCGAAGAAACTAAGTTTTTCAAAAGATTCTGTTTAAAAATACAAAAGGTTTTGGCAGCAAAAGCCTTTTGGCAGAAAGAACCTTGTCAGCTTTTTCAAAATGTAGCAGGGATTCGAATTGTCGGATCTCCCCGTTTTTGTTTAGGTTGACGAACCCAGGACTATGATTTTACAATAGTGGGTATCAGCATATTATCTTATCAAGGCAATTTGTCGCCAAAACGTGTCTATTAACCTCTTAGGTTATACTGACCGAAATCTCTTTTAATGCTGTCCCTATATAAAATACGAAGCAAGGATGATTGTTTCTATCATCCTCGTAAATTAACCTCTGATCTGTGAAGAAATTTACACTTGGTCAGGACCAGTGTTAGGTAATAAGAAATAACTCACCTATTTCCATCATCCTTATCTGGTTTAGTGGAAGTCGGCTTCTTTTACTCCACTTACGACAATGCACGTGGCGTCGCGATTGCCCTTATTTGAAGTTCGAGCTAAATGATCTGGAACTGTAGCTATTTGACGTACCTAATACAGTAACTGGAGCTCAGAGCGCGCTTCTGAAATACTCCACTTGGAATTAGCTCACTTTCTAAGGATGGAGGATTCATTTCTATCAAGAAACCAAACTAAAAGAAATAGTATTATGTTACGTACCTAAAATTTAAGTACTACTTTCATGGTGAACATTTAGTTATTACTTTGACACACTCGTACGTATTCAGAAACTTGGGATGATTACGATTTTACCCATAATAGGCCATATTTTTACATGTATGGGAACATCTAGTAATTAATGTGCCTTTATGTGGGTAGGTATAAAAATATTTTGAAAATATTTTCTATATTCGGCGGTACTTACGTTGTACATACACGAAGCAAATAATATCTAAAAAAAAGTATTAGTACCTATGAATACAATCCATAAAATCAGTTTGATATTAGCTGTAACTAAAGATATTAAATAAAAGAAACTGCAACCTCGAAAGGTTTACGTGCTATTTTAAAATAATAGGTTATTTCACATTATGACGTATCACACTCATAAGTGATCGTAAAAATATGAAGTAAAAACATACCTGAGACTTAAACGAACGGTCAAACCGTTAAATATGTCTGTAGGTTCACTTACTTCAATCACAAGTCACTTGTTTTAGATTCACTGTATATTCAAACGAACGGCAAAGCCGTTAAATAATATTATTTCTGTAAATTCACTTACTTCATCCCAAGTCACTTTTTATAACTTTACTAGGTATATAACTAGTAACTAGAAAAAATAAATGCACTAGCAGGTGTTCCTGCTATAACCTTTTGCTACGGGAATCAAAACGCCAATGAGGACAAAGTGGACGCCATGTTCTTTATAAGTTCACAGGTGGCGCCCCCTACTGGTGAGTCGACGGAAATACGTCATCAAACATGAGTAAGATAAGCCTACGGGTAACGGATATGCCTATCTCATTATATAAGCTTCGAATTACGGTCAAGTACTTTTAATTTATTGATTTTTGCCCTTCAGTATGCGGAATTGCCTTCATATTTTGTATGTCAAAAATACATTTGTGAGAAGGAAAACCTGTACATGACTGGCTAGGAATTATGAAAGAACAAGTTCTAGGTAAAATAAAATAAATATTCACGGAACACTCAAAAGTCTGAAGACCTACATAATCCAGAAATACTAAAAATAAAGAAGTTAAGATATCAACTCCTAATCAAATGCAGAGAATGCTTTTTATACCAATTAACAAAGACATTAGGTATTATTTTTTGCAAAAATATAAATTTACTCTCAATACGTAACGTATGTTTTTATTTATTTAGTCAGAATTATATCTATACATATAAAAACAGTACTGTAAAGTGCCAGCGGGCTGGCCACAGAAGACGACAGACGATGGCAGATGGATCAAACGAGTTCTAAAGCGGGCATCGCGACTTGGTCCACCCGCCAGATGGATCGAGGATCTAGAAGAGGTCGCAAACTGGATGCGAAAGGCGCAGGACGTAAATTAGGAGGTCTACGTCCAGGAGCGTATATACATGCTGATTTGATTTATATAAAAACTAAAACTGACTTAGAACTTGATCTAGAACCTTGGAATTAGATTAATGGCATAGGTGCGTAGAAAGAAACGATTTTTATGGTTCGTACCCTTAAACGGGGTCTTGTTTATTCACTTCGGTGTCCGTTTGTCTGTCTATCTGTCCGAAATGAAGCTGTATCTCAGGAATCGTGATAGCTAGAGAGCTGAAATTTTCAGATGATATATTCTGTAGCCACTATGATAACAAATACTAACGTCAGAAAAGGGTTTGGGGGGGGGGATTAAGGGGGATTCTTTTTTGGTACGGAACCTTCTGTGCGCGAGTCCGCTTCGCACTTGTCCGATTTTTATACCACTAAGATGGCAGAGAAGCTTACGGTTCACCTGATAGTTGGTTACTGTAGCGGACTAATTCGCATATTGAACGTTTGCAACACCAGTGGCGCTGCTGCATTTCAACCCATATTTCCCTTGGCACTACCGCTTGGCACCCAGTATAATCACGGGAAAGTAAATTATCCAGTAACCCTACTGATAGTGAGTCGAATTAGGTTCGTTTAAAATAACCATTATAATGAAAATCAAATTAGTGCCAAAATAATACAACGGGAGTATGTCCACGCGACAGAAAACCTCGCGAAAAGAATAGAAGTGACGGGGAACCTTTCTATTTCTTTCTCTCTTACGCAAACGAAGTTGCGCGGGTCAGCTAGTTGTACCTATACGGAGGAGGTGAGTGACGCTTTCTCTTCGAACCAAATACAAAAATAACAGAAAATATATTATATTTCCAAAATAAACCAAACGATTTTGTACTTTCCCATAACCTTCTCACGTACGACATGGTGAACGTGAAACCATCATAAGCTCCATTATCATTACGTTTCTCTATGTATCGTCTATTTCGTATTGAGGTCGAAGACATTCCGTCCCCCATTACGCTAGAGGGGACCGATTTCCGTGAAGCTGATATGAATTGGAATACTCCGAGAAAAATCAAGTCGACTTTTTCGATAACTCCTACCTATAGTGTGCAAAGTGGATGGGGATTTTGGTATCTTAATAGATGTTCTCAGTGCCGCCGTTTGCGAGACAAATGGGGATGATTATTACGATGATCACTGAATAACCTTTGAAAATTACTTGAGGGGAAGGTGGAATAAAGAAAACTGGTCAGGTTTACAAGTAAATATTGTGAGAAACAATGTAAGTGACGTTTATTAACAGCACCTACATAGAATACAGAGAAGTAATTAGTACCTATGCTAACTACCTACATTAAAAAAAAATTAGTCGATTGAAAGTAGCGTCTCGGTGGTCCAGTGGATAGAATAGAATAAACTTTATTTGTACACTATGTTAAAACTAATTTTACAATATTTTTTTACAAAATGTTGTACAAAGGGCGGCCTTATCTCGCCCATAAAGCTAAAAGACGCAAGTTCGAGTCCTGTTCGAGACCGATAATTTTTCACATTACAGCTCGTTCGCTCTAACTTTGCCGCTCGGCTCCATACTAAAGTCGAATTTTTAATTAGACGAACTAATTTCACTTCTTCATACAATGTTGCTTATTTTCTATGACGAAGTGACATTAGCTACTGTCAATTTACTTCGTGTGATTAAAAATTCGGGTATAGGCAAAGTTAGAGCGAACGGGTAGTAAATTTGTGTTTTAATACCTTCAATACTCTTCTTGTCAGATGATGTTGTCTATTAATTTTTAACTACCTACTTGCAGTCCAGCATGGCGAAAGGAACTAGCTATTACCAAAGCCCACAGATCACTTTGAACTGTGCTATTACTATCTGCTGTTGAAGTGTTTCAAGTCACCCATAAGACCTACAATGTTACTGGCCATCAAGACCAAGCAATTAACATGCCTGACGAGACACGAAAACCCTCGTACTACCCGTTCGCTCTAACTTTGCCGCTGGCGTAGAGGCGTAAACCGGCAGGCTGATTACGTATAAAACAGCGATCAGCGATAATCGCGCAATCATTGCGCAATCATCGCACGATTTATCGCTGGTGGCGGAAAAATGGTATTACGTTAAATTCTATAGCGAATCGTTCGCTAATCGCTACGTCGCACTTATCACTACGAAACTAGCGCCATAAACAATTACGTGGCGATCAATGAAAACTGAGAACTGTCACATCTGTTGGGCATTTCATTAGTGTATGTGTGTGCTGAGAGACCACTTTTACTTTTTCGGATTTTTGCAGTTTAACTAACAATAGAGCATAGTAAAATTTGCGAAAATATTTGTAAAGCTTAGTGATCGGTTAGAAAGCGCGTCCGAACACGTGCTCGCAGCACTATTGTTAGTTAAACTGCAAAAATCCGCAAAAAAATTAAAGTGGTCTCTCAGTACACACATACACTAATAAAATATCGAAATCGCTGCCTGGAGGTTGTCAAAAACGATACGTAATACGAAATTATCGCCAGATCGCTGCCGCAATATAGCACAAATGCACTTTTTAATTTACTGATTGTCCTACAGAGGCAGCACCGTCGCTAGTTGGCTATGGCAAAACGATCGTTGATACGTAATACGAAACAGTCAACAAACAGCGATTATCGCGCGATTTCCGCGTGATTATCGCTATCGCTTGCCTATTGTAACATACGTAATAAGGTCACCGTCAGAATGGCAGGTTGTCTGTGACAAACGAGTCCCAAACTCCCAAAGTATACTCAAAAATTGCTACACGATTGCTTATATTTGCTACACGTCTCCAAGAATTGCTACATATAATACATTTTGAGAAACAAGAATATTTTTTTGACCAGCGGTCCTGACGTTTGGATGGCTGGTTGCCTACGCGTTCAGCATGAAGGACGCAGAATTCCAAAACTTTTATTGCATGAATAATTGCTTAATAATTGCTTCATTCACGAATTTCAGGTTTGAGCTTCATACGTACATCAGGTAAGAAGATACAGCTATGACTGAAGAAGTGCCTGATAAATTGTAATAGCAACAATTTGTGTTACTGCAGCGTCATGTTCTAATCGTGCAGGCGCTCATAATTAAGGGTTATTCTCACAAATTTAACGCTAAATATCGTCGTTGCGCCTGACAAGTTCCATATGTGCATTTTTTTTGATTTTTCAATTTTTGCATTATTAAAATCAATCTACTTATGCTTGTAAAATTCGTTGTGTAATATTTAGCTTAGTACCGATTTTGCCATTTGACGTATGTGTTTTAAGCTTTGAATAAAACGTGATGTGCACACACGCACATATGGAATACGCGATCTTGCCAAGATCGCGCGGAGAACATGATAAATATGTATCAGTATGGTGACAAATATGGTCTAAGATCATTTTAATTTGTATTAAAAAGAAAAGTGTATTGCACACCTCGTCGAGCAATACGATCGGCTGGTACCGCGCCTTTCGGATCAAGACCAGTTTCCCTGTCTTCCAGACCTTGGGAAACTGTCCTTTTCGAGGCATGCGCTAAAGAGCCCTATAAGTAGAGGCCCAAGCTCCTCGAAAGCCAGGACTCACGCTCGGCCTGGAATGTCGGGTCCAGGGGCAGTGTTCCTGCGGGATTTAAGTCGCAATACAGCCACCACTAACTAACCCTCAGTGACTACGGGCACGTCGCACAGTGGACTTAAATTTCAAAGTTGCGTCTTAAGGGCTAAAATATAGATTTTGGGATCTAGGCATATTATTTAAAACGTTTTTAACCGACTTCAAAAAAGGAGGAGGTTCTCAATTCGTACGCTATTGCACACATAATGTATTATAAACGGGATTTCGCGCGGCACTATTTAATATTAAATAAAGGTTTCGGTACCTTCTTTTTTCCCCGACGTTTCGATAGGGTTACACCTATCGTGGTCCCGAGGCGACTGATGCTTGTAGGCTGGAGATTCTGCTATGTGTCGGGAGTTTTCGAAGTACCCCCGAGATTGTCAATCTGTGGAAACACACGGCACACAACACTGACCGTATCCGCGGACGCGTTCACAATTTTATCGCGAGACTTTAAGGCACCAATTACCGGATTCGGATATAAGCTCTCAACAGCGTGGAATCCGGTAATTGGTGCCTTAAAGTCTCGCGATAAAATTGTGAACGCGTCCGCGGATACGGTCAGTGTTGTGTGCCGTGTGTTTCCACAGATTGACAATCTCGGGGGTACTTCGAAAACTCCCGACACATAGCAGAATCTCCAGCCTACAAGCATCAGTCGCCTCGGGACCACGATAGGTGTAACCCTATCGAAACGTCGGGGAAAAAAGAAGGTACCGAAACCTTTATTTAATATTAAATAGTGCCGCGCGAAATCCCGTTTATAATACATTATCGTACGCTATGTTTTTTTTTTTTTTTTTTTGTATGTATGTTACGCGATAGCGGCGCCAATTATGGATGGATTTTGAAAATTCTTTTTTTGTTTGAAAGAGGCTACTTCTGAGGTGGTCCCATATCCAGGGTATCAGGATCTGATGCTGGGATCCAGGAGAAATCGAGGGCAACCACCGAAAATTGTAGGGACAACTAGTGCGATTGTTAACTTTTTGATTAAGTGCTTTAATGTAGGTACTAAAATTTAATGAAGGTCTGGAGTCGATCTGATGATGGAACCGAAAGACAGTCGAGGGAATTCCTTAACGATTTACAGCAGTTAACTTGTGTTTCGGCTTGATTGATTTGTGTTGATGAGAACTTTACACCTAGATAGAAATACTTTTCAGTTCACCCGTCACTTAAAATTAAAAAAATAAAAATTTTAAATAAAAAATAGAACCGACTTCATACAAATCCTTAAAAATAAAATTTACCTAGCACATTGTAATATGTATTTTGATTTATCCGATTTTATTCAATATAATATTGAAGTTGGTGCCATTAATAATACCTACCTAAACCTATGGGTTTACTTGGCGCCGACTTCAATATGATGTTGAATAAAATCTGATAAATCAAAATACATATTACAATGTGCTAGGTAAATTTTATTTTTAAGGATTTGTATGAAGTCGGTTCTATTTTTTATTTAAATTTTTTATTATTCTCTGACATCTTAAATTACACTCGTAGTTTCGTTGATATAGCCTATAAATAGCCATTGTATAGCCATTAGATATATTATTATTAGTAGCTGGCGGCAGGTTAGGTGGAGGGGAGACGTCGAACCGAATGTATCGGTGATCTGACGACGTCTCCTCCTCCTCCATCATACGCCATCCCTGGACATGGCGGGCGAGCTCAGGGGTCGCAAACGAAACGTCTATGACCGAGCTGAGCCCCCTCCGCGTTCGGGTTGCGATATTGCCCCGGTTCAGGATGACTAGGCCACGTGTAGTGACCAAGTCCTCCAGTATCCTCCCCCTGTCTCTGGTAAACGGCCACGACAGCCTCACCCTCATATTCCGCCGCGGCGCAACCCGGGCCCCAAGCGATACGCGCTAGGCGTGAGTCGTCCGAGATTGCAATCGAACGGTTTTTATTTTATTTTACGGTGCGATTCCAAAGTTTCAAGATCCAATTCAAGATCCAAGATCCGATCTACTGAGATCATAAGATCCGCCTATGGTTGATTATATATAAATATATAATAGATATAGATTAGAATAGATATAGATTATAATATCAGAGATTATAGTCTGAAATAACTCATAGGCTCTTGTTCTATTGGGATGCGGGAACGAGAAGAGAATCCCACGCTGGCCAAGCCGCGAGCGTCAGCTAGTATGCCATAATTTTTTTTCCGCATGAGATTTTTGAGAATAACCCTTAATTATTAGCGCCTGCACGATTAGAACATGACGCTGCAGTAACACAAATTGTTGCTATTCCAATATATCAGGCACTTCTTCAGTCATAGCTGTATCTTCTTACCTGATGTACGTATGAAGCTCAAACCAGAAATTCGTGAATGAAGCAATTATTAAGCAATTATTCATGCAATAAAAGTTTTGGAATTCTGCGTTCTTCATGCTGAACGCGTAGGCAACCAGCCATCCAAACGTCAGGACCGCTGGTCAAAAAAATATTCTTGTTTCTCAAAATGTATTATATGTAGCAATTCTTGGAGACGTGTAGCAAATATAAGCAATCATGTAGCAATTTTTGAGTATACTTTGGGACTCGTTTGTCACAGGCAACCTGCCATTCTGACGGTGACGTAATAAGCCTGCGGAATTGTTAATTAGACGAAGTAAATTGACAGTAGCTAATGTCACTTCGTCATAGAAAATAAGCAACATTGTATCAAGAAGTGACATTAGTTGCTGTCAATTTACTTCGTCTAATTAAAAATTCGACTTTAGTATGGAGCCGAGCGGCAAAGTTAGTGCGAACGAGCAGTAAATGAAAATGCCTCAACTCTCATCAAATTGCAACTGCCTCGGTGCACATTCGGTAGTGTAACCGCCTGCCGTGCGCTGAGGTCTTGGGTTCGATTCTCGTGTCGGTCTAAATATTTGTCTAATCCTCAAATGTTTGTTTCGAAGTTTTGGTGTTTTTTATCAATTTCATCAATCAATCAATCAATACATATAATAAAATCGTAACAGTTCGCTGTCTGTACATGGAAGATAAATAAGAATAAATATTATAGGGGGGCTTTATGAACGCAATTAAACCCAAAACAAAGATTTTTTTTAAAAATTGTCTGTTTGTCTGTACGTTTGTGCACGCTAATCTCAGTAACCGATTAACTAATTGCAATGCGGGGTTTTTATTGTGTTGAGGTTTAGGCTCCACTTAACAACTAGCGTTTATTTTATGTCAATCGGTTTATAAATAAAAAATCTGATAGTTTGAAAATTTTAAGTGTAGAGGTTTCTTTGAATGTGAGTGTAAATCTAAACTGGCGTATTGGCTTAATCATAAAAGAGCGTAATGATCAAGTCTATTTTAAAACACACAACTAATTTAAAACAAAAAACTAAAACAGACTGAATTGTTTTAAAATAGACTTAATATAATTTAAAATAAACTTTAAGCTCTTTTATGATTAAGCAAACAAGGCAGTTTCACACGCTGTTTGATGAGTCTGATGAAGAAAACCTCTCCTTTCATACACATTATGTGACGTAAACGAAGTTGCGGGCTCAGCTAGTGTATAATATGTCTGTTGTTAGAAAAATATCAGTATGTCTATCAGTCGTCTAGCACAAATTATTTTAGCTTAATTTGGGCTAGATGATGTTGTATGAGAATATTCACAAATATTTACTACACTCGAGAGCAATGAATCCGGCAGGCTTATTACGTATGTTACAATAGGCAAGCGATAGCGATAATCTCGCGGAAATCGCGCGATAATCGCTGTTTGTTGACTGTTTCGTATTACGTATCAACGATCGTTTTGCCATAGCCAACTAGCGACGGTGCTGCCTCTGTAGGACAATCAGTAAATTAAAAAGTGTATTTGTGCTATACTGCGGCAGCGATCTGGCGATAATTTCGTATTACGTATCGTTTTTGACAACCTCCAGGCAGCGATTTCGATATTTTATTAGTGTATGTGTGTACTGAGGGACCACTTTCATTTTTTGCGGATTTTTGCAGTTTAACTAACAATAGTGCTGCGAGCACGTGTTCGGACGCGCTTTCTAACTGATCACTAAGCTTTAAAAATATTATCGCAACTTTTACTATGCACTATTGTTAGTTAAACTGCAAAAATCCGAAAAAATAAAAGTGGTCTCTCAGCACACACACACACTAATGAAATGCCCAACAGATGTGACAGTTCCCAGTTTTCAGTGATCGCCACGTAATTGTTTATGGCGCTAGTTTCGTAGTGATAAGTGCGACGTAGCGATTAGCAAACGATTCGCTATAGAATTTAACGTAATACCATTTTTTCCGCGACCAGCGATAAATCGCGCGATGATTGCGCAATGATTGCGCGATTATCGCTGATCGCTGTTTTATACGTAATCAGCCTGCGGGTCACTTAAAGAATGTTAAAAATCTCGGAAACTAAAAATGATAGGTTAATGCAATAAATTGTATTTAATAGACAATGTAATACTCCTTAAATGAAAGTAAAAAAAAAATGAGTCACCATACATTTTATTAACACAAAATTACATAAAGAAAAAACTGCTGATCTCTCCTTAAAACAAAAATAGGAAACATGAAATTTTTGAACTTTATTACGATTTTCTTGAATTTTAATACTTCGTATTGCCTCCTCGTGCTTCCATTACTGCGTTTACGCGGTTTGGCATGCTGTACACCAAGTTCCTTATAAGATTTTGGGGAATATTCTCCCATTCCTCTGTGAGAGCAATTTTGAGCTCACGAAGCGTGATTGGGGGAGGGTTTCGTTGTTTTACGCATCTGCCTAGCTCGTCCCAAGCATGCTCGATCGGGTTGATATCCGGGCTGCGCGCTGGCCACTCCATACGAGTAATGTTCATCTCTTGAAGGTAGTCATTCACAATCCTACCTGTATGAGGTCGGGCATTGTCATGCATAAATATAGCATCCTCACCTAAATTGACCATAAATGGACCAACGTGATCATTGAGGATTTCTTCCACATATCTTACGCTAGTTAAAGAGCCGTTTTCTATGATCACCAGCTCTGTGCGACTTTCAGAAGAAATTCCGGCCCACACAAGTACAGACCCACCACCGTAGGCTACTTTTTCTTCGATGCATGCTTGCTTGAATCTTTCCCCTGGTCTTCGATACACTCTGTGTCTTCCATCGTGCTTGTAGAGCATAAATTTTGATTCGTCGGAGAACATAACTTTTGACCAATCTTCAATACTCCAATTTACGTGGCTCTGGGCATACCTTAGTCTCGAAATACGATGCCCACGCTCCAGTTTAGGGCCGTTTGCAGGTCTAAGGGGTTTTAAGTTAGATTCAGCAAGCCGACGTCTTACTGTCCATGCACTTGGGTTACTTCCTCCGAGGCGTCGAAACTGATTGGTGAGTTCAGTTCCTGTGAGAAAGCGATTTCGAAGCATGGTGTTCACCAAGTATCGGTCTTCTCGTGCTGTGGTACACCTGGTTCTGCCCGTTCCTGGTCTGCGTAGGTTAGAACCAGTTTCTTCGTAACGTCGGAGAACTCTTTGTACTGTTGACAGCGACACACCGACAGTCCTGGCTGTATCGCGCTGACTCCGGCCGGTTTCCAGCATTGTAAGTATTCTGGTGCATTCTTCAGGCGTAAGCGACATAATTTCAGCTTGATTAATGAATATAGAGCACTATCAACATGGTTTATGTACCCACATAAATGACAGATTACAAACAAAAGCAACACCAAATGCTGTAATTTCGTAGTTCCATCTTCGAAAGTGGCCCTTTTTCAAATTTGATTTTTTTATGATATAACTTTACAATAACTAAGAAGTTTTAATACCTTCATTTAAGGAGTATTACATTGTCTATTAAATACAATTTATTGCATTAACCTAGCATTTTTAGTTTCCGAGATTTTTAGGATTCTTTAAGTGACCCGGATTCATTGCTCTCGAGTGTATTTATTTACTGTAAAAGACATCACTACCTACTTTATAAGAAAACATAGCGTGACTGTAGTATCTATGTTGTATTTATTTGTAAAGTTACATAAGTTATTGTAAGCATATGGCATAGCATTTATTCAGACACGCAACAGCTGTCGCGTTCCCAAACAACTTAGGGAATACAAAGGGTTATACTTACAACTCATGCTTACCCTCTGAATATGTTGTTTGTACTACAGCCCATACACTCATGCAGTATACATAAATAATACTTCACATACTGAAATATGACATGACAGTTGCATTAATCTTACACGATAGTTGTATAACTTTTTTTTTATATTTAGTTCGCCAAATTGACGTCGCCACCAGCCTGATGGAAAGCCGTGGCGCGTCTAGCGATTGGGGGCCACTTCTGACAGTGGTACTCAAGTTGGCGGCCCTGTGATGTGCCTTTTCACTTTCCTCTTGAAGAACCCGGGATTGTAAGATGAGGGAAACACTTAAAAAATAAAAAACAAAAAGCAACACTTAAAACTACAACAACTCTGGTTCGGAGAAATGTTGTTTCTCATTAGAAAATTGTATTAAAGCTTTTTATTTTTATTTGAGTATTTGTTGTTTTAGCGGCAACAGAAATACATCATCTGTAAAAAGTTCAGCTCTCTAGCTATCACGGTTCCTGAAATCCAACCTCGAGACGGACAGACAGACAGACGAACAACGAAGTCTCATGAATAGAGTCCCGTTTCTTACCCTTTGGATACAGAACTTTAAACACTGCATTTCATCTGTAACCGTGAAAAGTTTCCTTATAAGACTACACCGAAACTAAGTAGTTAGGTACCTATTAGCTATTCAGTTTCGTTGGGCGTTCTCTGAAGGGGCAATGGAGAAAGAAAGAGAGGAAAGAAATAGGGGAAAGTGGGGACAGCTTTTCAGCCAGAGTTTTTGATTTCGTCTTAAAAATAGCTAGGTAACATACAAGTTAGAATTCATTTTCTTTATTCTTTAACAATATAGAGTTTCATCATGACCACGGCTATGCAATATACCTAGTCGAAACATTGAAAGATGAGCAAAATTCATTTTCACCTATCAATAAATTTCAGTAAGTATATTATATTGATAGTTTGATAGCAAACAAAGCTTCATAGAAGCCAATTTTCCATTTATTGAACCATATCGTTTATAATACCTACCAAAGCAATATGTCTCAATTTTCTAGATAGAATACAAAATTGATAGTGTCTTCTAAAACCGTCCATTTTGAATTTTATTGTGAGAGTAGATTTTCATGTAGACTAAGAAATTTTCACTGTAAATAAAACTGCACACTAGATGATCTTTAGCTTTTGCAAATCATCAAAATGACGAACACAATCAGTCTGATCGCCAGATCAGAATCAGTAATCAGATTAGAAATGTTTTTCGATTATAATCGAAAAACATGATAAATCATCAAGCATCAAGATAATCGAAATAGGTACATTGAGTGATTTTATTGAAGTTTCTTCTATGAATATTTCTAGAGAGAGCAATTAATCAATCATATCAGCCTATAGCATAGTAGTCCACTGCCAGAGCCACTCCCAATTCGCCATGACACACGCACGGCTCTGCGGTCTCCATGTCCAGTTCCTGCCTGCGACCTTTTCCAAGTCGTTCGGTCCATCTGACAGGTGGGCGTCCTATCCCACGTTTACCAAGTCGCGGCTTCGAATCAAGAACTCGTTTGCGCCATCGACTCTTCTACTACAGATGTGTACCACAAATAAAGTGATAGATGTGACCAGCCAACTGTCACTTTATAGTTCTCTCGTTCTCTGACCGATAACTTCATTTTGGATTTCATCCCTTAGAGATACACCGAGCATAGCTCGCTGAATGGCTTAATGCGCAACAAAGGTTGGACAGGCATGGACTAGCATTTGACACCAAAAACTCCAGTTCTAATTTGCATCAAGGTTAGGTTAGGTTGGAACTGTGACCATTAACGCGCGAGGGCGAACGAGGGAAGCGAGCGTGCCGCGGCAACGGCCGTTGAGCGCCAGAACCTATTGGTATTATTTATACTTAGTAGGTAATTTCGATAGATTTATACTTAATCTACCAACTACTTACCGAATAATAATCCGACAGTTTAAACCACAGCCGACATATTATATCTTTATACTGTAGTTTAAACAGTCGACGACGGTCGACAGAGAGTTTTGCTTCATTTTTTAGAAAACGTAATTTGGTGACTATTTATCTTCATTCCCTTTCCTCCCATTGGAAAAGTCTACAAATGTCAGATTCTAGAAATGTCAGATGAGTTTAAAACGCCAGATTCTATGAATGCCAGATTCTACAAATGCCAGATTCTTATAATGCCACATTCTATAAACGCCAGATTCTTAGAATGTCACGTTCTATAAATGCCAGATTCTGATAATGTCACATTTTTGTTATAATTGCAATTTACCTAATTTTTCCCTTCATAGCCAATAAAGGATGATTAGATTAGATTAGGTTCGGTTGCAACAGTGACTGCTTATGTTAGTTTCTTCTATCTTTAGCCGGCTAAACTTAAGTCTAACCGCAGGCCCTTGGCTAAAAATGTAGAAATGTAGAACAGAGTGGAAGGCAAACGACAAAACAAAAAAAAACCACGAAGGCTTAAGGCGGGAGCTCCGCTCCGCTTCCCTCTCGCCTAAGCCTTCTAACCTAACCTACTAGAGTACTCTGGGTCGGGGTACTCTGAGTCGGGGTGTTAACCATTCACTTATTATGGTTAACACCTCAACTCGTTATTTTATTGTTTTGTCGTTTGCCTTCCACTCTATTCTACATTTCTACATTTTTAGCCAAGGGCCTGCGGTTAGACTTAAGTTTACCTGGCTAAAGATAGAAGAAACTAACATAAGTGGTCACTGTTGCAACCTAACCTAATCTAATCATCCTTAATTGGCTATGAAGAATGAAATTAAGTAAATTGCAATTATAACAAAAATGTGACATTATCAGAATCTGGCATTTATAGAATGTGACATTCTAAGAATCTGGCGTTTATAGAATGTGGCATTATAAGAATCTGGCATTCATAGAATCTGGCGTTTTAAACTCATCTGACATTTCTTGAATCTGACATTTGTAGACTATTCCACCATTTATCCATTTTGGTAAACGTTTCGAATTTTATTGGTAGTAAAATAGGTACATTTTTGGGTGGCGTTTAAACACAAGCCCCTTGTTACTGGGTACTAGTGGGCTTAATACAATTTGTTACAAAGAGAACTTTGCTAGTTGCGAACGGGAATAAAATATAGCCGGTTCAGTAGTTTCGGAGCCTATTCGAAGCAAACAAACAAACAATCAAATCTTTCCTCTTTTAAATATTAGTATAGATTGCATTCTCATAGCTATGACTGATATGCTGGTCAGCAGGTGTAGATTCACCAATTACAGCTTAATAGGCTATCCTTAGCCTAAACATCTAGAGAATATCTCCTAGCTTAAAGAATAGGCTATGTTGCTACTTATAGGCACGCCTCCAGTTAACATCGCTGGTGCAGTTAGGATTAGACTTGACGTCGTGAAGGACAATGAGGATTCTGAAGACCACGAGAAGTGTCTGAAGAAAACGAGGTCTTTGGTTGGATGCCACCGAAAAAAATTCGAAAGAAACTGATAACAATATTATAGTAGTAGGTAAGTACTGCACTGGCAAAATGTAGCGGTAGCCAATTTTGCACAATCAAAATCGGTTTCAGTGATTGTAATTGTAATACATCCAAAGTAGTACCTACTTACTAAAATTTCATATTACAAAAATGCAAAATATGCAAATCCATTCAACAAGCATCTGTAGCATACACGTGCTGGCATCTAGCGAGAGGTACCTAGCGGATTTTAATCTCATTCTGTATTCTACCAACGTGAAATTACTCCTTATATGATATGCAACGTCGCTTAGGTACTTAGAGCGGATATAGGGAATCTTAATAATATGGTAATACACGTTATTACTGGTATTTTTTGAATTTTGATTCAATTTTCTTAAAGTGATTTTCTTTCCGAGTCTATATCTGTATTTAAGCGGTAATACGATAGGTGCATCAGTTGCCTTTTCTACTTTCGTATGTTGACATTACTCGAGATAGAATAGTTAACGTGCAATCTTCTAATGCACCTACGTTATAGGTTTGAGGCAAGGATTTGTACAAGCACCGTGATTAAATTGGATTGCAGTCTTTATAATATTACTAGCTGAGGGGCAAGTGCGAGTTTCGGTGAGCGCCTGTCGACATTCACGAACGAGCGCGTTGTCACCGATTTGTATGGGATCGAGACAAGTTCCTGCGTTTACAGCTAGGTGGCGGGGTCTCGATTCCAAACGAATTGGTGAGCCGTGAATGTCGACAAGCTCACGCAAAAACTCGCACTTGCCCCTCTGATGTCCGCAGCTTCGCCCGCGTAAAATTTGTTCCCGTTCCAGCTTCCCGTAGTTATTATTCCCGGGATAAAAAGTAGCCTATGTGTTATTCCAGACTATAATGTATCCCTGTATCAAATTTCAACCAGATCTGTTCAGCCGTTCGAGCGTAAAAGAGTAACAAACATCCACACTGACAAACTTTCGCATTTATAATATTAGTAAGATTTAAACTTCCTACGCGTTTCGCTTCGTGGGATGCCTGCACTATGCGATCTAAAATAACAACAGGTGGAGAGAATAAACGGAAGAACACCGCCTCTGTAATCAAATCGTTGTTCTATGGAAACCGTTTAAGTATATTTCAATATTCATTATGTTACTTTAGAAAATCATATCCCGAGACGTGGACAATTATGACGATAGGGCTAGGTCAATGTATTAATTCATTTTGGTGACCATTAATCCATTTTGGTGACCACTTAAAATGATTCCGTAACAAAGTCTAGAGGCATATTCCATTATACACTCTAAATAAACATCAACAATAGCGAGCTTTTAGTATAATCAATTTAAAAGGAAAAGTTCTTTGCGATTCAATATTCTTTTAAGACAGCACTCGAGTATATTTTAATTCAATTTTTAGTACAAATAGCAATTTGCTTAGGTCTATTCAATGATTATCTAAATGCGAATTGCGGTGAAGAGTAGCATAATTAACTTAGCTTTAAGCTGCTTTTTTATTCTGAAAATGTAAGCTTATTTAGGTTTATAGACTGTTTATCTCTTACAAAAGAATTCGCTAGGCTATAACTTGCTTTAATCTTTAGTAAAAGATTTGTTATTCTTGTGACAAAAATTTTTGAAAGGTACCTAAGTAAATAAAGAGAAGGTTAGTAAAGAAGTTCCTACTTTGAGACCATTATGAATTAAGCTCTCTAGCTATCCTAGTTCCTGAGATACAGCCTCATAAAGGACAGACAGACAGACGGACAGCGAAGTCTCATGAATGGGGTCCCGTTTTTAACATTTGGGTACGGAGACCTAAAAATGGAAAAAAAACCCAAATCCGTGGAGAAAGCCCGTGATGATGGACAAAGTCTGTGTTGAAAGCCCTGAGGTCATCCCACGCAGATGGTATGGTCCTGGGGTATCCTTCTGAGGGCTTACCCGGTGCTCCCAACCGTAGGCTGTTAGGTAGGATACGTGTGCTTTTTTAGTCGGCAGGAGACCGGCATAGCATCCATGTAGGATTTTCCTGACATTCAAAAGAAAAGGCAGATGGTATGGCACCGTGGTGTGGTTTTAGTTGGTTGAAATCCGGCATTGTATTCGTGACGATTTCTGCACTCTAAAAAGAAACCGTTTATGTATCGTTTTCGCAAGTCACCAGAACAAATTGCACGAATACATTTATTGATAAATGATGACTTGTCAGGAGGTCTATTCTATTTGTTCACAATATTCATCGTCGTGGCGCCTACAGAAAATAAAATAAATCGCTGTTATGTGAACTGCAAAGTGCGCTCTGTCGATTATTGCTAAGCGATTTTTTACGATCGTGTGAATAAGTTCGTACCTATTTACCCTATCTTTTCATTCCTTTAGACTTTTTATTTTTTCTTGTTGTAGCTATACCTGTCTGCCAAAGATATAGACCATCACCAAGGAAAATGTGATAGACCTAACGTAGATAGACATAAATTTACGAATACGGGACGTCCTATTACAAAGGATAATATACCAAAATCTTGACGTATACAGTTCAACTACGCGTACCTAACTAAATTTACATTCTATTTCTATATTATGAAAAGCGCTTGCCTAATAGGTTCATAAATTATTTATTTTCTTTATTTAGGCGTGCCATTTTTCATTTAAATGAAATGACTGATCACATTGAGATACCTATTGGCTTAGTAGGTAATATTATAGAAAATATATATATCTCTGGTGTATTATTATGGTATCGCCATATAAAAATCAACTACATTGGTTTAATAAAAATATAATATGTATAGGTACGTAGGTATTGCTGTGAGCGAAGCGGCCATCTTTTTTGAATGAATGACCGTAAGATGGATGATATCGTCAGTATTTCAGACAGTAATCCGATTCAGAAGTGACAACTAGATTAATAATGAAAGGGGTAATTTAGCGTGAAATAAAACATAAATATTTTTCGACCTTCCGAGGCTCTTGCCTTTTCTCGAATAGTTAAATGCATGGGTTATCGTAGGAGTACCTACTTAAAAGAGTTGACAGTAACGTTTCAAAATCCGCAGACAGAGGACATTAAAACTATTAATGAGACAGAGAGAGACAGAGAGAGAGAGAGAGAGAGAGAGAGAGAGAGAGAGAGAGAGAGAGAGAGAGAGAGAGAGAGAGAGAGAGTGACCTCTTCTCAGCACTCCATGAATTCACTGTATTGGCGCCGGGCAGCGCCAGTTTGGAAGGGAACACTTTGTTTATACGCCTAAGTGTCAGGTACAGATACAAAAGAAATCCAAAACGTCGGCTTTGAAATCAAAGCACGCTGGCACCCACTCAGCACCCCACTGCCATCACGTCGGAGAATGTGAAACTTGACATTGAGTTCTTAGAACAGTGCCAGCAACATCTTGGTTTCTAGTTCATTACTCATGTCACATCAGCATCAGTAATAATTGGTCCTCGTCTCCTTAAACGAAAACTTATGCAATCTACTTAAATATGAGTTGCTATGAATTACGGACAAGGAGTTGCCGGACAACATTAAATAGCTATTTGTTTATTGGTGTCTGGTTCGAAGATGTCTTAATATGATACTGACGTATGTAAGAAAAATAATTTTCAAGAGCTCGGTTAGTGTGACAAATAGTACTTCAAACTGCTTGTGATAAAATCTGCTGGGACTTCTGGTATTTTATTTTATGCCTTTAGAGGTAGGGACGTGTGGTTTTATGGCGCACGGCGCGGGCGCTGCAATCTCGCTGCTATTTTGAAGGCACACTGAGCAGGTTCATATCCGGCGTAGCATCCGTGGGGACTTTCACACATAAACAAAAAGAAAAAATACAATCCAGTTAGGGTTTATACGTAACTGGGAAAACGCTAATATAAAGAAGTAGGTAAATAAACGCCCAGTATAATTATATTCATTTTAAGACAACAAAACAGCATCACAAAATCATTCAACTATAATTGACAGACGGCTATCGGATCACGTCTAACAAATGAATAGATCCTTTTTCCCACTAAAGAGCCCATTCACGCTCATACGGCTTAACCAAATCCCTGTAGAATGCAACGCTATGACTCCCCATAATATGCTGTTATAACTTGCCACTTGGTGAAGAATTAGGTCACCTATATACCGGGAGCTTACTGGACGGCACGTATGAGCCTCATTGTTGATTCAATCATTTCTTTCGCCAAAAATATATTCCATGTCAATGGGCTTGGGACACTTTCTTGTCTGTAGTAATAAGTTAATAAAAATGTGATTTGTTTGTGAGTAGGTGTTAGTAGTGTATTTTTATGTTATTATGATGTAGTAGGTACGTTTGATGTTGTCATGGACGTTACCCCATTTTTTTTCGTGAGTGAAAATCCTACATGGATGCTATGCCGGACTCCTACCGACTAAAAAACCTCACGTATCCTGCCTAAAAGCCTTTTTTTTAACGTGAGGGAAAATTCTGATGGATGCTATGTTGGAACCCTACAGACTGAAAAAACCTCACGTATCCTGCCCAACAGCCTACGGTTAGGGCCCCCGAGTAAGCCCTCGTAAGGATACTACGTTACCCCATTACAAAAAGCTAAAAGGTTTTCTTTAGAGAAAATCGTTCGCTACACATCCGTCTCCGTTAGAATGCCTCCGCCTCCGTTACAGCCACAGATATCTACCAGAAAAAAGATTTTTCTGATTTCTGTGGTTACAACACTATGTAGGTATTATGTATAAAAGTATATTAGGTTTTTTTTTTTTTTTTTTTTTTTTTTGTTGACGCGGGGAATGCATTTAGGCACCGTCATCCCAGCTACGGGGGTAGCTGGGACGGTGTGTGGGACTCACCGGTCCCGGAAGAAGGGACCGTCCTACCCACTAAACCCCGCGGTGTTCCGTCTCACCCTATAGCCGGGCCGAGGGATATGAAAATTAGATTCTACGTCGACCCGGCTAGGGATGCCCCGTAGAGTTGGGGCTCTCCTCGGGGGACCAGATGGTCGGCCCCCCAGAGCTCCCTAAGGAGCTGAAGAAAACAAGCCCGCATCGCACCACTCTCGAGCGCCCTTCTGCAAGCAGAGGGGGTAGAGAGCGGCCGAGCGGGCGGGCACTAAAGGCACCTCCGGAACACGGGGAGATGCCTTCCGCCATATGGCCGTCAAAGGGCGCGGTCCCCCGACCTTACGCCCACGGCCAAAAACTGATGCTGTGCGGAGCGGTCGCACATACATACGGCTGCCGTACAGGCGAAATCAGCCGCACAGGCGGAACAGCCGCACATGCGGCCGCTGCCGCACAGCAACTTGCTCCAACCGGCCGCAGCCGGGAGCATACCTCGCGTATTCACAAAACCGCGGGCCTTGAAGGCCCGCCATTCCACGACCCCCTCGTGCAATGGGGTCAACTCCGTCAAATGACGGCCAGAAACGGCGCAGGTGCGCCGTACCACACACCCCTACCAATGCTGCACGCAGCGGCCGCACAGGCGGAAGGGCCGCACAGGCGGAACGGCCGCACAGACGGACCAGCCGTACAGGCAGGCAGAAGCCCACACGCAGCAGCCGCCCAAGCTGCCGCGTGCCGAGGGGCTTAACTGCCGCACATACATACGGCTGCCGTACAGGCGAAATCAGCCGCACAGGCGGAACAGCCGCACATGCGGCCGCTGCCGCACAGCAACTTGCTCCAACCGGCCGCAGCCGGGAGCGAACTTCACAAATATGGTTGCGACGCTTCTACTGGGTATCCAGGAGCTGTCGCAACCCCGCGGACCTTGAAGGCTCGCCATACTACGACCCCCTCGTGCAATGGGGTCGGCTTCGGTCGGAAAGACCGACGAACGACAGCGCTTCTACCGGCCGTAGCCGGGAGCGGACGCCACAGTTGTCGCGGCGGTGAACGCCGCAACCGCAGGCCTAGCAGGCCCGCCATACCCACGACCCCCTTCGTCATGGGGTCGGTTGTCGGGATATTGGTTCATCGACTTACAGGGGCAGCAGACTCCAGCGCTGAGCCTGTTAGCCGACTATCCAGGATGCACCGTCTTGGTCCAGTTGCCACTCCCACCGGGCATATAGCCCGAAGGGATAGGAAACCGGTCCAAGCTCACGAGGAGGTTTCCCGACCTAGCACCCCAAGTATATTAGGTATATTAGCCATAAAATCTTGTAACCTAACTGAAGATAAAGCAAACCGATCAAGTGCGAATGCGCAAATACGACAAACATTTTTTTTTGTTGCTACAATACAAAAAAGGATTGCCCCTTATTTTTTTTTGATGGTATATTAGTTCTTAAACCGTCACCAGATTGCTCGTCTTGGCGAAGGCACTGCCGTGCCTCCAGGTGAAAAATTTCAACTAACTAGCTATCACGGTTCAGGGGCCTTACTCTGCAAATTAATTTCAATCTCAATTTAAGCGTAATCCAATTCCAATGTTAATTTTAATGTCGCCTAATTTGGTACTCTTGAAGCAAAATTGTATCGGAATCGCTATTGCCGCGCGATTGATATGTCATCGTTCTAATCCACTTGAAGTAAGCTACGTCACCGGCCGCATAAGTGTTGCTCAACATATTACGATAAACTGGTAAAAAACTGTAAAATTATCAATCAATTCAAATACAAGGCGAATAAATAAAAATAACAAAAATAATTGATCTGTAGATTACTTGTAATCTTTTTAATTAAATTTAATGGAAACAAATGGTCGAAATCATAAAATTAACTGCGGTATTGGCTGTATGTAGCATTATCGTTGCCTATTAAGAAGTGTTATTCAATATGTCTAAAGCTTAGATCATCTAACCACAGGATGCGCCTTACTTAAGCATTGTTTTCTGCCATTGCACATGACCATTTGGTCTTTTGGCTTTATGAAAAGCCTGTACATCAGTACATCATTTTATATGATTAAACTAGTACATTACATTGTAGTTGACTGTACAATAACAATTAACACACAACAGCCATTACGCGTTTGTCGATTAATACATTTTTAAATGCAATGAAATTTTATATGTCTTTGTGTTTCCCCCTTCACTTGTATGAAAACTGGCAGAATATTTTTGTATGCGGTGGTTCGCAAAGGCTAGTCCCGTGTTATATGGTCTAAGGTCTAAAGGCTACTTTCCACTTTGATTAGTGCGAGTGCAGGTGATTAATTGTGTAGTAGTAATCTCAATGATTAGTACAAGTGTCTGTTGAGAGTAGTGTCCAATTGTGTTAAGTTTCTGCGCTTAGTTAAAGGTTAGTTGTTGGACGACTAACAGCAGGTAAGGACGACCAAATTCAAGAAACCATGGTTTATGAGGGTAAAAGCCATGTGATAAAACACAATTATTTATGAGCAAGGGTGTTGAAAACAGTAAAATATTATCAAATAATAACAAGAGAACATCGAACTAAACAGTAGCTACTAAACAACGAGCATGTCCAATCGTGTTTAGTTGCAGCCGTTGCAGGCACGCTGCGAGTGAAGGGGGTGGAGGGGCGCGCGGGACGCGGCTACTCGCAAAAAAATAGAACGCTTTTCTATTCATTTTACTTCGCTGATTAGTAATCACCTGCACTAATCACTAGTGGGCCACACGGGATTAGTACTAATCATTAAGCACCTGCATTAATAACCTGCACTCGCACTAATCAAAGTGGAAAGTAGGCTTAAGATGAAGTGTCAAACTTTTTTGTGTGTCAGTGACGGTGTCAAACGATTTAAAATTCAAAAACACTGACACTGAAGTGGTGTTGGTTTTGATTAGTTATATTTTATTCAATATCATATTATTAGTTATATTATATTGGTAAGCAAGTACCTAAGAATAATATTGGTAAGTAAATATTAGGTGCTTACACATCAAATTGGCGTTTTTCGTACTGGCCACTTTAATTACGATTTTCTCCTCTTTAGTAAGGAATTCCAAATTCAAATTTTCCCAGCTATTTACTCATGTATTTATCCTTCGATGACCGTCATTCATTTGTTTTTTTCTTCTGTTTTTTTTCTGTTTGCGTCACTCATTTTACGAAATGGAAAACTTAAAATATCGCATTATTTACGAGTACGAGTTCCGCCGTGGCACTAGTGCTGCGGAAACGACTAGAAGGGTGAATGATGTGTATGGCGGTCATGTTGCAAAAGAAAACACAGTTCGTTTTTGGTTCCAACGTTTTCGTTCAGGAAATGTCGACCTGCAGAACAAGCCCCGTGGACGGCCTGAGACTCAAGTTGATAATGAAGTATTGAAGGCTATTGTGGAAGCGGATCCATCGCAAACCACGTCCGAGTTAGCTGCAGGCTGCGGTGTTAGTGATAAAACTGTTTTAATTCACTTGAAGCAAATTGAGAAGATTAAAAAGCTTGAAAGGTGGGTACCTCACGAATTTACTGAAGCAAACCGGCAAAAGCGCGTCGACTGCTGCGTTACATTACTGAACCGGCACAATAATGAAGGTATTTTAAACCGAATCATTACCTGTGACGAAAAATGGATTCTTTACGATAATCGAAAGCGCTCAGCGCAATGGTTGGATCCTGGCCAGCCAGCCAAATCCTGCCCCAAGCGAAAATTAACCCCAAAAAAGTTACTTGTAAGCGTTTGGTGGACTAGTGCCGGTATTGTTCATTACAGTTTTCTCAAATCTGGCCAGACTATTACGGCTGATGTCTATTGTCAGCAATTGCAAACCATGATGGAAAAGCTAGCGGCTAAACAACCTAGGCTGGTCAATCGCTCCACGCCACTGCTGCTTCACGACAACGCTAGACCACACACTGCACAACAGACGGCTACCAAATTAGAAGAGCTTCAATTGGAATGTCTAAAACATCCTCCGTACTCCCCGGATCTTGCTCCAACAGATTACCATTTTTTTCGAAATTTGGACAACTTCTTGCAAGGGAAAAAATTCAGCTCTGATGGGGCAGGCCAAATCGCCTTCACAGATTTTATTGATTCCCGTCCGACTGGTTTTTTTAGTAAAGGGATCAATGAACTACCTATGAGATGGCAAAAATGCATAGAAAACAATGGTTCATACTTTGATTAATTAAATATATTATATTTAAAAATATTCGACTTTTTGTTCCTCCTATACAAAACGCCAATTTCATATGTAAGCACCTAATATTTACTCAATTAGACTTGTTATTTTAACAGGTAATACTTACTGTGTTTTACATAGCATTAAACCTAGAAAGAACAACTACGCCTCAGAGGCGCCCATGTCGGGATGAAAACGCTCCCTCTTTCTAATAAGCGTTCGTATCTAGCTGTCCTTTTTGGTGTGCCCTGCCGTCGGTGCACACCATCGTGAGTCAGGCCTTTTTTCGCGATAACTTCCAGTACCCAGTGAGCCTCTACAGGCATTATTTAGTTTGCAACGCGGGCACCGTCACTGTCTAGCCCTTTGAAATCCGCACCACTGTTTTTTTATGTTAAATGTTTAGTTACAATAGGAAGAATCCATAAAAAAAAACAAATATAAAACCAATTTTTAATGAAATTTATGTCTTATTACATTGCAGTACCTGCATCATCCACCCCGCTTGCAAGCGACATGCCGAGACCTCGCCGGCGGCGCGGGATCACCTTTCCGTTCCGATGGACCTAAAATATAGAACGGTTCGCCAATATAGAAGCGCGACGGGTCGAAGCAGAGTTGAGTTCAGCGCATGCACTGAACAAGCTAGCGGAAGCAGCCCTGGCTGTTAGTGAGGCTTTATGGGAGATAGCCAGAAAGATGCATTAAGTCCTTACGTTCCTAATTGTCAAGTTTTTTTCTTCTTCTTAATAAAGGTTTTATAATGTTATAATAATTATGTGTTTCTTATTTTCTCATAACGTGCTCTTTGTACATTATAGTTTACCCTATGTCCTTTACCAAGGTCCAAGGTCTTTGGTAACTTCCAGTGGCGTAAAATGACAGAGCCACTAGAATCTACAAATTTGTCGATACCTAATATTAAGTTATCGTTACCACATTTACCACAATAAATAATTGATTGAAAAACTTGTAACAACATAGGTATATCCCGTTCGCTTCCGTTCGTTGGTTTGCCGCTGGCGTAGAGGCTGGTGTAGAGCCGTTGTATGGGAGGCGACCGGCAAACTTAGAGCGAACGGGTAGTAGGTACCTTATACTATGATGATATTATATCACTTCTTCTCTTATGAGTTGGCATAAAGGGCTTTATGTTTTTATAAACTTCTGCAACTCGATAATTGGCATTAAATTCTTCATCTCCCATACAAAAAGATTTATCCATATATCGCATCATTCTTCCCTCGTTTCGTCTTAGTTTTAACTGGTCGCCACCCCAATACATTCCAAGGGTATTATAAAAGGCGACTAAGGAAACACGTTCGTAAAAAGATCCATTCCGTATACTATGCCTCTGCCTACCCCATCGGGGATAGGGGCATGATTATATGTATGTAATTATGTAAAAAATTGTACATTAGTACTAAACGCACCATATTAACCACTATAAGTGTTATTAATACCACTCAAAACGTAAAACAATATCTACGAAGTAGCACTTTTGTTATTGAGAAAATCCTAATCAACGAACAATAATAAACACAATTCTACGGCAATAGACAGATGTCAAATGTACTCAAGAGTAGCGAAATGGTGGGCGATTGAGCAATTCCAATCCCATTTAGTTCCCAATACGGCCACGCAATTCTATAAAGTATTGCGCTAGTATTGAATTCAAGAGTACGAAACATCAAAATTCCAATGTCGATCGATCGGAATTAAAGTCAAGAGTAAGGCCCCAGGAGGATACACACAGGTGACAGACATATGGACAGTGGAGTCTCAGTAACAGGATTCCGTTTTACTATTTGGATACGGAACCCTAAAAAGTAAGTTGACATACATGAAGTCTTTATTACCTGTCAACGTCAGGGAGAGTGATTATGAAATGTGACGTGACGTTTTCAAAAACTAATTGTTATTTCGTGTTTTGTAATTATGGGATATTTTTAAATGCACATCTGTTTAATTTTTCTGCACACTTAGGTAACTCCACTAATTTACTGAACGCAAAATAGAAAATTAAATTCTGTGCAAAAAACCAATTCATAAACTAAACGTGTCCTACCTAAAAATCTTAAATATTATGTAGTACCTAGGTACTCAGAACGAGATGAACTTTTTAATCAAATTCACACCAAAAATGTGGTTCGTACATCGAATATATGATTTGTAAAACAGAAATACGGTTTGTATCATTGACATTAATATATTCTACCGTACGTAGTACATTATACACTCGAGAGCAATGAATCCGGGTCACTTAAAGAATGTTAAAAATCTCGGAAACTAAAAATGATAGGTTAATGCAATAAATTGTATTTAATAGACAATGTAATACTCCTTAAATGAAAGTAAAAAAAATATGAGTCACCATACATTTTATTAACACAAAATTACATAAAGAAAAAACTGCCGATCTCTCCTTAAAACAAAAATAGGAAACATGAAATTTTTGAACTTTATTACGATTTTCTTGAATTTTAATACTTCGTATTGCCTCCTCGTGCTTCCATTACTGCGTTTACGCGGTTTGGCATGCTGTACACCAAGTTCCTTATACGATTTTGGGGAATATTCTCCCATTCCTCTGTGAGAGCAATTTTGAGCTCACGAAGCGTGATTGGGGGAGGGTTTCGTTGTTTTACGCATCTGCCTAGCTCGTCCCAAGCATGCTCGATCGGGTTGATATCCGGGCTGCGCGCTGGCCACTCCGTACGAGTAATGTTCATCTCTTGAAGGTAGTCATTCACAATCCTACCTGTATGAGGTCGGGCATTGTCATGCATAAATATAGCATCCTCACCTAAATTGACCATAAATGGACCAACGTGATCATTGAGGATTTCTTCCACATATCTTACGCTAGTTAAAGAGCCGTTTTCTATGATCACCAGCTCTGTGCGACTTTCAGAAGAAATTCCGGCCCACACAAGTACAGACCCACCACCGTAGGCTACTTTTTCTTCGATGCATGCTTGCTTGAATCTTTCCCCTGGTCTTCGATACACTCTGTGTCTTCCATCGTGCTTGTAGAGCATAAATTTTGATTCGTCGGAGAACATAACTTTTGACCAATCTTCAATACTCCAATTTACGTGGCTCTGGGCATACCTTAGTCTCGAAATACGATGCCCACGCTCCAGTTTAGGGCCGTTTGCAGGTCTAAGGGGTTTTAAGTTAGATTCAGCAAGCCGACGTCTTACTGTCCATGCACTTGGGTTACTTCCTCCGAGGCGTCGAAACTGATTGGTGAGTTCAGTTCCTGTGAGAAAGCGATTTCGAAGCATGGTGTTCACCAAGTATCGGTCTTCTCGTGCTGTGGTACACCTGGTTCTGCCCGTTCCTGGTCTGCGTAGGTTAGAACCAGTTTCTTCGTAACGTCGGAGAACTCTTTGTACTGTTGACAGCGACACACCGACAGTCCTGGCTGTATCGCGCTGACTCCGGCCGGTTTCCAGCATTGTAAGTATTCTGGTGCATTCTTCAGGCGTAAGCGACATAATTTCAGCTTGATTAATGAATATAGAGCACTATCAACATGGTTTATGTACCCACATAAATGACAGATTACAAACAAAAGCAACACCAAATGCTGTAATTTCGTAGTTCCATCTTCGAAAGTGGCCCTTTTTCAAATTTGATTTTTTTATGATATAACTTTACAATAACTAAGAAGTTTTAATACCTTCATTTAAGGAGTATTACATTGTCTATTAAATACAATTTATTGCATTAACCTAGCATTTTTAGTTTCCGAGATTTTTAGGATTCTTTAAGCACTGTATACTGTAGTTTGACTCGGCCGGATTTTAGAAATAAATGCCTACAGTCGCGCGGTACGTAAGCATGCGATAGGGCTGCCCACCTACAGCATTTTAATGATATGTGCCTACTTTGATTTTCTATTTAGTATTGCGATTGTAAATATGTACATACATACATTCATATAGTCACGCCTTTATCCCTGAAGGTGTAGGCAGAGGCATAGTATACGCCCACATTTTACCTTATAGTTTTACGTACGCGTAATAGATAGTGAGCCTAATGCAGTTGATTTTTTTCAATCCGCCCACAAGGCCTTCAATTTGTATTAAGGATTGTTGTTTTACTGACAACCGGCTTTCATTTCGAGTAAATATGTACCTTTTTTATTTAAACAAAAAAATACTTTGTGGGTAATAATATAATATCCCCGCAACGGCTGGCGGCGCGGGGTGGTGGCGTGACGGCGCAGCGCCCGTTATCTACTAACGATTGAGTGAGACGGGTGTAGAAATTTGAAAACGAGTAAGCGGCGTAGACAATAATAATCGGCTCATCCCATGTTTCGTCAGTGATAGAATCACGGAATTCTAGTCTTTATAATCATTGCATTAAATTTTTGATTTACAAAATTAAAACTATTTTTCGATTTGAAAGTACTAGTCAGTCTTTAGTACACTAGTACTTTTCGTACATTGTCAAGTTGTGTTAAATTTTGGAAGTTCATATTTGTCTCTATGCGTGTAATAAAAATCAAAGGTAACAAAAATGCTGTTTTTATAAATAAATAAATATTCACGGACATTTCACACAACGCTATCGGATCACAAAGTAAGCTAGGAATAACCTGCTTGTGTTATGGGTATCAGACTACGGATGTTAATACTAATATACTTTTTAAATACATACATATTAAACATAGAAACAACCAGACTCTTGAGACAAACATTTATGGGTCACACAAATATTTGTCTCGGGTGGGAATCGAACCGCGCCATAGAGGTAGTCATACGGTGCTAAGTGTACTGTAACATCGGTCATCCACAAAGAAATGAATACTCTTGAAACATATGTACCTAAATCATTGCTCTCAATTAAATAACTACGAACTGACAACGGAACTAAATGTACTACCTACACGTACTAGAGTTCTGAACTAGTTTTTTTTGGATATTGTACTATATTGGATCGCACCGTTCACTGACTGAGCAAGCACAAGTCTAGTTTTAAACACAAAAATACCTACTTCATGTAACTACCTAGTTCACTCGTGTCAATCACTTTGTTTAACTTTAGTCAACTAGTAGTATAGTACCTACCAATTAGTACTTAAGTAAAATCAATTTATAGTCTTACCTTTCGGAGTTTCCAGGTAGGTAATCTAAAAAACGTTATCTCTGGGTGCGTTATTGACGAACATAAATATTTTTAGTAAATAAAACACGCGCGGTTACTATCTAAAAACGACACATCGTCCATTCGTCTACTCGGCACAATCGCCTGCTAGCGTGCTGAAAGGCCTGCCGTAAACGAGAATCGTAGGTATAGCTTGCGCTTCGTCCGTTTGTAGGGAGCTACAATACTGGTTAAACAACATATTTATACTGTGCTTTAAGTGACCCGGATTCATTGCTTTTGAGTGTAGATCGATGGTTTGTATTTCAAAAATACTAACTTACAATAGAGGTAAATAGAGCGGCGTATACGCCGCGCTAGCGTCACACAATTCGTTGACGTTTTGGTATCATCGTTAACAAAATAGATTCTGACCAGGAAACACTATTGATGGCTTTACTTTTAAAAAAGAAGACTATTGCGAACTGCGAATAAAATTTTGTTCGTGGTTCGGAAAAGACTTTCCGGGCTGCGTCTCGGGACCCTATGCTATTATTTTTTATATCGATTTCTTTAATTAATTACATAATAATTAAAACGATGCATACGAAAATACATGTTAATTTGCAATCCAACATGGCCGCCGCCGCGCCGTATTCACAAAATTTCATGATGGGTATCGTTTTAGAGGTTTTTAGTATGCTGAGTACGAATTGTATGACGATTTTGAAATCCAATATGGCCGCCGCGCTGTAATTACGAAATTTCATGATAGGTATCGTTTTATGGGTTTTTAAGTATGCTGACTACGAATATCATGATATTTAAATTCCCACTCAGCATATAAAATAACCTTCATCCTGCCGTTTGGCAGAATTTGTTTCGTCAATTTTCACTCCCCAAAAAACTTATCGCATAGTTTCATTTCCTAAAAGAATCTTTAGTAAATTTATATTTCGCTTGCTTCGTCAAATTACAGCTTGCTCAATTTTTATTAAGTCAAATATACTCTTAAGATACTTATTTTCTAGTTCTATTTTTTAGATAGTATTTCTAGTAGCCGTCATTTCCATGCCGAGAATAAGTCGCTTGTGAACAGGATTGTACACAATCCCCGAGTAACGCGGCGTATACGCCGCGTATACGTCGCGTATACGTCGCGTCTACGCCGCGCATACGTCCATCGAACGCCTACGCTAGTGTGAAGGCGCACTTAGCGTGCAAAGTGCAAATAGCGGCGTTTTCCCTGAAAGAAAACGCATATTAAAATACTTACCTAATTCGAAGCTTATATAATGAGATAGGCATATCCGTTACCCGTAGGCTTATCTTATTCATGTTTGATGACGTATTTCCGTCGACTCAGCAGGCAGGGAGCGCCACCTGTGAACTTATAAATGCAGATGGCGTCCATTTTGTCCTCATTGGCTTTTATTCACCAGGCAGATTTAAAAAGTAAGCTTCGAATTAGGTAAGTATTTTAATATGCGTTTTCTTTCAGGGAAAACGCCGCTATTAAAAGTACTTGACCGTAATTCGAAGCTTATATAAGGAGAAATGTTTGTTTTCGCCTGGTGAGTGACGGAAACGCCAATGTGATTCTAATTTATTTTTAGGAAAATAATATTACAGAATGTTGTATGTATGGTATCTAGATTTATAATCTTTACCACATTGAACAACTTAATATGTTATCTTAAATAGACTAAATAAGGAATCTTATATAAGGAGTAGTAAGTTTCCTTCTATTTACAGGATTAAATAATTGCGTATTATTATTATATTTGATTGGTGGTAGTTGCTGACATTATTACCAACCCATCGTCAATTACTTCGTGTTAGAATTAATTTAATCTTACCACCACCACCAATTCTTAGAAGCTGCTGCTGACCGGGTAGTGCCGGGGCTAGAATTGTTGGAGTACCGCTCACAGTCATAAGTAAACTATTTGACTGTGTAGTCTCATATCGGTTACTCTGATTAACCTAATTTCTATCTAGAATAAAGGATTCAATTGATTAGTCGTAGGTATTATCTTTGTTTACAATAGTTTTCCAACCAGATTGTCTAAAATGAAAATGATCAGTTTCGGACTCTGATTCGGGCCTAAAGTAGTACCTATGAAGTGAGTTAAAAACAATTGAGCAAAGTTAGATCGTGGAAGCGGCGACCTAAGCATAAAATCACTACGACGAGATACTTCAAAAATGTTCTCTGTGTATCAATACTTGGTAATATTTAACTAAGTCATCAATCCCAATATCAATCAATATGTGACTTAATTTTCTTAACATTTTTCAAAGAGATCGACCAAGATAATTTTAAACTAAAACATGCGAACTATGTAAAGGTGACTAGCGGTTTCTGTTTATCAAGTACAGCAACAACAGATTTATGTAACAGAATCGTATTACATAATAATCATGAATAAAATGCAAGTCGGTTAAAACTGTAAAATTTATAAGTATCTTAAAAGGCAGGTCTCCAGGAGCTCAATAGTAGAAGCTTTTGATTATATATCTGTTATTTACCTCTTCGGCCCCCCCCCCCCCTCCCCCCCACATTTCACTACTCCACAGATTCTCTATGTGAGGTGGTGGGAGACCTGTCGAGGTGTTTATTAGAAGGAAAGAAATAATCTCTCTCCATTTCATAATAGGAATATTGTTTGTAGGCAATCTTGCCTTAGTGGTGTTTGAAGCTAGGATGCTCACAAAAATACCCGGAGGGGCTGATACATATGGTATCGGCTCGGAATGCAGTGTATGGTGAAGTCAATTTGATGTCGGACCATTACACGCAAGCTGACGAGTTAAGTTCGTCAAGGCAATTGATTTGGTCTCGTCCCTCTGGGGGGGTGGACTACAACTGCTTTGAATGAGTACAGACTGTAACACAGTACCAGTATATGATTTCGAATCATGTGTAAGATTTTCAAACATCTCTCTTTGATGCAGTGCAATCTTTGTTATTCGGCCCTCGAGCCTGTTAGAGAAATGTTTTCTAGCTGGGCTCCCAAGTGAAATCTGACGCGTCCGTGGTAAGAAAGCATCTCGGATGGAAAGCTTGTAAAATTGTCGAGAACCGGTAATTGCGGACCCACTATTGGAGTTCCACTTGTACCACTCCGTGCACTACTATTTTCTTCAGTGGGTTGTCGGTTAGGGGATTGACCGAATGTGACGCTGAGGTAAAGCTACCTCAAGGCACTGCGAAAGTGGTAAAAATTCAAAAGACCCACCAAGTTTGAATTTTCTTTAAAAGAACTTAGTTTCTTTGATTTGGAATTAAATAAATCTTCCTTTTATGTCTAATATCTTTTCTTTTGGTATTGGACTTTCAGGTAGTTCTATGTCTATCGCATAACGATATGAGAGGTTTCTTTAGGAACCTATTATTGTTTTCTCCCAATTGTCTAACCATCCCTGGGTTTGAAGAGTTTTCAAGGCTATTTGTACGTGTTTGTGAAGAGTAACAGGATTTTGATGCGCAAAATGAGATTTTGTGCAGGTAGACGAGAATTTGAATACTCTTATTCTATAGAAATCGAGGCACCCAGATGGTGAGAAACGAAAATGTTTTGGGTGCGGCTTACCCGAGCGGAAGACAAGAATGTGCTCTGAGAAAGAATAATGTACACTACATCAGCTTTACCATGAAAATAAGCTTGACTGAGATGTATTTTGCACATCCAATCTCGTGGTTGGAGGAAATCTGGTAAACGGAACATGCTGAAAGATAGAATTATTCTGGCTTCACAAAGGCGTACAATGTCCTAAAATCGAATTCTGGGCGGATGACCCATCGTTTTTTGAAGTTAGGAAAAGTGGAGAAACCAAACTTGGTGACAAAGGAACTAGTTTTAGAGTGCCTTGAGCATTCATCTTTTGAACCATTGCACAATGTGGTCATTTCAGTTAAAAAGGAAACCTTTTTAAAAAGAGTTCGTTGTATAGATTCTTAAGTATTTAAAGCAATTAGTATTCCACCTTAGTCAAGTTTTCCATAGCATTTTAACATAAAGTGAAAATTTTACAACTTTGTCAGGACGGGACTTGAACAGAGTTCGGTGTAAATTTAAATGTGGGAAGGTTATCAGTTTTGAGCAGGATTCGAACCTGCGTCCTCTCGAATACCGTGCAGGACGGATTGGAGTTTCTGGATAAAGGGCATGCGGTACCCTTTTAGAAATTTAATACTTTTTGGTACTCTCGTTCCTTACCAACGTATTTTGTACAGAGTTAACTGACCGACATAGAATGACAGGGTCATATCATTTAGTGTTTCCTTTGCTGGTGTGGGCAGAGGATGTTAGACCTCTCCTCGTCTCTTTGAGAGCCTCGAGCTGGAAATTTCGTAATTGAAGGGACATCCTTGCATGGTTACTTAGTATGTTATCGTACGCCTGGTTACTATCGTATACCCAATTATTATAGATATTGTACATACCCCTCGAGGGTGGTAACTGGTTAGTGTTTCCTTTGCTGATATGGGCAGAGGATGTTAAACTTCTCAGTCTCTTTGAGAGCCTCGAGCTCAGAAATTTCTTAATTGAAGGGACATTTACTGTCGTATGCCCAATTATTAAAGATATTGTACACACCCGTCGAGAGTGGTAACTGTAATACAGGCCTAAAAAGGCTCTTGGTACAAAGGAATCTGGACTCCATTCGATAGAGATCTGATCTTGACGCCTGATCCTCTCGAAGGCTGGCGTAATGATTTGGATGAACTTTTTTCGGGGTCATCCTTTTTGGAGATCGAAGACCAAAATGCATGCCTTCCCGAGTGCCGTTGAAAAGGCTTCAGCCTCGAAAATGTATGTGTTTGAAGGCGATATTTTATCAAGGTTCATTTTTAAGAATTGGGTCTTTGACAATTCTGAGAATAATATATGAAATCAGATCTATGGCCGCAGGCCATTTGTAATAAATTGATAAAAGATTAATGGAAATCCTATTATTAAAGTAGGTCCTAAATTTTGCCATAAATATTTTCGAAGAAACTTTTCGAAGAAAGTTTTCCAAAAGATTCTCTTTGTTTAAAAATACAACAGGTTTTTTCAGCAAAAGCCTTTTAGCAGAGAGCCTTGTCAGCTTTTTCAAAATGTAGCAGGGATTCGAATTGTCGGATCTCCCCATTTTTGTCTAGGTTGACGAACCCAGGACTATGATTTTACAATAGTGGGTATCAGCATATTATCTTATTTAGGCAATTTGTCGCCAAAACGTGTCTATCAACCTCTTAGGTTATACTGTGTCTTAGGATCTTGGGTAACCGAAATCTCTTTTAATGCTGTCCCTATATAAAATACGAAGCAAGGATGATTGGCTGTTTCTATCATCCTCGTAAATTAACCTCTGATCTGTGAACAAATTTACACTTGGTCAGGACCAGTGTTAGGTAAATGAGAAATAACTCACCTTTTTTCATCAGGTTTAGTGGAAGTCGGCTTCTTTTACTCCACTTATGACAATGCACGTGGTGTCGCGATCGCCCTTATTTGAAGTTTGAGCTAAATGAGCTGGAACTGTAGCTATTTGACGTACCTAATACAGTAACTGGAGCTCAGAGCGCGCTTCTGAAATACTCCACTTGGAATTAGCTCACTTTGTAAGGATGGAGAATTCATTTCTATCAAGAAACCAAACTTAAAGAAATAGTATTATGTTAGGTACCTAAAATTTAAGTACTACTTTCATGGTGAACATTTAGTTATTACTTTGACACACTCGTACGTATTCAGAAACTTGGGATGATTACGATTTTACCCATAATAGGCCATATTTTTACATGTATAGGAACATCTAGTAATTAATGTGCCTTTATGTGGGTAGGTATAAAAATATTTTGAAAATATTTTCTATATTCGGCGGTACTGACGCTGTAAATACACGAAGCAAATAATATCTAAAAAAAAGTATTAGTACCTATGAATGCAATCTATAAAATCAGTTTGATATTAGCTGTAACTAAAGATATTAAATAAAAGAAACTGCAACCTCGAAAGGTTTACGTGCTATTTTAAAATAATAGGTTATTTCACGTTATGACGTATCACACTCATATGTGATCGTAAAAATATGAAGTAAAAACATACCTGAGACTTAAACGAACGGTCAAACCGTTAAATATGTCTGTAGGTTCACTTACTTCAATCACAAGTCACTTGTTTTAGATTCACTGTATATTCAAACGAACGGCAAAGCCGTTAAATAATTATTTCATTTACTTCATCCCAAGTCACTTTTTATAACTTTACTAGGTATATAACTAGTAACTAGAAAAAATAAATGCACTAGCAGGTGTTCCTGCTATAACCTTTGGCTACGGGAATCAAAACGCCAATGAGGACAAAATGGACGCCATCTGCATTTATAAGTTCACAGGTGGCGCTCCCTGCCTGCTGAGTCGACGGAAATACGTCATCAAACATGAATAAGATAAGCCTACGGGTAACGGATATGCCTATCTCATTATATAAGCTTCGAATTACGGTCAAGTACTTTTAATCAGTATTTTTGGTTTAACTTTGAAATATTTAAGTAGTTCAGAAAAAGGGAATATACCTACAGATATCGATTGATGCCTTTTGTTAATAGGTAGATATGTATTGTAGGTATTACCTACCTACAGTATTGCATAGATTTAGATTGAGAGTAGCGAAAAATTCTAAATCTATGTTAGTTTGCGTCACGTAATAGATAGGTACAGTTTGTCTATAAAGTCGTGAAATTAAATGAGGGCGCTGCTGAATGCATGTATGCAACCCTATATAGTACGACCAAAATGATTTTGATACGAGGAGTTCGTTCAGAGTAAAATCTTACTAATATTATAAATGCGACAGTTTGTGAGTGTGGATGTTTATTACTCTTACACGCTCGAACGGTTAAGGGATCTGGCTGAAATTTGGTACAGGGATACATTATAATCTGGAATAACCATGGCTACTTTTTATTCCGGGAATAAGTTCTTACGGGAAGCGGGAACGGGAACAATACAAATATTATAAATGCGAAAGCTTATGAGTGTGGATGTGAAACTCTTTCACGCTCGAACAGTTGAACTGATCTGGCTGAAATTTGGTACAGGGATACATTATAGTCTGGAATAACACATAGGCTACTTTTCATCCCGGGAATAAGTTCCTACGGGAAGCGGGAACGAGAACAAATTCGACACGGGCGAAGCTGCGGGCATCAGCTAGTGAGTTAATAAATAAAACACATTATACATGGTTAATTTTGTTTCCGTTTTATTGAATCAGATCCAGAATAAAGTTATTGAACCAGATCCAGAAGCCCCGGTCTAATAGCGTCTTACAACCCACCAGCAGGTGCCTAGCAGTCCCAATTGCTTCGCCACAATCATGTAATTACATGTTTTATCTGTAACTTTCCCCCATCTGACAAGGATTTTTTTGGCGCAGTGCACAAATATTAAAATCGTCTATTTCTTTCTTTGCCAACATTTCTGTGTTTCCCAGGAGTTTCAAACTTTCCTTCATTATTAAAACCTTCGTTAAATATTCGCCTAACTGTACTCTCCAAGGAACTAATACTTCTAACTGGAATGCTTACGAAATCACAAAAACAAATTAAAATTGAACTTTATTTTCAACGTCATTCGGTTTATAATGCAATACTTCATGTCAGAGGTAAAAAACGTTCCCGAGCAGGACAACGACTTAAGGGGATTCTTCTCTTTCTTGCAACGCAGTATGTTGTAAGTGGTAATAAAAAGAAACAGACGGTAGTTTTTATGACCAGTAGTAGACCAGATCAGAGGTAACAGTTTTCATACGTGCTGCATGTTTATTATAATAATTAATGTTTTAACTTCAAAATTCTATTATTTCAATATTTCATACATTATTGGTGTTACTTAAAATAAATTTATTTGAAAAATAATAACTATTGGTAGTAACTCATAAATTACGCATGGCAACTCTGAAGATTCATTGTGGTGCCAACACGGTACGTTCTAGATCGGACTTACTTTTAATAAAATAAATATAAAATAAATATTTGTGGATGTAGCCTAAATTAAGCTAAAACAAGCTTGTGCTATAGAATCTAGACGACTGATATACATACTTTTAAAATTCTAAATACATACATGTTTTACATAGAAAACACCCTAACTCCGAAACAAACATTCGTGGATCACACAAACATTTGTACCGACCCAGGAATCGAACCCAGGACCTCCAGCGCTAATGAACAAGTATTAAATTACTAGGAAATTAGATTGATGTGAGATTTTTGTGTAGGTAGAATGAAATTTCTCTTTCCCAATATTCTTACCGAAAGCAAAAAGGGGATAGATACTTCGGTAAAAATATATACATATACCTATTAAAAGTACTTGACCGTAATTCGAAGCTTATATAATGAGATAGGCATATCCGTTACCCGTAGGCTTATCTTACTCATGTTTGATGACGTATTTCCGTCGACTCACCAGCAGATGGCGCCACCTGTGAACTTATAAAAGAACATGGCGTCCACTTTGTCCTCATTGGCGTTTTGATTCCCGTAGCAAAAGGTTATAGCAGGAACACCTGCTAGTGCATTTATTTTATCTAGTTACTAGTTATATACCTAGTAAAGTTATAAAAAGTGACTTGGGATGAAGTTAGTGAATTTACAGAAATATTTATTTAACGGCTTTGCCGTTCGTTTGAATATACAGTGAATCTAAAACAAGTGACTTGTGATTGAAGTAAGTGAACCTACAGACATATTTAACGGTTTAACCGTTCGTTTAAGTCTCAGGTATGTTTTTACTTCATATTTTTACGATCACATAATTATATGAGTGTGATACGTCATAACGTGAAATACCCTATTATTTTAAAATAGCACGTAAACCTTTCGAGGTTGCAGTTTCTTTTATTTAATATCTTTAGTTACAGCTAATATCAAACTGATTTTATAGATTGTATTCATAGGTACTAATACTTTTTTTTTTAGATATTATTTGCTTCGTGTATGTACAGCGTAAGTACCGCCGAATATAGAAAATATTTTCAAAATATTTTTATACCTACCCACATAAAGGCACATTAATTACTAGATGTTCCTATACATGTAAAAATATTGCCTGTTATGGGTAAAATCGTAATCATCCCCAGTTTCTGAATGCGTACGAGTGTGTCAAAGTAATAACTAAATGTTCACCATGAAAGTAGTACTTAAATTTTAGGTACCTAACATAATACTATTTCTTTTAGTTTGGTTTCTTGATAGAAATGAATCCTCCATCCTTAGAAAGTGAGCTAATTCCAAGTGGAGTATTTCAGAAGCGCGCTCTGAGCTCCAGTTACTGTATTAGGTACGTCAAATAGCTACAGTTCCAGCTCATTTAGCTCGAACTTCAAATAAAGGCGATCGCGACACCACGTGCATTGTCGTAAGTGGAGTAAAAGAAGCCGACTTCCACTAAACCAGATAAGGATGATGGAAATAGGTGAGTTATTTCTTATTACCTAACACTGGTCCTGACCAAGTGTAAATTTCTTCACAGATCAGAGGTTAAATTACGAGGATGATAGAAACAATCATCCTTGCTTCGTATTTTATATAGGGACAGCATTAAAAGAGATTTCGGTTACCCAAGATTCTAAGACACAGTATAACCTAAGAGGTTGATAGACACGTTTTGGCGACAAATTGCCTTGATAAGATAATATGCTGATACCCACTATTGTAAAATCATAGTCCTGGGTTCGTCAACCTAAACAAAAACGGGGAGATCCGACAATTCGAATCCCTGCTACATTTTGAAAAAGCTGACAAGGTTCTTTCTGCCAAAAGGCTCTTGCTGCCAAAACCTTTTGTATTTTTAAACAAAGAGAATCTTTTGAAAAACTTAAGTTTCTTCGAAAATATTTATGACAAAATTGAAGAAATGGCTTGCGGCCATAGATCTGATTTCATATATTATTCTCAGAATTGTCAAAGACCCAATTCTTAAAAATGAACCTTGATAAAATATCGTCTTCAAACACATACATTTTCGAGGCTGAAGCCTTTTCAACGGCACTCGGGAAGGCATGCATTTTGGTCTTCGATCTCCAAAAAGGATAACCCCGAAAAAAGTTCATCCAAATCATTACGCCAGCCTTCGAGAGGATCAGGCGTCAAGATCAGATCTCCATCGAATAGAGTTCAGATTCCATTGTACCAAGAGCCTTTTTAGGCCTGTATTACAGTTACCACTCTCGAGGGGTGTGTACAAAATCCATAATAATTGGGCATACGACAGTAAATGTCCCTTCAATTAAGAAATTTCTGAGCTTTAGGCTCTCAAAGAGACTGAGAAGTTTAACATCCCCTGCCCATACCAGCAAAGGAAACACTAACCAGTAACCACCCTCGAGGGGTATGTACAATATTGTGTATCTATAATAATTGTAATATACGATAGTAACCAGGCGTACGATAACATACTAAGTAACCATGCAAGGATGTCCCTTCAATTACGAAATTTCCGAGCTCGAGGCTCTCAAAGAGACGAGGAGAGGTCTAACATCCTCTGCCCACACCAGCAAAGGAAACACTAAATGATATGACCCTGTCATTCTATGTCGGTCAGTTAACTCTGTACAAAATACGTTGGTAAGGAACGAGAGTACCAAAAAGTTTTAAATTTATAAAAGGGTACCGCATTCCCTTTATCCAGAAACTCCAATCCGTCCTGCACGGTATTCGAGAGGACGCAGGTTCGAATCCTGCTCAAAACTGAAAACCTTCCCACATTTAAATTTACACCGAACTCTGTTCAAGTCCCGTCCTGACAAAGTTGTAAATTTTCACTTTATGTTAAAATGCTATGGAAAACTTGACTAAGGTGGAATACTATTTGCTTTAAATACTTAAGAATCCATACAGGTTTCCTTTTTAACTGAAATGACCACATTGTGCAATGGTTCAAAAGATGAATGCTCAAGGCACTCTTTCAGCATGTTCCGTTTACCAGATTTCCTCCAACCACGAGATTGGATGTGCAAAATACATCTCAGTCAAGCTTATTTTCATGATAAAGCTGACGTAGTGTACATTATTCTTTCTCAGAGCACATCCTTGTCTTCCGCTCGGGTAAGCCGCACCCAAAACATTTTCGTTTCTCACCATCTGGGTGCCTCGATTTCTATAGAATAAGAGTATTCAAATACTCGTCTACCTACACAAAATCTCATTTTGCGCATCAAAATCCTGTTACTCTTCACAAACACGTACAAATAGCCTTGAAAACTCTTCAAACCCAGGGATGGTTAGACAATTGGGAGAAAACAATAATAGGTTCCCAAAGAAACCTCTCATATCGTTATGCGATAGACATAGAACTACCTGAAAGTCCAATACCAAAAGAAAAGATATTAGACATAAAAGGAAGATTTATTTAATTCCAAATCAAAGAAACTTAGTTCTTTTAAAGAAAATTCAAACTTGGTGGGTCTTTTGAATTTTTACCACTTTCGCAGTGCCTAGAGGTAGCTTTACCTCAGCGTCACATTCGGTCAATCCCCTAACCGACAACCCACTGAAGAAAATAGTAGTGCACGGAGTGGTACAAGTGGAACTCCAATAGTGGGTCCGCAATTACCGGTTCTCGACAATTTTACAAGCTTTCCATCCGAGATGCTTTCTTACCACGGACGCGTCAGATTTCGCTTGGGAGCCCAGCTAGAAAACATTTCTCTAACAGGCTCGAGGGCCTAGAATAACAAAGATTGCACTGCATCAATAGAGATGTTGATAATCTTACACATGATTCGAAATCATATACCGGTACTGTGTTACAGTCTGTACTCTTTCAAAGCAGTTATAGTCCATCCCCCCAGAGGGACGAGACCAAATCAATTGCCTTGACGAACTTAACTCGTCAGCCTCGTCAGCTTGCGTGTAATGGTCCGACATCTCAAATTGACTTCACCATACACTGCATTCCGAGCCGATACCATATGTATCAGCTCCTCCGGGTATTTTTTGGGAGCATCCTGCTTCAAACACCACTAAGGCAAGATTGCCTACAAACAATATTCCTATTATGAAATGGAGAACACTGCACATGATAGGCCTGTTTGTAATGTGTGGATATTACTTTCACCACCATTTTTAATACCCAAGATGCTGTCACATCTTAATCGGTCAACAGGAGTGTTTGTGGTGTCGCGATGGCACAAGGTAATAATAGAGGGCAGATCTCAAAGCGAGAGCTCTGTAAGCTCCATTCGTTCTGCAGAACCCGCAAAAGAACCTAATAAACATTATTTCTTTCCTTCTACTAAACACCTCGACAGGTCTCCCACCACCTCACATAGAGAATCTGTGGAAATGTGGGGGGGGGGGGGGGCGAAGAGGTAAATAACAGATATTAAATCAAAAACTTCTACTATTGAGCTCCTTGAGACCTACCTTTCAAGATACTTATAAATTTTACAGTTTTAACCGACTTGCATTTTATTCATGGTTATTATATAATACGATTCTGTTACATAAATCTGTTGTTGCTGTTCTTGATAATATAGAAACCGTTAGTCAACTTTACATAGTTCGCATGTTTTGGTTAAACATATTATCTTGGTCGATTTCTTTAAAAAATGTAACGAAAGTTAAGTCACATATTCATTGATATTGGGATTGATGACTTAATTCAATATTACCAAGTATTGATACAAAGAGAACATTTTTCAGGTTTCTCGTCATAGTGATTTTATGCTTAGGTCGCCGCAACCACGATCTAACTTTGCTCGATTGTATTAACTCACGTCATAGGTACTACTTTTAGGCCCGAATCAAGAGTCCGAAACTGATCATTTTCATTTCAGACAATCTGGTTGGAAAACTATTGTAAACAAAGATAACACCTACGACTAATCAATTGAATCCTTTATTCTAGATAGAAATTAGGATATCAGAGTATCCGATATGAGACTACACAGTCTAATAGTTTATTTATGACTGTTAGAGGTTCTCCAACTATTCTAGCCCCGGCACTACCCGGTCAACAGCAGCTTCTAAGAATTGTTGGTGGTGGTAAGATCAAAATAATCCTTAACACGAGGTAATTGACGATGGATTTCAAAATTTTTTATCGTCGAGTAATAATGTCAGCTACTACCACCAATCAAGTATAATAATAATTCGCAATTATTTTATCCTGTCAATAGAAGGAATACTTACTACTCCTTAAATAAGATTCCTTATTTAGTCTGTTTAAGATTACATATGAAGTTGTTCAAGATGGTAAAGATTATAAATCTAGATACCATACATACAACATTGTATAATATTATTTTCCTAAAAATAAATTAGAATCACATTGGCGTTTTCGTCACTCACCAGGCGAAAACAAAGATTTCTCATTATATAAGCTTCGAATTACGGTCAAGTACTTTTAATAGCGGCGTTTTCCCTGAAAGAAAACACATATTAAAATACTTACCTAATTCGAAGCTTACTTTTTAAATCTGCCTGGTGAATAAAAGCCAATGAGGACAAAGTGGACGCCATGTTCTTTTATAAGTTCACAGGTGGCGCCATCTGCTGGTGAGTCGACGGAAATACGTCATCAAACATGAGTAAGATAAGCCTACGGGTAACGGATATGCCTATCTCATTATATAAGCTTCGAATTAGGTAAGTATTTTAATATGCGTTTTCTTTCAGGGAAAACGCCGCTATTTGATTGTATGATACGATAGTTGGTTTTATGTAGTTTCCATCCCCTCTTTCCTTTGTGTATGAAAAGCATAGGCCGACATCCTACAACCCTGGCTGCGTAATATTTGATACGTAAGAATCTAAACAAAAGTATAAGTTTGGTTTCCGACTTTTTGATAATGATAAATAAGACGTTCGGCCCCTCTCCCCTAAACCGTCATACGTAATTATACGTGCGGCACGCTATAATTTTTGACATATCAACTAAGTTACGATATTGACCGAGTAAAACGGTCTAGTCATTAGTAGTTGAGTTGATAAAGTAGTAGATATTAGGTGGTACTAAAAGGCCTTGTAAAAAAAGAGAGAGCAAGCAAGCTCTGCCAAATTCTCTTCGTACCTACTTAACGGCCATCATACCGAGCCGGTAGTGTAAGAATGGCTCCACATAGGTAATAACTGATCTAGTACCTTATTCATTAATTTTAAAAATTTCACGTCAATTATTACAAGTCATTCAATTCGTCAAATTATTAAATTGTCGAATCTTCTGCAAGACCTAATTAAAACATACATAACTGTAAGTTCCATAGATATCATTTATTTTATTATTGTGTACCTATGTCTTTCAACTTAATAAGAACATATTGTCTCACTAGCTGAAGCGTCTGCATGGACACATTAGTAGAAAGAGATAGCATCCCCTTTTCTAGCTTTCCTTTTCCGGAACGCTTTTGATGTGCACGTGAGCATTCCAGTTTGAAGTATAAGTTCCTTGGTACTCTCTGATTTTCCTGAAAAGAGTAAAAAAAGAAAATTATTTACCTAATGGAAACAAACTATTGACATGAAGCAATTAATTCAAAATAAAAAATTGATAGAAAACCAGATTGAACTGAGTATCAAAAATGTTATTCTAACCACTGACTTACATATAGATTGTAAGGTTGTGATTCTAACCTAAAAATATGCTAATGCCTTTTTTTGTCTCCAAATCGTAAATTCAGTAAATTTGTAACTTCAGACAGATTCAAAACAAAGAATAACACGATTACATACCCACCAAAGATGCTGTTCGCTCATAAACATCCTCAAAATCCCACAACAATTGTCCAGATTGGTACTCCGCGAAACATCACTGGAAAACTTTAAAAATCACTTCCTGCGCACCACTCCGATTTTCTTTACTCATTTCTCAAACCTTTATGCGTAGTTTGGTCTCAATTTGTTGCAGTTTAATCCAAACATTAAAGTTACGTGAGAGAGTAAACGAAATTCGACGATAGCATTGACAACTGACGTACTTATGTTTCTTGTTGCCAGTGTTGCCACACACATAACTATTTTTAGTTCCTCAAACATTCATTTCACGACTTTATAGACAAACTGTATCACACATTCCCGTCGCAGTTTTGAATTCATTTGTTACAAAAAAATGTGATAAATGAAGAACCGCTCGACCGATTTTGTGCAACCTTCACATAAACCATCTAGGTACTAAATAGTCCGAGCGAGCGTGAAGTAGGTAGGTATCAATGAAGAAATATAAAAAATGCAGTGAAACCCAACGACGTATTATAATATAGACACGTCATGTACGAACATCACGGCTTTCAAAAACGGCAAATATTTTTTATATTCAAAAAAAGAATTTCTATGAAATTATCTATGGCAGCATGTATGAAAATTAAGGCAATTGCCTGACTTTTTTGTTGCCATTTTTAAGTGTTGGTAACGTATCTATAGTTTTTTATATATCATTGGTGAAACCTAATTTTTTGGGACCACGTGAAAACAGGGCCTTTTTTTTGTTAGTCCCGAATATTCTTAAAAGCCTATAAAAAAGCTTCGCTGATTTGTTTGGACAAGGACGAGATTTAAGAACTTTAGGTTTTTAAAAACAAATTTAAAAACAATGTCTGATTTTTGATTTTGCCGCCTTTTTCAAGGGACAAGACAAGACTCGCTTGACAGACTCTACTTCTTCTTCTTCTTTTCTTATATGAATGGCCCCGTCGTCGCGTCGTTTACCAACGATTCCGCCAACGTCAAGGTGGAGAACAGATTTACTAGTTTGACGTTCGGTTTTGAGACATTTGTTCGGTCTCATAAAGAATTTATCGTTTTTATATTCTAAAATAGAGGACGACACAAGTGTTAGTATTGGTTAGTAAACGTATCTACATATCATTAAAGCTGGTTAGTGAGGACAGAAAAAAGAGAAAGGGGGTTCTGAGATTAGGAGTGTATAGCCAAATAGGTACGGTTATAATTTTATTTTATTTATGGAGATAAATTTGTAGAGGATTTTTATTAGTGGGGAGTTGACTAGGGTTAACAAATAGGCCAAATTAATCGGTCGGGAGATCCGTTCAGGAAGGAGGTCGTATAGGGGAACCACTAATCTGGGACAGGAAAAGAAAATAACTCTACTTGAATACGCTGTTGATAATATAAGGAATCCAGATTTGGCATATGGTCCAAGTAACCAAAGCCAGTATAAATTAATTGAAAAAAAAAAAGCAATCAATGTCAAAGTCAAGTTGACATAAATTGTCAAAAAGAGGTCAAATATTATTTGTTTACGTTTGATAAGTTTCAAATACTTGCTCTTATGTTCTTTCAAATAACAAAATTATTTATTTTGTGGTTGCATACTAATAAAAATAGTGGAAGTGACCTGTGTTTGTGCTCACAATGAAAAAGCAAGATTATAACTACGAGTATTCTCCATTGTGGGCCGAAAATGAGTAAGTACTCTTAGATTTGCTTTCAAAAATTGTTTGTATAGGTATTAATTTATTCAAGGTTACAAAAGGTTTTATTACTTACTGACATACTATATTATACAACAGTAGGAACCTCCGCAATCAATTATCAGCCTATGGCGGTCCATTACTGGACGTAGGCTTCTCGCAATTAACGCTACACCTCACACTCCGCACCTTTCGCGTCCAGTCCATGCCTGCGTTATTATATTAGTATCGACCCATCTGGATATTTGACTGCCTCTGCGGCGTAGTAGGTAGTGATACAGCCTGCGGCGCTGAAGGTCCTGGGTCTGTCCAAATATTTGTGTGATCCACAAATGTTTGTTTCGGAGTTTGGGTGTTTTCTATGTACCTATACAATGTATATATTTAGAAATATATAAGTGTGTCTATCAGTCATCTAGATCCCATAGCACAAGCTTATATTAGCTTAATTTGGGCTAGATGATGTTGTGTGTGAACGAACGTCCACAATTTTTTTTTATTTTATATACCTACCCTTGCTGATTCGCGGTCTCCTCTCCAGAACTTGTTTGCTCCATCTGCCATCTGTTATTCGACAGATGTGGCTATCCTGCTGCCATTTTAATGAGCTTATTCGGTGAGGAACCACAAAATAAATATTAATATCCTAGAAAGAAACGCTATATTATACCTAAGTAGCTGGTAAGGTATTCAGCAATCAGAACTTGGATTGGATTTGGTACATAGTGAGAAAACTTTACTTATTGTACCTATTATAACTTTTATACAACTAGATAAATTATACATCATTATAGCAAGTATGTTGTCATAATGATTCTTATAATTGACAAATTTGCCTTAAATTCTTTACATTATATGTAAGTAGGTAATATCTTTTATCTTTATTTTACAAAAGTTCAATCCTAAATGTCGGCCAACTTGTAAAAATTAAGATTTAAGTTCGCTGTACTTACTTGAGGACTCATCATATCACCAAGTACACTTAAACCAAAATAGACCTTTTTAATGAATACGCATTTCTCAATTTTATTTTGTATTCAGTCGATGGATACTTGGTTTTGTATTTTCATTAGTTGATTCCCAGTTATAATAATAATTCTCACCTTGAAACTTGCCTCTGCGCTATGAATAGTCTGTTGCCTACTATTTGTTACGCTACCTGCAGCGCAGGAGACATTACAGAGTCAATATTTCCTGCGCTGCGCTAACACCCCGCTCCCCTCCCAGCCCTCTCCCGTCATGGAAATTGACGCCATTTAAAGGAATGTCGTACCCTGAACAGTTGCTGTTAGTCATTGTGGAACGAATTCTAGCTATAAAATACCTGCCGTTGCTATACTCAGCTCATGGTCGGCTATCTAAGTACTAGACGACTGTTGTAGTAAGTGGTGATATCTAAGGAAATGTTCACCTTGGTCTTATTATTTTTTCCTTTCAATTAACCAGTCCCTTCTTTCCTCCCATTTGTCACGTCATGTGTGTTTTAAACCCTCTCTATAAAATAGAGTGCAGAGGGGCTTAAATCGAGACTTTTTCTGTAGTCTGTGACTCTGTTGCATTTAACTACGTCACTAAGTCACGTGGATCATCTGTTTAAAGTTTAAAATAAAACAAAAATGACAACGTCAATCGGATTGAACTTTCACAATAAACGTGTTAGAGAGAGGCAGTCCAGTGAGAACGATCTCACGGCTTTCTTGTTGTTTATAATACATACCTACATTCAAAAAATTGGTTCATCTCCCTGTTCTGTCAGGCGATTCACAGTCCCATAAAAACCCAATACAATCTAAGCGCACGGCAGTGCGCAGGCCAAGTTCCAGCAACAGGCCGAGCGCATGCCGTACTCTATTTACACGAACCGCTTCGACCCAATTTTGACCCCCCTGCAGCTCAGTGCCCATTGCAAGTACAGAAATAAAATTGTACGTACGTATTCATATACTAGTACTAAGGCAGTGTACCAAATTTCATAGATGTAGCTTCAGTAGATCCTGAAATATGACCCTGTGAATATAGCTAATTTTGGCACTGACTGACTCACTCACTGACCGGTCATCAAAACCTCTAGGCCACTTCCAATTGTCCTAGCGTTATGAAATTTGGCACACAGATCGGGTGTTATATGTAGATAAACTAGAAATCTGTCAAGCGTGAGTTGGAAAAGCGTTACAAAGTTTGTATGGAACCACAGGATTCCTTGGTCGAATCTTCTTCAAATTTTGCATAAATCATCTTTAACAGAATTGATGGAAGACGTGTTTCGTATTTTACTGAAATTCATTCCAGAACATGGCTAAAAGGGTGTAAGAATTATTTGTTTCGGGGGATTTGATTCGAAGTTGTTAACAATACTTTTTAGTGATGAGAGGACTCTTTTGATTTAATTTACTTTTTATTTTCACACATGTCATGTTTAAAAACTCAATCTGAAATTAAAAAGATGCTGTCAATGTTTTCATTAATGTCAATCAAATACTCTATACATACTTATTATAGAAAAGTCAAAGCTGCACATTGAATATTTTTATTCATATTTGTGAAAATTTTTAATCAAGTCCGTCCAGTAGTTTAGAGATCAGCAAGCATTCTAAAGGATGACTCACGCTAGACCGTGCCGGGTCCGAGCCGAGTGTCGGGCGTAGCACGGTCACCGAGCCAGTTGCGTTCACGACTGCTCGGGTGAAGCTCGGTGGCACTGTATTCATGCAACGGGCCGTGGCCGAGCTGAGGCGGGACAGAGTTGTTTCCGAGCGTTATCCGTAGATCGGCCGTCACTCGGTTACCGCTCGGTTTAACGTGAGTGTGTTCATGCAAAATTTAAATAATATTAGTTGACCTTGCTGCGGCCGACACGACACTCGGCTCGGACCCGGCACTGTGTAGCGTGAGTCATCCTTTTATTCTAAACATAAGCTACATAATAATGTAATGACATTAATATACATATATATTATATATTTATGACACTAAATAAGCTTAGGGTAAGCAGAAGGCTAATAAACTGTGTAAATTAGGGATTAACACAAAACCTACTGGATTGATCAAACTGAAAATTTTGCAAGCATAATATTAAGAAGTATGTAAGCTTTAAACGTGGACTTCATAAATTATAATAACGCTTGAGTTGACTTAATCAAAAATCGAATTTCTTATAAAAATATTTATGAATCAGTGATACAAAGAGAATACGATGAGGGGGGGAGGAGGAGGAGGGGGTATAAAATATTGTCGGGGGTGTTGTTGTGTAAAGAAAAAATAGGTAAGTACGGTTTCTTGAAAAAAAGTATTGAAATCCCACCAAAAACATCCCTGTTGAAAGGGTGCCAAGTTCCTAACGGCTAATTGTTCGCCTATAAAAGGATTGAAATCCAATCCAATGCCAAGTTTAGATGCACTTTAAAATCGATCATAATCATCTTCATCAACAGCCATTCCCAAGACTCGCCACCACACCCAGTCCTCCGCCTTCCGAATCCAGCCAATATCCACCACCGTATTCACGTAAACGGTCCATGTGGTCAAAATTTACTTTACCATACACCCAACTTAAAATATGATAAAGTTGTGAAAATACGTAGTAGGTACCTTCTTGGTTAAAAATATCTAAAATTATGATACTTCTAAATTTTAACTTGGCAGGTTAATTTAAATTATAATAAATGAAAAATTTCATTATACAATTAGTCAATTAATCAAGTGTTACGTACTGCACGAAAACCTGCCAAGTTAAAATTTAGAAGTATCATAATTTTAGATATTTTTAACCAAGAAGGTACCTACTACGTATTTTCACAACTATATCATATTTTAAGTTGGGTGTATGGTAATAGTAGTTTATGACACTGTTGCATAATAAGGGTTCTTATAACACGAGTGTGTTTTAAAAAAACGAGCCGTAGGCGAGTTTTTTTATAGTATCACACGAGTGTTATAAGACCAAGTTATGTACAGTGTCATACACTACTTTATCTACTCTCATACTATAATACCTGATTTCATTTTGTAGTGATATATAGTTGCTCCTTGATTTCACCGGTAACAGGTTCATGGTCATGTTTGACGCAGTTTCCAGAGTGTCTGGTGGTGTACAATTACCACCATCCTCGCTTTAAGACATGTTTTTACACAAAAACTATTTTATTTTACAAACAAAACCAAACTTTGTTTAATTTAAATGTAAAATGTTGGCGCCAAGGCGCAAACATCGATTGCGCATGCGTGTTTCTTTTTTTTTTAGGCTGCGGAGACCATAGATTTAGGATTTTTCGCTACTCTGGAGACACGATTTTTTTTTAAAGTAGAGGTTCAAACTTCTTTTTCAGCTGGAGATTGTTTATGGTGTATCGTAATGATTAAAAAGTTTTATTATGATATAGGTGTCCATACAAGACCTGTATCGTAATAAAACTTTTTTTTTGGCCTGTGCGTAATGTTTGTCATAATAGTATTGATTTCAATTTTATAATCTTTGTATTATAGTATCAGAGTAGATAAAGTAAATTTTGACCACATGGACCGTTTACGTGAATACGGTGGTGGATATTGGCTGGATTCGGAAGGCGGAGGACTGGGTGTGGTGGCGAGTCTTGGGAATGGCTGTTGATGAAGATGATTATGATCGATTTTAAAGTGCATCTAAACTTGGCATTGGATTGGATTTCAATCCTTTTATAGGCGAACAATTAGCCGTTAGGAACTTGGATAGTCCATTCAATTACATTTCAAAAGTTGTACATACTACTATGGCAGTCCACTGCTGGATATAGGCCTCTCCTAATTCACGCCTCACGCATCCAGTCCCAGCCTGCGACATTTTCCAGGTCGTCGGTCCATCTAGCGGGTGGACGTCCAACCATAGGATTGCCGAGTCGCGGTCTCCACTCTAGAACTCGTTTGTGAGTACCTGGCTGATATAAAACTAAAAATAGCCATGCTCATTAGTCAATTCGATGCATCCAATGCGGAACTCAAAGTCACCAAACTGGTTAGTTAGTGATAGCAGTCTTTTTTAAACTCTACCATCAAAATGGCAAATTAATATGGAAATTGCTGAGCTCCGTCTTAGGAATACATTAATTCTTATCTACTGTTTTTAGACAAGGAGTTAATGGTAGATAAACACAAAAAGCTTTGTTTAATTTGAGATAATGCTTGCTGAAGTTATAGCATTTCTGTAGCCATATAGCAATTAACATTAACGCTTAACAAGTCGTCACCTCTTTTATTATGTAAATGTTTGTGTCCATTATCCTACCTAGGTCCTAAGATTGTTTACTTGCTTTTATAAAAGTTTGTGAACAAACTTGGTAACTGGAAACTTGGAAAATATGTTATTTATTTTCCTACAATTACTATCTCCAGTCACACTTCTTTTCTCTCCTACCACAAAACGATGCTGCTATTAATGGTTGAACATTTTTGTAATTTCCGTTTACGAGACGAACGCTTAGCTTGACTTATGGGCCTCGGCTCACTTTACTTACGAGTCTCGATTACCTGTAACGTAGGAGTCATTAACCCATGTGGGGGCTTAAGAGTGGTTTGAAAATACCGAAAGCACCTGACAAAACCGTTTCAACACGCAACGGCCAATACGCTCACCTTTAACGTGGGACCAGATCAATAAATCATCAGCCAGCAATTTACATCACAATACACGGTCCTGCGCCTTTCGCATCCAGTCCCAGCCTGCAACCTTATCTAGGTCGTCGGCACATTTGGCGTTCACGTGCTCTGCCGGATAGTCTCATTTCGGAGTCTGTTTGTCTTGAGTCTCAGAGATACTCCAAGCATAGCCCGTCCCATAGCTCGCTGCGTAACTTTGAGGTCATGGACTAACCCCTCTGTGTGTCCATGTCTTGGTACCGTAAGTCATAACTAGTAGAACGCACTGGTTGTAGACTTCCGTCTTCAGGCATTGCGATATAGGCGAAATATAAACTCGACGTAGTTTGCGGAATTCTGCCCAGCCCAACCGAATCCTTCTGGTGACTTCTTCGTCCAGGTTCTTTTTCCCCAGTGGCAGGGTATCAACCTGCCCAGGGTAGGTATACTCCTGAAAAACCTCAAGCCCCAAGTGTAGCATTCCGCTAAGCTTTTCCAGCGACTCCGCCGCTATGACAATGTCGTCTGTAAACCGAAGGTGCGAGATTCGCGCGCCGTTGATGTTCACGCCCCATCCTTCCCTTTTGAATCAGATATAAGTATAGTACCTAAATTTCTGCAGTGTGAGTAACGTTTCTGTCGACTCAGCAGATGCTCTATCTGACCGAAGAAGTATAATACTAGTTAGACACGCATTATGGCCCCTTTTTTTAACGTGAGGGAAAATCCATTTTGGATTTTGGATGCTATGACGGACTCCTACCGACTAAAAAACCTCACGTAACGCCCAACAGCCTGTGGTTGGGAATCCCGGATAAGCCCTCGGAAAGATGTCCCAGGAGCGCAATATGGCCACTGCAGGTAATCAAAGCGTAGCCGGGTTCCAAACAATGGTAGCGACCGCGACTTAGCTATCATTGCACATTGACACGAGAGACATATCTAATAGCCCCTGCTCCCGCTTTTTTCTAGGTTCCACGATACCAAACAATTAATATTGAATGAAGTATCTATTCTACATGTGTGCCGTGTGATGATTTTTTTTTATACTTTTACAGCTGCGGCTGTGCCCTTGACAGAGCTCATGTCGTTATGGTAATGAGCCATGTCGTTCTTGCCCCTCGGGGTGTAGGGGATACGCGTTACTTCTCATGAAGCTAACGTAATACCCTGAGGGCACAGTGTTTGGCTTCTTCAATTCGATCCCTAAGATCTAATATCCTAGGGATTAACGAAGGAGCCTACATTAGGAGGAAGGGCATAACGGAATTCCGTTCAGTGAGCAGCCCGCCTGGGGCAGTACCTCCACCCTGCAGAAGACCGCGGTAATAGTAACCTTGCTTCGTGCTGGGTTATGTTCTCCGTCGGTTAGCAGGGTTCCAGTGCTCATTGGGGTGACTTTGTGCCGGTGGCGGTGAGACCAGAGGCTCATCTGTCTCCATTGGCTAGCATAGGCGCGGAATATTGGTACGGCGGTCAGGGAGACCCGGTGAAACGGTTGCCCGCTGACCGCCCGCAGGCTGTACGGGACCCGAACCTGGGGATTACGTAATCTCCGCCCCAGGAGGCTGAACCAGCAGCCTGTGTAAAGTCCCTGGTGCTGTGGTCGTGCCGGAGGAGGATACCGGAGTGGACGCGGCCACTGCATTGGGGGGGGACCGGGGGCCCTTCCGTACGCCGTGCCAATCTACCGCACTACCTGTGCCTGCCTTTGGGGAATTGGAGCCGCGCTTAGTCTCTTGCGTCACCGACACACAGGCACCCCCTACCTTCTTTTTATCCCCTTTCAACAACAATCATGGCAAAAGGTCACAAAAGAAAAAAGGTTTCCACAGCGGCTTCGTCGTCGTCCACACTAAATGTGGACTTCTGTAACATCAGAGGAATGCACTCAAACATCAACGAGATCCACCGCCACCTGGAATCTGCGAGGCCGAACTTATTTTTCCTGACGGAGACTAAGATATCTTGCCCGAACGATACATCTTACTTGATGTACCCTGGCTATAAGCTGGAGGCTAATTTCAGGCGTCAAGCTGGGGTATGCATGTTCGTGCGGGAGGATATCTGCTGTCGCCGTCTCAGTGACCTGGAAGACAGGGACCTGTCTACATTATGGGCGCGCGTGGATCATGGGGGCCACACTCGGATCTACGCGTGCATTTACAGGTCCCATAGCGGTGATACGGAGACAGTTCGCCTTTTTGACCACCTGCAACAATCGACCGACAAGGCTATTGAGCGGTATCCCTCCGCGGAGATAGTGATTTTGGGGGACTTTAATGGTCACCATATTGACTGGTTGGGTTCCGTGCACACTAACTTTGCGGGGAAAGCTGCTCACGACTTTGCCCTGACCTACGGTTTCTCCCAACTGGTAAAATCTCATACGAGAATACCAGATAGGGAGAACGAGCAGAGTGCATTGCTGGACCTTCTGCTGACTACGCGGCCTGACGGATACACCACATCAGTGGATGCGCCACTTGGTTCATCGGACCACTGCCTCGTTCGGTCGCGAGTGCCTCTCGCAAGGCCTGAACCACCTCGGCCCAAGGAGTGGCGACATGTGTGGCACTACAAGTCAGCAGACTGGGATGGACTTCGAGAGTTCTTTGCGTCGTACCCGTGGAGGCGGCTTTGCTTCACTTCAGATGATTTGAACTCCTGCGCTGCAGCAGTAGCTGAGGGGATCTTGGCGGGCATGGAATGTTATATTCCTAACCGCTGGATCCCGGCAGGAGCTAGGAAACGACCGTGGTTTAATCGGCTTTGTAGAGAAACTAGGATGTTGAAAGAAACTGCCTACAGAGCTTGGACCACGGCTCGCGCTAACTCAGATCCTAGCATCTCTGAAGTGAAACGCAAACTGAATGCCGCCTCGAGGGCCAGTAAAAGAGCGGTTGCCAGGGCAAAGTTTGATTTCGTCGGCAGAATTGGTCAGCGACTAGCCGGCTACCCTTCTGGAAGTCGTGAATTCTGGTCGCTCGCCAAAGCTGCCGAGGGAAACTTTTGTCGGTCGGGATTACCACCTCTACATAGACTGGATGGTAGTCTGGCCCAGAGTGCCAAGGAGAAGGCCGACCTTTTGGGTTCTCTCTTTGCCTCCAACTCGACCATGAACGATGGAGGTGCGCTTCCGCCTGGTATCCCTTGGTGTGGCACTTCCATGCCAGAAATTAAATTCAAGCAACGGGACGTCAGGCGGGAGCTTCAATCCCTAGATATTCATAAGTCGAGTGGGCCGGACGGCATTCCCGCGGTGGTACTTAAGCGGTGTGGTCCGGAGTTGTGTCCGGTACTTACACATCTTTTCACGCTTTCATACTCCATGAAGCAAGTCCCGGCGTCGTGGAAGATCGCGTACGTGCATCCTGTGCCCAAGAAGGGTGACAGGACCGACCCGGCCAATTATAGGCCTATAGCCGTCACCTCCCTTTTATCTAAGGTGATGGAGCGTGTAATTAATACACAGCTCCTGAGGTACCTTGAGGAACATGACCTGCTCAGTGACCGGCAGTACGGTTTCCGTCACGGTCGCTCGACGGGCGATCTTCTTGTGTACCTCACACACCGCTGGGCGGCGGCTATCGAGAGTAAGGGTGAGGCTCTAGCAGTGAGCCTCGACATCTCGAAAGCCTTTGACCGGGTCTGGCACCGTGGTCTTCTTACGAAATTGCCCTCCTATGGACTGCCCGAGAGTTTATGCGGATGGGTGTCCAGCTTTCTGGCCGGTAGAAGCATCAGGGCCGTCGTTGACGGTACCTGTTCTGACTGCATAGCCATAAACGCTGGAGTACCACAAGGCTCAGTGTTGTCCCCTACTTTGTTTCTGCTGCATATCAATGACATGTTGTCTATTGACGGCATTCATTGTTATGCGGACGACAGTACGGGCGACACTTATTACACGGGCCGTCCCGGTAACTCTCGGGATGCAGTGGAAGAAAGTCGTGAACAACTTGTGTCTGAAGTCGAGGCTACTCTCACTAGAGTGTCCGATTGGGGTCGACAAAATCTTGTCCAATTCAACCCTACCAAGACACAAGTTTGTGTTTTCACCGCAAAAAAGACCCCATTCACTGTGGCGCCACAATTTCAGGGCACATCTCTCACCATCTCTGAAAGTATAGGGATCCTTGGTGTTGACATCTCCAGTGATGTGCAGTTCCGCTGTCACTTGGAGGGCAAGGCCAAGCTGGCGTCCAGGAAGCTCGGAGTGCTCAGAAGGGCGCGGCGGTACTTTACTGCGGCGCAAGCACTGCTTCTCTATAAGTCGCAAGTGCGTCCGCATATGGAGTACTGCTGTCACCTCTGGGCGGGGGCACCCGAATACCAGCTTCGTCCATTTGACTCGGTGCAAAGGCGAGCTATGAGAGTTGTCAACGATCCCATACTTGCAGGTAGTGTGGAACCTCTTAGTGACAGGAGAGACTTTGCTTCTCTATGTGTGTTCTACCGCCTGTACAACGGTTTGTGCTCTGAAGAATTGTTTGATATGATGCCTACGGCTACATTCTATCATCGCACCGCTCGCCATAGACAGGGTGTTCATCCTCACACGTTGCGTCCTGAGCGCTCGAGCACGGTGAGATCTAATAGAGGCTTTCTTCCGCGTACGCTTAGGTTGTGGAATGATCTCTCTGCTTCGGTTTTCCCGGACGCCTACAGTATGGGGTTCTTCAAAAGGGGACTTAGAAGGTTTTTAAAGAGTCGGCAGCGCGCTTGTGGCGCCTCTGGTGTTGCAAACGTCCATAGGCTGCGGTGACCACCGGTACATCTGGGGGGGCCGTATGCTTGTCTGCCACTCTAGTGGTATAAAAAAAAAAAAAAAAAAAAAAAAAAAAAAAAAAAAAAAAAAAAAAATGTCGGAAATTAAAACAATTTAAATTTTTCATTGAAAGTTAATGTTACAACTTACAGGTATAATACCTATAGTCCATTGAAATGTTACATGAGCTTTGCATTTATTAGAAGACGCAATTTTATTTTTGGGACATGTGTGGGGGTCAATAGAAGCTTAACCTCAAGTTTGTGGGGTCGCCACCTTTGTCCCCCGGCCGCCATCTTGAAAAGAGGGGGAAAAAAACACTTTTTTCGCAATATTTCGGAAACTATGAGTCTTACAAAAAAATTGTAGAGGAATAATTTGTAGCATATTGTTTTGCCTACAAATGTGTATATAACTTAACAAAACATTGATTTTTTTTTTATAAAAATTTTCTTTTTTGCTCTATAAATTTTTTTTTTTATACATTCTACAAAACAATATACCTCAGACTAATCTTGTAGATGATCTTTTAAGAGAAATTAAAAAAAAAACGCCACAGAGCAAAAACTTAATTTTTTATAATTTTATTTTCAATTTTTTGTTTATAACTTCTTTAATTTTTAATTTAGGGCTAAAATTTGTGTAACATATTTGTAGGCAAAACAATTTGCTACAAATTATGACTTCACAATTTTTTTGTAAGACTCGTAGTTTCTGATATATTGGGAAAAAGTGTTTTCACCCCTTTTTAAGATTGCGGCCGGGGGACAAGGGTGGCGACCCCACAAACTTGAGGTTAAGCTTCTATTGAGCCCCACACATGTCCCAAAAATAAAATTGCGTCCTCTAACAAATGCAATATTCGCTCCTTAAATTGTAACATTTCAATGGACTACTAGGTACGTACAGTAATTTCATTATTCCCTGTAAGTAGATTTTTCCCAGTTGCCGTTATGACATGAACTTCAGCAGATGTAAGTAAGGTTCTGCTGTGTGGTTAAACCCATCAGGGCTGTGAGATGGCAGTAGAAGCAATATATCCTACACAAAAATTCCATCTATGAATCACTCAAAGCACAAATCTGTTTCGTCTCAATTTCGTCCATTTGAATTTGAAACTTGTTGCATACGCTATGTTCAACGGACACTCCTTTCTTCAGTTTTAACAGCAGATTCCTTCCAAACTGAACAGAGTTATCCACAAAGACTGCTCTACTTCGCAGAAATCGCAGAGCGAAACACGAAAGTAATAATCCTACCCAATCAGTTACTTGCGCAGTTTTCTAACGTTTATCACACCATCATCAACAAATTGCCGTATCGTATGAAACAATGGACAGTAATTTAGTGGGGGGTGCTGAGACCGCGTGAGTGTGCGATCTACTCGTACTCGATAACATTGCCAGTTCATATTCATAGTGAGAGGCGCGGGCGTCGAACGCTGACTTGCCGCCCTCCAAATTCAAACTGCATTCACCTTTGATCTGTGACACAGTAATTTAAACCATATTGCTATTAGTAAAAGTTTCATTTACGTAATTAATGTTGTGGTGACATAGTGTACTATAGTGATCCTGTCTTTTACAAGTCGTAGTGTAAAGTGTTGTGGAAAATGAGCGAAGAAAATCCGGTTTCGGTTGACTTAAAGAGGCAGGCTGCAATGTTTTACAACAGCACCCAAAGGTTTGTTTCATGATACGAATACGGTTTGCAGAGTCGACGTATTAGTACCTGTGATTTCTATTGATTGTAATTGTACATGATATTATTGCACGGCAATAGAGTTGCTTGTCGCTTAATATTAAAAGTGCATGGCATTCGACATTTCTATGAATTAACTACGTGTCGCGAAAAAATGCAAAGACCGTGCATTTAAATTAGTTACAGTCGTGCTGTATTTACTTTAAAAATAACAAACCGGTACTTAACCATTCTTTATAACATTAAATTACATTTTGTAAATGACTAGGTAACCGATGTAGTTATGTAAGTAGGTAGGTACCTACTTCTAGTTTATTTCATTATTAAAATGCACATACATAATGCATTCTGGGTTTACAGCAGTTCTGTAATGTAAATGCCATAAACACTGGTCTTATCATTACATTTAGGTAGGTACCTAAAGTGTTAATTCATACACGAAATCTTATTATTACAGTTTTCCATACTTATGGCTTATCTATCCCTTCTACCACAGCCATAGTGTAGTGATGTTCCTGCAGTGGAAGTACCTGCCCTACCTATCTCTATCATTTTATATCGACAATAATACAATCATGTAGAAGGCAATACAATATTATCACTAGGATTTAAAATGTAAGGAGCCTTAATAGAACCTTCGAGGGTCAAACCAACCTTACCCGTAGTCTGTAACGATTTTTTAAAATCACCATTATTAATAAATCATAATATTCTAGTCCGCTTGATCCATAAGCATTCTCCTGGATCTTTCTTTCCGACTTCTTGGCCGACTCGAACCTAAGGGTTAAATGTAAGGAGCCTTAATAGAACCTTCGAGAGTCAAACCAACCTTACCCGTACTCTGTAACGATATTTTAAAATCACCATTATCAATAAATCATAATATTCTGGTCCGCCTGATCCATAAGCATTCTCCTGGATCTTTCTTTCTGACTTCTTGCCCGACTCGAACCAGCGACTTCTCTTCAGACTTAGAGGAACACTGGAAACCGACGAAGTTTTCCTCCTCAACGTCATAGGAAAATTCGCGTCCGAAAGGGAAGAAAATATTGGGGACGAGGCGGCGTACGATGTGTACAAACGTGTGCGAAGTTTTGAAATCTCTTCACAATTTTTTCTTTGTACATATTATAATTATAGCTCAGACTAAAAGATATAGTTTATCTTGCCAAACTTGCATTTATTGATTGTACTACTGAAGTGAGTTCGTCTCATAACAGTTAAAAGCTACGAACATAAAACTTTTATGTAACACTTAATTTCATGACCATGACAGCCAAATCAATAACAAAATCAAGTCTCGGACCCTGAAGGGGAAACTCAGGATATTATACTGGGAAGTGACGTCAAGATGAAACATTACCTTGCTCGTGTCGTTTCATTCTCATTTGGCTGTTTATCACTTGTTTTTTTTTAAACTGTGGAAAATTGTAGGTTGTCGGTTTGCTGGTCACAAACTATCAATCACAGACATATAATTCTGTCTGTGCATTCAACCTACTTCCTGTTTCTGAATGAATATGCATAACTTTTTTAAAAGCCATGTACGAGTATGAGCAACCTTTTCTACTGAATCTACGAAAATTCTAAATCTATGGAATCTACTATGTTTTCAGTGCGTATGAGAACTTCATAACATTTTCAAAATCTTGCAAGCGAAAGATTACCTTACATCTGGCGAGCAAGGATGTAACCAATATCTGACCCCTGACCTCGTTAGCGTGCAATGAGGAACTGAGATGCATACTAAATTCCCAATCGATTACAGCGTGTCGTTTTGTAAACATGCAAATAAAATGTCATGTTAATATCATTTGTCATATTAGGCAATTTTTTGCATAATTTTGGTATTTATACTTTTTTGAATATCATTTACTACAGTTACTAGCCAGAGGGCCCTGAAGTCTTATGTGCTTATGCTTTCTGATATTTGTTAATTACCAAAGGATTTAGCAATGTGAAATTTTGCCTTTTCATCTTTGTCTCAATATTTCTGCGGCAGATTCATCTACCTCCGTCTTCTAGCACCCAAAGTGTAGTAAAGTAAATACTAATGAGGTAGGTATACATGACCCATTTTTTTCACGTATGGAAAATCCTTCTTGTATGGTCCGACTTTACTAACTAAAACCACACCTTCCGAGGCTCCGAGCTTACCCGGAGCTCCTGGTCGCAGGCAGTGGTCGAGTACCGTGTGGTTACCACACGGTACTCGGCCTGGTAAGCTCGGAGCCTCGGAAGAATGTCCTAGGATTTCCGGCAGACTTTGGAAAGTGAAGAATGATTTTTTTTATCGCGCCAAACAAGAACCTTTGGCTTTTTAGCTACCACAGCGGCCTCTCCTAAGGGTTCGGGTACTATCTTGCGTCTTTGGAGGTTGGTTCGGTTGTTATACACCGCTTCAACCCCCAACACCCGAACCAACCGGCATAATAGGTATAATTATATATATGATCCATATCAGATGGTAGCATTCTACGTACTGTACGAAAACACCCACCACCCTCCTAGGCAATGAGTTATAATTTGTACTACGTATAGTAATAACAACTCAATGCTCCTAGGGCTGTTTTTGGCACTCTTGCCTCCTAATTATAAATCGATCGTGTCGCATGATTAATTATACGAGGCCAAAGGTTAAGAAAGAAAGGGTTACTTAAACAACTTGGGGTCGATATTTTTGATAGCTACCTATTAAACTTTTGTTTATGCTGACGTGGTGAATCGTATCACATTTCCTGCCGCGTGGCCAGCAAGGTGCTTATAGGAAAATCCCTTGTCTGAGAGTGGGTCTTCTTACTCAACAAACTAGCAGCTGCCAACTGAGACTCACGACTACTTTGTCACAAAAGTTGGTGGTAGGTACTACATGAATTAATTTAAGTTTCTTTATGTCCTTCATAAATGTAAGAAAAGTGTTTGTTAGTTTGTTTTTCCTTGTTTCACAATGACGACTTCGTGGTTTTTATTAAAACAGAGATAGCATCTACTAGGTAATGAATGATAGTATAAACAATAATTGTAGAATCTACTCTGTACTAATCTCTCTGGTGCTAATCTCGAGACTGCCTTAGAATTATCCCCGAAAACACTATATCATGGGGCACTGTAACATAAAATTATACGTATTTAAAACCTTTAATCTATACATTATAATAAAACTGTAGAGGGTCGAGAGTCTGTACATGGAAGATATTTGGAAGATTTAAATTGTAGGGCGTTCTCTAATCGATACTGAAGCCGAAAATGTAATTAAAATGTTTCATGTCTGTCTGTCTGTCTGTATCCCGAATAAGTATCACGCTTAAACTACTGAATCGATTAAAATGAAACTTGGTACAATCAGAGCTTATAATCCGAGGAAGGTTCTAGTTTACTTTTGATCCATATATTTTGCGCGGTTCCTTTGGGAGAGGGGACGAAAGACGGTTTTTTAGTTGTAACTTCTCAATCTCAATGCATGGTCCGTTTCCAACAATTTTTTTACCGACGTCATTTAATGTTATAAAGGAAGTACCTACTTTAAGGATTGTTTCACACAAGTTTCAATGTTGAGGGTTTTGTAGTTTAGGAATTAGAGACATCTCAACTTTCGAAGAATTCAAGGATCCTTTTGAATGGGAGGGTAAATCTAAACTGACGTGTTGGCTTAGTCATAAAAGAACTTAATGATTAAGGCTATTGCAAAATAATTCTGAATTGTTTTAGAATGGATTTGACTTTTATGATTAAGCAAACAGGGCAATTTCATACGCTCCCATGAGTCGGATGAAAAAATACCTCTCCTTTCATACACCTTATGTGGCGTAAACGAAGTTGCGAGGGTCAGCTAGTTACAACTATGTACCTACTTAGGGAGCACGGATAACTTAAAATTATATTTAGTACTTATGTACCTTAGTATTTATTATTATTATTTATTTTCATAACTATTTTATTTGACAACTTAGCGCGATTTCAAATAATTTTAAATGTCTTGTGTTTATTTTGCGCATTTCTGACGCCACAAAACTTTTTCTAATCAGCAAAACCACAATAATTTCGTTTACGCAACATCGTATTCTTTTACAAATATTTTCTTCAAAGCTAAAGGAAGGTCAACATGTCTGTAATGGTTCATTAGAATTCCAATTGGTCTCAAGTTTTTTTACACGTGTGTATTAAATTAATCAGTAGATAATCCGGATTATATATATACACTTACCGGTATTTACAACACGACCAACCGGTTTTACCACAACCAGATCGAATAGTGCACTTCCTTGCAGTTTTAAAGCCTTATCAATCATACCAACACTTTAATTTCTTCTCGGTGCATAACTTAAAAAATCAAAGTTCACCCGCTTATCACGTGACGCTCTGTAGAGGCGATACGGAACACTGTTGTGGTTTAGTGGGTAGTCTGGTCCCTCTCCAGAGCTGGAAGTCTCACACAAAGCCTTTCTGCAGATGGGTAGTAAAGTATCCAAATGCCTTCCACAAAAGACAAAAAGGAAACCTGCCTTCGTTTGACAATTTCTCATTCTTTAGTGCGGTACCTAATAGATAAATAGACGATGGACTGAACTGCCCAGACTTTCTAAGTAAAATTTCGCAAAGGTTTTCTCTCTCATATCCTAACTTTATTTTTACCAGACGAACTGCGTCAAGAAGTTTCAAAGTCAACCAAATTCATAATTCAAGACGACACTGAATAATCATTTGTCAACAAGTTCTTGAATTTTTCCTTTCATTTATAATGAAGCGAATAATAACTTAAAAACATCTCGCTTCAAGGTCTTCAGATAAATGTAGATTCCGAATATTCCGATTGCCTATATAGACGAGAGCTATAAATGTAGCCAGGTTCAACGGCTTCCTAACAATACCGAAGCGAAACCGCTCGCGCTCTTATTAGAAACTAAACTTGTTTGAGTGATTTCGATACATGTATTACAATCTTAGAGTATACAACGTGATTTTCAGTTTAGTGCAAACCTGAAAACACTTTGCTCAGAATCAGAAACATTATCCAATGGACCCGGTTTCAACCTGGTAGGTACCTTCTAAGATTACAATCATCTAAACCTCTGAGAATGCCGTAAGGCAAAACCGATCGTGTCATTAATGAAACGACACTTGTACTGTTTCACAATAAATACAGAACAGTACAAGTGTCGTTTTCAATATTATGTCTAACTAGCAGATGCGAGCGGCTTCGCCCGCGTGAAATTTGGTACCCGTTCCCGCTTCCCGTGGGAACATAATCCCGGGATGAAAAGTAGCCTATGTGTTATTCCAGACTATAAGCTATCCCTGTACCAAATTTCAGCCTGATCCATTCAGCTGTTACAGCGTGATTGAGTAACAAACATCCAAACATCTAAACATCCAAACATCTAAACATCCAAACATCTTCACAAACTTTCACATTTATAATATTAGTAGGATTAATTAGAAGCGTTACAAAGTGGTCGGTCACACATTTGTGGACTAAACGTATCGTTAGATATCTACTTAACAAGCCTTTCTACTATGGTTTTACTATGTTTCTAAGTTCGGAAACGCTCAGAAATGGAAATGCTACAAATATTCACCAATTTCAGGAGTATCTGAGTTGTAAGAAGATGCTTGACGTACTTAGTGATCGGTTACAGAACGCTGAGTAAGCCCTGAGCGCTTCAAGTACGAAAGTACATAATACGTATGGCGCAATAATATTTACAAGTGACCTTAAAGTTAAACACTTGCTAGTTTAATAGAAATATGAAGTGTGTAAGCATGTTAACTTTGTATTCATTTATATTGTAAGTACTAGCTGTTCCCCCAGGGTTTCGTCCACGTAGAAGTCGTCATCGCGTCAAAAAATGTACCTTCATTAAAAAGTAGCCTATGTCTTTCCCAAGGGCTCAAACTATCTCTATACGAAATTCCATCTAAATCGCTTCAGCGGTTTAGGTGTGAAAGTGTAACAGACAGAGTTACTTTCGCATTTTATAATAATTGGTGTAGGGATAGGGATAATCTTCTTCTAGCGTATTCCCAGTTGCTTCAAAATCCTTCCTGAATTTGGGTCGTTCCTGCTCCTAGCTATCAACGTCTGACCTCCCAACCCTGTACCTGTGACATTGTCACGGGTGTTAGTTGGTCAGCAGGTGCATCGCTACTAGCAGAGAAAGCTTAGACTCCGAAGGTGTTAGTCGAAGGCCTACCTAAGGAATACCTGAGATTTTAATTATAAAATCTCAGGTATAAAGGCCTTCGACTAGTATATTAATACCTAACTACTTTAATAAAGTAAAAATATTGTACATAGGTACCTACTTATAAGTATATTGCTCATTACCTGATTATGATGCACAAAAACCGATAAGTGGCAGGTAGGTATAACATTTTTTACATCAACAACTAGCATTTTCGATATTATGCATCCTCATACAAGTTGGTTGGCAAAAAACATTTTAATATACCTAATTAAATGTCATCAGAAACAAATCAGGCAAGGTTGAAGGTAGTTTTTGTCCTGTGCCCTTAAAATTCTGTTCGCATTCTTCTGTCTTCATCAACATTTTTTTTACGTGAGGGAAAATCCTCATGAATGTTTTGCCGGACTCCTACCGACTAAAAAACCTCACGTAGCCTCACATGGGAGCCCCGGGGTAAGCCCTCGGAAGGATACCCCAGAACCCTCGGAAGGATATCCCACGACCAAAAAGCCTTCTACCCTTCTTCATCAACATTCACAAGAAATGAATATTTATTATAATATCTTGGACACTCGTAAATGTAGTAATATGTTGTTCCCTCGCTAAATCCATAACAATTAGAAAAAACCGGCCAAGTGCGAGTTGGACTCGCCCATGAAGGGTTTCGTAGCAGAAAGTAACATAATATAAAAGTTCCTATAGTTCGTTGTAACTTTGATTGATGTTTTAACACGTTCGCAGTGGTAGTGATTTTTCCAACCGAAAATTGCGGTTTATGACGTATTAAAAAAAAACTACCAGCTCTATCTTGTTCAAAATAATTTTCGTTGGTAGTTTTTATGGCAATGTACATCATATATTCTTTTCAGATTTATCATTCTCTTAGTTTAGAAGTTAGAGGGGGGGGGGGGGACACACATTTTTTCACTTTGGAAGTGTCTCTTGCGCATACTATTCACTTTAGAAAAAAATGATGTTAAGAACCTCAATAGCATTTTTAAAGACCTATCTATAGATACCCCACACATATGGGTTTGATGAAGAAAAAAATTTTGAGTTTCAGTTCTGAGTATGGGGACCCCCAAAATTTACTGCTTTTTTTCTAGTTTTATATAAGAATCTTAATGCGGTTCACAGAATACATCTAGCTACCTAGTTTCAATAGCATAGACCTTATAGTTTCGTAGAAAAGTGGCTGTGACACACGGACGGACAGACAGACGGACAGACAGACAGACAGACATGACGAATCTATAAGGGTTCCGTTTTTGCCATTTGGCTACGAAACCCTAAAAATGCTACATGTTTGTGATGTAACTTGTATTGTAATGTTACTACAATTTTAATCAATTTGACGGAATTTTGTTATAAATTCCCACCCTAATATTTATAGTTATAATTTAAACAAGGGAACCTTTGTTTCCTTAGCTGCCGAACGATCGCTAAAAGACAATATGTGAGAAAACGTAATTTTAAAATAGGTATTAATAAAAACGGGCGAAGTGTTGTCCCTGTAAGTAGGTTTTTGCAATGATTTCGTTAGTTCGTTACCTTTACCGCTGCACCATGATGGATAGAATGGTCGAGGGCATTTCCCTTGCTCAAAAAGACTATATTCTGACAAGCATCGAACAAAGAAACAGTATCTGTGTCAACAGAGTGCAGTGATAAGCGGGATAGATTGAAAAATCAACGTGTTCTTATTAAACACTTCTTCTTTGTTGGTTATTAAAATTTTAATATTGTCTGATCTGTGTGCAAGAGTTTAGGCGGTAACGAAAGTCTTCAACTTCAAAGTTACAGACAAAGATTGAATAAAACAATTTACTTCAACAACAAAATCGATATCAACTTCATAGACCTATAGCTATACATATTACACTAGTGGACGCCACGCGATTTCAACCGCGTAGCTCCCGTTCCCGTGGGAATACGGGAATAAAATATAGCCTATGTTACTTACGGTGAATGTACCTAGTTTTACAATGGTGAAAGAATTTTTGTAATCAGCAAAGTAGTTTGAGTTTATTCATTACAAACATACTCTCCAAAAAATAAAAATTTTTGCTGTTTAAGTGTTTATAATATTAGTGTAGATTTTAGCAATCATAGGTCTTTTTATAATTATGTTTTGGACCAAAACATAATTATAAAAAGACCTATGATTGTCTCGTAGGTTGTGCGTAATATAACCAAAACTTTTGGTTATATATTTTTTTTTTTTTGTTCCGCCTCGCCTTAACCGGGTCACAGGATAGGCCGGTGGATAAATCACTGCGGCCCGGCAAAGGGTCGCCCCATTATGTAGGGACTCTCCACGGGGGGGACTTCATGGTCTGCCCCCTCCCTGAACTCCTAAAGGAGTTATAAGTTCAGGTGGCATCGTACCGCTCTCGGATGCCCCTCTGTAAGCAGAGGGGGTAGAGAGCAGTCGAGCGGGTGGGCGTAAGGCGCCCCCGAACCGAAAAAAGGCACCCCTGGAACACGGGGAGGTGCCTACCGCTGTTTGATCATCGTGGGCGAGGTCCCCCGACCACCGCCCACGATTCAAGGAACTAGTCGGGGGCGCGCATCCACGCCGACATGCGGCGCCCCCGAACGGGACGGCGGGGCGGGAGCGTCTGACCAGCACGCTCCCGAACTCGCAACTCCTCTCGTTTAGCCGCCATCACCTCGCTAGCAAACGTGGCAACGGCGGCCCAGCACGATTGGCTGCCGACCATGGCTCGCACCACAGCCGGCAGCGACAGGTCCCTGCCGACAATGCCCCAGAGGGCTATACGCGGCCCATCCCACGCCGCACACTCGGCGAGAGTGTGCTCCGCCGAGTCTACGGCGCCGCTCGGGCAGTGACGGCACACAGGATCCGACTCCACGCCCACCACCTCCCACAGATACTTGGCGAAACAGCCATGTCCTGTGAGAAGCTGCGTGAGGTGGTACGCCGACGCTCCGTGTGTCCTCTCCACCCAAGCGCGAAGGACGGGCCGGACGGCCCCCACGAGCCGCACGCTCGCGGAAGGATCCTCCAACCTATTGGTCCACTCCTGGAAGAGATCGTCGCGAGCCGACCTTCTCCAGCGATTGATGTCTTCCGGGAGCGGACATCCTCCACTACTACGCATCAGGGCGCTCTCCTCGTAGACCTTCTTCAGGACTCCCGCCTCGAGATCCCAGGGAGGGCTACCGCCAATGAGGCACGCCGCCTCGTAGGAGACGGTGCAGTATGCCCGCGCCGCCCTCTGCGCAATCACCCGCTGCGGTCGTCGCAGTAGGCATATGTTGCTAGCGCAGAGGGCACTTTTGGTTATATTACGCACAACCTACGAGACAATGGTATAGAATGCTTACAACAAAGATATGATTACAAACAAATGTAGTATATTCTTATAATAATTACTTCCGTCTGAATACTTTACTTGAATATTTAAATGTACCCATCAAGGAAGTACAGTTTAATCTTACTAATATTATAAATGCGAAAGTTTGTGAGTGTGGATGTTTGTTACTCTTTCACGCTCAAACCGCTAAACGGATCGGGCTGAAATTTGGTACAGAGATACATTATAGTCTGGAATAACACATAGGCTACCTTTTATCCCGGGAATAACTTCTCGCGGTAGCAAATTTTACGCGGGCGAAGCTGCGGGCATCAGCTAGTATAAAATATAAATGCATTAGTTTGATATGTATGTATTTGTACCTACTTCGGATACAAGTAGGATATGAAACATTAGACCCAAATTGTCAGCTCGATTTTAACTCGGTCTAGACTCAGGGTCTATCTATTTAAGTGACAGTACCTACCTATAAAAATGTGGTTAGTAGGTACATTTGTTGATCGTAATTCCGGTATACAGTTCCAGGTAAGTAACGAAGGTCGAGGGTCTGTGGTTATATGCCCAAAGTCTTGCACTCAGAGTTAAGATTCGAGGATCCGGAGTCCAGAACCTAGGGTCCAGAGTCCGTTCTCCGGGCTCTAAAGTCCAGAATCTAAGCACCAGGATTGAGCAATGACGATCTATTTTATTGTACTGAATGAACTTCTACAAGAGTAAATAAAAAAAAGAAATAATTACAAGAATTTATTAGCCCTGTGATCACGTTCAGACCGTTGAAATGTAATTTAGATTTCTATCGCTAGCACCAGCAATATTTAAAATAGCTAAGATCTGTCTGTGAACAATTTTGGAGTGACTGGCAAGCACTGGCAACCACAATAAGTAACCCCAGCGTAACAAATTTGTGAATATTAAAATCTATTAAAAATTTAGTTCAGCTTGAAGGTTAGGAAAGCTTTGTGACTATGTAGCTAAATAAAGACCAATAATATTATATTTGGCTACAATCAATTTCTGATGTATGAGCATGCAATTTAATGCAAGCTTATTTTTACAATGCAGCTTATGCAGCCTATATTACACGGTTCTCTAAGCTAATCAATTTATTAATTACTGACCATAAGATTATGGTCAGTAATTAATAAATTGATTAGCTAGAGAACCATAATAGTATGGTCAGTAATTAATAAATTGATTAGCTACCGTAGAGCATAGAGAACCGTGTAATATAGGCTGCATAAGCTGCATTGTAAAAATAAGCTTGCATTAAATTGCATGCTCATACATCAGAAATTGACTGTTTCCAAATATAACATTGGTCTTTGTTTAGCTACATAGTCACAAAGCCTTCCTAACCTTCAAGCTGAACTAAATTTTAAAAGATCTTAATATTCACAAATTCGTAACCAGCAGACTAGTCTATTAATTTTCTAGTAAATGATCTCATTTACTAGAAAATTAATAGACTATAGTCTGCTGGTTCCGAACTTAGTACAATTACACCTTTTAAAAGTAACACAACTATTAAAAGTAATTTTATATTTTTTTACTATCTGTTATCTAGTTTATCTAGTCTCAGTTATATTTCAAATTCTCGTGAAGTATAACATAACACTTATGAATATAATCACGCCTATATTTCTAAGGCGTCAGGCAGAGGTGCATTACACACCCACATTTAACCCGTAGTTTTTAACACCGAGCACCAAAATTTTAACAACCAGGACATATATTATGTTTATACCTGTTATAAAATCTCCACAGTCCGGGAGAATTCCACGAAGGGTGAAGTTGAGATTAAATAACAACATAAGAATCTACAAAATTGTTACAAACAAACAGATTACCAAACAACCTCGACCTCCTATAGCAGGAAACGACACTGCCGTAAATAAGTAAAACCTTATTATTTGTGCTCGGCAATGACATTATTGTATGGCGTTTAACGGTCTGACTGAATACGTTTATATTCAAATTGCTAGTAGCAAGACTCCTTCGACCGAAATTCGTATTTGGCATACGTTTCAAACGGGTCCAGAGCATTTAATGGTGAATTGCAGGTCTTGAAGACACGGCAGATATCTTAAGTCATTAATCGCCATGGTGGGTCAAAATGACCGACACCTCATCTATCCAAATATCACAAAAATTCAGTCGGCGATGAGCGTGTTAAAGGCAGTCCTTAATAGCTGGTACTCTTCAATTAATAGATACTATACTACTAAAGAAATACTACTTTATCTCTATGTGTGCTTAGCTTCGAGAAGCTTCGAGATAATGAGAGTTATCAAACAACATACGAATATAAATAGTCTTCCTGTTATCTTCTCTGTATTATTTTTACTGCGCTGTACGTAGTGCATAATAAATAAGTTTATGATTCAAAAACACTAACGTTTCAATCGTTAACACTTATTATGTCATTTCGTGAGTACTGGCTTTATTCCACGTTACGGTAATGTACATTACATTACATTTAATGACATTTATACGTCATTTCATGAGAGAGATAGGTATAGACACGCGACGCAGACACAGTAAATGTTACCGTGTCTGCATCCCGTCGTCGTGTCATGCTTTCACTTTCAGAATGTCAAGCAAAATTAGGTGTTCGCGTACGTTTCAAACGGGTCCTAGAACATTTATTGGTGAATTGCAGGTCTTGAAGACACGGCAGGTATCTTAAGTCATTAATCGCCATGGTGGGTCAAAATGACCGACACCTCATCTATCCAAATATCACAAAATTTAGTCGACGATGAACTTGTTAAAGGCAGTTCTCAGTAGCTGGCGCTCTAATTAATAATATACTGTGGTATTTACTACTAAAGAACTACTACATTATCTCTGTGTGGTTAGCTTCGAGATAATGAGAGTTATCAAACAACATACGAAAATAAATAGTCTTTCTGTTATCTTCCCTGTATTATTTTTACTGTGCTGTACGTAGTGCATAATAAATAAGTTTATGATTCAAAAACACTAACGTTTCAATCGTTAACACTTATTATGTCATTTCTTGAGTACAGGCTTTATTCCACGTTACTGTAATGTACTTAATGTCATACATTGCATTACATTTAATGACATTGATACGTCATTTCATGAGAGAGATAGGTATAGACACGCGACGCAGACGTAGTAAATTTTACCGTGTCTGCATCCAGTCGTCGTGTCATGCATGTGACATGTCTTTACTTTCAGAATGTCAAGCAAAATTACGTATACTATATTTCAATAGCTTTGCGCAAAAATGTAAACAAACACATTTGATGCTGTATATCCACAGTTACTTGCAATTGAGTATTCACCCTGATTATATTCCAGTATCCAGGAGTCATACAGTGTTCTTACAATCATTTCGACACCAAATAACTTCTTTAGGACAGTTTATTTTCATTTAAAATACCTACTCAGGATAGTAAAAAATTTAATGATTGTCATAGGTACTATATTTTTCTACTCGTCTGTCTTATGCTGCGCCGGCATTTGTTGCATTTGGATAGCAGGTTTCTCCACTACTGTGTCAGACTTGCGTTTTGATACCATGAAAACTGCAGCTTCGGGGCTATCCATGCCGAACATCCGAAGAAAATACTTGACATAGATTAAACGTCACGGTGATTTATGGCGTTACTATTAGACAACGATTGCCAAAACATGACATGTTTACATTATTGCCAGATCGGGCAGGATTGGACTATAGTTCGCGTCACGGTAATGTAATGTCATAGGTACATTACATTTAATGACAGAGACAGTAATTTAATGAAAGAGTTAGAGATGATACAACGACGCTGAGACAGTAAATTTTACCGTGTTGCGTCGCATCGGGGCGTCGTGTCTTCAATTTCAGGAAGTCAAGCAAAAATTTTGCCGACTTTGTGAACTATTAGAAATGGCGGCATAGGTACATGTCGTAGGTATTTCGCTCGTAAAATGCTAATATAAATTGTGAAATGTGGCACAAATTATCATAAAAAGGTCGATGAACTGTTTATTGATACCTACTTCATCAATATTTAACAGGATCATTATGTCTGGTAATACGTTACTCAAATTAATGACCAGGCAGACATGCTTACTTTATTATTTCTATGATTTGAATGTTTTTTTTAGAAACATAGCAATAATGTCATTGTTTGATTGATTGGCAGCTAAAGCTGGTCCGGGTCCTTTCCAGGCCTTCAGAGTCTATGGACTCTAGGTTCTATCATTGTAAAAGCTTCGACAATTTTGTCTTTACTTCGTATAAAACTAATAATGGTTCATTAGTTACGTTTACAACATTGCTCTCAAACAATTACATTGGTCGTTCCAAAATGTATCGTAATGTATTACTTACGTAAACTGCTATAATAATTAAATTCAATAAGTATACAAATTTGCTACTAATGTCGGACTGTAAAATGTAACAACGTTGAATTAGAAATTTAAAGGCCATTTATTTGAATAAATAACTTCCTTTTTGTCAGCGAATGTCTGTTGAATAATTTTAACGTTCTCTTCTGTGTTACAGTTAGGGCTTGAACTCCGGAATTCCGGAATTGCCATAATTCCGGAATTCCGATAAAATCTAATATCGTTCTCAATTCCGGAATTGGCGAGACCAATACCGGAATTTCGATATTGAAAAAAGAAAGATATTTTCGCTTCTTTAATTTCATTACAAACAAAAATGTAGATTATAAGCTTCTTATGGAATTTAATTACCGTTAATTACTACAATGTTGATAATTTAGGATTTCTCTATTAACAAATTAATTCGATTATGTACTTAGGTATTAATCATTTTTTTTGATGATATTTCTAAAACCTACTAAGAATGTAAATCCAGAAAATTAATGGTATTTGATAGAAAATATACTATTTAAATAATAATAATATTATTGATGACGTTTTTGTATTATTTTTACATTTAGACTTCAATTTATAGTGCGAACTTAGACTTAGCTCTGACTTATGCTACGAGTTAAGTTTAACTTTGATAGAAACGCTGTAAGAATTTGACAGAGGTCTCGCTCAGCATTTTTTTTTTGTTAACGTTAGAGAAAATCCTCATGGGATATTATGCCGGACTCCTACCGACTAAAAAACCTCACGTAACGCCCAACAGCCTATGGTTGGCAGCCCCAGGCAAGCTCTCTGAAGGATGTCCCAGGACTCCCAACAGACCTACGGCCGCCACTGCGGCCTCGCCCAGGGGGTGGTTCGGGTGCTATCCCGCGTCTTTGGGGGTTTCGGGTGTGATCCCGCTTCTAAGGGGGGGCGTGCGTGAGTTGCTCACGTCACACTGCCGTCATGGGTCTGCTTCTGTAAGGACGGTGAGCGACCCTCTCACTGTCCTTAGACCCCCGGTCATGGAGGCCGATAGTCCTTGGCGGAACTCGGGTGGGATAGCTCTCTCCCGCACCCGCCCCGCCGCCTCCTTCATGAGCATGACCTGCTCGCAGAAAGAGGCGGCGCAGTCCCACTTACTCCCGCTGGAGGGTCTCGCTCAGCATAGTTCTAGTAGTTCTGACGGAACTCATGGGGCCCGTACCTTCTTATTAGGGGCAAACTTTGCCCCAAGGCGCTCCACTGACCCAGAGTGAGGAGGGTCCTAGGTTCCCTGTTCTCATCAAGGCGGAGGGACATATTCCGTCGCACATGGCTCCGTCTCAGGCGCCCGACGCTGATTACAGCGAGAACGACGTGCCCGAAGTCACTGAAGGTGAGTTAGGGGCTACTGTACTGCGACTTAGATTCCGCACGGACCGTGTCCCTGGACCCTACAGCATTCCAGGCCGAGCGTGGGTCCTGACTCTTGAGGATCTCGGGCTTCGAGTGATGGGGATCTTTAGTGCATGCCTCGAAAAAGGCCAGATTCCTAAGGTCTGGAAGACAGGGAAACTGGTTCTGATCCGAAAGGCAAGGTGGTCGGCAGTCTACCCATCTGGGGATCGACCGATCGTGTTGCTCCGTTAAGCAACTCCGGCCGATCCCCGATCAGTTGATCCCCAACAATGATACGCTCAAGGAGCTTGCATAGCTCGTTAGGTATGCAAACTCCTTGAGCGTATCATTGCTCAGCGCACAGTCAGGCACCTCACACGCGTGGGGCCAGATCTGGCGGATAACCAGTTTGGTTTCCGCCAAGGGCGCTCCACCGTGGATGCGATCATGCGCATTAGAAGACTGACGGAGGAAGTAACATCGCAGGGTGAGGTGGTGTTGAAAGCGATGGCGATGTCAAGAAACACCGGCATCGCCTTCAACCCCTTGCCCTGGAGCTGCGATAGGGAGGCGCTTATTTATCATGGAGTGCCTCCCTACTTCCGTCGAATTGTCGGGGCCTATCTTTCCGAGAGGGCCATAACTTACCCAAGCTGGCTAGGGCCCAGCCGGGTCAGCGAGATACGCCGTGCTGTGTTCCGCAGAGATCAGTCTTATGACCGCTTCTGTGGAACATCGGTTACGATTGGGTGCTGCGTGGTCTCGAGGATCTGGCAGCATTTCTAATTTATTCTTTTCTGGTGCAATGAGGCGCTGGAGCGGGGTCATAGGCCTACGTCTCCAGAAATCTAGGTTCGGCAGTTCCAGCTCCACAAGGAATCCGTGGAGAACTGGACTTGAGCAACAAACCGAATCGCCACATCACATCACACAAGGGGGGAATCGCCACAATCACGGCGGTCAGAACGGTCATGGGCGAGACTAGAGAGGAGCCACAGTGCGGGTGCTCTGTCCTACCGGTTGTCACAGATGCTTACCGGGCACGGGAGCTTCAGTAAGTATCTGTGACGAATACACCGGGAAACCACACCTGAGTGCCAGCACTGTAAGGAACGCAGTGAGGACACAGTACCTCACACATTAGTGGAGTGCACAGCGTGGGCTTAACAGCGCCCGGTCCTCGTGGTAGGTCTAGACGTCGACATTCTCTCGCTAGAGAACATTGCGCGAGCTATGATCTCCAGTGGGAGTATGTGCGACGCCACTGTGTCTTTCTGTGATCAGTTAATGCGGCGAAAAGTGATCAAGAGAGAAAGCTCCCACCCGAATTCGGCATGTCTTTGCCCAAGACTATCGGCCTCCATAATCGGGGGCCTGAGGACGGTGGGAGGGCTGATCGCCGTCCTTACAAAAGCACGCCCAAGACGAAAGCGTGACGTGAAAGTTTCACGCACGCCACACGCTCTGAGATGCGGGATAACACCTGAACAATCCCCAAATACGGGGACTGCACCCGAACCTCCTAGATGAGGCCGCAGTGATAGTCAAGGTCTGTGGGGAATCCTGGGGTCATCCCTCTAAGGGGTTACCCGGGCCAAACGTAGGCAATAGTTAGGAAACGTGTGGTTTTTAGTTGGTTACGTTAAAATAAGTATTTTTTTTACTGGAAATCAAAGTAGTTTATCACTAATCACGTAGGACTGTCAGCTCCCGTTTCTTTTTTACATATCACTATTTTGTACAAAACAAGACTTGATTGAGTTCCGGAATTCCGGAATTCCGGAATTCAAATACTAAATATCGAAACCCAATTCCGGAACTGAAAAAGCGTCCGATATTCAAGCCCTAGTCACAGTGACACAAAGCAGCTACAGTTGTATTTTTACTATTTTTTAAGCTATTGCATAGCTTCTATCGCGGGCCTTGGGTGGAGACCGAATCCAGAAATTCTGTCACGAAAACGAATCACACTCTCGGCTACCTTCGGCCACGTTCGTGTATCTTGCACTTCATATATAGTGGAATTCAACAGATTCAAATAATGTAGTAAACAATAACAGATTGGATCTCGACTCTCCATAATTACTTACATTTAAATATCAATCCTGATCATATTCGTTTTAAGGAACCATAGTTAGATTTATGCGGCCATTTCGACACTAATTTACCTTTAGAATATAGAATAATTCTATGATAAATACTTTGATGATAAAAATTTCAACCTGTCATTCTTGCTTGTCATTAAATTATTTTTTCTCAGTCTTGTTTGTCTTTGGCATAGTGTTGTTTAACGGTTGTATAGATAATTCAACTCATCAGTGCGCGCGGCGCTATGTGTGCGTGCGCTAGTAATTATACAGCTTTAATTTGTGTGGCAGTGATGCGGCCGTCTTCACAGAGTACATTTTTATATTATGAGGTAGAGACGTAACTCGACTTATTGACGACACCAGCGGTGCCAAGCAGTCTTTGCAGGAAACGCTCTGCTTGGCAGCGAAATAAACATCATATTTAGACAAAAAGCATACAGCGCCATCTAGTTCCCGTTTGCAGGCAACTCTTACGTTATAATGAAACGAAATCAAATATCATGACAAGTCTCAATGTAACTGCAACGTTGAGATCCTGTGTAACTTGGTCACATTATAATTCAGTACATAGTGTTCTTAGTGATAATACCATGGGTACAGTCGTTAAAGAAAATGTCTAATTCTTCACGGAGAAAATGTTTAAGAAGTCAGGTAAATATTTTTTATGTGTCAATTCGATGGAATTAATATTTGTTATCACTACATATAATAAAACAAAGTCCCCGCCGCGTCTGTCTGTTCACGATATACTTAAAAACTACTGCATGGATTTTCATGCTGAGATCACCAATGATTCTTGTGAAAGGTTAACGTATATAATTTGTTGAGTTTTTGTAGACATGGACTAAGATATAATGATATTAGTTGGAGCTGTCGGAAAAAAATAAGGTGTCTGGGAGCTTTTAACGAAAACGCTGCCTAAGCCCTTCGAGGCATAACAAGATAATGTATGGTAGAATTGTGTAACTTATAAAGGCCTACAGAAAAGTTATAAATGATAGAGCTCCAAATTCTAATGCAAAAAAAATAGAAATGCAGAGATGGTCGACGGAAAAAAACATTGCTTATACTGCAAATATGACAAAAATGGAACTGTACGTATGACTTAATTTAAAAAAAAACATATCTATACATCTACAAAAACTGTTGAAGGTCGAGAGTCTGTACATGGAAGATAATTTGAAAATTTTAATTGTAGGGCGTTCTCTAATCGATACTGAAGCTGAAAATGTAATTAGAAATTTTCATGTCTGTCAGTCTGTATCCTGATTATGAATTGATTTAAATGAAACTTGGTACAGTCTGAGCTCATGATCCGAGGAAGGTTCTAGGATACTTTTGTTCCCGATATATTGCGCGGTTCCTTTGGGAGAGGGCAGGGCAGTTTCACACGCTTTTCGCACACCTTATGTGTCAGCTAGTTTATTATAAGATTAATGACATACTTCAGCCATATGGCTTAAAAGTTCTTCGGCTACCACCGTATCATCCTGAACTAAACCCAATAGAAAATATATGGGGAATTTAAACAAATTATAATGCTTCGCATAAAATCGAACAAAATGTGATGGAAATAATGAAATTAATAAACGAACGTTTAAGTCAAATTGATGAAGAGATGTGGCGTTATACTTGTCGACACGCCAAAGAAAAAGAATACTATCGACATTTTGATTGAATTTATAATTAACCTTGGAGAGAGCAGCGAATCCTAAAATTCCTCAATTTTATTCTTCAAACAGCGATACATATTATAGTCGCCTCGCTGTAACAAGGTGCGTATGACAGTTGGCAGTATGACGTTGATATCTATCAGTACCACATTACTAGGGATGTGTCGATATGCAATTCATGTTTAGAATCCTACGATAAACGAGATAAATCACGTTGTTTATTATTGTTATGAAAATTATTGCTATATTTATTTTTGAATTAACTAAACAGCTTAAAAAACCGGCCAAGTGAGCAGAGGTCTCCGTACCGAAAAACGACAAAAAATACGTTTGTTGTATGGGAGCCCCCTTAAATATTATAATTTTTTTGTTTTTAGTATTTGTTATTATAGCGGTAACAAAAACACAATCTGTGAAAATTTCATCTCTCTAGCTATCACCGTTCATAAGGTACAGCCTATCAAAAGACCTTACCCGGTCTTTAAATTTTTTAAATTTTCACTTCGCAAGAAAAAAAAGAAGGTAACCGAGAAGAGGAAAAATATTAACTCAATAATATACGTTTTACAATAAAAGTTGGAACTACGGACAATATACGTTTTGTTTTATCAAAATATCGACTATCCATCGTAGATGTATATAATCCCATCACTAAAGACATCTTTGGTGTTACGTTATACTCAACAATTTGTTAATTTTTTCTTCCAAATTATTTTTTTTTGTAGACTAGAATATTCTGGTTGAGTTTAATTTTATATACAACAGTGATTAACGATTTAATATATTATGAATGGGATGTAGCTGAAATACTAAGTTCATAATTGTAATTCACGGTAACTTTCAAGAGTGAAACGAAACGCGATCGACAACTGTCATACGCACCATGCTACACCGAGATGACTATAGTCCGTTCATAGTTAATTTACCTCTAGCGCTGATGTTGGCTTGCTTGATTTTCGTGTTTCCATACTAAGATTTTGTTTATCCCATGTACTATAAACTTTACGTCGAAACTTATTTTCTTTTTTGTTGCCGTTCTTCGGGCGCGGAAATTATTTGAGATGTGAAAGTAGTAACTTTGCCCCTCTTAGTGATGGTAATGAGTGTCTTTTTTAAATATCCATATCAATAAAAATAAAAATTAAGTACAATCTTATAGTATCAGAATCACGTGTTTAGTAAAGTTATGGATATTGACAATTGGATATTTACATAAAAAAAATATTGTTAGTGCTAACGTTTACATCTTATAATCTCCCCTAATACACGGCAAAATGTCTTAAGCTGGCACTCATAGGGGGACTTTACTACAATACCAACATACAGAAAACGATCTGTCAGAGGTAAATAAACTGTGAACGGACTATATAATGTGTATAACATACATTTCACCCATTGAGTTTTTATTTTAGTTAAACAAGTGTTTTTGTATTTTGTACTTCACTGTACCTCATGTCACGCACACGAAGTCACTGTGTTTAGACGAGGCTTACCCACACATAGTGCCGCGCGCACAGATGAGTTGAACTTACTATACTCGTTTATTGATTATGAAAAGAGGTTTAATCATAATCAGTTTGACAACAATTAGTTTAATAGTATAATAAATTATTTAAAAATTAACTTTAACTTTAAATAATTATAATCGGTAATCGTAAAACAGTACTGTGTGAGTGTGTATTGTTCTGAAGTTCTGCGAGGTTTTTCTATTATCTCTAATTACGACTTTGCTTCAAGTACTTTGGCTTTTGGACATTTTCTTTGCGATCTAATTAAAACTTTTTTATACATACTCATATAATTTCTAAGTATGCATACATACGGAGAATTTAAAACGGCAGTAACTGAGTGATTAAAACCAATGGAATATGAATCTGTGGAAGACCTTCTACAAGTTCTTTAAAATCAACTCGCATAAACATACATGCAACACACACACACACACACTCACACACACACACACACACTCAAAAATCAACTCACATAAACATTCATGCAACAAACACACACACACACACCCACACACACTCACACACACACACACACACACACTCACTCACTCACACACTCACACACACACTCACGCACACTCACACACGCACACACACACACACACACACACTCACACACACACACACACAGAGAGAGAGAGAGAGAGAGAGAGAGAGAGAGAGAGAGAGAGAGAGAGAGAGAGAGAGAGAGAGAGACACATACACACAGACACACACACACAGCCACTCACATACACACACACACACGCACGCACACACACGAAAGCCTAAGCATGCTTTAAGATTTTGTATTGGTTTTGTTTCATATTTTATCGTTTTCTCTATGTAAAATTATTATAAGTTTATAAGTTAGTAGGAAACAATTTTAATATTTTAATAGTTCTGTGTAAACATATTGTCAAGTGTTAATATTTTGGGGGAGAACACTGATATCTGCAACACAGTTTGTACTAGCGCAGGTATCAGGGAATTCCAATTTCATGTATGTACACAATTAATGGCAATAAAGAATTTATCTATTTATTTATACATATTATACTTAGAAAACATCAAATCTTCGAAACATACATTGGTAGATCCCACGATTTTTTGGCCTGCCCGGGAATCGAACCCAGGACCCCAGCGCGACAGTCAGTTATATTACCGAATGCCACCGAGGCAGGCAAATAAGAATCTGGAGGGTAGGTACAGATATTTTTCTTCTCCTACATCCAAATTTCCTCCGATGAGGAGTTCGATTCGTCAATCCTATCCTGGTTATCCGTAACTGTTGTACGTTAGGATTGAAGAATCGAAGATGGGTACCTCTGAAGAAAGCCGATAACACCAGGATATTTTATAATTATTTTAAAGTTTTTAGGTATATTCAACAAAAAAACAAGCCTTGCCGTGTACCTGCGATACGTCTCGATGGCGCAGTACTGAAAAGTGTTGCAGAATTTAAGCAAAGACTTTTGGGTCTTTTGGGACTTTTGGGAGTTTTTGGGACTTTTGGGAGTCCAAAAGTCCAAAAGTCCAAAAGTCCAAAAGTTCAAAAGTCCAAAAGTCCAAAAGTCCAATAGTCCAATAGTCCAATAGTCCAAAAGTCCAAAAGTGCAAAAGTCCAACAGTCCAACAGTCCAAAAGTCCAAAAGTCCAACAGTCCAACAGTCCAACAGTCCAAAAGTCCAAAAGTCCAAAAGCCCAAATGTCGACAGTCAAGTAGGTACTTGGTACTTTACTTTGTTGAACATAGGCCTTAAAATCTTACTTATATATAATACTAGCTGACCCGCGCAACTTCGTTTGCGCCACATAAGAGAGAGTATTACCTGTTCCCGTCGCATTTACTCCCGTCGCGTTGCGTTTACTCCCGTAGCGTCTCGTCGTTAATATTCAATACTACGTGAGAGAGAGAGAAAGGTTTCTCGTCGCGTGTATTCCCGTCGCATTATTTTTAAGAACCATTTCGTTTATGAAAGATTCCTCGTTCCATTCATTCTCGTGGCATTATTGTAGAAAAAAATTGATTGCCATTAAAATAGTTATTGTGCACCAACCCAAAGATAGACACATGCTATCGCGCCATTTAATTAGTACTTTTTTAAGAGAAACAATTTTGTAGTACATATTTTTTCCATAACTATAAATATTTACGCAGCACACGCAACGAAGCTCTCAAAAGGAATAACTTTTCCCCCGTTTTTGAAACATTTATTATTACTGCTCCGCTTCTATTCGTTGTAGCGTGATGTTATATAGCCTATGACACTCCACAATAACGTAGCTTTCTATTGGTGAAAGAATTTTTTAAATCGGTTCAGTAGATCCCGAGATTACCCCTTACAATTTAACAAACACACAAACTTTACTTCTTTATAATATTAGTATCCAACTAATATTATAAATGTGAAAGTTTGTGAAGATGTTTGGATGTTTAGATGTTTGGATGTTTGTTACTCAATCACATTCTAAAGGTTGAATGGATCTGGCTGAAATTTGGTACAGGGATAGAGTTTTTATCCCGGAAAAATGTTCCCACGGGAAACGGGAACGGGAACCAGATTTCACGCGGGCGAAGCCGCGCGCTTCAGCAAGTAGATTATAAATGCGAAAGTTTGTGAGTGTAGATGTTTGTTATTCTTTCACGCTCAAACCGCTGAACGGATCGGGCTGAAATTTGGTACAGAGATACATTATAGTCTGGAATAACACATAGGCTACCTTTTATTCCGGGAATAACTTCCCGCGGGAACAAATTTTACGCGGTCGAAGCTGCGGGCATCAGCTAGTGTTCTTATATAGAAATAATTATACTAGCATAGTTGATAAAAAATGCTATATAGGTATGTAATAGCTTTATCGCGGCAGTCCCCGAGTGCCACACGTCTTTTTTTTATATTAAGCTCGCCAAATCGACGTCTCCTCTCCATCCTGATGGAAAGCCATGGCTCATCTAGCGATTGGGGGCCCCTCTCACAGTCCGTAATACTTCTGACAGTTTGATGAAATAGTCTGACTTTAAACGTTTGCATGCTAATTCTCTTGTATTCTTATGTACTGCGACAAAAACTTATGACCCTTACACCGTCTGCCATGCTATAACTTAAATACCGTTATCCGACAGGTGGGCCCTGTCAGATAACGGCATTTTAATATTATACCACAGCTCTAGTACTTACTGCAATATAGACATTTAAACTTTCATGGTCATCCATCATAACGTTAGATATTTATTTACTACTAGCGGACGTCACGCGGTTTCACCCGCGTAGTTCCCGTTCCCGTGGGAATATGGGAATAAAATATAGCCTATGTTACCCGCAAAGAGTGTAGCTTTCCAACAGTGAAAGAATTTTTCAAATCGGTCCAGTAGTTCCGGAGCCTATTCGTTACAAACAAACAAACAAACAAACAAAAAAACAAATCTTTCCTCTTTATAATATTAGTATAGATTGTGTGTGTGTTGCTATTGAGTGTTATGGGAATCCTAAAAATAAAATAAAAAAGATGACAATATCTCATAAACTCAAAAACTAAAATTTACCACATTATTGCGTCGTGTACCTAAGGCAAAGATCCATACTAATATTATAAAGCTGAAGAGTTTGTTTGTTTGTTTGTTTGTTTGTTTGAACGCTAGGATCTCAGGAACTATTGGTTGGATTTCAAAAATTCTTTTACAGTATGATAGTCCATTTATCGAGGATGGCTATAGGCTATATAACATCACGCTAAGACGAATAGGAGCGGAGCAGTAATCAAGAATGTTTTGAAAACGGGGAATATTTTTTACCGTCTGAGAGCTTCCGAGGCGTACGCTGCGTAAATGGTTACAGTTAGGTAAAAATTGTGTATTACAAAATTGTTTCTATTAAAAAGTTGTAAAAAAAAGTCCGCGGCAGCATATGGTTCGCACACAATAACCTAATTTGTCTATCTCTTAAAAGGTTCGCTCACGATATAATGAAACTGAAGAGTTTGTTTGTGTTAGGATCTCAGAAACTACTGGTTGCATTTCAAAAATTATGTTACAGTTTAATAGTCCATTTATTGAGGCTGGCTAATGGCGATATAACATCACGCTAAGACGAATAGGAGCGGAGCAGCTATGAATAATGTTTCGAGAACGGGGATTATTTCTTTGTTTTTAGAGCTTCCATTGCAGGCGCTGCATAAATAGTTAAAGTTACGTAAAAATAGTGTATTACAAAATTGTTCCTCTTAAAAAGTTATAAAAAAAGTCCCAAATAGCACAAGCCTATCTTTTAAGGTTCACTTAAAATAACCCTCTCATTAAGTTTTAAAGTATGAGCGACGCTACGGGAGTAAACTTGGTCTGCAGTGGTAGCCAGTCAACTGAACGATAAAAACCGGTCAAGTGCGAGTCGGACTCGCACACGATGAGTTCCATACCGAAAAACGGATGGGTGGAAGTAAACGCGACGGGAAACATTATATCACTTTAACACCTCTTTCCTTCTCACTCTCATGTGACGCAAACGAAGATATGCGGTTCAGCTTCGCGACGCGACGGCGGTAAATGCAACGGGAAACATTATAATACTTGAAATATTAATACCATACCTCTCTCTTGCTCACTCTCATGTGACGCAAACGAAGTTGCGCGGGTCAGCTAGTTTAATATAATTATTAAAAAGTTAAATGTGTTATAGCCGTTAACATTTGAAACAAATACAATATAATATTTATTGCGTTTCACAATTTTTTATGCTTCTAGAGAAGTAATTTTTAAAAACAATTAGTATGCTAACTAAATCGTACTTAAATTGAACGTGGAAATATTATCGGTATCGAGCAGCCCCGAGTGCTGCTCGCAAACGATCGTTTTTTTTGCACGTTCATTTTTATGCTTTTATTACCTACCTTGCAACTCATTTGTTTTTCTGCATATAATATTATTATCAAGTCTATTTTTTTAGACTACTAAAGTGGCAGACAAGCATACATACGGCCCACCAGTTGTACCGGATGGTGGCCACAGTGCCCTATAGACACTCGCGCTGCCGACCCTGTAAAAACCTTCTAAGACTTCTTTTGAAGAACCCCACACTGTAGGTGTTTGGGAAGACCGAGGCCGCGAGGCCGGGAGATCATTCCACAATCTAAGCGTGCGCGGAAGAAAGCCCCTATCGAATCTAACCATGCTCAAAGTGTGAGGGTCAAAGTTCTGTCTGTGGCGAGCGGTGCGATGATAGAAAGTAGCCGTGGGCATCACAGCAAACAATTCCTCAGAGTGCAAACCATTGTACAGACGGTAGAACACGCATAAGGAGGCAAGTCTCTCCTGTCTCGAAGAGGTTTCACTCCACCCCTGAAAAAATAGTGTAAGACAAATTGTGATACCTGGCAGGCGACATCCTTTCCTGCTTATTATATCATGCTCACATAAACTTATCGGAACGTATGTCGTTTTCTGTATCACACGGACAACAAGGGGGTACCTCATGCTAATGCTGACATTGTCTTTCCTTGACATCACTCGTACGGGGAATCTTAGCAAGTTTCGTCAGTACTTTTCTGTACAACCAACATTAATATTCTTTCTTATTTATTATACCCGTGAAAATATCTAATACGAACTTCGTATAAAAGGGGAAACTTACTGTGATTTAGTGTTTGTAACTTACTTACTCAAAAACAAAGTTAATTATTCTCCAGTAACATCAAAAAAGTTGTTGAGATATAAATTCCACAATTAATGACTCGGACATAATGTCAAGGTATAAATTTCACATTTAATGGCATGAATACAGAGAAAGTAAACAACCTCACTCTCCTAACAATATACAAAGTTGAGTTGGAAATGATACGTTCAAATCGTACTTTTTCAAATTTATCTTCATTTTATATGCCTTTAGCAAAATTAATAACACTACTTGTAAGTATTTTAAACTATTTTAACACGCTTTTATTAGCTTCACTTGTCTACTATGTATGTAAGAAAATCTTGGAATGTTAATTTGACCCAGTTCCAGTCCTTCGATCAGGCTGAAATTTAGCACACGCTCTGAGTTCTGATGACAATACATGATTAGCTAAAAAACGTCATTACAAATCCAATATGGCTGTCTCCCCAAAATGGCGGACTGGCTGTTTGAAATCCACCCCCATGATATGGGTAACGAATGAAAGGGTTTGCTGTCAGGAATACGAAAAATATAGTCACGTGACTTAAATCTAATATGGCGGACGTCCAAGATGGTGGACAGGCTATTTGAAATGCACCTCCATGATACGGGTATCAAATGAAAGGGTTTGCTGTCAGGAATACGAAAAACGTGACTGAATCCAACATGGCGGACATCCAAGATGGCAGATTGGCTAATTGAAATGCACCCCCATGATATGGGTATTAAATGAAAGGGTTTGCTGAATGGGATACGAAAAAAATAATCACGTGACCTAAATCCAAGCGTGTTTTTTAGTTTTTTAAACTATTATAATTATTACTATTAGAACCATTGATGACCAGATGCTGAATGAGCAACTTTACATGTTATTATATATGACTTTTATCGAGAGGGGACAGGCCATACTGACACTTTCCCCTCTGTCAAAGCGTACCCCTAGAGGAGTACGCTTATATACACACAATTTTTTATATTGTTTTGTTGGTTTTCCATTGCCATATTATCTGCAATCGGCTGTTCAGCCACAATCAGATGAGTTCCATTCCAATAAATTGGCGTACACAAATTTCTAAAAAAATATATATTTATGTGTGTCTGAAATTATGAGTGTATTGATTTTATTGTTTTGCGTAAGTTCCATAGTGGCAGCTGATGGTTTTTGTAATCGTGTATTATGAAATAGATTTCCTCCCCGCAACATACCTATATGACAGACAGACATGTATAATATAGACAACCGTGCTATGTCTACTCCCCTTGTTCTGGTCGCGTTACTCTTTGCATATTGCTGACAATAAGGTTTCCACGTGTGATAATTATAAGACCGCAATATCTGGGGACTCGGCAGTGCCCCCTCCAAGTCGAGCAACAGCGGTATGGCCGTAACTATCAAATATTCTATCACTATCACTCACTAGTCTTGACAGAGTCATTTTGTTTTTAGCGTGAGAGTTCATTTTTCGCTCAATTTTTCACACGTACATATAAGAATCCCGATCAGCTAGGAAACGACGCCAATATCGCGACTGCTTTCTTAATATTACCCATTAATTTCCCATTAAGGCTTTGAGGCAACTAATCCCTGTGGAAATTTAAAGACATACTACACTGGAAGTGGGTAAATTATGAACACGGACCTTTTGTCTCATTATAAGAATTATGTAAGTAGGTATATTGGTGGACGTATTTACGATATTTTCTTATAAAGTATTCGAAAGTTCATTTCGAAATCGACTACTTGATGAATGATAGATATCATGTAATAAAATGATAAAAAAGTCAAAACTGTACATTGGAAATTAAAAAAAAATTACTCGCTGGGTGTTCAACATAAGGTACAGGCCGAAAATATAGTTAGCAAATTGTCTGTTTGCTTTGCTTTGTCCGGAAGGATCTCGAAAAGCACGCAATGGATTTGATTCAAATTTTGCACAAATATTAACTAGGGGTAGGGTCTTCAAATAGGCTATATATTATCAAGCTACATATCCTAGGGGCTAAGCAGAGAGCAATCAAATAAGCATTGTAACATAATTTTCACGCGTACTAAGTCGCGGCCAACAGCTAAGAATTTTAATAAGTAATATTAAAATTTATGTACATTTTTACATTTACTTATTCGTTTTACTTTATTAAAATAACATATTTTATTTCACTTTGCCAAAGAGATTAAGCGTTGGCGAATAATTATGCCTCCGCTTACTGCTTTGTGGAAACTAGACGTTATTATAATGATCAGTGCTTACTTTTCACGTCTTTCTAAAGCGTGACCATAGATTCTTACATGTTATAGATCATATCAATGGCATAACATCCTGGTGCTTCTTTCCGAGGAGTTACCCGCTGCCATGGAGCAAACATAGTAGACAGGGCGCTCGTGCGCTACACGTACCTGCCTATATGCTTTTAGTCGATTCAAGCCCGTAACATGTGTGGGAATTTCCACACATAAAAAATACGCCTGCCTACAGCTTTGACGAAACTAGTCGTTACTTTAATAACCAGTAGTATAATAATTTTCACGTCTCCCTCTGAAGCGTGACCACATATTCTTATATAGACCGTATCAATGTTTACGCACTTGGCGAGAATAACGGTATTAGAGTAAAAGTAGTGGACTAGTTACTTACTCACTTAACACGCATAACAAAATACTACTAAATATAGTGTAGAAAGTAAAAGTATCTTTATAATAATAATAATATTGCTTACTCGGAAAATGTTCAGCATCTTTCGCTGTGGGTGGTCCTGAGACCGGTGACAGTTTTCTGGGATATCCGTTTATGTGCGTTCCTTTCGTACTTCTGAAGACAAGTTAAGCCGTTGGTCGCCATTAGGTACTAGTTTGCAGGACTTGAGGACAGCTTGAAAATATTTACAGCAGGTAGCAACAGCCTGGGCCTGGCCATTTCAACACGTCAATAGATTGCACGAGTGCTTCGGTACGTATTTGTGGCGGATACAACGGGAGACCACGGCCGAGTGCCAACACTGCGAAGAACGCAGCCATTACACAGCGCTCCACACATTGGTAGTGTGCTCAGCGTGGGCGCAACAGCACCAGTCCTTTTGCAAGTCTGGGCGTCGACATTCTCTCGCTGGAGACCTTGGTGCGAGCCATGATCTTCAGTCTTTCTTCGAGCACGTTATGCCCGTGAAAGAGGCGGAGCTGTAGGGAACCGAGAGATAACTCTCCGCCACCCGAGTTCCACAGTTTGCAGCGTGGGCGCCGCAGACTTGTCTTTGCCCAAAGACTATCGGCCTCTATGACCGAGGGCCTGAAGTATCAGGCCCTCGGTCGTGGAGGCCGATCCTGCCGATCGGTGGCCGATCATGGAGGAGACGAGCAGCAGCTCGTCGTCTTTACAGAAGTAGATCCCGAGACAAGTGCGTGGTTTTAGTCGGTAAGAGTCCGGCATAGCATCCATTATGGATTAGATGGAGACGCAAAAGGAAAATCACGGCAATGAGTTTAGAATTTCCTTTCTGCTAGTACATTTTTTTCACATCTTCGTAAATGTTGTATTTATTTTGGTACGTGGCGCTGCATTCTTGCGCAGTAAACAGCTAAATTAAATTACTCGAAAAAACTTGTTGCGGAATTTCAGGATCTTTTTTCTCAAGAATATCTAACAAAAGAATCCTTATCGTTTCTGTTGTGTTTTGAGTGAAAAATGTTTAGAGATCCGTTTTATTTCAATTTATCATTATTCTGTCGTTTCGTGCGACGCGCACGTAGTAAGGGATGAGCTTAGTGAGTAGGGTTGAAAGTCACATTATTTTATTAAGGGCTATCAGACGTTAGAACTTAACTTGTCAGTTGAGCACAAGTCGGACCCGTTCAGAATTTTGAATATTTAATGACATTTTGTCATAACATAAGTAGCTTAGTGGTTGCTAGGTTGCTACTCATCTAAGATAATCAATTTTAAATTGGATGAAGTAAGCTGGATAATAAATGTGTTATAATTATGTAGGTCTAAGGAGCGAGTATCTCTTTTTAAAAAATGTGTGTGACTGAGTAATAGTCCAGCCTAGCGGTGTGTGAATGTTGTAAGAGGCGTAAGCAAAGTTAGGAAACAGCCAACTGACAGATTGTATTGTAAATTCTGTCTTATTACAAGTACATTGACATCTAAAGTTTCTACTTTGTGCCAAATGAAATTGGAATAAGACATGTTTTCGAAATTTATCTTTACCTACCTACTACACCGTGATAAACAGAAGTATATGTAGAAAAAAATACACCTTGCTTTTATGTCGTCAGTAGATTTTCTTAGTACAAATAAAGATAGTAAATATACGGTAACTGAAATGACTCGAGATAAGATTCGTTTGTGTAAACGGAATATGAATCTGAAGATATCCGTATAAGGATTGTGAAGTGTGTAAATAGAGAAGACCTAGTTATAGTAAATAGAGAAGGATTTCTTTTTTCTATAATGCTCTGTCTCACAAGTGAAAAAGTGTTACTGCTGTAAGCTTTTGCTTTAAGTATTTGTTTTAAGTAAACTTTGTAGGACGGCTAGTACATTACAAATGGTTGCGGTTTTTTAAACGGCAATGATTTGAAATGTAGTGTAGTGGCCAAACATGGGATTCGCTATTCCGATGTTTAGCAAATCACATTAGCCTATGGCAGTCCGCTGCTGAACGTAGGCTTCTTTTAGTCGAACAATTCTCACCATAAGTCACTCAACAGTTTTCTGCACCTTCTGCCTACATCGGTCCATGAGGCGTATCGACGAACGACAACCTCACGTTTGCCGCGTCGCGGTCTCCCACTCGTTTGCTCCATCGCCAATCGGCTCTTCTAGATGTAGCCAGCCCACTACCACTCGTTCTGCGACGACGACGACTGACGACTCCGGTTCTCTGCTGGATGTCCTCGTCTCGGAATTCCATCCGGACCCTACTCAGTCTGGTTTCTGAGATCGCTTAAAGAGACGACAGTTTGGATGAGATTTCAAAGGCGGCTAAAAAGTTTATTAACACGCAGCTGTGTGGAAACGGGGTGTAGTGGGGCCCTACCAACACCTCCGGGCCCAAGTCAACCTCACGTGCAAGCTCGTGCACCTGCTGAACAACGGACGAGGCTCTGACGTCGGCGGTCCATTTCAACATGGCGATGGGCTCACCACCTGTTACGTGGGACCGAATTGTACACGGTGAAATGTGGGCCGGTATAGGCCTCTGCCTACCCCTTCGGGGATAAAGGCGTGAGTATATGTATGTATGTATGTGTGGAAACGTCACGTGGTTTGACCCGCGTAGCTCCTGTTCCCGTGGGAATATGGGAATAAAATATAGCCTATGTTACCCGGGTATAGTGTAGCTTCCCAACAGTTAAAGAATTTTTCAAATCAGTTCGGTAATTTCGGAGCCTATTCGGTGCAAACAAATAATTAAATCTTTCCTCTTTTTATTATCTTACTTCTTACTAATGTTATAAATGCGAAAAAATTGTGAGTGTGGATGTTTGTTACTCTTTCACGCTCTAACGGCTGAACGGATCTGGCCGAAATTCGGTACAGGGGTAGATATAGATCTGGAATATCACATAGGCTTTTTGCTCCGGGAATAAGTTCCCACAGGAAGCGGAAACGAGAACAAAACAAACCGCGGGCGGGGCTGCGGGCGTCAGCTAGTTGGTATACCTACTATAGAAAAACATTTGCGTATAGAAAAACAAATGCGCAAATACTGACGAACAAGTTAAGAGGAACCTTTATTATCATAGGTCTAGGACAACAGAATCAATATTGTGGGTAGTCATGGCAAGAATAAATATTAGGTGTTTGTCTCCTCAGGGCACTATTCAAGTGTGAGGATAAATACTTCGACCTCACTGAAAGGTATGCCTATTTGCTCTGGACTTGACACATATCAGTTATCACAAAGGTTTCATACTATCTACATAGAGCTATAATGTCGCCCCAAGATGTTGGAAAATTTGGTTGGTTTCGGTAGCCGCCGAGTGGTTAAGGCGTCTGCTCGGTTTGCAAGAAGACGCAGGTTTGAACCCTGCTCGAAACCAATTCTTTTTCCATATTTAAAATTTAAAATTTTGAGCTATGAAGAATGAAAAGGTCGTGACGTTATTCAGGCAATGTTTATTATCAAAAATGTTGAAAGCAAGAGTGCAAGCCACAATGTTTGAAAGAAAAAAATTCCCCCTTAAAATTATAGTTCTCTAATCAACATTTTCTTTTAAGAAATATGTAGGTTAGTTATGAAATCTAAGTAGAAAACTAAATAATTTATATTGACGTGACGTTCTACATTTGCGAGCAATACAATTGCTTCATAATCTCAATCACGTTATACCTACACTAAACTGGAACAATTTCCAATTTTCCTCGACTTTATCGTTTTATTTTTCACGTGTAAATTACTTTTGGCTAGAACTAGCGTGGCAAAACAGTGTGCGACGACGGCAGACATAATCCCATTATGGTTGAAAAAACGGAATAGAAATCTGTATGCGCTGATGGATTTCAGCAAATCATAGTAGGTACGCGTTAGAAAGTAGGTAGGTACGTTTAAATTGGTCTCCACCATTGGGCTTTTTTTCAACATGTGAAAATCCCTCATGAGCACCGTGAACTGCATTGTCGGACTCTTACCGACTGAAACCACACGATTCCCTACCACTGCCTACCGCCGCGAGTCCTGGGTAAGCCCTCGGAAGAATGTCCCAGGAAACACCAGCTGGTTTCAACTAGATACAGCTGTAAATTTTCTTCTTCGTTCAACATTATTATTTTATTTTGTTTTCTGTGTGCGTCTGTACTTTTGCTTTTATGCTTTTTTTTTATACTACTTAGGTGACAGACAAGCTTACGGCCCACCGGAAGGTTGGTAACCGTAGCCTATAGACGTTTGCAACACCAGAGGCGCTACACACGCGCTGCCGACCCGGGCGCAGGTTGTGACGACCCACAGTTGAAATTTTTCAACCTTCAACTTGGCCAGGCCTTCAACTTGGCTTAACGACTGTCATTTTACTGACAACCGGGACCAACGGCTTATCGTGCCTTCCGAAGCACGAAAACGCTCGTAAATAAATGTCACAAAGTGGTCCACGTGGTGGTCACCCATCCATATCCGGCCATAGTAAATGTTGCTTACTGCAGTGATCGTTTACAGAACACCGAGTCCGCGGGGCCACGAGCGCTTCAAAACCTGGCTAATCTGGAATTTTGCCATTTCGGGATTCGGCGCATCTGTCCTTTTGCTGCAGAGGGAAGCTTTAAGTGGGACTAATAAAACTAATGGCAGATTGTAGGAGTGTACAGTCATCTCTGCCTACACGCGTACGAAGATGCATGCATCATCTAGATAAGTACAGAATAAGTGACGAGTATTCGCCATTTTCACATTGACTCGTAAACGCCGTAATCACGACTTCAAGAACGTGACTGCTTATAAGACGAAAAATAATAAATGAGAAAAACATGCGCGTTATAAAAATATTCTCAGTTTATCTAAGAACTTGGAGGATGACTAACCTACTTTACCTATGTTTTGAGGTTGATAAGCCCTAAGAATGTGTGACGTGTCTTGATTCTATTAATATTGATTCAGGTGGGATCGTAGAAAATCATTTATGGTATTTATATAGATCTCAATGAGATTTCTGGGCCGAGAAAATCAAATCTATATTATACTAGCTGAAGCCCGCGGCTCCGCCCGCGTGGAATGTTATTCCCGGTCACAGGGGTATGAAAAATAGATGTTGGCCGATTCTCAGACCTACTCAATATGCTCACAAAATTTCATGAGAATCGGTCAAGCCGTTTCGGAGGAGTATGGCAACGAAAACTGTGACACGAGAATTTTATATATTAGATTACAGTACAAGTGGTGTTATTCAATAGGTATGTGTAGCAGGTTTTACCAAGTCCCATCGACCAACAGTATAAATAATCAAATCTATTATTTAACACTACCTACTAATTTTGGCAATGGAAACTTGAATCCGCCTTCTACTTAGCATCTGCACACAGTAGCTAAATAATAAATGTAGCCCATGTCCAGTCCTCTTGTTAATATTGATACAAAATTTTAATTAATTTTATACAATATTTCTTGCATTCATCTCGGACATGTGAGCAGTTTTTCACAAAGTTATCTAAAAAATATTTGTTTACGACGATTTCTTGCTTGTGCTAGGTGACTTGCTAAAATATTTGACTTGTCAAGTACCTAATGCCCCATGACATGGTTCATCAGTATCATCAAATAAAAGTGGTTTATGTATTTTGTTTTTGTAAATCTGTTCAGTCAATCACATCTTATCTTACTTCTTACTAGTTCTTACTAATATTATAAATACGAAAGTTTGTGAGTGTGGATGTTTGTTACTCTTTCACGCTCAAACCGCTGAACGGATCGGGCGGAAATTTGGTACAGAGATACATTATAGTCTGGAATAACACATATGTATTCTATTAGTCTGAGCACATAGGCTACTTTTTATCCCAGGAATAAGTTCCCGCGGCAACAACATTTTACGCTGGCGAAGCTGCGGGCATCAGCTAGTAGATACATAATTTTGAATGTCAGACAATGCATAGATTAGGTTAGAAAAATTAAACGTCATAGAACCTTAGAATCTCACTTACTCAGTGTTACAAAAGTGACCTATTCCTATGGTATGGATGGTTTTCTTCCGCGCACGCTTAGGTTGTGGAATGATCTCCCTGCCTCGGTTTTCCCAAACGCCTACAGTATGGGGTTCTTCAAAAGGGGTCTTAGAAGGTTTTTACAGGGTCGGCAGCGCGAGTGTGGCGCCTCTGGTGTTGCAAACGTTCATAGGCTGCGGTGACCACCGGTCCTTCTGGTGGGCCGTATGCTTGTCTGCCACCTTAGTGGTATAAAAAAAAACTTATATCCGCATTACTGCACTGGTGTGAAATATCCATTACGTATTTCACACAATATCTTGTGATCATGAATATATATGCATGTGTGCCTATGTGTGTGTGTTTGTTGCAGTTGCTATTGTACTTAACCTCGGATATGAAAGTATTAATACCGCTTGTAATCGCTAACCACTTACAGGTACTGTATTTAGTGTATTGCGGTTTGATACTTCATTTAGACAAGTTTCTTCAATAGGGAAAACTTGCTAGTAGAAATATTGATATTATTGGAACAATTATTGTAGAGTCGTTCATGTCTCTAAACGTTATTGTAGATCTCTGCCTATCTTCCTTTGTAGGATACAGTTAAGAATTTAGGTAGGTAGGTATATAATCAGTTAGTTGCATTTGCATATAGTGTCTACTTTAGATTTCATATGATTATCATTTAATTAATCGTCTTCAAAATAAAAGGAGAAGGTTTTCAATCCGTCTTTTATACTGGGTGTAACAAAATTACCTCTCCAAATTTCATGAGATGACTTGGCATCGGAAATCAAATACAAATATTTAATAAAAAAGGAGGGTACATTTTTTTTTTTTGTTGCACATTCTGAATTCATTTTTTACCGCGGCAATTCAAGATAACATGGTCGCCGTGGCAAAACAAACACAGAGCACCCGTCTGGCTGTCGTTGTCGCTTTCTACTGCCGCTCAGTAGCGATAGAAAGGGTGAAAATGAAAATTTATAGGACCTTTAAAACGGCTTTACGGTTAAAGTATTCAAGTGATTTTTTTTTCTTCATTTTTGTAATGTTTTTTGACTGATGCCACGTCACGTGACGAAATTTGGATAGGTAATTTTGTTACACCCAATATAGTCCAATCCTGCCCGATCTGACAATAATGTAAACATGTCATGTTTTGACAATCGTTGTCTAAGACAGATGAGTACCAAGAAAAATATAGTATGACAAATCATTGAATTTTTTACTATCCTGAGTAGGTATATTAAATGAAAATAAACTATCATAAAGAAGGTTATTTGGTGCCGAAATGATTGTAAGAACACTGTATGACTCCTGGATACTGGAATATAATCAGGGTGAATACTCAATTGCAAGTAACTATGGATATATAGGATCAAATGTGTTTGTTTACATTTTTGCGCAAAGCTATTGAAATACAGTATAGCAAAACACTCTGAAATTTAGTATCACTTTGATCTGCTTCCTGTCGTTTATGGAATGACATACACTAGGCCATAATATGTATCTACAACAATATAACTTCTTTTCTGATATAAATCTATCCATAGTGCATTTTTATGCAGACAATTTATCACAGTGATTTGCTACTCTGTGCATGGCGTTGCACAATGCTTGTTGTGGCTTGTTTATAAATCATAGACAAACTACATAGTGTTGCCAGTTTCCTTGTTTGTTTTTTCTTCTTCTACTATTTTAATTTAATTTCGTTCTAAGGGAAAATCCAACCACACGCCATCTTGTATACTTAATACCTGCTTATGAATAAGTACATGTTTACTGGGTAAGAAGTGCCGAAAGAACATTTGAAATGACTCAACAATGTAGGTACCTACCTTCATTCAATTTGTTTTAAGAAAGACTATGAGTATTTTTGTCGAATAATTTTTTAGTGCTGTAAAATAAATAGTTTTCTAGAGAAAACTATTTTATAGAGAAGGTTGCCTTGCGGGTACCATTGTACCCGCAAGGCAACCTATGCAACGATACCCTTCCTGTTTGTCAATACATATCTACTTAGTTTTATTTCTTCAATCAATTTCAGAATCATTAATTTTATTTGTTTCTCTAAAAATATCTATTACTGTTCATCGCCATATTCCATATTTTTTGTTCTAATTTTCTTCAAATTTTGGACGTAGGTTAGAGTTATCAACATCGGCATATGAATTTCTTCTCTATACCGCTACAAGGGAGCAAAATACATAGGCTGATAAAATTATTGCCATCGCCTCGTCTACATCGCGTTAATGTAAAAAGTTGTCAACCATCAACGTTCAATTCCAAAATCAAATGATTTGTAGTAACGAGGGATAGCTTTAAACTAGTAATTGGGTCACAGAGTCACAGCCTAATTAGGTCGATCGACATTCTTACTGTTCGTCTTATGGTTGCGATCGAATTAATTTTACCACAGGGAGTTTTCTTAACGACATAAGCTATAGAGGTTTGAGGAAATGAGACCCTCGTGTTTGTCTATTGGAAACCTTTGTTTACAAACAGCGACGCTTGTTTTTTTATGTCACCGTCGCAATTTTGGTTTTACCGCGTTTTCGTATTTTTTTCTTATGAATTTTTTATTGTATTGTTGTGTAAATTGAATATGGTAAGTCTTTGCAACGTGTGATGTTTGGGTAAGGTAGATCAATATGTTTTGTTTGGTCTTCATATTCTTAAGTCTTGTTTCAATAGCAACTATGAAAATGCTAGTAGTCTTGTATGAATAGCAAATAATAATATGAAAAAGTCTTCGTTGTAAATCTGCCTAACTAACAATTTTGCCAAAACTTTGTTATTAGAATATTCAGAATCAAAGCAAAGAAAATGCCATCTTATAGTCTTACGTACAAAGCTGTATCTTTTACGAGATTAGAGATACCGTAAGGATAAAAGCCTTAACTACGACAAACTTATGATTTTTGTTTGTAAAAAAGCCTTAATTACACAAATAGAGGCCTTTTGTCTAATTATTTTCGCAATGTTAGTCCAGAAAGCCGCAACTTGGCAATTAGGGCTTTCAATAAGCAAATTTTTTTAAATTTGCTGCTATAAAAAGCCTTAACTTCGCAATAAGGGCTTTTCATTTAAGTATTTTGGGAGATTTACGAGGGGACTGGAAGTTTAGGATTTGAATCGGGGACGCTCAGCTGTTAGCAGAATCTATCGGCCTGATGTTCACTTGCACACGTATTCTTCCATGTGACCAGGGTGTACCACTTGGAAGTCGTCTTAACCCACATCCGTCAGTTAAGCCCTTTAAAGTATTTTACATTTTTTTTTGTATATTTTGTTTAGATAAAAGGGAAAATATAAAATAAAAAAAATACATACAATACACATATTTTTTTATTCTAAATGAAGCTTGTATTTTTGTACATCTAATAAATAAGAATCATTTACTAAAACCATTCAGTTAATCGCGGGCTATCATTTTAGACAAAACTTACGTAGTAACTATTATTTAATCTGTGACAAAACTTCGATTATCTCGGAATCAACGTTGAGGTACTTAGGGCCTTTTCTCATAAGGCGGCAGAAATATAATGTACAATACGACGTACCCCTTTGGAAAAATAAAATTTACGTACCTAGGTATGTTGTGTATTTCTAACGTCCTGTAAATAACAAAAATGTTTGATTTTTAATATGATTAAACATCAAATCAATTCTCTCTAGAATATGATTTATTATTTTCTGTACATAATATAATACCTTTGATTACTTTATACAAACTCTTTATAAGTACCTATAATCAAAGCATAATACTTACTTACATATTTCTTTTCGTTGTGAAATCTCGACAGTGTATAATCTTCATGTAGTTATTAGTGTATTTTTACTTTTAGTTCCAAATTCTTAAATTTTCTACTCATTATTGTACCTTAAAATGTCATCATGTGATCATATTGTACCTAAAAACGACAAACCTTGCTTTATTTACTTGTCGGACCTCCTATTTAAAGTCGACCAAAAATAAAGTGGTAGGTTGTTGAACTTGTCTGTTAGTGAGTGAGGTAATCAAGCAGTAGGTACTTATTTTGTAAACAATAGTCGTTCACACGAAAACGTTTCCGTATCCGCTTTCTTGTTCCACAGTTCTTTTTTGCTATCTTCAAGTTAGTAATGAACTAATGATACCTATTACTGCAGCTATATCGTACTATATGATATTTGCAATACCTGATACGCTGTACCTACTCGCTGCCGACTTCAAGAATCTTTTAAGACCCCTTTTGAAAACCCCATACTGGAGGCGTTTCGGAAAATCGAGGCAGGGAGATCCATAATCAAAGCGTGCACAGAAGAAAGTGGCTATCGCACCTTATGGATCTCAGAGGAATAGTTAAAAATACTTTATTTTATGAGATTCACACAGAGAATATTTCTTAACGAGAATTCTACGGTGACAGACTACGGTCACAGTATATATATACGGTCTTGGGAGCTTTGTAGTGCATTCTTTGATGGGTGGTGCCTTTTATATACTTACGTAGGTACATTAAATGGACAGCGATTGTGGAGCACGTGGAGTGTCTTAAAATTTACAATCACTGTTCGTGAGTGAGCACAATAGGTATGTGAATATATTGTTAGATGTTATATGAGGTTGGTATACCGTTCAAATGATGACCTTCAATGATATCGTCAATGGTAGATGCTAATACAGCCACGCCTATAAATATTGCGCAGTGAATATTGTGCTAACAGTTTGAAATGGGGTGATACGGTTTTCTAAGACATCCTAAGTGATGGGCACTCACACACAACTTTGGCTTATCATAGTCTAATACAATGACAATCTTCATAAAACGTACTGTTTATTACTATAACTATCTGTAACGGTGATATAGGTAGAATAGAAATTAAAATCATTTTGAGTCTGTAACGTAACGGGCGTCAAGGGTGTCGGTGTGGACTTCCCAAATCCCGTGTTACAATAGTTTGATTTGTAAAAGAAGATTACCTGGATAACAGCAGCCGGAGATACAGTGGACCTTTTAGGTTAAGGGCCGTGTTGTCTGGCTAGTAAACCCCTGTTGCAGTGAGTTCGTGAAAGAAAAACCAGTGTATATTATTATCACCACGTTTAATGGTCTACAATACAAAAACCACAGGCCTTGTGGTATATCAAACGCACTACTTAGCCTATATATATGGCAGGATGCACCAGTATTACTCCAGTTAGAACACTTATATCTACACACACTTTACTTACTTGCTATAAACTTATATCAAATCTATTGACCTGGCCGGCTCTTGCGCCGATGCGATGAAATTATTTCATTTGACACAATTAACTAAACATCACCTTGTGACGTGGCTAACAAAATATACTTTAATCTAGCGACCTAGAGATGGATCCATTCTGGTTAACATTATTATAATCTATGATTTAAAGGCTAAATAAATCTAGTTACATTCTCGGATCGTTATGCAGCCTCCTGAAGGTGAACTACGTTGTTAAACTGTCGGTGGACTATCGCGTAGGCACCGCTAACCAACGAGATGCAGTAATCAACCTCGCGTATGGATGTATAAGAAGAATCCTGGTGGCCCTCCTTGGTGCCAAGTAGTGAAAAAGAAATGCACGTGGCGTAAAAAAGAGAATAAAAAATGCCGGTGCGAGAACCGGTTACCGCTACAAAGCCGGGCTCGTCAGCGGCGCGCAGTCCCGTCTGTGGATCACGCGTCCCACGCTGATGGGTTCACGGGGAAGAATTCCTCCGTGTTGGGAGTCCGCCAAGGGACGGGCAGGTATTCCCAGCAATAATAGGTAGGTACTCCAAAGACCCGCTACAACAAAAGTTACGCGTCATTAGCAATCAGCACGCACTTCACAGACCGCGATTATTACAAGGTCTATCTAGCTTATAAATACCTTTTTGCGGGTCCTGTGATGGTACGAATTGCTCTTGAAGAGACACCTTACGGGTCTTCTCGCTCGAGAGAAAAAAATGCCGACTGCCTCCATCTTTGCTTTTCGTCTCTTCCCCTTCCCACCACGCCAAACCCGCTTGGTCAGTTACATCTACGGTCCGTTTCATTTCACTCATCCCTCACGTTCCGTTCGTGACTTTTATTCCTCCACTTCTCATACGCCATACACGATTAGGGCTTTATCGCATTAACGCCATGTCATTAACTGAAGCTAAAACTATCCTGTACATTAACCATCCTATCCTCTTAAGCGAATATTTTATCCACTATTTGACATAATGTTCTACGTTACGCGGAACGTGAATTCTGGTGTGACCACTCCGAAATTGATCCGCTCGTAAACTATATATAAATTATCATTAGTTCCAAATCTGTTTACTAATTTAATATACCTATTATTTATTCTAATCTAGATTTATTGTACACTAACTAAAACTATTTTTTTTTATGTTCTTTTTTTTTTATTCCTAAACTATTTCGTTGACAAGGATCAGTCATTGTCACTGTCAAAATGACAATGTCAGATTCACGACGTCTAACCTATGTGTATGTGTAGTATTGTGACTGGATGTAAACACGGAATAAAACGACAGAAAGATATCGAGTTTAATATCTTTGTGTTAATGTGCTTAATGTATGAAATCCTCGTTATCACGAGACAAAAAGAGAGTATTATACTAGAACGTATGGATAATGTGTTGGTGAGTATTGCAGAGTGTTACAATACCCCCTTTCTCGGGAAAAGAGGTAAACCGACAGGTTTACCGAAAGAAACAGCCGGGGTAACCGGGAAAAAGTGGTTACTTAACCGACTCCAAAAAGGATTAAAAAAAATACCGAGAAATAAAAGAATAAAACTTCAGAACGCTGCTAGCAATAGTTATTCTTCTGACTGCCCTTTAGAATGATCACAGCTGGATAGGTATTCCTTTCAAAACGCGTACTTCACTCTTCCATACCTCACACAGTATTTCATATTTATCTATGTACATTCATTCGTCATCCTTTCCATATTAATAATAATTATAATAATACATATAATAATATTTAAAGCTTATTTTCCACCTATCATTCAGTCATGCACTTATCCTTCCCTTTCTTATTTGCTCCTATCATTCCATAATTATTTACATGCTGTCATTCATCAGTCTTATATTCTGTAAGAGTTTTTCATACTTTGGCCAATCGTACTGTCGGTCAATCATTTGACTGTCAAGAAAAACAACTTTTTTTGCTCATGCGTTGTTAAGTATCATATCATATAAACATTAACTGTAAGAATAAGAACACAATGTAAAAACACAAACGGCAAAACAATTATTAATTGCATACATTAGTTTCGATAAATGCTTGCCTAGCCCTACGATCAAAAAAAAATCTTGGGTTCGGAGTAAATACCACTAGACAAGCAACAATATCGGACAGGGTGTGTAAATAATTTAATCTACACGCAAGATGTCCTTTACATGAAATTTACCAACAGATCCTGACGATAACTCGCGTAGCTCATACACTACATCTGACAACCTCCTTTCAACCGTGCACTTCACAAATTTCGGCGCCAGCTTGGCGGAGAAATACTTCGCTGCGTTAGATTGTACGAAGTTCCTTCGCCAGACCACATCGCCTATTTTCGCTGTGAAGTGTCGTCGTCTTAGGTTATAATGTTGTGAATTTTTCTGGTACGCCTGAGTTAATGCATCTACTACCTTGTCAAAAATTTTTCCCAATTCCAACAACGATGATGCCGCTGCGCTTCTATCGCCTATGGTCAGATCATCAGCTGATGTTGGTAAATCCCTAAGAATTGAATGGAATTGACCGTCAGTGACTATTTCACGACCGGTGGCTAAGAAGTACGGTGTGTATCCCGTTGCTAGGTTCACCGTGCTATTCAGTGATAGCTGAATTTGCTGAAGGTATTTGGACCAATTACGTTGATCTTGTTCAACTAGTATGGATAAACAGACTTCAGCGGTTTTGTTATACCGTTCGACTGTATTCGCTTGCGGTGCATAATGCGCCATATAGAAAATTCGAGGGATAGAATATCCATCGCAAAATGATTTAAACGATTTGCTTTTAAATATGGTAGCGTTGTCACAAATAAGAATCGCGGGGGTTCCCCATTTCAAGATCAATTCCTTTTCCAAAAATGAAGTGACCGTTTGAGTGGTTGCAGTACGGAGGGGGTGAAGCCATACAAATTTTGAGAAAACGTCTACAACTGACAGAATGTATATATGACCCGAATATGCTTTAGGTAATGGGCCTATAATATCTATTGACAACGTGTGCATCGGAACGTCCACCTCCTTTTGATTTGTCATGAGTCCGTGAGGTGGTGAATTTGAGTGTTTATATGCTTTACACTTGTCACACCGTGTGACAAATTCCTTAACATTTTCAAACATATTTGGCCAATAATAATGTTCCCTAATTTTCAAATACGTTTTTTGAACTCCTGGGTGTACACTACAGAAGGAGTCATGGTTTTCCTTGATGCATTCATCGACCAGCTCTTTAGGAATTACTAACCTCCAATTGTTTTTTGAAGTACAAGAGCCACCTTTGCAAAATCTAAACAAATTGTTGCCTAGGATCTGAAAATTTTTGAAACGAGTAGGCATAGTTTTACAGCCGTTATACATCTTCTTATACCACTCATCAGAAGTTGAAGAAAGTTCTTGATTGAAAGTAATAGCATCGACCGAAATTCGGGATAGTGCATCTGGTACGACATTAAGCTTACCTGCCTTATGGCAAATGTCAAAATTAAAAGTGGATATCTGCATTGCCCATCTGGCCAACCTGCCTGAGGGGTTATTTAAAGACTTAAGCCACTTTAAACTCATATGGTCAGTGATGACCGTGAACTTAGTACCTTCTATGTAAGCACGAAAATGATTTATGGAATCCACTACCGCGAGCAGTTCACGCTCTGTTGTACTGTAATTTCTCTCAGGTTTTGCCAGTAAACGTGAAAAGAAAGCCACAGGACGCTCGATTCCATCTATGTCCTGCGTCAAAACACTACCAATGCCTACGGATGATGCGTCGCAATGAAGCACGAAAGGTTTCGAAGATTCTGGCGACGCCAAAACTGGAGCTGTTATTAAAGCATTTTTAAGGGTATTGAAAGAATCCTCAGCTGCTTCGGACCATTGGATGCCGTCACTGCCTTTCTTCTTACCTACCAACGCTGTCATAGGTGCTATGATGGTGGAAAAATCCTTAACAAACCTACGATAGTATGAACATAGACCTATAAATCCTCGTAGCTGCTTGGCAGTTTTAGGCTGTGGGAAATTCTGAATGCTGCTCAGCTTCTCTGGGTCAGTGCGCAAACCTTGTGTATTGATGATGTATCCCAAGTATCTAAGCTCTCCTTTGCAAAATTCGCACTTTTTTAAGTTGATAGTGAGACCAGCGTCACTAAGCGACCTCTTTACAGCAGCAAGTATCTCCATATGTTCAGAAAATGACTCTGTGGCAATCAGAAGATCGTCCAGATAACAAAAAACTTTTCCGTCAAATTTGTGCAGAAATAGCGAATCAACTAGCCTTTGCATTTCCGCTCCCGCATTGGATAATCCGAATGGCATTCTTTTAAAATGAAAAAGACCTCTATTAGGGACTACGAAAGCTGTTTTCTCACAAGAAGTACCTTTGCCGTCTATTCCATCCTGACTTGACAAACTGACCTGCCAAAAACTCGATGATAAATCAATTGAACTAAGATAATGTGCTCCTCGCAGATTGTCCAAAATCGAATTTATATAAGGAAGTGGGTACGAGTCTTTAACCGTGACATCATTGAGCTTACGCGCGTCGAGGCAGAATCTCCATGATCCATCTTTCTTTGGGATCATGACAACTGGGTTGGACCATGGTGACCTCGACGGTTCGATGACATCGAGCCTCAACATCTCGTCCACCTCCCTATTCAATGCTGTCAACTTAGCAGGCGATAAAGGGTAATATCTTTGTTTAATAGGCTCTCCCTGTGTAATAATTTTATGTGTAACGATATGCGTTTTCCCTAAACCTTTTTTTTCTGATGAAATTGACTCAAAGTCATTCATTACTTTTTGTAGATGTTTTGCTTGTTGAGATGTTAGATCATCTCTGGGTATTAAAGCTTTCACCTCACACAACGCACTGCAAGCACTATAACTTGTGGAGTTGCCTCTCCTCACGACATCTCCAAACTTAAAAATGTCCACTAGACCAAATGCATCAGCGAAATCCATACCGCACAAGATTTCGTGATGTATGTCAGGGCAAACTAAAAAATTAAAGTGGGCAGTTATCCCATTACAAGTTATTGGCAAAGACATTATGCCAGTGACTTTAATTTGAGATAAATCCGCTAAAAATACTGCTGGCACGACTGAAGCATCCCTAGCATGTAATGTCCATCCAAGTCTTTGAAAATATCGATGCTTATTCGCACCTAAAACTGATAAATGTGCCCCAGGATCGAGCAATGCTTCGAAATTACGGTCCTTTATTGTGAATTTAACAAACAACCGATTATCCCCTACGAATGACGATATTTCAGGCGAAGAGACTGTTTGTGTGTGTAACGACTTGCTCGGGGGCCCCATCAGTTTTTTTCATTAAGTGTCTGTGTAGTAAGACTGCGAGCGCAAGCCTGTGTTACATTGGGTGCAGCTCCTAATCGTCACCCTCTTAGCTCCGCACTTGAAACATATTATGCCTGGTATTGACCTACACACCTTATAACTATGGCCGACTTTTTTACATTTAAGGCAAGTAATAGGTGAGCCGCGCCTGTCAGGTAATTTGCCGACGCTGACTGCATTGAGTTCGCGCTTGCCAACCGGTTTAGATTGACATAAAACACCAGAATAAGCCTCATAATTCTTGGACACGTTGACCAATTGGTCAAAGGTAGTAATATCATTGATGGCTAATAGTTGGGCGTATGTAGGTAGCAAATTGTGTTTTATAATTTCAAGTAGGTTGTCGCTTGTAATAGGATATGTTAGTCTATTGTTTAAATCCTGGATATCTAAAATAAAGAATGATACAGACTGACCTAGCTTCTGCTTTTTTTCACGAATTTGTCTCTCTATGTTGTAGTTGTAATCCTTTGATTGAAAGAATTTTCGAAATTCAACGCAAATATCAAACCAAGAGTTAATTTTATGTTGGATTGTTCTATGAAACTTGAGTGCGGTGTCAGATAACAGTTCTGAAAAACCTCTTACTAATGTTGTATCGTCAATCTGTCGTGCGATACGTGTTTCATTAACCCTAAGGAGGAAGTCGTCAATATCTGACTCTCCGTTATACTTGAGTTTAAGGGAAGCTAAATTCAATGATTTGTAGTACACATGCGCACTGGGGGGCGGTGCAACCACTTGTGTTATACCATTACCTTGGTTCATGTTGTCAAAAATTTCGCTAGTTTTAATGGGGAATGTCTTATGTGCGTGTGCTATCGGTTCTTGTGCCACGTATGTCTCTTGTGTGTTGCTGTGAGAGGCAGCATAATGGGTGGTCGTATTAGAGACTATGGATGTCGTAAACGTTTCGGGAGCCAAAGATGAAGTCCGGTTCACGTTGACTCGGGGACGTGTATTTACGGTATCCATAGGTATGTGTACCTCTAAAGGTCGTGTATACGGGCTAGAAGTTACCTGCATAACGTTCCGACTATGCACCGGTGAAGCAAATTCACTTGCATCAGTATCTGGGGTTTTTGACATTTTTTATAAATAAGTTCTTAATATCTAGTTTGTATTTAGCCTAAAATGCTCTAGTAGTAGTAGTAGTAATGGTATAATCACTGTAGCAATGCCACAGACACAATAACAACAAAGTTATGTTTCAAAATTATGTTCGTAAAAATTACTATGAAAAAATTCAATCTTGTTAATAAAAACAAAACCTGCAACTATTTAGTCCTGATCCTTGTGTATGTAAGCTCTAAAGGGTGTACAAGATCAGATAAAACTATAAAAACAACCAATATGTTGATATTTAAAAAGTTGATTTTTGTCGGGAGAACGATAAGACAAAAAAACTCAAATTTGCTCACAAAATCGAAAATTGACACAGGACTTTATCTGGTCCTAGTGTTTATCAATGCAGAATGGTGCACCGAATCAGATAGAAGTTTAAAAATCACCAATATGTTGATACTTAAAAAGTTGATTTTTGCCGGGATGAGAACGACAACTCATAAAACACAAATTTGTTCACAAAAACAAAATTTGCACATATTTTGGTTTGGTTTCTTACTGTTATTAACTCTAAGCAGTGTAAGCAATTATATTAAACACTTAAACCATCCAGATGTCAATATTTAAAAAATGTTGTTAGTTCTGGATGAAACTTTTGTTAAAGAAAAAAACTTAAATTTGCATAAAAAAGTCAAAATTTACACATTTTGTGGTCTGGTCTTCACGGATATGAATTCTTAATAGGGTGAGTGACCAGATTCAATATCTATAAACCATCAATATGTCAATATTTAAAATTTTGACATATTCCTGAGGGAACGGTGAAGTATGAACTATTAATTTTCTTAAAGTAAAGCTACTGCTTTCAAGCCTAGATACAACAATAAAAATTGTATCCCTCAAAAGATAAACACAAAGGAAATTCCCCCCCGAAGCTCAATTGCAACAATGGTTACCAACTAATTTCAATTGAATTCAGGCGCTGTACATGCAGCACTTTAATAGGTAATCACAATAAAATAAAGTTCGGGCGCCATGTAACGTAACGGGCGTCAAGGGTGTCGGTGTGGACTTCCCAAATCCCGTGTTACAATAGTTTGATTTGTAAAAGAAGATTACCTGGATAACAGCAGCCGGAGATACAGTGGACCTTTTAGGTTAAGGGCCGTGTTGTCTGGCTAGTAAACCCCTGTTGCAGTGAGTTCGTGAAAGAAAAACCAGTGTATATTATTATCACCACGTTTAATGGTCTACAATACAAAAACCACAGGCCTTGTGGTATATCAAACGCACTACTTAGCCTATATATATGGCAGGATGCACCAGTATTACTCCAGTTAGAACACTTATATCTACACACACTTTACTTACTTGCTATAAACTTATATCAAATCTATTGACCTGGCCGGCTCTTGCGCCGATGCGATGAAATTATTTCATTTGACACAATTAACTAAACATCACCTTGTGACGTGGCTAACAAAATATACTTTAATCTAGCGACCTAGAGATGGATCCATTCTGGTTAACATTATTATAATCTATGATTTAAAGGCTAAATAAATCTAGTTACATTCTCGGATCGTTATGCAGCCTCCTGAAGGTGAACTACGTTGTTAAACTGTCGGTGGACTATCGCGTAGGCACCGCTAACCAACGAGATGCAGTAATCAACCTCGCGTATGGATGTATAAGAAGAATCCTGGTGGCCCTCCTTGGTGCCAAGTAGTGAAAAAGAAATGCACGTGGCGTAAAAAAGAGAATAAAAAATGCCGGTGCGAGAACCGGTTACCGCTACAAAGCCGGGCTCGTCAGCGGCGCGCAGTCCCGTCTGTGGATCACGCGTCCCACGCTGATGGGTTCACGGGGAAGAATTCCTCCGTGTTGGGAGTCCGCCAAGGGACGGGCAGGTATTCCCAGCAATAATAGGTAGGTACTCCAAAGACCCGCTACAACAAAAGTTACGCGTCATTAGCAATCAGCACGCACTTCACAGACCGCGATTATTACAAGGTCTATCTAGCTTATAAATACCTTTTTGCGGGTCCTGTGATGGTACGAATTGCTCTTGAAGAGACACCTTACGGGTCTTCTCGCTCGAGAGAAAAAAATGCCGACTGCCTCCATCTTTGCTTTTCGTCTCTTCCCCTTCCCACCACGCCAAACCCGCTTGGTCAGTTACATCTACGGTCCGTTTCATTTCACTCATCCCTCACGTTCCGTTCGTGACTTTTATTCCTCCACTTCTCATACGCCATACACGATTAGGGCTTTATCGCATTAACGCCATGTCATTAACTGAAGCTAAAACTATCCTGTACATTAACCATCCTATCCTCTTAAGCGAATATTTTATCCACTATTTGACATAATGTTCTACGTTACGCGGAACGTGAATTCTGGTGTGACCACTCCGAAATTGATCCGCTCGTAAACTATATATAAATTATCATTAGTTCCAAATCTGTTTACTAATTTAATATACCTATTATTTATTCTAATCTAGATTTATTGTACACTAACTAAAACTATTTTTTTTTATGTTCTTTTTTTTTTATTCCTAAACTATTTCGTTGACAAGGATCAGTCATTGTCACTGTCAAAATGACAATGTCAGATTCACGACGTCTAACCTATGTGTATGTGTAGTATTGTGACTGGATGTAAACACGGAATAAAACGACAGAAAGATATCGAGTTTAATATCTTTGTGTTAATGTGCTTAATGTATGAAATCCTCGTTATCACGAGACAAAAAGAGAGTATTATACTAGAACGTATGGATAATGTGTTGGTGAGTATTGCAGAGTGTTACAAGTCTGTGGAGACACCAAGATATCCAGAGCTCGAAATGACTTCCCTGCTCCCGCTGGTGGATGGATAACGCTCAGCTGATGTATCTATATCAAAGCTGTCTGAAAGACAAGAAAAACAAGGAGGTGTTATCATTTTTTTTAATAATTGAAGCAAGAAGGTAAATCCATTTACAGCCCAGCTGATACAAATGTAACCTATGGAGGACCAACAAATTTTTAAATGCAATATAGGTATGGATGATCTAGACCAGTGATTCCCGAAGTTTACTGGGCTCCGACCCATCTAAAAGATTCAATAAAATCATCTAAGTAAAATAAATTCAATTTTGAGAACCATCTTTTGGCTGTCCTAGAGAAAAGAACCTCTCAGTGGCGAGTTTTCTTTTTCTCATGGATGCTATGCCAGTCTCGTACTCCAAGGTAAAATAACACGGTGCCCTGCAACTGCCGACAACCGAGAATCGCGGGTAAGACCTCGAATGAATGTCCTTTGTGGTCGGTGGTTTTCTTATCTGGCTCTTTGGGGTCCACTCAATATTTGATACACTACCATCAGCGCCCACCGACCTATAGTTTGGGAAATACTGGTATATATTTAGAGATAGTACAGATGGAAAACTCATGTATTTTAAATGAACTTTTCTTTTCACACCTACCCTCTGCTACGCACACTCGCATACAAATCAGTATCGAAAACTACTATGAAAATCTCTTGACCTCGTGTCTGTGAACTGTGTGAGCGGTGTCTATGTGTGCGTAGCCTCTGCGAATGTAGTAGGTATGTAGGTTTCCATCTGTACTGTCTCTAATTTGTGTCTATATTGTCGTGGGTCTCGACTGTACAATAATTGTACCTACAAATGGTCTGTGACTGTAGGTACTGTATAAGTACACATTGTTTCAACTAAACCTACACAAGAAACGGTCTCCCTCACCGTTATGTGCTTGAATTACAAGTCCGTTACACTTTTTGTGTACATTTTTTGTTCGTCCTTGTATTCTTAACTACACAATGAAATTTTCCAAATATAGAATAATGATGATTACGGTTTCCGTTTATTATGGAGATTTAATCTAAAATTATGGTAGAAAAATATTAAGTCGATTTGTGTATGGTAGGTAGGTACGCTTTAAATTTTATATTGTTGACTATTTCATCTATTATTTACGTCAGTAAGTAATATACCTGACACTGTGAGAAAAATATTATTGTTATAAGGACTTACTTACTTAAAGCCTGTTATCCCGGTAAACCTATAAAAAACTAGTTCCTGTAGAAAACAGACAGAAAAATTTACGCATATAAAGGCACCTAGTTATAGTACAACCTACCAACTACCAACGAAACCTGCATTTCCTAATATTAAGTCTTATAATCATGGTAGATTTATAACGAACGATGTGTGGTGACGTAGGAATATAAGACGTAGGTACATGATGCACCCACGCGTTTTTCTGACCTTTCTAGCTCAACTGACAGTGTAGTCCATTGAAATGTTACAAATACTTGAGTACTTGAGGTAGCTACTTGAAAAATAATAATTTATTAAGTGTATGTAAGCGTGAAATCGGACTATTTTTTATATATCGCCACTCCCATACTGGCTGAATTTTTAGTCGCTTTGTTTTTCTAGTGCATACATACATATCGATGGTCCCTAGGTAAAGTATCGAAATTGAAAATTGGTACTTTACAGGAGAGCTGTTTGAAGTTAATTTTTTGCATAACTTTGTCATTAATGATTATTTATTCATAAAAATTTGGATTTACAGTTTCGTTGAGTTCACAAACTATTCTATTGTACCAAAAATCAATAATTATAAACCATTTTCGAGAAAATTGAGTTACGATAGTATAACACGTAAATGAACTTGCTCTGTGAATCGAAACTGGCACTTTCAATAAATATTTAAATTCGTCATACCACGTACAGTATCGAAATCGGCAGTTTCGATAAAAATGCTTTAAAAAAATACCACGTACATAATGGTAAGTGCCACTTTCGTTGTACCAGGAATATGACAACCCGTCATAAACAATCAAAACTGCCCGAATCGATATATTACGTGGGAAACAGTAAAATTATTTATGTATTAAATTATTTATTTATTTATAATCGCAACGACACGACACGCATGCTCTGGCGGCGGGGCGACGCGACGGCGACGTTACGGCGTATACTCGCGATAGTGGTAGTTCCGTCCTTGTCACACACTCGGTCATGCAGCGTAAACCCGCGAAATTTAAATTTCGTTGTTATAGGACGGATGGACTGATACGTTTCGATAAAATACGTCTCTAAAAAACGGAAAAGTAATGTTTTTTTTTTATTTTTTTGTTCACGGGTCAAAAAATTAATAGCATGAATTGTCCAAAACAGTAATTAAAAAAAATTGCCTTTTTGTAATTTCGATACTTTACGTAGGGACCATCGATATGGTCACGTCTTTATCCAATATTTATTTTAATTTTTATTATTATTATTATTTTTTATTTATTATTTATTTATTAATTATTATTATTTTATTATTTTTTTATTCTTTTTTTATTTATTACTAGCTGAGCCCGCAACTTCGTTTACGTCACATAAGGTGTATGAAAGGAGAGGTATTTCTTCATCAGACTCATCAAGCAGCGTGTGAAACTGCCCTGTTGGCTTAATTATAAAAGAGCTTAAAGATTAAGTCTATTCTATAGCAATTCAGTCCACGCCTTCGGCGCGGACTGAATTGTTTTAAAATAACCTTAATCATTAAGTTTTTTTATGCTTAAGCCAACGCCAGTTTAGATTAACCCACTTTTAGATTCATAAGTCTATGTATGATTCTTTAAAGTGATATAACTTTTTTATTTATAAACCGAATATTGCATTTCTTAGAGGACGCAATTTTATTTTTGGGACATGTGTGGGGGTTCAATAGAAGCTTAACCTTAAGTTTGTGGGGTTGCCACCCTGGTCCCCCGGCTGCAATCTTAAAAAAGGGTGAAAACACTTTTTTCCCAATATCTCGGAAACTATGAGTCTTACAAAAAAATTGTGAAGTCATAATTTGTAGCAAATTGTTTTGCCTACAAATATGTTAAACAAATTTATGCCCTAAATTAAAAATTAAAGAAGTTATAAACAAAAAAGTGAAAATTAAAATTATAAAAAATTTATTTTTTGCTCTGTGGCGTTTTTTTATACATGTTTTACAAAAAAAAATATCTCAGACTAATCTTGTAGATGACCTACAAGATTAGTCTGAGGTATTTTTTTTGTAAAATGTATAAAAAAGTTATGGAGCAAAAAAGAAAATTTTTATAAAAAAAATCCAATTTTTTTGTAAATTTTTTTGTTAAGTTATATACACATTTGTAGGCAAAACAATATGCTACAAATTATGCCTCTACAATTTTTTTGTAAGACTCATAGTTTCCGAAGTATTGCGAAAAAAGTTTTTTCCCCCCTCTTTTCAAGATGGCGGCCGGGGGACAAGGGTGTCGACCCCAAAAACTTGAGGTTAAGCATCTATTGATCCCCACACATGTCCAAAAAATAAAATTGCGTCCTCTAATAAATGCAAAGCTCATGTAACATTTCAATGGACTAGTGATGTCACTGAAGAGAACGATTTTATTACCGTAAAATGCTACAACTTTACCAATAGGCCTCAAATTTGCCTATTTCGTTAGATTTGCGATATTTCACGTTTGCTATGTATTTCATTATTTTCCACAATTTTATATTGACTGTCCATTATTATGGCAACACCTTTTTCATGTTTTGACGTGTTGACTCCATAGTTGTCTTGTCAGTGGAGCTGCATATGTCATCGCGTGCGGTGTTCAAGAATTAGTGTGCTCACAACTTTTAAGTTTTTGACTGCAAATGACTCGTTTTCAAACAATAACAACTTTACAAGGTAAGCATATATCGTCTATTATCTATATATGTGCTTTTATATTCTTATTTCAAGACGTAAGTAAGAAATAATTCGTTAGGCAACCTTGTGTTATGTTTTGGAAACTTTAGTGATACAATTTTGCCTAGCGCTAGGGTTGTCACTCATTTATTAGTACAAATTGTACTTGAGTACTTGAGGTAGCTACTTGAAAAATAATAATTTATTAAGTGTATGTAAGCGTGAAATCGGACTATTTTTTATATATCGCCACTCCCATACTGGCTGAATTTTTAGTCGCTTTGTTTTTCTAGTGCATACATACATATGGTCACGTCTTTATCCAATATTTATTTTAATTTTTATTATTATTATTTTTTTTATTTATTATTTATTTATTAATTATTATTATTTTATTCTTTTTTTATTTATTACTAGCTGAGCCCGCAAATTCGTTTACGTCACATAAGGTGTATGAAAGGAGAGGTATTTCTTCATCAGACTCATCAAGCAGCGTGTGAAACTGCCCTGTTGGCTTAATTATAAAAGAGCTTAAAGATTAAGTCTATTCTATAACAATTCAGTCCACGCCTTCGACGCGGACTGAATTGTTTTAAAATAACCTTAATCATTAAGTTTTATTATGATTAAGCCAACGCCAGTTTAGATTAACCCACTTTTAGATTCATAAGTCTATGTATGATTCTTTAAAGTGATATAACTTTTTTATTTATAAACCGATTGACATGAAATAAACACTAAATGTTAAGCGGAGCTAACCTTAACACAATAAAGAAAACCGCATTGCAATCGGTTAAGCGGTTGCTGAGATTAGCGTGCACAAACGTACAGACATACAGACATACAGACAAACAGACAAAAATTCTAAAAATCAGTGTTTTGGGTTCTATTGCGTTCATAAAGCCCCTCTATAATATTTTTTCTCATTAATGCTTCATGTACAGACAGCGACCTGTTACGATTTTATTGTATGTTTTGATTATTTTTATTTTTTTTATTCATTGACAATACAAATACTTAATAACTACCAAATATGGCAGTAAAGAAACCAAGTACGATTGTTTATCTCATTATTACAACTTCTGTTAACCTTGATAATACATATTTGCAAAATAAAAATGTTGGGGTACCTACACACGTATATTTTTATTCATTAGATACTTACTTGTACAAATTTTGTAATTTAATTGTTGTGTTAATTCACCAATAATATTAAAAATAAATACCTATGTTGAAAGACAGCACTGTTTTAATTTTGGACAACCCTACTACTTACGAAATTTTTGAATGGAGAGCTCGGTGGTACCTACTACAACTTTACCTAGTAGCTGTGAAAAATAAACTATAGGAGTATATCGACGACAGCAAAGAGCAAACGGACATCTGCAAAATCACTAGTTTTCAGGAGAGCGTTTTTAACGCAAAAACGTTATAACTTTTACAATTACAAAGCTAGCTCCTTGAAATTTGGAATACTTAATTAAAATAGCATTTCAAAGATAGTAATGGCGGTCAGTCAACTGTAATATTTATATTTTAAAAAATACGGCAGATGTCTTTTAATACTTCGTACAACATAAATTACTAAATGAGTCAACTGCCATATGTTTGCTTCTACTTCGGACTTTCTAAATCATTATCCCTAATTAATTTCATTAAAAAAATTCAATAATTGTTTTCTTTTTTATAATCTATATCCAACTACGACAACAAATAAAGGACACGTATGATTGATAGCAAAATAATGTAGTTGTCTTAATTTACTGCGTATCATAAAGGTCCTGTTACTTTATGATGAGCTTTTTCAGTACAATAAAAGAGTCCAGTGCAAGCTTCCGAAGTTTGTTGCCAAAATTGAGGGAAGCATGAGCCGCACTCGCGCGGCTGATGCTCCTGTAATGTACCTGGGGATCCAGTGAAGCATAGCCCTATTCGGTGGTTATGTACATAGCCGTATAATGTGGCTAGATTGCCCCGCAGAGAGCGATGGCCGTCAGGGTGATAAGAGGATACCGCACGATATCCGGTGAGGCGGCATGTCTCCTAGCCGAGACCCCTCCATGCGACCCGGAAGCGAGAGCCCTTGCGTCACTGTTCAGATAGCGCAAGGAGGTGCTGGAGTGGGGCCAAAGGCCTGCGTCTCGAGAAATCGAAGCCCAGCGGTCCCTGCTCCACCAGGAAACCGTGGAGACATGGAAGGTGCGACGTGAGCAACCAAAGGGGGAATTCGCCACATACGCGGCCGTCAGACCGGTCATGGACGGGTGGCTGGAGAGAAGACACGGTGCTCTCTCCTACCGGTTGTCACAGACTTACCGGGCACGGTAGCTTCGGTAGGTATCTGTGGCGAAGACACCGGGAAACCACGGCTGAGTTTCAGCACTGCGAGGACCGCAGCGATGACACAGCGCTCCACACGCTAGTGGACTGCACGGCGTGGGCGCAACAGCGCCAGGCCCTGGTAGTGGGTCTGGACGTGGACACTCTCTCGCTCGAGACCATGGTGCGAGCTATGATCTCCAGCGGGAGTAAGTGGGACTACGCCGCCTCTTTCTGCGAGCAGGTCATGCTCGTGAAAGAGGCGGTGGAGCAGGAACGGGAGAGAACTCTCCCACCCGAGTTCCGCAGTCGGCGGCTTGGACGGCGCCGACGTGTCTTCGCCGAGGACTATCGGCCTCCATGACCGAGGGTCTGAGGACGGTGAGAGGGCTGCTCACCGTCCTTACAGAAGCAGGCCCACGACGGCAGCGTGACGTGAGGATCTCACGCACACCCCCCTTAGAAGCGGGATCACACCCGAAACCCCCTAAATACGCGGGATAGCACCCGAACCACCCCCTGGGCGAGGTCGCAGTTTCGGCCGTAGGTCTGTACTGGGACATCTTTTCGAGGGCTTACCCGGGGCTCCCAACCATAGGTTGCTGGGCGTTACGTGAGGTTTTTTAGTCGGCAGGAGTCCGGCATAACATCCTTGAGGATTTTCCCTCAAGTTAAAAAAAAAAAGATCCCTCATGGGATTGTTCCATGATTCTATTTTCCATCAAATTTGTGAGATCTTCGCCGTTTTTAACATCACTTTGTTTTCTATTTTGTGCCAAAGGACAATGGGCAAAAATGTATGGCGCTTGTCCCATCGGCGGCCACATCTGTCCTATATATATTTTAGTCGACAATTATGTATATATTAAGACTGCAAAAAAATATTTCGGTAACTTGTTTGGATTAAAAGTTATAAAGGGTTGATCATATTAAAAAAATCGAATTAATTAAACCAAAAGTACGTAAATAATAAAACGTAATGCACAAAAGTATAAGATAATGATGGGTTAAATAAAACTAAAGGTTTATTAATTATTAAATACATCGATTTATTGACATGAAAACAAAAACATTTCAAACACGTGGAAATGAATACTAGCATTATGTGTCTAACCACATAATGCTAAAATTCCTTTAAAAAAAGAAAATAATGGGATTTAACTGTTGTCTACAATTACATCATTTAAAAAATGAGCTGGTAAACGAATTTCTTCTTCTTGGTTTCTCGCCCACTCTAAATACCACACTACAGACATTATGTGAGCACAGCAACCAAGAGTGCGCTTACCGCTTAGACGACTACAGTAATAGTTTTCTATGGCTTCTCTGCCGCTTTTCTGTCTATCTACAATAATATAGGAGTAATATATTTTTATTTTATAATATAATATATTAATGTATTATTATATTAATAAATATATTAATATAAATAGTAATAATAATATTATATATTAATATATTATTTTAATATATTTTTATTATATTATTTTTATTTTTTTATTATATTTTTATTATTTTTATAATTATATATTTCGTATCTTCTTCTGTTTATCACGGATCGATTACATAAAATACACACTTGACGATTATCTGCCATTATTATAGGAATCTGTTTAAAAAAAGTCCAAAAAAAACGAGCACAAGTCACCAAGATAGATATTAACAAGTCCTATATGCAAGCCAGAGTCGAAAGAGATTGCCAAACAATAATAATCGCACAGTACTCAACGAAACAAATGTCAACGATGGACTGCGCTGTGCGCTTGAACATAACGGTAATCGTCAGGTCGAGAGTGCTTGTCGCTGATTGGTTGACGCATGAAACATGTCGAGACCGGTTTTAACAAAGGTCCTTAGACCATAAATAACAAAAGTATTGAATATTAGGGTACATAAATAAAATAAAAAAAAATAGTATTTTAAAAATAGTATTTTAACTATATTTTTTTCCCTAACGGTATTTCATAGTACTCCTTAAACAATATTTGTTGTCAAAAATATCCCCTTTTAAATGACACTAGTTTCATTGATGGCCGCTCATGGGCCGCAACGCCCATTGTCCTTTAACAATAATTTATTCCTTTTGCTATACATGTTATTATAATTACAGTGTATTATGAAATGTAGTTGAATAAATCACAGATTTTAGAATAATAATATTTAGTACGTAAGCTTAAATATGTCAACCTCCCGTGACGAAACGGTCAAGTAACTGATACCTTTTTTTATATGAAGCGAGACGCGCCAAATTGCCCGACGCACACACGTACAAGTGTATATGCCCGTGTGTAATTCGATGCATTCTAAAAAAAGGGTGTAGGTGTCTTTTTATACGCTGCAAAATACCACAAAATATTTGATTTAAAAAAATATGTCCAAATGGAAGACAAAATTCTTAATTCAATTATGTAAAAAAACGATTTTCGCAAAAATGCAGATGTCCGTTTGCTCTTTGCTGCTGTCGATATATTCATGTGACCATCTGGAGACACGCACTATTTAACGGTGCTGTGTAATAAAATTTAACTGTTAAATCTAATTTATGATAATCGAGATATCCTTCTAGGCAAAGTTGTAGTTTTTACCTACAACTTTACCTACAGATTTGAGAGCCTATAATTCAGATAATATCCAAGATTTAGTCAAATATAGACTTTGTTCTCCAAGACACAAAGTCTGTTTTACCTTTTAAACTCATTAAAAGCCGTTACGGTGAATAGATTTAAAAATATCGAAAGAAAACCTCAAAATCCAGGCAAAGTTGTAGCATTTTACGTAATTTAGAGCCTGCAAAAGCGTCTACTAGTAGGTAGGTAGGTACTCGACACACCAATAAAATACTTTAACTATTGTATGAAAATGTCGTTTTGAATTGCTATACTTACCAGTGTACACAAAAAGAAACAAATAAGAGAAAGTACATACCTACATAATGATTTCGGTATTTACATACTTACTACTGGGAATGCAATACCGGGATACCGGGATCCCGAAATACCGGGATCCCGCAGTATTTTTGCGGGACCAGTCACGCACGTAAATCGTGCGGGATCCCGCGGGATTAGCGGGATTGTGCAAATGTAAACGCCATGTGTTATTCTGTAAGCGGAAGCGCGCAAACTGATTCCGTTTGAGAAAGTTTTTAGAAATTGTGACGTAATATAATAACCTATTATCGTACTTATTTGATTTTAGTGATTTAATCAGGGAGATTTGACTTTTCTTGTACTATAAAAGTATTCAATTATCTCGTACATTGCTTGCTGGCTATCGGACATGTAAAGTTAGGAGTCGTTTGGCAGACAAGAATTTAGACATCTATGTTTTTTGCGCTTCTAATAATTTGCAGTAAGTCTTTTTTTACTTATATGTACCTATATCCGTTTAATAATCTCAATACAAAAGTAATATTAAATAATTTATTTTTCTTTATGGCCCCGCAGACTGTGTTCTGTAAAACTTCACTGCAGTAAGTTACATTTACTATGGCCGGTCCTTAGATGGGTGACCACCTTGTGACATTTATTTGAGCGTTGCCGTGCTTCGGATGGCACGTTAAGCCGTTGGTCCCGTTTGCCGGTAAAATGGCAGCTAAGCAAAGTTGAAGGCCCGGCTCGTCTCATAACCTTTTCTCGAAATGTCCTTCTCATTATGTCCTTTACTCGAAATGTGATTTCTCATAATGTCCTTTCTCAAAATGTCCTTTTCCCAAAATGTACTTTTCTCGAAATGTCTTTTTCTCAAAATGTCCTTATCGCGAAATGTCCTTTTCTCAAAATGTCCCTTTCTCCAAATATGTGCACTACAAGATTAAACCCGCTCAATCCGATTTGATAGGTTTGGTAGGTTAGGTTATAAAAAAAATAACCTTGAAGGCTAATGCGGAAGCTTTGCTGCGCTCCGCTCCCGCCTTAGCCTTCTAACCTAACCTATTCAAGTCGGATTGAGCGGGGTTAATCCAGTAGTGCACTAATTTTGAGAAAGGGACATTTTGAGAAAAGGACATTTCGTGAAAAGGACAGTTTGAGAAAAGGACATTTGACATAAAGGACATTTTTTATAAAGGACATTTCGAGAAAAGGACATTATGAGATGAGACCCATATAACCTGGTACGAAATTCTAAAAGGTAAAATGTGGGCAGAGGCATATTATGCCTCTGCCTACCCCTTCGGGGATTAAGGGGTGACTATTTTTCAGTTCTAGATGGATGTATGATACAGAATTCTATTCTTTTCTCAATGACCATCAGAAATATGCAAATACCGGGATCCCGCGGGACTGAGATCTCTCAGTCCCGCAAATACCGGGATTACAAACTTGTTGCGGGATTGCATTCTTACTACTAAAATACACATTATGATAAGTGAAAATAAATAATAATTAAAAACTAATTTACTTAAACACTTCCATAATTATGATGTAAGTTCAGAACAGTGTTGAGTCATTCGCTTTAAAAAAAAACTAACTTACTTTTTTGATAATACAATATCCAATCTATTCCGCTATATAAGCCTGGCATCATAGACTATAACTTTTTTATGCTACGAGGCAGTGACCTCCACAAGAATTGTATAATGCAAGGGAGCTCGTAGACTGCTAGCAGTTTTTTCTTTCTTGTTTATGCTTCATCAACGTCTAAACATTTTCAATCAGATGCGCATCGCATCAGGCCATTTGTCAGGGCCAGTCGAAGACCTCGTCGCTTTTAACTTTAATTTTAGATTCTACACGTTTCTCCGAGTTTCAGAGCGTTATCAATCTGTAAATTATTCGGCCTTATTGAAAGAATTCTTTAATTAAGGTTCTTTTTCCAAGTCTCTTTATCCCAGTAAAAAAAATGGAAGTAGATACCTTTTTCATTTGCCCCTTTTATTCCAGTTGCATTTAAAGTCACACGCTGCAACTCGAGGTCGGCTTTTATATCTATTTAAAAATAAAAGAAGCAGATATAAAAGATAATGCCCAAGCCAGTCGTTTCATTTTTCCGACATTAGTCATCTTGCCTAAGTTTCTCACGTTCTGCGCTAAAGACGAATGTTAATAATGAGGAGGGCATTATTTTGGTATCCTGTTGGTATCATTTACCTTCTGAGGGCCTAAAAAGGCAACATTGTATGTTTCATATTATGAAACGTAAAATGTTTGGTATGCTTGGTATGTTCTGTACTTATTTCAAATTATATGAATTGTATGTTTCATATTATGAAACATACAATGTTGCCTTTTTAGGCCCGCTGATACATTTTTTCTTGCAGTTCAGATGAAACATCGTTAAAAGATAAAATCTATATTAGCAGACAATTTCCGTTGACGTCGGTTTCCGTCAGGCATTGGAAAAACGTTTTGCAGCCTTGAGTATTGTTTTATTATGTCTAGCTGTAAGTACACCCGGCAGCTTTTGTGACACCTTCAATAAACTTTAACGCCATATTTTACCCCCTTCAGACTGAAATTTTTAAATCATTTGAATGAATTTACCTAAAATTCGATTTAACAATGGCTGGAGCAATATAAATTGCTGGTGTCGAATTGATGAATTGGACATATAATATGCCTATGTCTACCCCTTCGTAGAAAACAGTGTCTGTCTATCTATATGTATGTTTATACCGATAATAAGTTTAAACCGACAATACTGCGTTTGAAAGCCAACCATAAAACTTGTCGCTGCAAAACCGGCTCCAAAAAGCGTTAAGTTATTGGCGTGTCACATTGTTTTGCCGGCAACTCGAATAACTTAACTATGGCACTCGATCCAATCGAGGTCTCGACTCTCGACTTAGCCAGTCGCGATGCAAACCGTGCTGTGTAATGTAACCTAACCTGTAAACGCTCCAAGGCCGCGGAATTGATCCAAGTGTGAACTTAAGTTATAAGTGAAATTAAGTTACTTATAAGTGAAATTGCTGTAAGTTCGTCGTGTCAAGTGGGTTTTAGCAATGTGGTGGGAACATGACCTGTAAGTCTGTTATTTTGAACCTACTTTGTGTCAATATGTAAAATCATGAGCACATAATAGTTTTAAATGCGTTTGCTGAACATTTCATTTTTTCAGAGAAAGTTAAAATCATAATTATTCTACATTTCATAAAAAGTGCGAGGTTTTTAGGATTTCGTTCGCAAAGGGTAAAAACGGGACCCTCTTAATGAGACTTCGCTGTCTGTCTGCCTGCCTGTCATCACTTCATCAGGCCGTATCTCGGGAACCGTGATAGCTAGAAATCTGAAATTTTGACTGATTATGTATTTTTGTTGCCGCTATAACAACAAAATTAAATAGGTCCCTACTAAATACAGAAAAAAAATTAAAAAGGTTCCCATACAAACTAAAAATAAAAGCACATAATATACTTAAGGATGTTTTAAAATTTGCTCTGCGTTCTGTAACCGGTCAAGACCGTAATAAAAGGCGGCCAGTGTTTTGCAATAAAATGCGATACATTTCGCCATTGGCCGTGTCACGAGTTCACGACCACATTCGTGCGGACTGCGGTTGCTGTTTGCTCAAGATTCGTGATTTCATGACAGGTTTATGCTCGACGTGAAATTGGAATAAAAGATTACTGAAACTAACAAAACTTAAATAAACAATTCCTCAATCGCCGTGTCTATTTAGCCGGTACTCTTGCATGAATTCCCAGCAAGCTGAAAATTTACATGAATATTAAGGATACCTACCAATCTAGACGAGGCCGCAGTGGTAGCCGTAGGTCTGTTGGGAGTCCTGGGATATCCTTCCGAGGGCTTACCCGGGGCTCCTAACCATAGGCTGATTAGGCTGTTGGGCGTTACATGAAGATTTTTTAGTCGGTAGGAGCCCGGCATAGCATCCATGATAGATTTTCCCTCACGTTAAAAAAAAGGATGCCTACCAAAAGATTATTTTTTTATGCATGGATATCCTCATGGATTTAATGCCGGACTCCTACCAACTAAAACCCCACGGTGCTCTTCCATATTTTAAGAAGATTGGTTATTTTGAGAAGTTGAAGCTGTCCGAGTCGCAGGAAAACTGCGGTTTCAGCTCGCACTAAACCAGCACCTCTGTATCAACTGGCATTTAACGATACAGGTGATAGGTGAAATTCTGTAGAGAGATAGAGATGGAAAGATATTACGATCGTTGTAACTTTCAGCCACACCACCCTGGTCAGATGGGTCAGTACAGAGTTTTGATTTGAGTTTTCTTCTATTCACGACAACCTTGTCCATTAGGCTTGGGGTTAGAGAATCCCGGTAAGCCAAAATCCACTAGGCTACCGGCATTATACTATTACAACGTCTTTGCTGTAGTCGCCTCGGTCAATTTTCTAGTGTAGTGGAATGTCAATGTATTGAGTACTACCCGTTCGCTCTAACTTTGCCGCTGGCGTAGAGGCGTATACCCGAATTGTTAAGTTGACGAAGTAAATTGACAGTAGCTAATGTCACTCCGTCATAGAAAATACGCAACACTACAAGAAGAAGTGAAATTAGTTGCTGTCAATTTACTTTGTCTAATCAAAAAATCGACTTTAGTATGGAGCCGAGCGGCAAAGTTAGAGCGAACGAGCAGTAGCACATATTGGTTAAACACAGGTCATTGTACTCGACAAGGTTTTGGTTACCTATTTGATAGATGCGGGACCGTCGCCGTCGTCTGTCAATATTCACAGTAAACTACATAATGCTCACAAGTGCATTCCAGTGTAGGTACTCTGAATGCCCTAGGCTAGGCAGTAATATTTAAGGGGCACGTTCGTAAAATGCACAAAAAGACATTTTCAACACCCTTGCTCATAAAGTGGATTTATCACATGGCTTTTACACTCATAAACCATGGTATTAAACACTTGTGCTTTTTTTCTTTATCGCACTAGTGTTTTATTTTATATTCCATCAAATTAAGTTGGTACCTCGCTGAAAGATATTATTTATGCATTCTATTTGCTCTTAATTTAACTGGGTTATAGTTTTATTTTTAAATCTCGGAAAAAGTATTGACTTAGATACGTTTCGTTTTAACATTATGACTAAAAATAACACAATTTTTGTAAAAAATAAGAAGTGTACCATCTTGAATATGATAAATTTTCAACAACTTATTTACTTAAATTAATAATTCAACGTGAAATTAATTTATAAATACATAAAAAATAAATTTTGAACATTTAGCGCTTTGGCTGTTTAGCTCCAACAGCTAACATCCCGCGCGCAGAAAAAAAAAAATCAGCGCGGAGCGCGCCTTTTTGACAAACTTTCCGTCTGCTGTGACTCTGTGCTGTGAGGCGTGAGCATTGTTTATTTGAGTATGAATAATTATAAAATTTGTTGTTTTACTCGTAAGTGTGTTGAAAAACGTCGTATGACACACGTGAGGTTTGGTCATTACACTCTCGGTTTCCTTGCAGCCCTCGCCTTCAGCTCGGGCTGTGCAATATCACCTCGAGTGTAATGACCAACATACCTCACTTGTATCATAAATAACTATTAGAATTCTGGAAATATTCAAGAACTCACTTCATTAAATAACACTAAAATGTAACCTTAAATTCTTAATAGATGAGGCTACATTAACACCGTTTACTTGCGAATAAACCTCTGAAAATCATCGAAATTTACCTTTGTCAATTTGATTATTCCTGCTATTTCGATGATTTTTGATAATTTTGAGAGGTGTTTTTTTCTAATGTAAATAATTATTTTTGTAAAAAGCACACGGTGCTAATGTGGTCTCATCTATTAAGAATTTAAGGTTCCATAGTTCTTGAATATTTCCAAAATCCTAAGTGCATTTTTTTATTACGGACGGGCCCTTTAAAGGTTTTATAGCTTTTTTCACGTGCGGAAATCCTCATGGATGGCTGTACCTACGGTTTTATACTTACAGACCTATAGCACAGTCTACAAGTAGGTTTTCTCTATGTACCTACTGTGCTTAGAGTGACAATATTGTATTAGTAGATAAATGCAGCAAGGTAACCGCACAAAAATGAACAACTACCAACTATGCCCTCATGACATTTAAAATTCTTTGTATGATAATCTAGTCACAGCGCTCGTACCACATTGCATTATTGAAATGTATGTAGGTAGGTATACTGTGTACCATTAGGTACAGAGTTTGATGATGTCATGTTATCAAAATTTGCGAAGGATTGCGTCCCAAGACAGAATAATTTCTAGCAAATGAACTGTTTCGCACTAGGTGTCTAATTATGCGTTTATTTTTCTTAGTTACTTTTTTTAATATCAATGAATCGTTTTAGAAAAAATATTTTTAGAGTTCTAGTCTGTCCAGGCATAGAATAAATACTTCTGCGGCTTGACTGGTCTTGTAAAGCTTTCCCGTTTATACCTATCTTTTTTGATAGGGACTTTTCCGATATAAAAATTAACCCTAGTAGTGGGAATTGGTTCAGGGTCTTCAAGTTATAACATTTACTGAGTAGGTAAGGTTACACATTTGCTTTTTGTCCGTGACTTTCTACTTATTTGACAAAAAAGTCTTGAAACGGAACTGATATTTTGCATGTTTGAGAAGGCTGATTTGATGCGATAGTAGATCGAGTGAAAAATATTGAAAGATTTTGCTTTCCAAAATGACACCGACCGCGCCGGCTGAATGAGAGTAATACAAACGATGTCTACATTGAATTAGGGGGCCACTTTCATAGTCCCCACAGTTACCTTCAACTTGGCGGCCGAATGATGTGCCTCTCCTAGAACATGTTATGTACCGTTGCAGTTCAAACATCGTCTTGCACATGTGTGATCTCGAAACTCGAAGGTTTAACTAATGGAATCAGGCGTTACATGGCGGAAATCCATCCTAAAATGATAATAAAAGGAGAGGAGGGGGAAGAGGAACCCGCCTCACACCCTCGATTCGTCAATCCTAACTTACAACCGTTAAGGATAACCCCAACTAATTGTATGGGAGGAATGACGAACCGAACTCCTCAGGAAAGGAATTTTGGATGTGGGATAGGAAAAATTACCTGTACCCTCCAGATTGTTGCTAATTAGCACTACTCCGCTTAACAATGTGACTAATTTGTCAACTCGAAGGTTTAATTAACTTCTCTAGGAGAGGCACATCATTCGGCCGCCAGACTTTATATCTATGGTTGAAGGTAACTGTGGGGACTATGAAAGTGGCAGTTCAAACATCGTCTTGGACATGCGCGATCTCGAAACTCGAATGTATGAACTAGGTACATACATATAGTTTTGACGTAGATAATATATTGTCATAAGTTGATGAGTAAATATCAATCATACAAATAAGCCGAACCGTAATAGTACGTCAATATTAATTCAACAACACGTACGATGTTTATGTAATTTCAAGAACTAGTTTTATTAATAGCTTTAAGTGCCGTCTACGCAGTACCCTAGTTACTAGTTACTTAACTTGAGTAGTAAAATATCGATCATAGTTAGGTTTATTTTCGCTTTTCCATTATTAAATGTAACGTCGGAAATGTTCAAATATACTTATAGGTGTTGCCATCGTTTGCACGCGTGCCTGTGAAGCCTGTGTTGTTTCAAAAACTGTTTATTTAATTCATCTATGTGGATGCAAAATGTAAGCCACATATTTGTAGTGATGCTCGTTCGCTCTAACTTTGCCGCTCGGCTCCATACTAAAGTCGAATTTTTGATTAGACGAAGTAAATTGACAGCAACTAATGTCACTTCTTCTTGTAGTGTTGCGTATTTTCTATGACGAAGTGACATTAGCTACTGTCAATTTACTTCGTCTAATTAACAATTCGGGTATACGCCTCTACGCCAGCGGCAAAGTTAGAGCGAACGGGTAGTACAATAAGTGTTTTTCGATATCTGCAAAGTATAAACATGTAAGCCAGACGGATTTTAATAAGTAGTGCTATTTTGCAAGAAGTGTTTCCATATCTGCAAACTATAAAACTCTGTCATCATCCACTAAGCTTATCTCAATTCCAACCCAGTTGAAGTCGGCTTTCCAGAAACAATAAAAAGTGGCAATTTCTCTAACCTCGTAGTGGCACAGTAGGCTTGTCCACGGAGAGTCCAGTAACAATGCCAGTTCTTCAGGAAGGTAGGAAAATACAAAACCGATAGTATAGTAATGAATTAAGATTATAATGTACTAGCTGACGCCCGCAGCTCCACCAGCGTTAAGTTTTGTTCTCGTTCCCGTTTCCCGTGGGAACTTATTCCCGGGATAGAAAGTAGCCTATGTGTTATTCTAGACCTATATCTACCCCTGTACCAATTTTTGCCAGATCCATTCAGCCGTTAGAGCGTGAAAGAGTAACAAACATCTACACATCCACACTCACAAACTTTCGCATTTATAATTAGTAAGAAGTAAGATAAGTAAACACACACTTATTATTGTGGGAGTACTCCAGCGTTAAATTACACCATGCATAACAAAAACCCACAGACGTATGTATATGAAACAAGCCGCCATAAAATATCAACCACAATATACTTAGTACGATCGTTATTCGTTATCACACGGACACAATCATACAATTACTGCACCCAAAGCCACAATTGGCTAAACATCATGAATGATACTAAACTCAATCATCATCATCATCATCTCAACCGATGGACGCCCTTTGTTTGACAAAGATCTCCCTGCCTTGGATTTCCCAAACGCCTATAGTAGAGGAAAGGAAGCATATTTGGAATACCACTTTGTTTAAGGGCTCTTCAAACTTTTGTGTGACAGCTAGATTCGTGAGACAATCTTAAAATGGTAGCAAAACTAGCTGTTTATCAGTCTTGAATGTATTAAAACAATTGAACATCATGAGTGGGTACAATTTCAAATTTAACACAAAATGTCTGAAATCTTGTTTGTATATCTGGTGCAGGTATTTTGGTATAGGGGTATTCCAATTTGTATTCATCATGCTTAGATAATAAATGTGACGCATGATACCAAACTATCTTAGAAGAACATGTAAGTATTTTGAAAAGTAGTCTTATCATGTAAACAAACTAACTCAAATCAGTGTCTACTCTGAGTTAGGTATTCCAATCTACCTGCACTAGACGATTGGGGTATTCCAACTTACCTTTACTATTATGAAATACGGAATATTCCAATTTGTCTTCACTTATACAAAATTATATTAATTAAGTTCTGAAATCAATCAATCAATCTGAAATTTTGTGGAATGACGTATTTTGACCTCCTAGTCACGAATATCTTAACGGAAATTTACGAAAACACACACACACACACACACACCCACTCACTCACTCACTCACCCCCCCCCCACACACACACACACACCCACACCCCCCCCCCCTTTTGCCAATATTCATTATGATATTCGTGATTAGGAGGTCAAAATACGTCATTACACAAAATTTCAGATTGATTGATTAATTTGGAATAGCAATGGTGAACATTAATTGGAATACCGAATTCCGAATAACCATCCCCTCATATATTCCAATTTAGCAACACGGCGTGATCCGACAGAAACTGAATTTGTAGGTTAATAAACGCGTATAACAACAAAATCTCATATAATTTATGCAATTCAATTGTTATCTAACAGATTAATTACAGTCGAAAAGAATAAAACACAGGATTACTCAAAAAAAACAGATTTAATCAAATACCTTATTTTTTTTCTAAAATGCGGCTTTCGGTTTCGTGTGTTTGGACGCCATATAAGAACAATGGCTGGCTCGCTGTCAAAACCTAACTATAAGTGACAGTGTGGGCTAAGAGTTAACGTTAATATAATGAAGATGGCACTGTTGGTTTTTATAATACCTCACTATTCCAAATTGCCAACAGTATTCCACATATGCTTCCTTTCCTCTATGGGGTTCTTCAAAAAGGGTATTAAAAGTTTCTTGCGGGGTCGGCATCGCAAGTAAAACGCCTTTGGTGTTGCAAATGTTCATAGTCTACGGTCACCTCGTGAATGTACTATGGTGATGGCGCCACGTTCTCTTAGCAATCGCCGTCGGTCCCCGCTGACATCCAGTTTGAGATCTCAAGGATCTGTTAAGAGTCATGGAATCATCCTTCCGAGAGCTTACCCTGGGCTCCCGACTGTAGGCATTAGGTAGAGAACGTGTGGCTTTTAGTCGGTAGGAGTCCGGCATAACATCCACGTAGGATTTTTCTCACGTAAAAAAACCTCAAGGATAGTGAATTAGACAGGAAATACTTACCTTACCCTCCAGATGCAGAAAAAAATAGAATATTTGATGAGTTTCCCTGAGCCCCTCTCTCATTCAATCCCTTCTTTTATTTTTATCCAATACAAATAACCTCTTTGCTTGTAATTGACTATTGACATCACCATAGGGAAATATTCTGGGCAAAGCTAGGCCTTATAACACAAGCCTTGAGCACTTTCCTTATCTCCGCACCACTATAAGGTTGACAGGAAAAAATAATCGAAAACTGAAATAATGGTGTACTTACTTATATTTTTTAAAGGAAAAGATCATTATCATACACCAGCCAAATGCGTGCCAGGCCACGCATAAAATGGGGTTCCGTTGCCATAATAAAACGTGAATTAAATGTTGTAATTTTATTTTCGAACGAAGTTTTCCAAGTTTTTTTTATACCACTAAGGTGGCAACTGGCAGACAAGCATACGACCCACCAGAAGGGCTGGTGGTCACCGCAGCAGGTCTATAAGAGCGCCAACAGCTCCAAATTATAGCGCCACTGCAGCGCTTCCTTACCAACTCTCTAACTCCTGAACCAACAAAGTTATTTAAGTCGTTAGTTCATCATAACATCTATATCTATACCAATATTATAAAGCTGAAGAGTTTGTTTGTTTGTTTGTATGGTTGAACGCTAGGATCTCAGGAACTATTGGTTGTATTTCAAAAATTCTTTTACAGTTCGATAGTCCATTTATTGAGGATGGCTATAGGCTATATAACATCACGCTAAGACGAATAGGGGCAAAGCAGCAATCAATAATGTTTTGAAAACGGGGAATATTTTTTATCGTCTGAGCTTCCGAGGCGTACGCTGCGTAAATAGTTAAAGATACGTAAAAAATGTGTATTACAATATTGTTTCTCTTAAAAAGTTCTAAAAAAAAGGTCCGCGGCAGCATGTCTATCTTTTAAGGTTCGCTCACAATAACCTAAATTGTTTGTTTCTTAAGGTTCGCTCACAATATTATAAAACTGAAGAGTTTGTTTGTCCTAGGATCTCAGAAACTACTGGTTGCATTTCGAAAATTATTTTACAGTTTAATAGTCCATTTATTGAGGATAGCCAATGGCGATAATAAATCACGCTAATACGAATAGGAGCGGAGCAGCCATAAATAATGTTTCGAGAACGGGGAAAATTTATTTCTTTTGAGAGCTTCCACTGCGTACGTTGCGTAAATGATTAAAGTTACGTGAAAATTTGTATCTCAAAAATGTTCCCCTTTAAAAGTTACAAAAAAATGTCGTCAACAGCATATGCTTATCTTTTAAGGTTCACTTACAATAACCCCTTTTAAAAAGTTTTGAAGTATGAGCGACGCGACGGGGGTAAACGTGGTCTGCAGTGGTAGCCAATCAACTGAACAATAAAAACCGGCCAAGTGCGAGTCGGACACACATGAGTTCCGTAGTTCCGTACCAAAAAAAGTACGGGTGGAAGTTAATGCAACGGGAAACATTATATCACTTTACATATTAATACTCTCTCTCTCTCTCTCTCTTTCTCGCTGAATGTGACGCAAACGAAGTTGTGCGGGTCAGCTATAATTTATTTAAGCGACGCGACGGGACTAGGCGCGACGAGAGTAAATGCGCCGGGAAACATTATATTACTCAAAATATTAATACCATACCTCTCTTTTACCATAACTCTCATGTGCCGCAAACGAAGTTGCGCGGGTCAGCTAGTTTAGATATAAGATATACGCCGCCGCGGCGCATGCGCACTCTACATTTAGCGAAGTAGGTACCTAAAAGCAGACCCCAGAATAAAAGCTTTGGCTAAAGTAAAGAAGACTCTGAATGAAGGAACTTTCTTTATGCCTTTATATCTTTATGTCCGAAATAAATGAATTATTTATTATTTATTTATTTATAATAGATGAAGGTCTACCTTGGAACTCGTAGCTCAAAAGACAAACTTCATAAGTAGGTACCTACCTATCATTTTATTCACCAAGGCTGTCTCTGATGCCTTTTGTAATTCTCTTAATTCTCTGCGTATCTGTAGATATAGTAAGTACATAATGTATGTACAAAATATTTGACCTCGCAATATTTTTTAAACTACATCCAATTAAAACAAAAATATATTTACAACCCATACTGTGGTTAATTACCGTGAAATCCAAATCCTAATTATTTCCTTTTAGTGCGTAATAAGAAAGTATGCAGAACAACTAAGAAAATGTGTTATTCAAATGGCTACATAGTTTGTCAAGATTTTCATTATGTCAGCAATTTTAATTTGAGAACTGTTACATAATATTATTATTATTTACAATAATACACAGAAAAAACACGCAGTCACGCCTATGTCATTTAACGTGTAAATATACATATATTATGTATATTTTGTTAGGCTTGCTTATTCGACATCGACGCTAATGGCGGATTTTATTTGATTCTTATACATTATTTTATTGTTATGAAATGTGAGCCGTATGCTTGTCTGTCATCTTAGTAGTATAAAAAAGAGATTCGATCGAACATAGTTTTCTAAACCGTGTTTTGAACCGTTAAAAAAGAGTTAATACAGTTTAATCTAATCAAATCAAAGAATATTTTCTAATATGAAGTTCTCCTCTAGATGAGTCTATTTAGAAATTCTATTCTATTTATTTTTGTACCCATTTTCGCAATTGAATAATTGAAAAGTATCCATTTTTGTCTGACCTTACACACAAGTATCTTACAGACCAAAGCATCTTTTAGAGCAAGTGTGCAATTATTATTTGTATGCTGTTTGTTTTCTGATCGATTGCAATGAAAGCAAAAACTGCAGAAAGTAATACCTAGGTCACAGTATAACCTTAGGTATATCTAGTAAAAAAACCGCGTCATAGCACGCGGTATTTTTTATGTGATAGGTCTTGGGTCAAACTTAAATTCTTACATTTGTTTGATTGAAATATTTTGTTGTCAAATATAATCAATTAAGTTAAGAATAATCATTATTTAGGTTTGATTTTCGTGAGATCATTATTCATTTACTTGCGATAGCCGACTTCCACGCAGGCAGAGCCATCAAGTAGTTTAGTAGATAAGAATTTTTGGTGCTCATTGGCTGTTACAAAATATTAACTAACATTTTTGTTATCAAAAACGCTAGTTAACAATTTGTTAGTCAGTATGGTAGCACCATTATTAAACTATGCTAGTTAAGGCTTACGAGTGTAGTGGGTAGAAAAATCTCCTAGTTTTTGAGTTCTAGTTCTTGAGTATTCTCCTAGTTTTTTACACGACGGAAACTGGTCACCGTAGCCTATAACTAGACGTTTGCAACACTGAATTCTCCTAAATGTACCTACAAAAATAATTATGTACCTAGGTACGACAGTACCTATACTTAAACCGTAAACTCAATTAAGTACTAGTACAATATTAAATAATACACTTACTGAAAATTGGTATTCTCCTAACCAAAAATACAAATCCGTGTTGATAATGATCGCCATGATTCCATTTCAGTTAAACGTAAATTTATTTGTTGTAAAAAAAAATAATTCTCTCGACTGCAGAACTCGGATCGAAACCATAACTTGAATTTAGGTAAGCGCCATCTATACGACATTTATTAAACTATGAACTAACTTAGAAGGAAACCATAACTTGAATTCTAATTTATTAGACTATGAAGAACTATTTCAAAAAAAAAAAATCAAGGTGTATGGCAGGCGAAGGTTTATATTATAACCACAAAAGCGCCTATCACTTCTTTTAGACTTTTAGAGGATGTTATTGTAGGTACTTCTTTCTTCATAAAAAACCGTATTAGGAATTCGGAGAAATTCCCGTTCCCTTGGTAATACAGGAATAAAATATATTCTATATTACCCAGCGAGAATGTAGCTTTCCAATGGTGAAAGATTTTTTTTTAAATTGGCACAGTAGTTTTTGAGTTTATTCATTACAAAAATACAAATTATTCCTTTTTTTTTAATTAATAATATGTAGATGTAGATAATAACCGATTGTTATTCGGTCGGTCGGTCTCACTTCAAATTTATTTAACGTAGTATTGTAACGAGAATGACTTTTATGAAATTTTGCGAGTTCGAGTTGAGATTCCAATATTATTTAGACTATAATTCAATTAGGTTGACTACTAAGCTACATTGTTTTTGCCCTTAGACCATATAACACGGGACTAGCCTTTGCGAACCACCGCATACGAAAATATTCTGCCAGTTTTCATACAAGTGAAGGGGGAAACACAAAGACATATAAAATTTCATTGCATTTAAAAATGTATTAATCGACAAACGCGTAATGGCTGTTGTGTGTTAATTGTTATTGTACAGTCAACTACAATGTAATGTACTAGTTTAATCATATAAAATGATGTACTGATGTACAGGCTTTTCATAAAGCCAAAAGACCAAATGGTCATGTGCAATGGCAGAAAACAATGCTTAAGTAAGGCGCATCCTGTGGTTAGATGATCTAAGTTTTTGCCACTCCTGTACAAATCGTTAGGCGGGCAAGTCCGCCCGCGTCCCCAGCTTCTCGTTAGTACAAGTTGGAAGTTACAGCATCGTAACTAGATGGAGCTGTGCAGTTTATTTTGGTGACGATATGGTTTCGTTACCGAGGATCCCATATGAAAATAATGTTCCACGTTTATAGACAGGATGCCTTCTACAGAATAATGTTCCGCCAAAAAATACATTAAACGAATTTTTGAAAGTGTCTCTAGGCTTTTTACACTTAGAGCATTAAAAGTAAACTTTAGGAGCTTGAGAATTGAAATTTGCCCAGATGTATGTATAACTGTTGCCGAAAACGAAAACAAAAAAAATATTAATTTTTATTATTCTTATCCCATACAACAATCGTGATTTTTTATCGAAGCCTTCGGGCGTGATTTTGGCTCACACTTTTTTATTAAATAAACTAGCTGACGCCCGCAGCTCCGCCTGTGTTAAGTTTTGTTCCTGTTCCCGCTTCCCGTGGGAACTTATTCCTGGGATAAAAAGAGGTCTATGTGTTATTCCAGACCTATATCTACCCCTGTATCAAATTTTAGCCAGATCTGATCAGCCCTTAGAGCCTGAAAGAGTAACAAAAATCCACACTCACAAACTTCCACATCTTACTTCTTACGTCTTACTAAATGCGAAAGTTTGTGAGTGTGGATGTTTGTTACTCTTTCACGCTCAAACCGCTGAACGGATCGGGCTGAAATTTGGTACAGAGATACACTATAGTCTGGAATAACACATAGGCTACTTTTTATCCCGGGAATAAGTTCCCACGGGAACAAATTTCACGCGGGCGAAGCTGCGGGCATCAGCTAGTTTATAGTATAAGTGAGATACTAGCTTTTGCCCGCGACCACAGATTACCACGACTTCGTTCGCGAGGTAATTTTAACTATTTACCAGTCGACTTTGACCTGTCCAATGCAGATGATATCTAGTAAAACATAGGTCAAGCTGTATTATCATTTCTGCTGAACCGATTTGGATGTAACATACAGCTATACAATTGTAATAGTACAATTACTATCAAGCTACTGAATTTTGCTCCAACCCCGAACAAACAAACAAACAGAGACGAAGAAATAAAATTATAGATTTGAACTCAGAAGTATAGTCGATTACAGTTATTTTTTAAATTTATCTTTGACTAGCTGTTCCCCGCGGCTTCGACCGCGTAGAAGTCGTTATCGCGTAAAATCATAACCCTTCTTTTGCGGAGTCGGATAAAAAGTAGCCTATGTCCTTCCCAGGGCTTCGAACTATCTCTGTATCAAATTTCATCTCAATCGCTCCAGCCGTTTAGGCGTGAAAGCGCAACAGACAGACAGACAGACAGAGTTACGTTCGCATTTATAATATTAGTAGGGATGTACCGTCACAGCAATTTTTACAATTTTATAATTGTAGAGATGATCAGGCAGGCAATTGTAACAACTGATAATGCCTATATCCTGCTAGTGCCCACTAGATGTTTCTTTGCAGCTAACCAAAATAACCGAGTTCTTTCCCTTTTCAGAGAACATCAAAAAGACCACGAGATGACTTGGTGTTTCTGGCGACGCCGGAGGTTGGTCGTGGCTCTCCTGGCATTCTTCGGCTTCTTCAACTGTTACGCGTTGAGAGTCAACCTGTCTGTTGCTGTAGTAGCCATGACCGAACCTGTGGAGACCAAACTCGCTAATGGAACCGTTGTTTTTGTAAGTATACGATGTATTCTTCTGGGACATCCTTCCGAGGGTAAGCCCTCGGAAGGATGCCTGGTAAGCCAGGGGCTCCCTATCGTAGGCTATTGAGGGTTACCTGAGGTTTTAAGTCGGTAAGAGTGCGGCATCCATGAAGGATTTTCCCTCACGTTAAAAAAAAATACGATGTTCTCGTATTGTATAAACTTGGGTGATAGCCTGAGAGGGACCAGGAACCCTTCCGAGGGCTTACCGGGAATTCTTGGCCGTAGGTAGTTGTAGCCTTGTAGCCCACCGTGTGGTTTTCTCTAAGGCATAAAATCCGAAACTACCGAACCAGAGTGCCCGACATATCTGTCTGAGTAAGCATTTTGAAGTAGCAGTGGGCTGGCTGCATCAGTAGAAGAATCGATGGTCGATGGAGCAAACGGAGCGGAGACCGCGTCCTGGAGATTTGAAAGTAAATTTGGGATTGGTCTTGGTGCAGCAGTGGACTGCTATAGGCTGATTTGATGTGTCCATTTTTTTACACAACTAAATGGAAGGGTAATAAACTTACCGTCCATGTATTTGTATGTTGCACCTTTGTGGCTTAAATAGGTAGGTACTGAGTCGATTTTGACAAAGTAGTAGTAGGTACCTAGCGCCTTCAAAAAGATGTCAAAACGTCATTCGGATCAACTGGCAGATTTTGACAACGGGAACGTTGCAACACTTGCAACTTTTTGCGTTGTGTAAGAATGTCTAAAATGTCCAATTCTAAAAGACGTACCAGAATTACATTTTCAGCATAATTTAATTAAGCACAGTTCTACTTTTTGCCAAGCTGTAAATCCTGTAGGTAGAATCTGATGTAATTATAACCTTAATTTATATTGCCAAGCGATCGATCCTTGGAATAAATTTAGAATGTAATTACATTCTATTTCTACATCTGAATGGATTTCATTCACATTCAGATTCAATCATTCTGTAATGTCGAATTCGTGAGTCGATTTGTAAGCGTTTACTACGAAGTTAGTCTTCGTTTGTAATAAGGAGCACACCGTTGAACGGTTTACATTAAATGTAACCTGTTAAAGCCCTTTTAGTGCCTGTACTGCACTGTAATTGCGTAGGTACCTACTCGTAGCAGCGGCAGCAGTAACTGGGCCTGTGAGACAACCGATCGTTACCAGTGGTTACGGCAAAGTTACGACCATTATGAAATGGGTTGCACTGCACAATACCACAAATTAGAGATAGTACAGATGGAAAGCTAAATACTAAATTCACTGAGGTTACGCACACATAGACAACTCATTCACAGACATGAGGTCAGGCGCACCTCAACCGACTTTACTGATTTGTGCGCGAGTGTGTGTAGCAGAGGGTAGGTGTGAAAAAAAAGTACATACACGAGGTTTCCATCTGTACTATCTCTAATTTGTGACCATACATATAGGAACAAAAAACCCGTTTCGTAGATCAATGGGTTGCACACATTGCGAGCTTCATTACGACCTGCTAACTAAATATTTCCTGCAATTCAGGTAGATTGCATTCTAAGAAAATAACTAGTAGACATCGACACAATGATTCTCCTGGGGTCATCCTTCCGAGGACTTACTCGGGACTCCCAATCGTAGGCATTAGGTACCTAAGAAACGTGGGGTTTTTAGTCGGTAAGAGTCCGGCATAGCATCCATGGCGGATTTTCCACACGTAAAAAAAAAGTGCGTGCGTGTAACCTTTACGCGCGATTGAGTAAATCTTTGCCATTGACGGCATTAAATGTTATACTAATATCATTCACGCCACATCAGAGATGTTTACTGTTCAAGACGCAAATTCGTCCCTGCGTCGAATACTGTTCTCACCTTTGGGATGACTCCGCAAGGTATTTACTAGACGCGCTTGACGCTATGCAGAGACGTGCTATCCGAATAATTGGTTGTCCTGAGGTGACGGGAGGCCTCGAACCGTTGGCGCAGCGAAGAACCATAGCGTCCTTGGCTGCCTTCTACCGAATGTATCACGGCGAATGTTCTGAAGAGCTCTCTAATAAGTTCTCTCTAATATTACAGCTAAATTAAAAATATTAAAATAGCTCAGTTGTGTCAGCACTGTGTAATAAAAATATTGTAGTTATAGAGCGATTTCTAACCATAAACCTGTACACCTATTTCAGGTTCCCGAGTTTGACTGGAGTCCCAGCGTCAAAGGTCTGGTGCTGAGCTCTTTCTTCTACGGATACCTGATCACCCAGCTTCCCGGCGGATGGCTTGCGGCTAAAATAGGAGGTAACAGGTTTGTTCCGTTTTGTAGAAGACATTCTTTGTACTTATAAAGTTTTTAAAGAGAATAAAAAAACATTTCTGCAATTTCTGTTGCTAAAATTTTCAATAAATGATAGACATGTTTTGATATTTGAGAAAGCGCCACTCTTATTGGCAGATTCCGTTCGTTTTCGGTTTTCTTCAGTGCTGAGAATCTCATTGGTGGATTCGGGAATCCGTCAATAAAAGACATCGACAAATTAATGTCAATCAACTTCTCTTTCGGGTCTTTAACATTTTTACGACTAATTGAGAAACCTACATATTATACACTAGCTGATGCCCGCAGCTTCGCTCGCGTAAAATTGGTTCCTGTTCCCGCTTCCCGTGGGAACTTATTCCCGGGATAAAAAGTAGCCTATGTGTTATTCCAGTATACAAAGTATCTGTGTACCAGCATTTCAGCCCGATCCGTTCATCCATTTGAGCGTGAAAGAGTAACAAACATCCACACTCACAAACTTTATAATATTAGTAAGAAGTAAGATACCAGTTCTTGAGACCAGAGACGCGAGGTAGAAATCTTTAGCATCAGACAGTTAAGAAATATCCAATTAACGGAAGGTAATAATGAAGGCTTATGTACCGTTATCAAAATCCATTTCCTCTTGTTTTTGTCACAAAGTATGTTTAGGAACCCAATAAAGATTTCAAAGTTTAAGCCAACTTAATTTACTTTGGCCGACTTATAAGTGAAGGGCTTTCTCGTCGCTTCGAACAGTAATACAGGGAAATTTAAACTTCTTAGCTGCTTTGGAAGTGTTTGTACCAACTCATCCGGCTAGTGCGGTACAGTAAGATGTAAGATCGATTGATCTACCTTAAAGAAACTGGGCGATACAGTGTGATAGACTGATTTGATTGACAGAATTTCAAGAGTTTTAATTCTACGAAGAGTTCATACCTACCTACAAGTATAATGAATTAAAACATTTTTAAAACATAAAGTGTACAGCGATCCTGAGGCTGTTCTAATTAGTTCAAACATACCTACATACTGTAATTTTCTGAGGAATAGAAATCGCACAGACTACTTCGTGCATCAGTCAGGTCCTGGTTCCCATGTCTTGAAAAAAATACCATTAAAATAAACCTCATTTCCGATGTATCGGACAACCTTTGAAGAATAGTCTTCTTCTCGAATTGTGTCAATGGTTTTTGTCTTTCTTTGGCGCCCCTGGTAACGGCTAGCACTCGGTAACGCAGAATCTAGTCGGCCAATCTTTTCAACACAATGATTCACCAATATGAAGTAGGTATAGTTAAAGCCTTTCATCACCCGTCCTGATGGGTCAGGAAGTGAACCACCCCGCTCATATCGACTGCCTCTGTGACGCGGTCGGTAGTGATACCGCCTGCGGCGCTGGAGGTCGTGGGTTCGATTCCCACCAGAGACAAATATTTGTGTGACCCATAAATGTTTGTCTCAAGAGTCTGGGTGTTTCTATGTATAATATGTATGTATTTAAAAAGTATATATAAGTATTAACCTCCGTGGTCTGATACCTATAACACAAGCAGGTTATTCCTAGCTTACTTTGGGATCAGATAGCGTTGTGTGAAATGTCCGTGAATATTTATTTATTTCCGTCGGAGCGCTACGATGCTACAGACGGACACACAGATCGCTCGTTTTTCGTTTTCTCGTTCTCGTTAAAAATTCTATGTATTACGTTCCAGGGTATTCGCCATAGGCATCGGTGCTACATCTCTGCTGACGCTATTCACGCCACCTCTAGCGCACACGAGTACCGCGCTGCTGATTGCTGTCAGAGTCATCGAGGGGCTGTTCGAAGTAATGCTTATTTACATACATAGTCACTCTAGTCTTTATCTCCGAAGAGGTAGGCAGAGACATAGTTTTTAACGTAGACGGTGAGCCTATAGCAGCCATGTTGAAATGGATGCGTAACAGAAGGAAAAGAAAAAAATACAAAAGAATAATACCAATCGGGCATCTGGTGCTCGGCAGTCAATACCGCGACCCGTTAGCTTCGCTCGCTCGCCTTCAAACGTGAATAGTGAGCATTCAAACCTAACCTATTTTTTTGAATTACCATCTTTTACGGTTCACAATTTTGCTAGTAATCTAATGCTGCGTCCACACTTGTAAACATATCAGGGTTCTTCAAGAGAAACGTGAAGAGGCACATCATAGGGCCACCAACTTGAGGACCACTGTCATAAGTCTTACGGACTGTGAGAGTGGCCCCCAATCGCTAGATGCGCCACAGCTTTCTATCAGGCTGGCGTCGTCAACTTGGCGAGCTAATATAAAAATGTTACAAATGTCGACGCAGTACAACGGTTTTTACAAATATACAGTGACAATTTCACCGTGTTCCAGGGAGTGACATACCCCTGTATCCACGCACTGTGGTCCCGCTGGGCGCCCAGTTCAGAACGCGCGCGACTCGCCACCTTCGCTTTCAGCGGGAGTTATGCCGGTACTGTGGTTTCTATGCCGGTGTGCTCATTGCTGGCGCATTATACTGGGTGGCCTGGTATATTCTATGTGTTTGGTAAGTTGGGGCTTTTTTTTCACTATTAAACGGTCACTAGAACAATAGTTCTTATGTTAAAGGTCCTATGCTAGATATAATATTTCTAGCTCCGCTTGAAGAACCCAGTGTCGTAATAGGAAGGAAACACAACACTTGTTTTCTGACCTTTCTGTATCTATCCTCTCCCATAATATTTTGTGAAGAAGATATTTAGATTCAATCAGTTAGGGGTGTAACTGCAAGGGCGTGGGGCGTGGGCGTAACAGCGCCAGGTCCTCGTAGTGGGTCTGGACGTGGACACTTTCGCTCGAGACCACGCATGGTGCGAGCCACGATCTCCAGCGGTAGTAAGTGGGACTGCGCCGCCTCTTTCTGCGAGCAGGTCATGCTCGTGAAGGAGGCGGCGGGCCGGGAACGGGAGAGAACTCTCCCACCCGAGTTCCGCAGTCGGCGCCCTTGACGTGTCTTCGCCGAAGACTATCAGCCTCCATGCCCGTGGGCCTGAGGACGGTGCGAGGGTTGCTCACTGTCCTTACAGAAGCAGGCCCATGACGGCAACGTGACGTGACAGATCCACGCACGCCCCCCCCTAAGAATCGGGATCACACCCGAAACCCCCCAAAGACGCAGGATGGCGAAGACTGTCTCGGTGGCGCATTCGTTAGTGTAACCACCTGCCGCGCCGAGGTCTTGGGTTCGATTCCCGGGTCGATCAAAATATTTGTGTGATCCTCACAAATCCACGAAACCCGCTCCATGACTGATCCGCGATGGCAAAACCATATTAACAGAATTCATTCTTAATCGTTTTGTTCTTGGGCTTAAATAATCATAAAGTGATCTTGATTAAATTCAGCAATACATAATACTAATGCAATATTTAATTTTATTCTTACAGGTATAATGGGGTTGGTGTGGACTACGATATGGTGGCTTGTAGTCAAGGAGTCACCTGAAAAAGACCCGCATATATCGCCTGCAGAACTCAAGTATATTCAGGTAATCTTTCTTTCATTCCCTTTTACCTATAGAGATAAACTTTTAAATTTTCCTAACTAAAACTTCTCACACAACATCATCATTCTAGCCCAAATTAAGCTAATATTTTGAACTTGTGCTATAAGATCTAGACCACTGATAAACATACTTACATAAATATTTCTAAATACATACATAATAGTATTATAGATAAATTACACTCGGACACAGAACAAATCAATGTGCTCATCACACAAAGTGATTTGTCCTGGGTGGGAATCCAACTCACGAACTCCGAGTCAGACACACTAACCACTGGACCACGAGGCCACTCATGTCCTTCACAATATCACTTTCATACATACAATAGACGGAATAATTCAAAATATCTTTCATCTATCGTGCTATCAAAATGTGGAACATTTCTCTCTTACAACTATGGTTCTCCGAGCGTTTCACGTTCTGACCGTCAATGTACTCACGGAGTAAGCACATTATAGTACCAGTGGATTGACTATTTTTGTAAACGGACCGACAGTCGATTGAGCAGACGATTTTTTCTTGAGAGGAGACAGCGACTAGGCAAGTGGACTGATGTCCTGGAAAAGGGCTAGGCATGGATGCGGAAGGTTTAGGGCCATGTATTGTGGCGTGAATTCAGAGAGACCTATGTCCAGCAGTGGACTGCTCCCGCGCGCGTTTAGGTCTGTTCCCCTTCTAGCATCCTAATGGAACGTATTGCAGAGATAGAAAGTAGACTATCCCAGTTATTACCAACCTATAATCTATACCAAAAATCGGTCAGATCTGTTCAGACGTTAAGAGCATAAAATACAAACATCATCATCCACACATCCATGAACACAAACTTTCACATCCCTACTAATATTAAAAATGCGAAAGTAACTCTGTCTGTCTGTCTATCTGTCTGTCTGTCTGTCTGTTACGCTTTCACCCCTAAATGGCTGGAGCGATTGAGATGAAATTTGGTATAGGGATAGTTCGGGGCCCTGAAAAGGGCATATGCTACTTTTTAACCGACTGTGCAAAAGGGGGTTATGATTTTACGCGATAACGACTTCTACGCAGTCGAAGCCGCGGGGAATAGCTAGTTTATAATAAAACTCGGATAAAAAAGTATTCACATTTTCGGAAGCATTTACTCCACATATACTGAACCAATTTTGGTAATCTTTTCCAGGACTCCCGAGGCACACAGGCAGTGGAAGGCTCAAAGATCCGTCACCCGTGGCGCGCCATGCTGACTTCAGCGCCCGTATGGGCCATCGTCATGGCTCACTTCAGCGAGAATTGGGGATTCTACACGCTGCTCACACTCCTGCCTACCTTCATGAAAGGTAACGCCTTATTAGGATTGGGTTCGCTAGAGGCGACGACAACACGTACCAACATATATGTGGCTACCCTGAGTTGTACCATAACCGCCAAATGTAGTGGTCCCAACCCAAATGGCTACTCTGAGGTGTACTATAACTGCCAAATGTAGTAGTCCCAAATGGCTACTCTGAGGTGTACCATAACTGCCAAATGTAGTAGTCCCAAGTGGCTGCCTTGAGGTGTACCATAACCGCCAAATGTAGTGGTCCCAAATGGCTACCCTGAGGTGTACCATAACGGCCAAATGTAGTGGCCCCATGTGGCTACCCTGAGGTCAACTGACGTGCATCATAACTGCCTAATGTAGTGGTTACAAGTGACTACCCTGAGGTGTACCATGCCTGCCAAATGTTGTGGTCCCAAGTGACTACCCTGAGCTGTACCACAACTGTCAAATGTAGTAATCCCAAGTGGCTGCCTTGAGGTGTACTATTACTGCTGAATGTAGTGGTCCCAAGTGGCTACCTTGCGGTGTACCATTACTGCTGCATGTAGTGGCCCCAAGTAGCTGCTCTGAAGTGCACCATAACTGCCAAATATAGTGGATCCAAGCGGCTACCTTGATGTGTATCATAACTGCCAAATGTAGTGGTCCCAAATAGCTACCCTCAGGTGTATTATAACTGCCAAATGTAGTGGTCCCAAATACAGACACAGACAAACATCACTATCTTTGGTTAGTTCATTATAGCACTGCATGTATCATTTTGTTAGATTAAACGAGTACATTTCATTGTAGTCTACTACCATAACTGTCAAATGTAGTAGTCCCAAGTTGCTACTCTGGGGGTGCCTACTATAGGAACTAATTTCGTCAGAATTTACTGTTAATCTATGAGTACTAAAATCTGACACATGGACGCCTGTGAAGTTACAAATACATACATCTGCCATTTATTAGAATTTACTTCTTAATCCACGATATACATACATGATGTTTGCCAAATTAAAATCGCTGAAAGGAAGAGTCACTTATTTCGATCAAATAAACGATATATGCACGATTACTGCTCGAAAAGTGACACCTGCAGAAGGCCTCACTATTGAATTTAGTATTTGCTTTCTGGGCCTCACTTTCTCGTTCGGTAAGCGTCATCTCCCTTTAGTTTTATAATCTGTGAGTAATAATTTATATTACAATATTTTTCAGATGTATTCAAATTCGAGACATCACAAACGGGCTGGCTATCTGCCACACCTTACCTCGCGATGGCGATTGTGCTTCAAGTGGCGGGACATATCGCCGACTGGCTGCTGAAGAAAGGTCTTATGACTAGGACCAATATTAGAAAACTGTTCAACTGTGGGGCGTTCTTGTGTCAGGTAAATCTGTTTTTTTTATATTCTCAAGCTGTTTTACACCGATGCGATGGGTACAGGGTACAGCACATAGCACCATTTTTTTTGCACATAATAGGTGTGCCTATTGTCGTGTTGAAATGGACAAGCGCAGGTGATGATGATCCGCTGTTGAAATTCTTGCCCAAATAGACTCAACGACTGTAATGTTACTGACGGCTTAAAGTGTCATCTGAAGCACTAAAATGCTCATAAACGAAATGTCAAAAAGTGGTCTCGAAATTTTTTTTTATCATCATCAGAATTTTGTAAAGTTCTGCATCAATAAATAGAGCTTAAATTTTGACACGTTCAAATTAATGTTATATCTGTTTAATCTCGGGAACCAGTTCCAGGAGAAAATAAGTACGGATTAACTACACGGGTGTAAAGCTGCGGTAATCAACTAGTTATAGTATGAAACACTAATAGGCTAATAATGTTCTTATAACAAATTTCAGACAATATTCATGGTAGCGGCCGCATATTCGTCGACAGTAACCGGATGTTTGGTGTTCCTAACGATAGCTGTCGGTCTTGGTGGCTTCGCCTGGTCGGGTTTCAGGTAACTATCCAATTTTCATCTATACCCAGCAGTAAGGAGGAAGTGAATGGGCAAATTGGTCGAACCAATCAAAAATAGTTTGAAAAAGTCAGGTCAAAAGTAGTCTTAACCGGCGACCTTGTTTGAAAACACTTTTGAAAGGAGAAGAAATTAAAGTTGTGTGCCAGAGTCGTAGCATAAGGAAAGTCATAGTCTATACTTACTCAGATGGAAGACAAGCATGATGATATGCATTTACGTACCCAACAGTAGGTTGCAATCACTATTCTCATGAATTGAGAGTTGTTTTTTGTAAGAGGTCCCCGCTACACCTCCGGGGTCTTCGTTAGTGACCATGATACTTTCAATACCTATTATGTTTTTCATTGTTAAGATCCCATAGCACCAGCTTATATTAACTTAGTTTGGTCTAGATCAGGGGTTCCCAACCTGGGCGCCGCAGGAACTCCAGAGGGGCGCCGCGGGGCTATACGCGGCGCCCCTCTCTCCGCGTACGTAAAAAAAAATGAAAGATAATAAAAAAATAAATAGAGCGCGAAAAGAATAGCCCGTCAAGTTTCATGCCAATTCTTCTCAAGCGGGCCGAGTTCCTAACTGGTGGTATTCATGAACGTGTCGCTAGTGGCTGTGTATGTGTGTGAAATAAATGTATTTTGGAGTTAGTTTGACTCGTCGCTCGTTTGCCGAGTCGCGGTCTCCGTTTTAAAAACTTCTACGTTGTGTCTGAGCATGGTAAGAGGCGAAAAACAAGGAATAATAAATTAATAATTCTTTATTTGCAACTGGTTGCAGTCGTTATCGCAGTTGCGATAACGGCCGGAGGGCTCCTTTCACCCAAGGAAATCGGCTGAGCCCTCACCGCGTTGACTATTTTGAAGTGTCTTAGTTGAGAGAGGTGGTGATCAGATCGATCTTATAGGAGTGGCTGGAGATGAGCCATGGCAATCTCTTCTACCGGTTGTCACGGAAAATTAGCGGCCACGGATGCTTTGGTAAGTATCTGTGGCGAAGGACGCAGCGAGGACACAGCGCTCCATACATAGGTGGAGTGCACAGCGTGGGCGCCAGCTCCTAGTGACAAGTCTTGACGTGGACACTATCTCGCCGGTGACTCCGGTGCGAGCCAAGATTTCCAACCGGAGTAATTTGTGAGAGAACTCTCCCGTTCCCGCCCCGCTTTGAACTTTGAACCCGAGTTCCGCAGTCAGCGGCTTGAGCGCCGCCGACGTGTTTTCGCCGAAGACTATCGGCCTCCATGACCGGGGGACTAAGGACGGGGTGGGGGCTGCTTACCGTCCTTAAAGAAGCAGGCGCAAGACGACAGCATGATGTAAAAGTTTATCTCACGACACGTGACCCAGAAAGCCAGAGTACACCCGAAAACCCAAAGACGCGGGGAAGTAAGGTGAACCAAACGAAGTAAAGTAGATGAGGTCGAGTTGGAAGCCACGGTCTGTCGGGAATCTTAGGACATCTTTCCGAGGGTTTATCCGGGGCTTCCAACCGTTGGTAGTGGTAGAGCACCGTGTGATTTGAATCGGTAAGAGTTCGGCACACCATGAAGGATTTCCACACGTAAAAAAGAAGACAGTTTCCTTAGGGGACGCCGGCTCCGCCTGTTTTTCCGGATTAAGCTTGCATTATGACTTGGCCGAGACGCCATGGTACAAGAAAGTGGCTTGTGCGGAGGATACATTTGAAAAACTGCGGCATTGAGGCGATTGCTAGTCTCTGGGGGGGGGGGGGGGGGGGTGATTTCACGTGATGTGATAGGGAGCCGTGAAAAATTTCAAGACTTCAAGGGGCGCCGCGGCCTCAGAAAGGTTGGGAGCCCCTGGTCTAGATGGTTCTGTTGGTTAAGTAATCTTGAAACTTAATATCATGTTAGAACACGCTGCCAACTACGAGTACCAAGACTGAGGCTAGATGGCGCTTATCTCAACATTATTTATTTTATTTATTTATTTATTTACTCTTGAAGGAAGCTTACGGACTAATAACATTTATAGGTAACATTATACATTATCATTTCACCAACAACAAGCTCCCATTGATAGAAACATTATAAGAAATTTGGTTATGATAAGCATACAAGCAGTGATGTAAATCACAGGTTTAAGTACAGAACCAGGTAAATGTAGGCAACCAAATGTAAATGTAAATGTACACGCCACAGTTTGAGCACCGAACCACAGACACACTCATCTTTTTTCGAAGAACTGTTTGGCCAACAGGTGCTTCACAGCGGTAGCCTTAGTACAAAACAAATCCACATTTAATGACTGTGGAAGCTCATTAAAATTACGTGCGCTTCGTAATAGGAAAGAGTTACTTCTGTAGTTGGTAGAGGCAAAAGGTATATCCAGCACCGGTCGACACCGAAGACTTTTTTGATTAACTCGCAAACTTATCTTTTCCAATAATTCAGCATTGTTTATTGTACCATTTGCAATGTTACCTAAATAACAAATGTCACTTATATAACGCCTATTTTCCAACGGTAAAAAGTGATACCGCCTACAACGGTCGTAGTAGTCTATCGAGAATTGCCGAGTTTTAAAATCTAAATATCTTAGGAATTTCCTTTGAATGCTTTCAATGCGTGATTTATAAATTTCGTATTGAGGATTCCATACGGGTGAGGCATACTCTAAGTGACTGCGTACAAAAGAACAATATAGTACTTTGACTGGCTTAATTGATGTGAAGGAAGCAGTAGCTCGTATTATAAAGCCTAGGGCTTTGGACGCCTTAGTCACGATTTGGTCTATTTGTTGATCATATATTAACTTGCTGTCCTGTATGATACCAAGATCCCTAACGCTACTTAGACTGTTAATAGTTTGGTTGCATAGCTTATATCCCACACCTATTGATGATTTTTGGCGTGTAAACGTTAGCTGATAACATTTTGCTAAATTAAGCTCAAGTTTATTGATATTACAGTAAGCTTCAAATCTATCAAGATCAGCTTGCAGCTCGTGAGTATCATGTATGTTCCTTACTACCTTATGAATCTTCATGTCATCCGCGTATAGTAAAATATAAGAGTGTTTGAAACAACTCTTTATATCCGCAATGAATAGTAAGAACAAAAGTGGTCCTAGTATTGAGCCCTGCGGCACTCCTGATGGGACAGAACTCCAACAGGATGTGTAACCCTGAAGAACTACAGCGTGGGTCCGGTTTTCTACATAAGATGAAAGCCACCTGTAAAGATCTCCATGAATTCCAGCAGCCATCAGTTTCCGCAGTAACAGTCCATGATTTATTCTGTCGAAACATTTTTTATAGTCGGTATAGATGACGTCCACCTGAGCCCCACGCTCCATATTATCTGACACGAATTCATGTGATAGAATGAGATTTGATGTGGTGGAGCGATTTCTTATAAAACCGTGTTGTTCGTCACCAAAACCACACTCAACTGCTGCGTACACGGCCGTATATACTACTTTCTCAAGAACTTTCGAAAAAAGGCATATTTTTGAGATGGGGCGATAGTTTATGACTTCGGCTTTGTTGCCCTTTTTTAGCACGGGGGTGACAAAAGCCGATTTCCAAATACTTGGAACTATACCTTCCGATAAAGACCTTTTGTATAAAATACATATAGGTTCTAAAAGACTATCGGCACAGTTGACAATAAATACAGGTGGTATTAGGTCTGGACCACCGGATTTAGAGATATCAAGAGTTTTAAGTAGTTTCAGTACTTGAGAAGGTGACACTTCAACTGTACCAATAGAAGCTACACTCTCCACACCACAAGTCTGCTGTAACACACAATCATAATCACGGTCTGGCACTTGAAAAGTTGAGTTGAAAAAAGTAGAAAATAAGTTGCTGATATCTTCACCTGTAGTTGCAACTATGTCACGGTAATGCATTGCATTAGGAAACGGACCTGTATCGCGCCTACTCTTTACGTAAGTCCAGAAAGACTTTGGGTTGTTTACGATGGACTCTTCTATTTTTGCCATATATTCTTGAAAACATGATTTTTCTAATAATTTAGCCCTAGTGCGAAGTATGGAGAATGAGTGATAATCAGAAATATTACCATAATTTTTTAATTTTCGATTAAATTTATATTTTTCTTTTAGTGTCTTTATTAAAGCAGAATTATACCACGGTGGGTGTGTTAAATTTTTTATTGATTTTATCGGAATAAAACTGTCCCTGATTGTATACAATTTTTTATAAAATTTTGAAACAGAGTTCTCTAACGTATCTTCTGACAAAAATTCTTTCCAATTTATTCGGTCTAGTTCAGCTTTAATAGATACGTAGTCTCCACGCGAATAAATATATTTGTTTACATTTTTTTCTGAGAGCGTATGTATCTCAACAAAACCTACCTTTATAACAACAGGTGTATGCTGTACATCGATTGGTACCAAAGGATCCGTGTTACATTCGGTCACCGACACTGAATCGTTACAAAAAACTAAGTCCAATAATCTACCTATGGAATTTCGCACCCCATTATATTGTGACAGGTATGAGGTTTTGGTAGTATCCAAAAAATTTTCAATATGCGGACAACATATATTATGGGGAACCATTTCGTCACTGCCAGGATATGCATTCAACCACTCCACTTTGTTAGAAAAATTAAAATCTCCTAAAATCATAAATTTATCAAGCGGGTGTGCGAGAATTAAACTGTTCATATTATCTGTAAAATTATTCAATTGAGTGTTATATGGATTTCCTTTGTTTTCTGTACAAAGATACACTACACAAAAATGCAAATGATAAGTTACGTTCGGCCTAGATTTTTTCAAAACAAGTGTGACCCAGATATCTTCCGCTGAGCTACGCCAATCCTGACGCTCAAAAGCGATAAATTCCTTTTTAACCGCAATTAACACACCCCCACCACGTTCCTGTTCAGTGCGCGAGTAGTTTCGATCACGCCTCCAAACAAAATATCGTCCATCAAACAACTCACTGGAATGAATATGCTCCAATAGCCATGTCTCCGTAATCACGACCACATCATACGAGTTTATACATATGTTACGATAAAAATCTATTGTTTTTGTACGCAGACCACGAACGTTTTGGTAATACAAATTTATTTCACTAGCCATTCCCACCAGATAAACCATAATAGTATAGATTGCAATAATAAGAAAAAACCAAGCAAAATATTCTCGAACACGGTAAAAAGTTCCTATAATTGCGATCCATTAAGTAGGTAGATCTAAAAAGTAGGCACAGTAATGCACAGTGTACAACAAAAAGCAAGTTTAAAATTTGCATTATGAAGTTCTTTTGTATAGAAACAATAGATGTAAACCGGTACGGAGACAATAACAGCCTGCCCATAAAAGATATTCGTAAGGTAATGCAGTGATGTAAAAAGAACCCTAAGCTATACGGCGCTAAGTTATAATTGGTTTGGCATGAAAGTATAAAATAAATGTTAGTATTTTTTAATTTGTAAAGACGAACTGTGTTTCTACAGAGATATATTAGGAAAACGTAGTGTGCACACTGCGGTCTACGGTTCTCAAACTGTTGCGTGTTGTGTATACCACTAAAAGATACAATAATGCAAGTGAAATAAATCGTTTTACAAATATGTACACCCATAAGTAAATACTTAATTACACAATTTTCTTGAGATCCTGTTCTGATCTTACCAGAACAACGGGTGACGTATCTGTTTTGCGCACATGAATTTTTGCATATTTCACCCATACATAACGAAAATTTCCTTCCGCTGCTGCTTTTTTAGTTTTCGATAGTAAAATCTTGTTATTGACGGTAAGGTGGTCGTTAATGTATATCCTTTGGTTGCCAGTAAGACCAATATGATTGGCTATAATAGGTGAGTTTTTAAATTCATACCTGGATGCTGCTACAAAGTCTTCTTTCACGTATCGGTTGCAGAAACTAACCACTATGGATTTTGTACGCTCTTTTTCACGTGTTGGTACCCTGGAGATATAATTTATCTGACCTTTTGTGATAGGATGGTTTATCTTTGCCCCCAACATGGAGACGAGGTCGAAGAGATTTTCGTTGTTCGTTTGCGGTACCCCCTTTATCTCAACATTATTCAAGCGCGACCATTGCTCTTTGGTGTTATTTTCTTCTTCGAGTTGGTAAAGGCGATTCTGCAGTTGATCGACCATAGTCTGTTTTTTCTCCACACTTGTAAGGCGCTGCTCCATTTTGCTGATCTTGGTACTGAATTCATTGGCCACATCATCGAACCGCTTATTAAGAGAAGACTTTAGGTCCGCAAATTCGCTTCTCATTGCAACTATTTCTTCCTTTAAAGCTTCCAGGGCAGTAAATCGCGCCGACAGTGACTGAATCTCCCGCAGGATAGACGTCTCCGTAGTTGGTGTTAGCGGTCTCGGCGAACCAGCAACTTGTTTACAGGTACCGCACCTCCAAGTCAGCTTTCTGTCCCCCAGCTTTCTGTAGCCAGCCTCGGTTATGCCCGCGCAGTGGAAATGCAGTATTTTACTGCAGACAGTGCAAAGCACTCCCTCAGAAAGCAACTCGCTGCAGGAACCACACTCACGCGTATCCATAATGCAATAAAATGAATTTGGTGATAGGAATAAAAATAAAATTGACTGTAAATATTATGATGAATTTTGAGAAACAGTGGATTGAATTTAAACGAGACGAACACGACTGCCTGCAATAGCTCATTAACCGAGAGTGAGTCTCATACAAACATAGTCAAGATAACTGTTTAATATTGTAATTTAAATGATAACTATGTGTTTTATGTTATATCGACCCCTAAAATTATTAATTGGAATTGTAAATAACTGTTAAGTTAGTTTTGCTTAATATTGTGTAGGTTCTAGGTTCTAGGTTTACACGGGCTGGTTTCCGCAACTCGACGTCATTTAATGCGCCTATTTTGCGTGTAATATTGTGTAATTAAATGGTATTGTCTAATTAGCAGCTTCTGGGGGAGAAGGTATAAATTGGCAGGTGAGATTATTGTGAGGTCTCTTTGTCACAGATTGCTTAGCTAGGGGGTAACTCTGCCCATATAAATGCAGCTGTACATTTTCCAAGCAGTGTTTTATTTGATTTCTGAAGTGCACCTATTTAACACTTCAGAAGTGGGATAAACAATTTGCCATATTTACTAAGTTTTCCTTTGTCAAATTGCAGCGTGAATCACCTCGACTTAGCGCCGCCTCACGCCAGCGTGTTGATGGGACTATCCAACACCGTGGCTACGCTGCCCGGCATCATCAGTCCAACGCTGTCCAGTGCCATCGTCACCGACAAGGTACAGTACAATCTTATAATGATGGGTTTACGTGTGGAATTTCTCATAGATACTGCATACGACCAAGAGACCCTTAAAGGTTAACAAAACTACGAACCTACTCCAGACTTTTTGAAGCACTTGTGGTCCCGCGGACTCAGTGTTCTGTAAACGATCACTGCAGTAAGCAACAGTTACTATGGCCGGTTATGGATAGGTGACCACCACGTGATCACTTTGTGACGTTTCCGTGCTTCGGAAAGCACGCTAAGCAGTTGGTCCTGGTTGTCAGTAAAATGATAGTCGTTAAGCCAAGTTGAAGACCTTATGCGCGGCTTGAAAAATTTCAACTGCGGGTCGTCACAACCTGCGCCCAGGTCGGCAGCGTGTGTGTAGCGCCTCTGGTGTTGCAAACGTCTATAGGCTACGGTAACCAACCATCTGGATGGCCTTAAGCTTATCTGCCACCTAAGTAGTATAAAAAAAGCATTGCTGTTTTTCTCATACAAACTTGCATGATTCTAAGTTTAATTTTGAGCGGTAGGTTAATAATATTACCAGGCGAGCATGGATGGAAAAACATAATGCAATTCTTTCTCAAGGGTTACCATAATTTGATCAATTCAGGGGAGATTTACTGTTTTCTACTCCTTTTTTTACCAAACCTCCTTGCACTTATAACTCTTTTAAAAATAGAATACTTACTTTATTCTAATACGTTCTTTTTTCAAAATTTCAGACGGCGGAACAATGGCGAATAGTATTCTTCATGTCCAGCGCCATCTATCTAGTTGGCGCTGTAGTTTATGGTCTGTTTTGTTCCGCGGAACGCCAACCTTGGGTTGTAGAAATTGAGTCTGAGGCTAGTTTTGACACAGATGGCGCTTCCGTCACTACTGCTAGAGGCTATGATAATAAAGGGATGGATCAGAACTCGGAAATGTAAATAGAAATAATTTAGTGTTTAATAGTTTAAAGTTAATAGGTATATGTTTATCTGAATTCTCAATGTACAGGAAGGAATTGTGTTTGTGACTATTGTACGTTTGTATCTTTCTGTGGCGACCGGCGACACGCTAGATGTCGCCACGACTTTCCATAGGCGAGTGTCGTCATTTTGGTGAATTAAATATGTATGTAAGTAAATATAGAGGGAGATACCAGTCACCCCAGACTCAAGTCATTTTAGGAAAGATGAATTTTTAGGATCGATAGTATAGTATAAACTTAAAAACAAATGGATACTTGCTAAGCTGAAAGGGCTGTTTTGAAGGTAGCTGGTATAAAAAAAAGCAATTGCTATGATTAGAATTGGGACGTGACTGGGACCTTGGACCAATAAAAAAGAAACCATTGCACCTTAAGGTGAACATATCAAAATGTCTGTAAGGCGTCTCCTTGTACATTTTCGTCAAACCGCAGTGCTCTGTGTTGAAGTTATGTAATGACATCCTGCTATGTAAGTGACTCTGTGGTAACTCGTTAATGGCTGAATCGATTTGGATTCATTTTGTTCATTTAAAAGCAGGACTTCTAGCGGTGATTAGACATATTTTATCCAAATCGGTTCAGCCGTTTACTATAATTTTAATGTTTTGTGTTATCCATGAATTTAGATCTTATTAAATATACAGATTTGCTTTTATGTTTTACATGAATGTGATAATGTTTAGTGTTAAGTAGATTATGATCTGTAACTGAAATTATATTATTTTATAAGTCTATGTGAATCGTGATAGTGAATATAGTTTAGTTTTATATAAATAATCCATTTTATATAAATGATTATAATATAATATATTAACTAGCAATTAACGTATATTATACGTTAATCGCTAGCGATGGTTGTATTCAAATCTGGACTCTAATGTAGTAGCATAAGGTACATGTTGCAGTGTATGTGATTTTGGAATTGGTTAAAAAATGTTCTATGGTACAAATGTGTGTCTACTCGTAATATACTATATTGTATATAAGGTCCATTAAATACTAGCGCTGTATCAGAGTATACATTTGTATCCTTTTATTGTAACACCGAAAATTATTAATGATCAGTAGAATTGTTCAACATATTTCTACTAGAGTCGATCTTTAGAATACCCCTCCAAGCACACTATGTCACTCGTACTGCTCCTCACATTGCCGTGAATATCGCCCTACCAGCCACACACTCCCCAACTCGCGATGTTCATTGCATTTTCTCTGACTCGTAATAGCGCTCCGCCGACTGGCGTTACAAATCCGACAAATAAATTATCTTCTACGGAACTACTCGTACTGGGAACAAAAGTCTCACTAGTTCCACCCCGAAACTTCGAAAATAATTAAAAAACTGGATCGAAGGGCAGTACTCACGGCATGATGAGTGACGCAACCACACTACGTCTCTGCCCATTTCCATCGCTTCTCGTCGAGTGTGTGGCTGGTCCAACATATTTTCTACTTACACCCTTTGAAAAGTAACGCAGCCACACTCCCCTGGGCGAGGCGCAGTGGCGGCTGTGGGTCTGTTGGGAGTCCTGGGACATCCTTCCGAGGGCTTACCCGGGGCTCACAACCATACTGGCGACTGTTGGGCGTTACGTGAGGTTTTTTAGTCGGTAGGAGTCCGGCATAACATCTATGAGGATTTTCCCTCACGTTAAACAAAAAAAACCGGCCAAGTGCGAGTTGGACTCGCTCATGAAGGGTTTCGTAGCAGCAAGTAACATAATATAAAAGTTCTTATAGTTTGTTGTAACTTTGATTGATGTTTTAACACGTTCGCAGTGTTAGTCATTTTTCTAACCGAAAATTGCGGTTTATGACGTATTAAAAAAACTACTAGCTCTATCTAGTTCAATCTAATTTTCGTTGGTAGTTTTTATGATAATGTACATCATATATTTTTTTTAGACTTATCATTCTCTTAGTTTAGAAGTTAGAGGGGGGGGACACACATTTTTTCACTTTGGAAGTGTCTCTTGCGCAAACTATTCACTTAAGGAAAAAATGATTTTAGGAACCTCAATAGCATTTTTAAAGACCTATCTATAGATACCCCACACGTATAGGTTTGATGAAAAAAATAATTTTGAGTTTCAGTTCTGAGTATGGGGACCCCCAAAATTTAAAGCTTTTTTTCTAGTTTTATATAAGAATCTTAATGCGGTTCACAGAATACATCTACTTACCAAGTTTCAATAGCATAGGCCTTATAGTTTCGGAGAAAAGTGACTGTGACACACGGACGGACAGACAGACAGACAGACAGACAGACATGACGAATCTATAAGGGTTCCGTTTTTGCCATTTGGCTACGAAACCCTAAAAAAACGCAGCCACACTACATCTCTCCCCATTTCCATCGCTTCTCGTCGAGTGTGTCCAACATATTTTCTACTTACACCCTTTGAAAATCTCGTTGTTAAACTGGAACTTCTATTTTGACTGGACATTTCAGCTGGAAACTTGGAACACTCTGCCAGCACACGTGTTTTTCTCTGACTACAACTACGGGCTCTTCAAGCGGAGCGTGAAGGGTACATCATTGATCCGCCAGCTTGAAAGCCATTGTTTATTAACCTGCCTTGCGGACTGTCAGAGTGAACCTCAACTCACATTTAGTCGCCATGGCTTTCCATCAGACAGGCAGCGTCATTTTGACGTACTACCTTACAAGAAATCTCTTATACTCTATAAAATATAGCTTGATCTCTGTGACAGTGTTACAAACGTAAACAAGAATAGACTTTATGACAACGGCATAAAGCTTTAGTGGTTGAAATGCAGAAAAAGAGAACACAGCGGTGCAAACTGTAATTAACAACTTTATGCCTTTGAAATAAAGTCAGTTTTGTTTACGTTTGTAAAACTGTCACTGTATATTTTACAGATGAGAAATGGCGGATTCTATGACATTTACTACAGCGCCATCTATCAACCAGTAGTGTAAAATCATTAACGCACTTACAGTTTGTATGTAGTAGCTGTTGTAAACATTACCAAAAATAGTTTTTATTTCTACGGCATTATAATTTTTGTGCTTGAAATGAGAGAGTGAAAACACATAGACCCAAACTATAATACCTGACAACTTATGCCGTTGGAATAAAGTCTATTTTTGTTTGCGTTAATACGACTACCATACGAATCAAGCTAATATTTTTTACAGACTAGACTGCTTAAGTAGCAGTACGACATGAGTCACACATCTCAAGCAAAAACCGTCTGTCCGTGTTAATCTTAACAAAAAATGGTTGATTTTTGATACTATGATCAAAGATGAGGTGCTATTTTCTTTAGATTTGTGAAATGTGCAGTGTGTAAGCAGCCTTAGAAAAAAAACTATTTTCTCAATTTAAAGACCAACTACACAACTGTGCCAACCGAATTTCAAATCTGACTATATAGGCATAAGAATGAATTTGCTTTGTACTTATAAATTTGTATATATTGTGTTTCGCTTTGAATGTTGATGTATTTTCATAGTAAGTGTACTGAGAATATGAATATTATTTTGTATATTTTGATGTGAGATCAATTAAAATTATGAATATTGATATTTACTGCGTTTTATTTAACTAATCATCATTATAAGTTGATATTTCAAACAGAGTTCGGTGATCGTGTATGAAAATATTAGTGAAAGTAGAAAAAACCTCTCCATCTACCACTGATCTACCCAATAGGCGTGATATTTATGTATGTTTGTGACAGCTGTAAATTGCTCTATGACTCCCTAAATTAATACCGAAGCCTACCGAGACTCTGCGTAGTTGATAATAATCTTTACAACTGTTGGAAAGTAAACACACAGGCCATGTAACATGAAGGGATCTCCCGTACTCGTTTTGTATTCTCCTTTCCCAAGCTCTATTCTATCTCTATATCAAATTTTCATCAGAATCTGTTCAGCGGGTCAGGCGTGAAAGCATAACAGACGGTCAATATTAGAAGCTGCTAACATGCTATGGGATGATTGTGATGTACCTTAACAGCTGCTTCTGGGACATCCTTCCGAGGGTTTACCCGGGGCCCTCAACCGTTGGTTGTTGGTCATTACGTGAGGTTATTTAGAGTAGACCGGCATCCATTAAGGATTTTCCCTCACGTTAAAAAAACCCTCAACACCTGGTAAAAGTACTTGACATATAAAATCAGAGACCTTTTCCTCAGCATTCCATGGATTCACCGTGAGGGCGCCGGGTTCGAAGCGTGGTACTTACAAAAGGAAGCACTGTCCGGTGTCTGGGACTTGCGACCCATTTGAGTTGGTTTAGGGTTGCCAACTCACGACTCAACTCAATCACCGTAATTGTATAGAACTGTCTTTAAAAAAAATTCTACTGGCAGTTCTCAAGTTATGGAGTTCGTGTATTACCAAAGATAATAAATACTCGTAATAGTATTACGTGTAGATCGGCACCCTGCCGCGCCACAGCTGTCATTATAGTTGACGGACGTGTTGAGGGAACATTTGCTTAGCGTTATTGGTCACACGCACACATTCAAGCTGGAGTTTCCGCCCTGTGGTATTACCCAGAAGAGTCATATGGGTGGCTTAAAGATTTCAATAGACGGTCATCACACCCTGCGCGGTCAGCAGCGCGTGTGTAGAGCCCCTTTTGTGGCAAGCGTCTATAGGCGACGGTAATCATCAGGTGGGCCGTAAGCTGGTCTGCCCGCCACCTTAGTAGTATATAATGTGTTGACGTTTGGCAAAACAATTTGTAACGCGCGTATAGTGCGCGTATTTTAGGGTCGGCAGCGCGAGTGTGGCGCCTCTGGTGTTGCAAACGTTCATAGGCTGCGGTGACCACCAGTCCTTCTGGTGGGCCGTATGCTTGTCTGCCACCTTAGTGGTATAAAAAAAAGAAGTGGTAAGGAACGATAGGGGTTCAGGTACACGGGTTATTGTCAGGTACACAGGTATTCAGGTACAGGGGTTCATGTACTCACAGGTTCAGGTCATTGTGTAAAGACTTCGCTTTAGTTTTCCCGAACGTCTGCAGTATGAGATTCTTCACTTTTGGTGTTGCAAACAAATATCTACCCTAACCACTTCCTATCAAGTGGGCCATATGCATCTTTGCCATCTTAGTGATATACCTACCTACATCAATAACAGTTTATTAACCAGAAAACGTCCAAACATGCATAATAATTCGAAACCATTGATACCTTACAAAAAAGGCTTTTTGTATGTCAATGTTGGAAACGGTATGCACATAACGATACGACTGTCGGATTAAATTGTTACATGACAATAAGATAGATAAGTGTTTCTTGAAATAAAAAAACCATTAGTATCGGTTCAATGGTTTATTAAAGACAGAACAGAAAGTAGGTAGGTAAGTACTTCAAGTTAAATAGAAAACCTCATTTTTGTAGGTCGGTTAAACTTATATTTTCGATCAGATAACGAAATCTTAATAGCGCCATCTACCGGTACTTGTGGGAGATAAGGAAATATTTAGTTCGAAAACATCGAAAAATTAATCTAAGCAAATAAATTAACCACGGTAAGGAATTTTCTCAAAATATAAAAATAATTTAAAGCTTCTCACATACATTTTGACTTTATAATTTTCTCTTCTTTCATTCCATAGTAAATCAAATGAATTAAGTATGGAGACTAATCAATACTTCCGAGATATTATTACTTTTAATTGTACTAAATAACTTCTGCAATTAATATTTAACTCTAAATTAATTGGCAATTTATTTCCTAACTACATAGGTAAGTTTTTATGTGCATTAAAGTGGAAAACATTGTTTAAAAATCGCTAACACATTTTATGCACTTATTTCTTTTTTTAATAAATCATGTTCTTTTTTGAATAACCTATAAAATATTGCGAAATATCACTTAAATATTTTTTTTGTAATAGAACATAATAATTATAATTATTTTACCTGTACAGCCAATGTATAGATTTAAAGTAATTAAAAGAGCTGCGAATATTCGAACCACGCTACGTCACAACCGCCGGCCGTTGTTTGTCGGCAAAAATATAAAGACTGCCGCCACTTTGAGTAGCCGCTTTCTCTTCGTTCATTTCGTTGGCGACGTTCAATCGAAAAGCTGATTATTTGTGACTCAAATTTAAATCAAGATGGCAGATCTGGGAAAAAGCATGACACGGAAACTCCTCGACCTGATGCAGGAGACAGGGTACCCGCTCGTCCAGCACAACGGACAGAGGAGGTTCGGGCCTCCCCCGAACTGGGTTGGACCTACGCCACCGAAAGGCTGCGAAGTGTTCATCGGGAAACTCCCACGAGAAATCTTCGAAGACGAGCTGGTTCCTATATTCTCCAAAATGGGTAAAATATATGAAATGCGCCTGATGATGGACTTTTCAGGCTCCAACAGAGGGTACGCTTTCGTCACGTATTCTTCGAGAGCTGAAGCCTACAGGGCTGTGAAGGAACTGAACGGATACGAAATACGACCAAGGCGCCACATCGGCGTTGTGAAATCTGTTGACAACTGTCGCCTCTTCGTCGGCAATATTCCGAAGACCAAGACCAAAGAGGAGGTTTTGGAGGAGCTGTCGAAGAGAGTGGCTGGTATAGTGGATATCATCCTGTACAAGAATTGCTACGACAAGCGATTGAACAGAGGCTTTGCGTTCGTGGAGTTCACGTCTCATAGAGCAGCGGCGATGGCACGGCGAGAGCTCGTCCCTGGCTGCGTGAAGATCTGGGACCAAGAGGTGATGGTGGACTGGGCTGAACCGGAGCCGGACGTCGACGATGATCAGATGAGAAAGGTAAATACTTTTTTCTTTTAAATGCTCTGCAGCTTTGCCCATACGAAATATTTGATCCTGATCCATGGTCTTGGCTCTCTACACATATTGAATATGCTATGCGTTGATTCCCGCACATTGAGTATGGTGTTTGCAATATTATTTTATTAAATACTAGCTGTGTCTACCCCCTACCTACTCACCCCGGCTATGCCCTTACACTTTCATAAGAATTGGCAATTTACCCCCTTAGATTGTGAAGTGTGTACTGTACTATGGTGGGTTACCATCAAAATGTAAGTTTCTAAGCTCTAGGGCTTTGTCTATGCATGTAGACTGCGAGATTCCCCTGCTGGTTGGCAGTTCCTGTATTTGAGAAAGGCTTAATCTATTATTTATTATTTTCTTGTGGGGGACGCCGGCCATGCCGAGCGGACGATCCGACCGCCTGTTCTGCTGCCCATTTCGTCCACCGCTCTGGGATCAGGTTGGGTATCCCAGCATCCTCACGGCGCCCCGTTAAATCTTCCAGTGTCCTTGCAGAATCGAACTATCTGATCCACCTTTAGAAGTTCCAGATCCTCTGTGTTCAGTCTGTCCGTTCCCATAGTCTCCCATCTGCTTAGAGAGTACATGGGGCACTCAGCCAGTAGGTGGAGACTGGTCTCTTCTTCCTCCAAGCATTCCGGGCATATGGGATCGTCTTTGACTCCTATTACTGTCAGGTGCCTGTTCAGGCGACAGTGCCCCGTGATTATCTCTATAACCAGTCTCATGTTTGCTCTGGTCAGTTTGACCAGTTGGCTGGTTCTTTTCGCATCCAAGCCTTTGATGAAGATCTTTGACTGTCTCATTCCAGTCGACGATCTCCATCGGCGGTTGGTTTCTACTGTTATGCTCCTGCTGATTACTCCCTTGGTGATTTTGTGAGCTATGGGAATCCCAGGCTCAGGTCCCACCAAGTTTTCCTCTGCTCCCTTTCGGGCTAGACAGTCTGCTGTTTCGTTGCCCGGGACTCCTGCGTGCCCGGGCACCCAGGCTAGACTCACTTGAGTACTTTCCGCCAGCCTGTCGAGTGACTCTCTGCACTCTTTGACAAACAAGGCATAATCTAAATCCCCAGACATCTGAACAGTTTTTCACTACATAAAACCATTATGCGAAATCTTAATTTTCTGCCGTTGCAATTTTTTTTTCATGTACTAGCAAGGGCTTAAAATTTATAAACATATTCCCAGATGTGGTCTCAGGTGTTCCAAAGAGATCTTGTAGCAATCTTGTTTATAATGCATGGGATTTTGTATCACATAAACAAATTTGTCATTTAATATGGGCGATCTGTTTATACATTGGATCCAATTAACAAGTCATTAGGTTTTGTCAATAAGTGCTGGTTGCCACATAATGGTTTTACAAACTGTGCCTAACGGTAAAGTCAAATTTTGGGGCCATTGCTGCCTTTTTTTTTTCAAGAAGTTGAAGACTAACCTGCCCGAATTACGTATTCCAAGAATTTTTTAGCAGGTATTTATGAAGTGCTCTGAAAGCATCTGCTGCGCAATCCATGTACTAAAATTACTCTAGCAATTGTGTACCTCCAACTCTGAAACAAGTACCTAACTATGGGACATTAAAAGATAACAATGGTAGATAGGTACTGTTTATTCTAAAAAATAATTCTGCGGTAGCGAGATAAAGAACCTCCCGACTGCCTCGGTGACATAGTCTGTACTGTAACTGCCTGCCGCGCTTTAGGTCCTGGGTTTGATTCCTGGGTTGGTCCAAATATTTGTGTTCCATATTATTTCAACCAACCCAGGTAGGACCATCGGAGTTTGGGTGTTTTCTATGTATAATATGTATGTTTAAAAATATATAGGTATGTTTATTAGTTGTCTAGATCCCATGGCACAAGATTATGAGCTTAATTTGGACTAGATGTGTGAGATTGTCCACGAATATTTATTTTTCTTTCTTTTTCAATGTTTGCTGTTAGGTTTTAGAATATACTTAATTTCAATTCTTTTTAATAATATTGTGATAGGAGGCAATTAACTGAACTCTTAGGTACAAATAAATAACAGGTCAGTGTGTGGTAGTCAGTATCTGTGAGACTTCTCTAAGCCAACACGGCTCAAGAGATGTGTCAACACTTTGTACAGTATGTCATTCCTGGATAGTAGTACTAGTAAATTGTATATCCCCTGCAACTTTGCAGGTCAAGGTGCTCTATGTAAGGAACTTTCAAATCAAGACTACACCTGAAACGATCCAGGGTGTCTTTGAATCTGCAATCCATAGTCAAGTGGAACGAGTAAAGAAAATCTATGACTACGCCTTTATACACTTCTATCAGCGTGAACATGCCGAAATGGCTATGAAGAAACTACAAAATGCTGAGATTGATGGAAGTGTGGTTGAAATCAGATGGGCTAAACCAGTGGTACGCGAGATTTACCGCATACAAAAAATGAACAGAGGCAATGCAAAGTTCAACAACAGTTTCAATTTGTCACAAACCTTGTTGCTTTATAAACAACAGTTGGAGAAGAATGAATACATAGGATCTTCAAAGGATGATGAAGGCATCGGTTCTGGATGTGCTGGGGAGTCTACTTGTGGGTCCCCATCAAATGGAGGCTCTCCGAGCTATGCAAACAGTGCTAAAGAACATTACCCATTGGCTCCAGCTAAGCTTGATTCAATGTGTAAAAGGTAATTTTTTTTTCTACCCTCTGTTTAATTAGTTTTGGATATGTCCCTTTAGTTGACAATGTTTTCTCTTTCATATGCTTTGCTATAAAATAAAATATTCTTTTTCAAGGTACATGTGGGCTCCGCCAGTATACAACTATCAGAAGTACATGGACCCCACTGGCACAGAAGCTTGGATAGCAAGAGTAGAGCTACCTAGTGTGGGGGCACCTCTTCTTACCATACCTCGTCACCTCGGACCTTTGGCGACACGACCATGCGCCTCTATGCAACAGGCACATGTTGAAGCTGCGGAATATGCTTTGCAGATCATAAAGGTATGGACTGAATTATTCTTGCTCTGCTTTTTTTTTCTTATATACCCTAAAACCCTAACAAATTCATTGGCTCTTTTTGGTAGCTTATACCTGCAACATAAATCCATATTAGAATTTGTTTAAATGCGCTGCAAGCGACTGTTCTGCTGCAAGTGATTGCTTTTATTGCTATGTGTAATTTTAACTCTGCTGTGCGAGTAGAGTATACTGTGTTAACCTTTAAAAGTATGGCAATTCAGTGTGAAATAAATATTTTTGGACATTCTCGCACTTCTAGCTATTGTATATTGGATGTCACTACAGTTTTTATTTCCAATTGACTTGTTATTTCTTTACTATCTCTGTACATACTCTAAATTAATATAATTAGGGATTGAATTGCAAATTCCCTGAGAAAATGTCGTTTTTTTTTTCACCCAATCTGCTATAAAAGCATTTGTAAACGTTTTTAATGCCACTAGGGTGGCACACAATCTTCTGGTCTACCTGATCAAAAAGTGTGGTCTGCGGACATTGTCATAACTTCAGGTGCTACACTCACGCCCAGTCCACCCTGCAAACTTCTTTGGTTGATTGAAACTATTGAAGTAGAGTAGAATATCAAAGATAACAAAAATTAATAGTTCAATCTCGGTCATAAAGAATCCTGGGTGAATTCCACAGAAGGCATTGAGACAGAATAACAACTTTGTTTCTTTCGTTTCAGGTTCTGAAAGCGGAGTTTATTCAACAATCCCTACCATTGCCGCCGCCACCGCCGACAACTCTCCAACCAATCTGCCCCACTGTCATGTCTCCAATGCCAAGTTGCATGAACTTGCCTTACGACTACATGACTGGACCAACATTGTATTCTCAACGGCAACCGACTATGCCTCTCGCCATGCCACTGTGGCGAAATGTTTGAATTGGTTTATTTGAGGAAATGTACCTATCACCAATTTTCTCCTCGTTTACTGGGCTAAATTGAGGTTCAAATTGTTTTTAGGTACCTGTTGTTTGGAAACTGTTTTTTTTTATTGAAGTTGCTAGTGTTGCTACTACTACTTTTGAAAAATGACAAAATTCAGATGGTCCAATTTGATAATTGGCTGTTTGAATTTTTTAAGTGGGTACGTACTTTAACTAACGAATGTGATACTAATCAACAAAACTGTATTTTAGGTTAAGACTTGCATACGGCTTTGTAACTTTATTTTGACTTATTTGTTTATATTTTGACCTTTTTTTAGTTTATACACTATTTGGTATTCTTGTTGACGAAGATTGAAACGTTTTGTTATTTTCTTTTCTAATGCATACCTACCTAAGTATCTACTTTGTTTACATATAGACAAATTTTATTTTCATTCCTACCGATTTCACTGAATACCTAGGTATGTAAAACATTGCAAATGCAATGATAATTTTTTGTGGTTGTTGTTTATTAAAGTTATTTATCTAAGTAAGTTTTGACTCTGTCTAAGAATTAATGATACTGCACTAATCCTTTATTTTCTGATTTTGAATTTACTCCTTTAATTGTTACTAGTTTATAATTATATCATATTCTCGTGGTTTTGGGCTTTAAATTTACCTTGTGTAAAGCCGCCCATTCAGTGCTTCCTTGTGCTTATATCGTAATATATTCAGAGAGAATGCACTGCCGAGAATCATCCAGAAGTGTCAAACTTCTCTATATTAAAATAAGTAAATGTATTTTTAATATTTCGCATTTTCTTTCAAATCTGCACCTCTTCAAACTGTTCCACACTCTGGGGTCAAACCCTCAAAACGTGTAGGTATATAAGTGTCGGAATCCTGCACCCACCTACCTAGCTGTAGAAGTTGAAACAGAGTGGTTACGTAACGTTAGCAGTCGCTCACATCGCGATAATTCGACGTCCTAGCTAGGTGCATAAACGCACAACTCGTGTTCTGCGTTGACAACAAGCATACGGGTGGACGACTGAACGTGCCTAACCTGAGATCTGCGCGGCGCTAGGGTCTTTGCACGTGATTTATGAGATTGCGGTGTTATGGTGGATCCACACTGGCCTGAGGCATGCGCCGGCAACCGTGCCGCCGCGCCGGCCGTCCACACAGGCCGGCTTTGTGGATCCACCAAAGCGGAGATGTGTGCTATGCGAAAAGAGATGTGCGGTGTGTTGTTGCGTCTCAGCACGCATTCTGTCGGCGGGGCTCTGTGGTTTGCTGGCGGGCGAAAGGTGGGAGGGTGACATCGCTCACATCTCTCGTCGCTGCGCGTCATCCACGTGCACTTCGCTTCCATCGCGCCGTACAAATATTCTACATCTCCGCATAGCTATCTCCACTGAAGCTAAACGGAGAAGATGTATCAATAACGCATTTCTATGATGTCCGTATGGATTGAGCGATTTAAAAAGGAAGCTCTCCCCCTTATTTAGTAGGGAAGTAAATAATTTTGTAGGCCGAATCCTGAAATTTGTATTAAAATATGTCTAAAGTTATATCAATGTGAATGTGGCTCCTCAATCCAAACATCTGAATTGAGGAGCCACCTGAAACACCGAAAATATTTCATGTATGTTTTTGAAAATGTTATATCATTTAGTAGCAATTGTGTATAGTGTCTACTAAAAATCTGAGCCCAGTACTGTTTATATTCAAGAATATAAAATACTTTTAATGTGGCTCCTCAATCTATACCTACACAAGAGAGCGTGAATTGCCATGAAAGTTATTGGTCAATTTATATTCCACTCAGACATTTAGTAGTGTGTTCGTATTTGTAGCATAATATATGGACAAAGTAGTAGAACTGAGTGAATTTAACAATTAACGCATTTCATTTGGCTCCTCAATCAAGACGTCTGCATAATAAATAATCGACTGTACCTACGACCTACCTGAGATCAAAACTCTTACGTAGTATTGTATTCTCTTTGATCAAAACGGAATAAAATATCAGAGACACCAACCAAAGCAGCACTCATAGGGGGACTACTGCAATACCAACATACAGAAAACGATCTGTCAGAGGCTTAGATCATCTAACCACAGGATGCGCCTTACTTAAGCATTGTTTTCTGCCATTGCACATGACCATTTGGTCTTTTGGCTTTATGAAAAGCCTGTACATCAGTACATCATTTTATATGATTAAACTAGTACATTACATTGTAGTTGACTGTACAATAACAATTAACACACAACAGCCATTACGCGTTTGTCGATTAATACATTTTTAAATGCAATGAAATTTTATGTCTTTTTGTTTCCCCCTTCACTTGTATGAAAACTGGCAGAATATTTTTGTATGCGGTGGTTCGCAAAGGCTAGTCCCGTGTTATATGGTCTAAGGTCAGAGGTAAATAAACTGAAGGGACTTTAGGATCGGTGATATTGCAGAAAACAATTATCAACTTTTGTGTGCACGCAAAAAGCTGCCAATTTTATTTAGTTTTTGGTAATGGCAAACTTTATCGGTGTCATAAACGCAAGGAAAATACTTCTAACTGGAATGCTTACGAACGAAATCACAAAATCAAATTAAAATTGAACTTTATTTTCAATACTATTCGGTTTATATTGCATTACTTCATGTCAGAGGTAAAAAACGTTCCCGAGCAGGACAACGACCTAAGGGGATTCTTCTCTTTCTTGCAACGCTGTGTGTTGTAAGTGGTAATAAAAAGAAACAGACGGTAGTTTTTATGACCAGTAGTAGACCAGATCAGAGGTAACAGTTTTCATACGTGCTGGTCAATACGCGTTAATGTTTATTATAATAATTAATGTTTTAACTTCAAAATTCTATTATTTCAATATTTCATACATTATTGGTGTTACTTAAAATAAATTTATTTGAAAAATAATAACTATTGGTAGTAACTCATAAATTACGCATGGCAACTCTGAAGATTCATTGTGGTGCCAACACGGTACGTTCTAGATCGGACCACAGATTACTAATGTGCGTGTGAACTGAGGGACCAAACTGGGAATTCGGAAAATAAATTACCAAGGATTTAGTAGTAGATTAGAAACAATTGTAGAACGAATCTTGGAATTTGTAAAAAAATGTATCAAAAACTACAGCCCTTTATATGTGGTCCCTCAGTTCTCACAGACTATTTAGCCAGATCTCGGAAATTATCCTTAAAATGAAGGTAATGTGATTACACACATTTAGTATAGAATGAGTAAGGTTCATTTACTAAATAACAGGTCCCAAAGCATTAAAGAAAAAACAAAAACAACGTCTAAACTGAGGTCCCTCAGTCCACACTAATAATATATATATTTCAGTGAAAATTACTGAATCAAATCCCCAAATTTTCAAGCTATGGTTAGAGTGAAAGTCTTTAAACATTTTCTAAAAAAGAAATGGAGCAAAATATTGGCGCAATTTCAAGATAATGAGTATTAAAACTGGTCCCTCAATCCACACGTCCATTATCATATTGCGTGTGCTAACTGTTTGACCAAAAGAATATCAGAAACTCAAGTGGATGTACCTTTTAGTAAAAAGTTTCTACTAAATAATCGAAAACTTAAATTGTTTATTAATTACCTTTAAGCTGAGATAATCATTCCTTATTAACCCTAAGAAAATACACCGAGTAGTGTGACCACAAAATGAAACAAAATGTATACAGTTTTCAATGTCTTTTATGATACTTCGTATAATATAGCATTAGACAGAACTAAATAAAGGTTGCATGGTACATTTTTAGGCTCGACCGAGACAGGTATTTCGTTCTCGGCCGAGACCGAGACCGAGACCGAGAATAAAATGAAATCTCGACCGAGACCGAGAACTGAGACCGAGAATAGGCAAAAAGTGAAAAAGTCATGAAATTGCGCTAATTTGTAAAATTATAGTTTATTTGAGAGTGTAATGAAATGAATATTTCCACGGGATATTTTAATACGGACTCTATATTTTCTGACCAACCTTCTTTTATTGAAAATTGGAGAGGAGAAGGTAAAATGGATAAAGCGAAAATAAACTCTAATATTAAATTGTTGAAAAATGGTAACTTGTGTCGTTCTGTATTTCTAAATAATAATAATGTCAGTCTCAAAAATACTTGTGGTTTCGATTCTATTTTGTATTTTTTGAGTGTAGGATTTCATCAAAATGAGAGTATTCGAGACATTATGGCCACTTCTGACAAAGATTTAATTCCACAATATATAAAATGTCTCTGCGATATTGAGTGTACAGACGATGATATTTATATAATGAGAGCATAAATTGCTTCACAATATTTTAGCCCAACACATGAGAAAGGAAATCATGTTATCTATGATTGTCAGTGTAATATCTCATACATATTTGAACACATACTTTTGAGATATTTTTCCAGTGCAATTTTCACAAAACAGTGTTTAAACGCATCCTGCCAATCAAATCAAATCAAAAGAGACGTTGCATTTTTGCCATTAAATATAAGTTTTATTGAAGTATTTGGTATTAGTATTTTAGAAGAGGCTATTAACATTGACGAAGAAAACAGGAACTGTGTTACTTGTAATGACCAAGTTAGTTATAATTACGAGTTGTCAAAAATAATATCGTTTGATTTAAATGGCATCGAAAAAGATTATCTAACTAATGTCCCTGTTACCATAACAGTAAAGAACAGAACCTACAAAATTATAGGAGCATCTGAATTCGTTCCAACATTTATCCCAGGCGGTCTTGGCCATTACCGATGTCACTGTTTTATGAATGAGCGTTTCTTTTGCTATGACGACCAACAGTTGAAAATTATTGAAAGTACAGACCAACAAATATTCTTACATTCAGTAAGCTACATCCAAATTTTACCTATATAAAAATATTTTAATCAATGATTTGTTGATTTTATTATTTACATTTACAATTAATACACATTTGCTCCATTTATCATAATATTAAAAAATGTACCATGCAACCTTTATTTAGTTCTGTCTAATGCTATAATTATACGAAGTATCATAAAAGACATTGAAAACTATACATTTTGTTTCATTTTGTGGTCACACTACTCGGTGTATTTTCTTAGGGTTAATAATGAATGATTATCTCAGCTTAAAGGTAATTAATAAACAATTTAAGTTTTCTATTATTTAGTAGAAACTTTTTACTAAAAGGTACACCCACTTGAGTTTCTGATATTCCTTTGGTCAAACAGTTAGCACACGCAATATGATAATGGACGTGTGGATTGAGGGACCAGTTTTAATACTCATTATCTTGAAATGGCGCCAATATTTTGCTCCATTTCTTTTTTAGAAAATGTTTAAAGACTTTCACTCTAACCATAGCTGGAAAATTTGGGGATTTGATTCAGTAATTTTCACTGAAATATATATATTATTAGTGTGGACTGAGGGACCACAGTTTGGACGTTGTTTTTGTTTTTTCTTTAATGCTTTGGGACCTGTTATTTAGTAAATGAACCTTACTCATTCTATACTAAATGTGTGTAATCACATTACCTTCATTTTAAGGATAATTTCCGAGATCTGGCTAAATAGTCTGTGAGAACTGAGGGACCACATATAAAGGGCTGTAGTTTTTGATAATTTTTTTTACAAATTCCAAGATTCGTTCTACAATTGTTTCTAATCTACTACTAAATCCTTGGTAATTTATTTTCCGAATTCCCAGTTTGGTCCCTCAGTTCACACGCACATGATTACTAAATAGTTACTACGTAACAGATACATCACTCCCATACAAAAGCGCCAATACCTACGCTATATTAGCCTACAAAATTTTAATAATAATACCTGCTGCTCAGAACGATAAGAATTGCACCTTAAACACGCGCTCATAGCGTCGAGACTGTGTTGCCCGCTGTGCGAGTGACGTCATCGTAAGAATGCGGTAGGGTTGAACCTATAATGATTGTTGTAATAAAACAAATGTTACGAATCAACCATGTTTTAATACGCTTTTATTAGGTCGACGTGTATGTAACTAATAATGTAATTGAATGTAAGGAAAAAAATTATGAATGGTTTAAAAAACCCTAAAAGAACACGCTTTTATAAATGCACGTAAAAACCAAAAATAAATTATGAATCACAGTAGGTAGGTATACCTATATATTTATATTGTTTATCTTATTCCTACCAAGAACTAAAATATCAAAGAAATCTAAAATTAACTGACATTACCTTTAGCGTAAGTACAGATAGTTCAACTCATCAGTGCGCGCGGCGCTATGTGTGCGTGCGCTAGTAATTATACAGCTTTTATTTGTGTGGCAGTGACGCGGCCGTCTTCACAGAGTACATTTGTATATTATAAGATAGAGACGTAACTCGACTTATTGACGACACCAGCGGTGCCAAGCAGTCTTTGCAGGAAACTCTCAGCGTGACCGCGAAATAAAAGTCATATTGAACAAAAAGCATACAGCGTCATCTACCACGTTTTGAAGGCAACTCTTACGTTATAATGAAACGAAATTAAATATCATGACAAGTCTCAATGTAACTGCAACGTTGACGTCCTGTGTAAGTTGGTTACATTATAATTCATTACACAGTGTTCTAAGTGATAATACCATAGGTACAGTCGTTAAAGAAAATGTCTAGTTCTTCACGGAGAAAATGTTTAAGAAGTCAGATAAATATTTTTGATGTGTCAATTCCATGTAAATAATATTTTTTATCACTATATAAATATTATTATAAAACAAAGTCCCCGCCGCGTCTGTCTGTTCACGATAAACTTTAAAACTACTGCATTGATTTTCATGCTGAGATCACCAATGATAATTGAGAACGGTTTGCGTATATAATTTGTTGAGTTTGTTTGACATTGACTAAAATATAACAATATTAGTTGGAGATGTAGGAAAAAAATAAGATGTCTGGGAGCTTATAACGAAAACGCTGCCTTAACCCTTCGAGGCATAACAAAATAATGTATGGTAGAATTGTGTAACTTTTAAAGGCCTACAGAATAGTCAGAAAATGATAGAGCCCAAATTCTAATGCAAAAAAAAAATAGAAATGCAGAGATGGTCGACAGAAGAAAACATTGCTTTACAGCAAATATGACAAAAATTTTACTGTTTGACATCTCTATACATCTAAAAAATGTGATTGTGATTGAAGTAAAACTTCTGTGCCATTGATGGCATCAAATGATATATTAATATCATTCATTCGAATTTTGAATAGCGGAAACTCCGTCAGAAAAAATATCTGAGTTACTCCCTAGGTCACTTCTAAAGAAGTCTTACTTCAAAAAACTGTTGAGGGTCGAGAGTCTGTACATGGAAGATAATTTGAAAATTGTAATTGTAGGGCGTTCTCTAATCGATACTGAAGCCGAAAATGTAATCAAAAATTTTCATATCTGTCTGTCTGTATTCTGAATAAGTTTCACGCTAAAACTACTCAATTGATTTAAATGCAACTTGGTACAATCTGAGCTTATGATCCGAAGAAGGTTCTGGGATACTTTTGATCCCGATATTTTGCGCGTTTCCTTTGTCAGAGGGCAGGGCAGTTTTACACGCTGCTTGATGAGTCTGATGAAAAAATACCTCTCCTTTCGTACACCTTATGTGACGTAAACAAAGTTGCAAGGGTCAGCTAGTTTATTATAAGATTTATGACATACTTCAGCCATGTGGCTTAAAAGTTCTTCGGCTACCACCGTATCATCCTGAACTAAACTCAATCGAAAATGTAGGGGGAATTGAAAAAAAATTTTTTTTAATATTTTATTTTAGTAAAACAAGTGTTTTTGTATTTTGTACTTCACTGTACCTCTTGTCACGCACACGAAGTCACTGTGTTTGTACGAGGTTTACCCACACATAGGGCCGCGCGCACAGATGAGTTGAACTTACTATACCGGCTATTCACCTATCCCACCCGGCCATCCTACCTTACTATGTTACACACACATACATATCACGCGTTGCTCACGCGTTGATCTCCTAAGGGGAAGCAATATTAGATGCCCACATTTCATTTTTTATAGTTTGTCCGAAGTAATAGGTGGTGAGCAGACAGGTTGTGATTGTGACCGTCTGCTGTTTAAATTTTTCAAACCGCCTAAAAAGGCCTCTAACTTGGCTGACTGCTATTTTATTGGCAACCGGGACCAACGGCTTAACGTGCCTTCCGAAGCACGGAAACGTTGAAATAAAGGTCACAAAGTGGTCGCATGAATGGTCACCCATCCAAGAACTGGCCATAGTGAAAGTTGCTTACTACAGTGAACGATTACCCTACACGGAGTCCGTGGGGCCACGAGCGCTTCGACTACCTATAAAACCTATTTTCCTATAAATTCAATAAAACATTGAATTGCCTATAAAAAACAACACTATTATAATACCTGACTCAAATAAGTTCTTAATTAACGATTTACATACTTATCATCTACCTACTTATGTTCAAACAAATAAATGGTGAAAACATTTATATTGTAAGAACTCTGTAACTTGAAACTTGTAAGAAATATAACTCAGCTTTCTTCGTCTTTCGGCAATTTAAAAAAACCGGCCAAGTGCGAGTTGGACTCGCCCATGAAGGGTTTCGTAGCAGCAAGTAACATAAAGTAAAAGTTCGTTGTAACTTTGATTGATGTTTTAACACGTTCGCAGTGGTAGTGATTTATCTAACCGAAAATTGCGGTTTATGACGTAGATATTAAAAAAAACTACCAGCTCTATCTCGTTCAAACCAATTTTCGTTTATAGTTTTTATGGCAATGTACATCATATATTTTTTTCAGATTTATCATTCTCTTAGTTTAGAAGTTAGAGGGGGAGGGACACACATTTTTCCACTTTGGAAGTGGCTCTTGCGCAAACTATTCACTTTAGAAAAAATGGTTTTAGGAATTTCAATAGCATTTTTGAAGACCTATCCATAAATACCCCACACGCATGGGTTTGATGAAAAAAAAATTTGAATTTCAGTTCTGAGTATGGGGACCCCCAAAATTTACAGCTTTTTTTCTAGTTTTATATAAGAATCTTAATGCGGTTTACATAATACATCTAGTTACCAAGTTTCAATAGCATAGGCCTTATAGTTTCGGAGAAAAGTGGCTGTGACACACGGACGGACAGATAGACATGACGAATCTATAAGGGTTCCGTTTTTGCCATTTGGCTACGAAACCCTAAAAACGACAAATTTTCTTTTGTTTTTGTACTATTACACCCATCCACTGCACAATAATTACGTGGTTTCGGCATTTCGAAGCGTAAGCGCGGGAAACGTGCGGTGCGGTGCGATGCGAGCGCTCAGTCGGGCGTTCGGCAGCCCTCTGCCAGTTGTATCCCCAGGGAGATGCCGAGCGGTAGGTACATAGCGCGCGGTTTTGAGCGAGTGACGGAGGCCTGATCGGACTTACTTTTAATAAAATAAATATAAAATAAATATTTGTGGATGTAGCCCAAATTAAGCTAAAACAAGCTTGTGCTATGGAATCTAGACGACTGATATACATACTTATATAATTCTAAATACATACATATTATACATAGAAAACACCCTAACTCCGAAACAAACATTTGTGGATCACACAAACATTTGTAACGACCCAGGAATCGAACCCAGGACCTCCAGCGCTAATGAACAAGTATTAAATTACTAGGAAATTGGATTGATGTGAGATTTTTGTGTAGGTAGAATGAAATTTCTCTTTCCCAATATTCTTACCGAAAGCAAAAAGGGGTTAGATACTTCGGTAAAAATATATACATATACCTATTTGATTGTATGATACGATAGTTGGTTTTACGTAGTTTCCATCCCCTCTTTCCTTTGTGTATGAAAAGCATAGGCCGACATCCTACAACCCTGGCTTGATAAAGTAGTAGATATTAGGTGGTACTAAAAGGCCTTGTAAAAAAAGAGAGAGCAAGCAAGCTCTGCCAAATTCTCTTCGTACCTACTTAACGGCCATCATACCGAGCCGGTAGTGTAAGAATGGCTCCACATAGGTAATAACTGATCTAGTATCTTATTCATTATTTTTAAAAATTTCACGTCAATTATTACAAGTCATTCAATTCGTCAAATTATTAAATTGTCTTCTGCAAGACCTAATTAAAACATACATAACTGTAAGTTCCATAGATATCATTTATTTTATTATTGTGTACCTATGTCTTTCAACTTAATAAGAACATATTGTCTCACTAGCTGAAGCGTCTGCATGGACGCATTAGTAGAAAGAGATAGCATCCCCTTTTATAGCTTTCCTTTTCCGGAACGCTTTTGATGTGCACGTGACTTAGACCATATATCACGGGACTAGCCTTTGCGAACCACCGCATACAAAAAATTTCTGCCAGTTTTCATACAAGTGAAGGGGGAAACACAAAGACATATAAAATTTCATTGCATTTAAAAATGTATTAATCGACAAACGCGTAATGGCTGTTGTGTGTTAATTTTTATTGTACAGTCAACTACAATGAAATGTACTAGTTTAATCATATAAAATGATGTACTGATGTACAGTGCTTTTATAAAGCCAAAAGACCAAATGGTCATGTGCAATGGCAGAAAACAATGCTTAAGTAAGGCGCATCCTGTGGTTAGATGATCTAAGGCACGTGAGCATTCCAGATATAAGAATAAGTTCCTTGCATAAACCAGTGATGGGCAAAATGTAATTAGATTAACCGTTACAAATTATAATTACTTTGTAATGCTTAATTCAATTACTCTGTAACAGATTACTTGAGTAATTAATTACAATGAGTACTAGCAGTAACTAATTAATGAGTAATGGAATTACACGTTAATCTAATTACATTGCAACTAGTTACTCATTAATTCAATTAACCAACACTCATAATTACCAACTCTGTCCTGTGCTGTGGATTCGTCGCGGCCCAACCAAGGGGTGAATCGATATTGATGCGGTTTTTTGATGTAAGTCAATGTGTCCAGGTTGGTACTCAGCTATAAAATTTGAAGACCATCAGCTCAATTCCTGAGTGACGAAGGAATTTCACTGGAATTCCCATTCGCTAATCACAAAATTTCATGATGGGTATCGTTTAAGGGGTTTTTTGGTATGCTGAGTGCGAATCACATGATAATTTTGCAATCCAATATGGCCGCCGCGCCGTAGTCACAAAATTTCATGATGGGTATCGTTTAAGGGGTTTTTTGGTATGCTGAGTGCGAATCACATGATAATTTTGCAATCCAATATGGCCGCAGCGCCGTAGTCACAAAATTTCATGATGGGTATCGTTTACGGGGTTTTTTGGTAAGCTGAGTGCGAATCACATGATAATTTTGCAATCCAATATGGCCGCCGCGCCGTAATTACAGAATTTCATGATGGGTATCGTTTAAGGGGTTTTTTGGTATGCTGAGTGCGAATCACATGATAATTTTGCAATCCAATATGGCCGCCGCGCCGTAGTCACAAAATTTCATGATGGGTATCGTTTAAGGGGTTTTTTGGTATGCTGAGTACGAATCACATGATAATTTTGCAATCCAATATGGCCGCCGCGCCGTAGTCACAAAATTTCATGATGGGTATCGTTTAAGGGGTTTTTCGATGTGCTGAGTACGAATTACATGATAATTTTGCAATCCAATATGGCCGCCGCGCCGTAATTACAGAATTTCATGATGGGTATCGTTTAAGGGGTTTTTTGGTATGCTGAGTACGAATCACATCATAATTTTGCAATCCAATATGGCCGCCGCGCCGTAGTCACAAAATTTCATGATGGGTATCGTTTATGGGGTTTTTTGATGTGCTGAGTACGAATCACATGATAATTTTGCAATCCAATATGGCCGCCGAGCCGTAGTCACAAAATTTCATGATGGGTATCGTTTAAGGGGTTATTCGATGTGCTGAGTACGAATCACATGATAATTTTGCAATCCAATGTGGCCGCCGCGCTGTAATCACAGAATTTCATGATGGGTATCGTTTAAGGGATTTTTCAATGTGCTGAGTACGAATTACATGATAATTTTGCAATCCAATATGGCCGCCGCGCTGTAATCATAGAATTTCATGATGGGTATCGTTTAAGGGGTTTTTTGTTAACCCGAAATTCGTACTCAGCATACCAAAATACCCCTTATACGATACCCAACATGAACTTTTACAATGGCGGCGCGGCGGCCATATTGGATTGCTAAATTAACCCGAAATTCGTACTCAGCATACCAAAATACCCCTTATACGATACCCAACATGAACTTTTACAAAAGTGGCGCGGCGGCCATATTGGATTGCTAAATTAACGCGAAATTCGTACTCAGCATACCAAAATACCCCTTATACGATACCCAACATGAAATTTTATAACGGCGGCGCGGTGACCATATTGGATTGCAAAATTAACCCGAAATTCGTACTCAGCATACCAAATTACCCCTTATACGATACCCAACATGAACTTTTACAACGATGGCGCGACGGCCATATTGGATTGCTAAATTAACCCGAAATTCGTACTCAGCATACCAAAATATCCCTTATACGATACCCAACATGAACTTTTACGACGATGGCGCGGTGACCATATTGGATTGCAAAATTAACCCGATATTCGTACTCAGCATACCAAAATACCCCTTATACGATACCCAACATGAACTTTTACAACGATGGCGCGGCGGCCATATTGGATTGCTAAATTAACCCGAAATTCGTACTCAGCATACCAAAATACCCCTTATACGATACCCAACATGAACTTTTACAACGGCGGCGCGGCGGCCATATTGGATTGCTAAATTAACCCGAAATTCGTACTCAGCAAACCAAAATACCCCTTATACGATACCCAACATGAACTTTTACAACAGTGGCGCGGCGGCCATATTGGATTGCTAAATTAACGCGAAATTCGTACTCAGCGTACCAAAATACCCCATATACGATACCCAACTTGAAATTTTATAACGGCGGCGCGGTGACCATATTGGATTGCAAAATTAACCCGAAATTCGTACTCAGCATACCAAAATACCCCATAAACGATACCCAACATGAACTTTTACAACGATGGCGCGGCGGCCATATTGGATTGCTAAATTAACCCGAAATTCGTTCTCAGCATATCAAAATACCCCTTATACGATGCCCAACATGAACTTTTACAACGGCGGCGCGGCGGCCATACTGCATTGCCGGCTGTGGTATTGATTTGCTTGACTGTATGATAATTACAAAGTAATGAATTACAAAGTAACTAGTTATAAAGTAATCTAATTACTTTGCAACTAGTTACTTAGTAACGAATTAACCGGAACATCCAAAGTATTTAAATTACAAAGTAATTAATTACTGAGTAATTAGATTACATTGTAACTTAATTACATTGTAATTCAATTATTAATTGAATTACTTTTGTAATTAATTACGCCCATCACTGGCATAAACGTCATATAAGGTACCTTGAAAACAAAATCACATGTCAATGATCGATGTTACAAAAACATCGATGTTGACATCGATGTTAACATCGAAGCCGGAATATCGATGTCCGATAAACATCGAAAGAAAAACATCGATATACCTAAACATCGATGTTTTGGGCACTTTTGGGTAGCAAATTAAACAATTTTATTCTATTCACTAATATATTAGTTAATTTTCACTGTAAGTTAGTCGAAAAGATTAAATTTAAGGTTAGTGATGAATTTAAAGTGAATGACACTCTCGCCCGGACTATTTGGTCGCGCTACTATAACTCCCAAACGGCTTGGTGTATTCTTGCAATACATACATACATATAGTCACGCCTTTATCCCCAAAGGGGTAGGCAGAGTACAGGCCTTCATTTCACCTTAAAGTTTTATGTCCCACGTAATAGGTGGTGAGCCTATTGCCGTGTTAAAATGGAAAGGCGCAGGTCCCCGCAGTTGAAATTTTTCAAGCCGCACATAAGGCCTTCAACTTGGCTTAACGATTGTCATTTTACTGACTACCGAGTTTCATTTCGAGTTTTCCTTCTCTACGCAATGGATCTTTTTGCGAAAGAGTTCCATTAGTCGCCTCTTACGACACCCTCGGGATGTATTGGGGTGGTGACATTTTGTACTCTTACCCGTCGCAACTCGCAACACGGGATCCTGTCGCCACACGGGGCTATCCTTGCGATGAAGATTTATTATTATTGGTAAATGTCTGAGGAAGGTTCTTGGCCACTTCCGGTCCAAGGGGGTGTAAATTGCTTCACATCCGCTAATGGCAGAAATGCAGTAGTGTAAATAGCTTCATGCCATGTTCTTGACCAATATTTTATACGAAACACCACTTTTGAAACATCTTCGCATAAAAAACGAACTTACCTAAAATTTGCGCAAGTATTGCATAAATGGATAGTTTCGATTTTTTTCCCGTAACATCGATGTATCTATGTTTTTCTCATAACATCGATGTGTCGATGTTTTTCTCTTAACATCGATGTTTCGATGTTATCGAAGACAAAACATCGATGTTAAAATATCGATATTTTTCAGCAAAACATCGATGTTCCTTCAACATCGATGAATATCGAGCATCCCTATGTCAAACTTTCAAAACAATCAACAGTTCATTCATCAAGCTAAGATTTTGAAAATAAAACAGGTTTTATCAATATTTCGCTGAGGGCATAGGCAGCATCGGAACTTGAATTATCCAACTGGAAATTTATTAAAGAAGGATGAAATCATTATACTGAATAACCGCAAAGCCGAATGAGTACTTATTGACAGATCGCCGTCCCCGGGGAATAAAATGATAACTGCCAGTATCTTGATTTTAATGTTATGTCATTTTTGAGATCTTTGACTGTTAATACATGTACTGAATTTTTATTGTAATTTTTTTACAGTTATTTACAGAGTTACAAAAAATTACCATAGTATTCGAAGATTTAAGACAGGCCTAAAAGAACGGGAATAAATGGATAATATAATATTATCAAAACGTATCCTCACTTGTTATTATGACAAGTAGTAATATTATTATATTCTCGTAAAAAAATATTCTACTTAAAATGATATGTGCATGTTATCCTTTTATTCTCGTTCAAAACCGTCCACTCGCTTCGTATAAAGGCGTTAAGTCGCGCGGATGTGCGGATGCTGGAGACATCAGTGTATGGAATATAGTATTCCATGCCTAATGTTATCTCACCAGCAACCGCAGAGACGCTTTCCGATGAAGCCCTCCCCGCAAAGCAGCGCTGACACGGGACGGCTGCAAAGTATTCTCGTAGTCCGTCCCAGTCTGCTGACGAGTAGTGCCACAATCGCCGCGTTACCTCTACTGCCCTTGCAGTATATGACACCTGCAGGCGGGCACGCACAACACAGTGGTCGGATTGACCCAGTGAGGAGCTAACCGACACACTGTACTGTGCTAGGTAACTCTTCAGCAATAAGTTGAGCAGGGCGGGTTCATGGTCTGACCTGTCCGGTATGTGCGTAATCCCGCACACTACTTGGATCTGACCAATGGAGAGAGCAGCGTGGGCGGCCCGTCCCCCAGGATCAATCCTGCGGGACCCCAGCCACTCAGTGTGGTGATCGTTGAATTCCCCCAGAAAAACCAATTCAGCGTTCGGGAACTGCATCTGCGCGTCGTCAGCCCCCTCGCTGAGGTGCCGAAACAGCCTTGTTATCTCAGCTGTTCCTGTATGGGGGCGATAGACACACACGTAGATCTGACTCATGGAACCGTGATCTACGTGCAGCCAAAGGACGGAGAAGGAAGGTCTCGCTGAGGTGCCGAAACAGCCTTGTTATCTCAGCTGTTCCTGTATGGGGGCGATAGACACACACGTAGATCTGACTCATGGAACCGTGATCTACGTGCAGTCAAAGGACGGAGAAGGAAGGTTTCTCAAAGCAGCGCAGCCGGCGACAGCAAACATCCGCCCTAACGAACGCGCACACCCCGGCTTTATCTTGAAATTGTTCCTCGATGATATAGCCAGGGTAACATAAGTACGACTGGTCAGCAGGGTGGCATATTTGCGTCTCCGTTAAGAACATCAAAGCTGGCCGTGCCGTCTCTAGATGGTGATGGACGACGTTGAGATTGGTATGGAATCCGCGGCTGTTAGCGGACTCCACCTCAAACAAAACGTTTCCGGGACTGTTCGAAGCGGCCGCTGTGATACATCTTTTTCTTTTGCCTTGATATTTGGGAATTGGAGAGGAGACGTGAAGACGGAACGATATTTGCTACAGCAATGAGTGACAAGGCGTAGAGGCTAGCTTCATCTATGACCGTGTGGTGAGACTGAGGCTGACCCACCGGACGGAAGGGCCCCCGTACCCCCCGAGTGTGGTCGCCGGGTCCCAGTCCAGTCACGATTCGGCACGACGAACCACATCGGGATTATGCGCGGCCTAAAATGGGGTCTTTGACGAATATGTGTTGCCAGTGATAACATAATTATGTTCTCGAGGTGTGACTGTTGAAAATGTTCACTACTGAGAGGCTTGCTGTTGCTCACTGAGCAATGGAGAGAATCATGCTCTGGGTGCTTTTATGTGATCGAATTCGCAAGTAGGATATCCGAAAATAAAACCCACGTCACCAAAAGCTTAGAGTGGTATCGATTTACCGCAAAATACATAATAATAAATAAATAAATAAATAATAAAAAAAAATATTTGTTACCAACATGAGTATACATACGATATTTGCAGAGAGTCCAGGCCTCCCTTGAGGCTTACAGATGACCTAATAAAGGTTGCGGATGCTTGCTGTATACGAACAGTACAAGACAAGTTGCAGAGGCTCTGAATTTGCAGAAGAGCTCTAAGACATTACTTTGTCAACCGGTGCATGATGTATCTCACTCATGATCTAATAATTTTTCGGAAGATGACTCTGAAATCTGATGTTTCCAGCGAGTCATAGCGCAAATAATGGCTTAAGTTGTGGTGCACTCAGGTGCGCCAAAATATAGTAACTGGTGTCTACAATCTAGCGCTGATCTCTTCCGCAAATGGCGAAAGAGGCTAGCCTAGATTAGAAAGAACAGTCTAGGGTTTGGGAGTCCCAGATAGTAGCTCTGCTCGTGCTCAGAGTTGTTTTCTATTAAAGATTTCCCTTTATGGTGCAAACAGATTGAGTCCTTGGTAAATTTCATCTCCTATATGAGATCCCTGTATGGGCGTAAACCCGGACGGCCTGCAACGTGGCTAGACTGCATAGCATAAAGGCGATGGCCGCCAGAATGATAAGAAGGTACCGCACTATATTATTGAACCGGCACGTCTCCTAGCCGGGATCCCTTTATGAACGTATGCGTATGCCTTTATGACCACACTCGGGGGGTACGGGGGCCCTTCCGTCCGGCGGGTCAGCCTCAGTCTCACCACACGGTCAATAGATGAAGCTAGTCTCTACGCCTTGTCACTCATTGCTGTAGCAAATATCGCTACGTCTTCAGTTAGGGTCCCTGCGTCATTTTATAAATGTCGCAAGGAGGCGCAGGAGCGGGAACACAGGTCTGTACCTCGAAAAATGGAGGCCCAGCGATCCCTGTTTCAAGGAGACATAAAAGGTTCGTCTCTTTCTCTCTCACACACTTACCACTAAAGAGGCGGTGAAGCCGGTCATGAGAGTGTCTAGAGAGACGCCATGGCAGCCTCACCTACCAAGTGTCACAGGTGCTTGCCGGGCACGAGTGCTTCGCTAAGTATTTTTGGCACAGACATTGTTATTTTGATTGTTTTTATTAATACTGATAAGGATAAGAGTTTTTAGTATTTTATCAATAGATAGTGCGGACCTAGTCTATTAATTTTAGAATTATTGCTAGGATGTTGTGTTTTTAAACTTTATTTTGAAACTTTTGAATAAAGCTAATATTGATGATTACCATAATGAGTTTTATTGGAGAACAAAATTTATATCCTTTATAGAAAAAAAGTTTTGCAGCATTCATGAGAATAAGATGATATTAAAGTATTATCATTATCACTCCCATCCCAAAAACTCGTAGAAGAAAATGATAAGTAACAAGTATCATATTTATTTCTGGTCACGCTGAACGGAGAATAAAATGATAATTGACATTATACAACTTAGATGATGTTTCATTTACACTAACTTTTAATTCTTTAAATATCTTAATTGTGACAGGTGTTAGACAAATTTGACCAAAACGATTCAACTAGAAAAAAAATTACGTTTTTAAAAACCTAACAATCACGCATCTATGCCCAGTATTTCCGGAGTAATCGTTGAAAACATGTTTTTTATTTTTCCTGAAAAGTTGTGTTTTTGCAGTTATCATTTTATTCTCCGGGGACGGCGAGATTTGTATTTAAAACGTTTTAGATAAGTATTTAATTAAAGTTGTAGTAATTATGTGGTCGAGGAATTTCAGTGCGTTTGTGCGAAGTGGTAGATACTGTCTACGTTCCTCTTTTCTTCTGTACCAGAAGAACAAATACAACATAACCTCTAATGACACATTACTTTTCTGTAACTTGTATAGTACTGGTCCTATTATTTTGCCTAAGGTTATAGACGAAGAAAAACTATGTTCCAATACCTTTACCTACAGGACGCATACATGTGGTGCTCTAAGGCCTGAACATAATGAACAAAAAGTTATATTGTGTGGATGGGTACAGTTTTCAAGATTGTCGAAGTTTCTTTTACTTAGAGATGCTTATGGCCTCACACAATGCATTGTAGTGGATAATTCTGTTGACCTTTCAGATATACCCTTGGAGAGTGTTGTTAAAATAGAAGGAACGGTCTCTTTGAGACCAAAAGATGTGGTTAACCATAGCATGGCTACTGGTGAAATAGAGGTCATTATAAGTAAACTAGAAGTGTTAAATACTGTTGGTAAGCTTCCTTTTAATCTACGAGATTATCAAAAGCCTAAAGAACAGTTAAGATTGCAGCATAGATATGTTGATTTACGGTTTCCAGAAATGCAAAATATTTTAAGGCTGCGGTCTAATATGCTTCATAATATGAGAAGGTTTCTTGTGGAGAAACATGGTTTTGTTGAAGTAGAGACGCCTACATTGTTTTGTCGAACTCCTGGTGGTGCTAGAGAGTTTGTGGTCCCGACCCATCATAAAGGCTTATTCTACTCATTGGTGCAAAGTCCACAGCAATTCAAGCAGATGCTAATGGTTGGTGGGGTAGACCGATATTTTCAAGTGGCCAGGTGTTATAGAGATGAAACTACCAGACCAGATCGCCAACCAGAATTTACTCAACTTGATATAGAGCTGTCATTTACTAATATGAATGGAGTGTTATCGATGGTGGAGGAGTTACTCTTCGAGACCTATGTAAAACAACTTCCTAAACCACCATTTCCTAGAATGACATATAAATATGCTTTAGAGAACTATGGCACAGACAAACCGAATTTAGCTTACGATCTCAAATTTGTTAATGTAACTAAACTATTAAAAGATCATTCAAATGACAATGATTTTGGAGCTTATGCCTTACCATATACGGATAAAATGGATAAACTAACTGCTAAATATAAAGAAAAGATTAGAGAATACATTAAAAAACATCCTTGTAAAGTTATACTCAATGAAAATATTTCAAAGGAACTTGATAAAGATCTCCATAGACAACTTATAGCTAGAGTAGGAGAAAATAATGCTATGATAGTCGCACTTGGTGATTCAACAACCTCTGCTCAATGTTTAGGAGACATAAGGCTACTTATTGCTGAACTTTTGCAGTCCAACAATCTGCTAGTACCGGATGAACAAGCTAGACCTTTGTGGCTTGTAGATTTCCCTCTATTTTCAAAGGGTGAAAATGGATTAGAACCTGTACATCATGTGTTCACAGCGCCACATCCAGATGACATCCATCTAATTGATTCGGAGCCACTAAAAGTAAGATCTTTAGCTTATGATATAGTCTTGAACGGCAATGAAATGGGAGGAGGCTCTGTTCGAATACATGATGCTGCATTGCAAGAAAAAGTAATGAAAATGTTAAATATAGACTCGGGCAAATTGTCACATTTTATGAATGCTTTGAAATGTGGATGTCCGCCTCATGCAGGGATTGCATTAGGTATTGATAGACTGGTAGGGGTAGCATGTAATGCAGAATCTTTAAGAGATGTTATTGCTTTCCCCAAGTCTCATGATGGAAGAGATCCCTTGTCTTGTGCTCCTAATACAATAAGTGATGATGATAAAAAGTATTACCATATTAATACAGTAAAGTAATAGTATTATTGTAAATAATGTTGTCAAAATATGTCTTAGGTAAGTATATTAAAATGAATATAAAATTATAATAAAATTGTTACAAATTTTTGTTTGTATTGAGAGTTGTGATTTGAACGGAACCTACCACAGACAGTTTTATATTTAATGCACAGCTATTACACACTACTAGAAAACGCATGATATTCGACCACTATGTACTTTATGTTTACAATTTGATATACCTAGTTCTTTAATAATGGTTTTATCTAATGAAGAGCGCATCTGTCTCGTTCTTGTACTCTGAAATGTGTATGTGCTATCTTCTTTCAATCAATTGGCGTCAGGTGCGCTCTGAATGCCCACCACAAGACTGGCAGCTGAGACCAACTACTTAACGCGTTTCCCGAGGCATTCATTAAGGATCAACTTAGCGCACGACACTTTTATCAGTGATACTCGTAGAACACTAAGCTAGCGGTGCTTATTTCGGCACTGCCACTCTTGTAGCTCATAACTGTGCTGCTAAAAGAAAACCATCAAATTCGTTGCTTCGCCGAAGGGAGAAAAAAAAACTGAAAAGGCATAGTTTGTGTCAAAATTTTACTCCTTTTGTTTCACAGACAAATATTGATTACTCATTTTCTTTAGGGCAGGGGTAATCTGAGTTTATTAATTCTGGACACTTACAAAGTGGTACACAGGGTGAATCTAGACCATGTTCTCTTAGATACCCAGGTTTGCAACCGCATGCAGGCTGGCAGGGAGGCGTGTCTCGGCAGTCGAAAAACGCAAGTACTTGGAAACAAACTTCGGGTGGACAAGATGGCTTACAGGTATATTCTTCATTCACGCCTGGGCAATCTGGTACAGGCGCTGTAACAGTAAGTTTTTATAAGAAGAGATAGGTAACGCCTACAGTATGGGGTTCTTTAAAAGGGGTCTTAGGTTTTTAAAGGGTCGGCACTGCGAGTGTAGCTCCTCTGGTGTTGCATACGTCGTGTGCGTTCGCGCAGCGGAATGTTGTTGAATTTAAAGATTTTAATTATGCAGATATTTAGTATATGACGTCGTGTAATTGTGTAGGTATGGTAAAAAGAAAATTGTGTGTGCAGCCATTGTGGAGTAATTCGCCAAAAACTGATTCCGCTGGGCGAACGTTGTCCTGGCGGAACTTTTTTTAAATCCATGCACTTAAAAGAAAAAAAATGTGTCCAACAATTAGTGTGTAATTGTGTATGTATGAATAAAATTAGTGTATGCATAAACTTCGGAGAAATTCAAGTTTGCGCTACGCGAACGTTTGGCCATTAGCTAGTTTTCATATAAAGCGCTTATAAAGAGAGCTGTAGATTTTTACATACGTTGTTTTCAATTTGTTTATATTTGTTTAAAAAACAGATTTAGAAAAAATTGTAGGGTTTAAAAGATAAAAATATAAACGTAAAATACGCTTATTAGGTCGTAGTTCGTAAAGTATACACTTTGGGGTCTAGATTTTCACGTTTATACAAACCATGTAAGTGCCTGCAACATGTTGCCAAGAATCAATGATGTTCCGTTAGTAATTAAAGGGTTATAGTACAATTTACCATGAATAGATCACTGTTTACAAAGCAGTCAAATATCACGGCGTTCTAAAGGAATTGCATAGTAAAATGTATTCCAATAATTAGTTTATTAATTCAACTACTCACATGCAAAATTTCATCTCATCAAATTCAGTAATTAAAGAGAAACAATTAAAATACTGACAAAGCATCGAAAGCCTACATAACCCGACCAAGTTCGAATGACGACAAAAAAGCGGCCGTGCAATATATTTAGGTAACATTCTAAAATTTACAGTCTAATACCGGTTTGGAATTGGTACAGGTGATAACACAATTGTTGTTTCGATATCTATACTAATATTATAAAGAGGGAAAGTTTGTGTGTTTGTTAAATTGTAAGGGGTAATCTCTGGATCTACTGAACCGATTTTAAAAATTCTTTCACCAATAGTAAGCTACGTTATTGTGGAGTGTCATAGGCTATATAGCATCACGCTAAAACGAATAGAAGCGGAGCAGTAATAGTAAATGTTTCAAAAACGGGGGAAAAGTTATTCCTTTTGAGAGCTTCGTTGCGTGTGCTGCGTAAATATTTATTGTTATGTACAAAATATGTACTACAAAATTGTTTCTCTACTAACGACGAGACGCTACGGGAGTAAACGCAACGCGACGGGAGTAAATGCGACGGGAACAGGTAATACTCTCTCTTATGCGGCGCAAACGAAGTTGCGCGGGTCAGCTAGTAATTCATATGTGATTAGTGATTTAAATTTTTATTGAAGCTCGAAATACATATTATCCTTACCCTCATAATCATAATCGTTTATTAAACCTATTTTAGTTAAAACACATTTTAAGTCTATTGTTGTCTCTAACCAATGACAGAGTATGTTTAGCAAGCGTTTGTTAATGTTAAGTTTTTATAAACAAGGGACTAGTCATTACAAGCACCTCAGGGCACCGATTCTCGCTTCACACGACATGAATGCGTGGACGGATTTCGGTGGGTGACGCGTCGCCTGTCTCATATTTAGGAACGGCGAACATGAGACGGACGACGTTTCACCCGTAAATTTGCGTCCACGCATTCACGTCGTGTGGTCGAGAATCGGCGCCCAGCTGCGCTCCCGATACGCTCAAAATACACGCGCCTGTGCGCGTACATGAGTTGTATGCCAAGTTCTGCCGTTACTGGGGCGCACGCCCAAGGATTGTCATGATTAGTACCAAAGAGCTGTATTTTCATTAATTAATTCATATGCTCACGGCTGTTGTCCCAGAAGGGGTAGTCAGAGGTGTGACAATCAAATCAAATCAAAAATATATTTATTTCACATAGGCATTATACAGATGCGCTTGCAAAACGTCCAGAATACAAAACAAAAACTCTACCACCAGTTCACAACGCGACCCACCTGAGAAGAACTGGCAAGAAACTCAGCGGGTTGTTCTTTTTTTGCTCTATTTACAATTTTAAAGAATCTAAAAACTAGGCATTTTAACAATTTTTTTGAGAATCCAGCAGAGCAGGTCATTTCCAGGCTTCCTTATCCAACAAATAATCATTGATTGTATAGTAGCCCCTGCAGTTCAATTTAATTTTAACAGATCTTTTAAACTTATTAAGGGACATACTTTTAATTTCGTCTGGAAGCCTGTTGTAAAAGCGTATACAGTTACCCATGAAAGAATTGCTGGTTTTGTGCAATCTGCTATGAAAAACAGCAAGGTTATTTTTATTTCTAGTGTTGACATTGTGTCTATCACTTAACTTAGCGAAACTATGTAGATTTCTTTGTACATACATAAGGTTTTCAAAAATATATTGTGATGCTACAGTAAGAATATTAACCTCTTTGAATTTTTCGCGCAGAGAGACCCTTGGACCTAGTCTATATATAGCTCTTATGGCCCGCTTTTGTAAAATAAAAATTTTATTTATATCTGCAGCATTGCCCCACAGTAGAATACCATAAGACATTATACTGTGAAAGTAACTGAAATAAACTATTCTAGCCGTATCTACATCAGTCAAGTGCCTTATTTTTTGTACAGCAAATGCTGCTGAACTTAATCTGTGTCACCCACATTGTACACCCACATGTAACATTTCTGTGTCACCCACATTTCGCCATTTTTGGGTTTCTACGTAACAGGTAGCGAGAAATAAATAATAAATACATAATTATTATATGTATACGTAACAGGTGGCGAGAAATAAATAATAAATACATAATTATTATATGTACATAATTACAAATATTTTTGTACACAGATGTTTAATTAGAGAAGTACTTGTTAATAGGAGATTTATTTTTATCGTAGATGGTGGCGTTATTATTAAAAAATATTTTTCATTCAAGAAATGCAATTGTTTAATTTTTTCCTACCGCTTGTGTACGCAACTGTACTATAATAATAAATACTATACTGGAAGGTTAAGAGCGTTACTTAGATATAATTATGGCACGGCCGCTTTTTTGTAGCCATTCGAACTTGGTCGGGTTGTATAGGCTTTCGATGTTTTGTCAGTATTTTAATTGTTTCTCTTTAATTACTGAATTTAATGAGATGAAATTTTGCATGTGAGTAGTTGAATTAATAAACTAATTATTGGAATACATTTTACTGTGCAATTCCTTTAGAACGCCGTGATATTTGACTGCTTTGTAAACAGTGATCTATTCATGGTAAATTGTCCTATAACCCTTTATTTACTAACGGAACATCATTGATACTTGGCAACATGTTGCAGGCACTTACATGGTTTATATAAACGTGAAAATCTAGACCCCAAAGTGTATACTTTACGAACTACGACCTAATAAGCGTATTTTACATTTATATTTTTATCTTTTAAACCCTACAATTTTTTCTAAATCTGTTTTTTAAACAAATATAAACAAATTCAAAACAACGTATGTAAAAGTCTAGAGCTCTCTATATAAGCGCTTTATATGAAAACTTTCGCGTAGCGGAAACCTGAATTTCTCCGAAGTTTATGCATACACTAATTTTATTCATACATACACAATTACACACAAATACACACTAATTGTTGGACACATTTTTTTTCTTTTAAGTGCATGGATTTAAAAAAAGTTCCGCCAGGACAACGTTCGCCCAGCGGAATCAGTTTTTGGCGAATTTCTCCACAATGGCTGCATACACAATTTTCTTTTTACCATACACAATTACACGACGTCATATACTAAATATCTGCATAATTAAAATCTTTAAATTCAACAACATTCCGCTGCGCGAACGCACACCATACGTCCATAGGCTACGGTTATCACCAGTACGACTGGTGGGCCGTGGGCCGTATGCTTGTCTGCCACTTTAGTGGTATAAAAAAAATAGGTAGGTACGTATATTATTTTTGAGAGACATCTCACAGTGTCATCTAGCCAAAACCAAGCTAAGCTTTTGCTATGGTAGGTAGAAGACTGATGAACATGGCTGATTTGATTGATTGACACTAATGTATGTTAAAACCCGGGATTCGAATCCAGACACCTCAGCATGACAGTCGCATCCAGTTAGGTATTTATCTGTGCGCCACCGATGGAAATCAATGTATCTACCTACTAGATGGTTTCGCGGCTCCACCCCTGTGGTTAACGTAACCCTATTCAATTTTTATACCCTTGAAAGTGTCAAAAGTCAAAACACTAGTTTTTGGCGACATTTTAACGGCCGTAGCTTTTTTTTGCAATAACATAGATTTTTTATTTTTATGGCTATAAGAAACCATACACCTAAATATAAGGTGTTGATTTCAACGCGATACATTCACGCGTTCACTTAATAAAGCGTCTCGCTATCTCATAATGTCCTTTTCTCGAAATGTCCTTTTCTCAAAACGTCCTTTTCCCAAAATGTCCTTTTCCCAAAATGTCTTTTTCTCAAAATTTCCTTTTCGCGAAATGTCCTTTTCTCAAAATGTCCTTTTCACGAAATGTCGCATTAGCCTTCGTGGTTATTTTTTTTATAACCACCTAAACAAAACTTAGGTGGTTATAAAAAAAATAAGGAAAAGGACATTTTGAGAAAGCACATTATGAGAAAGGACATTTTGAGAAAAGGACATTTCGAGAAAAGGACATTATGAGATGAAACGTCTCATCTCACATTTCGAGAAAAGGACATTATGAGATGTACCTAAGCGTCAAGGTCTTGTCAAACTGACGAACGGACGGACGGACAACGAAGTGATCCTTTAAGACGCCGCTAGTCGGTCGCTCGAACTCAGCCAAATAAGCATGCTGTGTCACCTCACATCGCATGGTGAGAGCGAGAACGAACGTAGATTTAGAGTTTTTATACTCCTTTTATTGTTTCATAGATGATGCTCGCGGCTTCGCCCGCGTGAATGTCGGTACCCGCTCCCGCTATCCGTGGGAACATATTCCCGGGATGAAAAGTAGCCTGTGTTATTCCAGACTATAAGCAATCTCTGTACCAAATTTCAGCTCAATCCGTTCAGCCATTAGAGCGTGATTGAGTAACAAACATTCAAACATCTAAACATTCAAACATCTTCCAAAACTTTCACATTAAGGCGTAAAACAGACGACGGGGCGGGCCGGGCCGGTCAATTTCGCCGCGAACGATAGCGCTAAAGGAATCCTATACTACCAACGCACACGAAGGGCAAAAAGACCGCGCCGCCGCTGTCCGCCGGGCACTGGCGGCGCGGCATGTCCGTGGCTCGCCGCCATGAATCACACAAACCAGTTTGTATGAAGTAACGCAGACGGGGCGGCGCGGGGCGGCGCGGGCCGGCCAGGCTCAGTCCTCGCCGCACGTTTTCTAGTGATGGACGCCTTCGACGTCGAAAATTTAATTTCTCAAGTCGAAAAAAGATCGCCGATTTATAATACGGCATTAAAAGAATATCACGATGTAAATGAAAAGATGAAGCTATGGAACCAAATATGCCAGGCAATATATACGGCTGCAGTACGGGATGAGTTGTCATGTCATCGAGTACCCAGTACTCCCTATTAGTCCATTGAAATGTTACAATTTAAGGACCGAATATGGCATTTGTTAGAGGACGCAATTTTATTTTTGGGACATGTGTGGGGGGTCAATAGAAGCTTAACCTCAAGTTTGTGGGGTTGCCACCCTTGTCCCCCGGCCGCAATCTTAAAAAGGGGTGAAAATACTTTTTCCTCAATATCTCGGAAACTATGAGTCTTACAAAAAAATTGTGAGAACTTAATTTGTAGCAAATTGTTTTGCCTACAAATATGTCAAACAAATTTTTGTCCAAAATTAAAAATTATAAACAAAAAATTGAAAATAATATTATAAAAATTTTCTTTTTTGCTCTGTGGCATTTTTTTTTAAATTTCTCTTTAAAGATCATCTACAAGATTAGTCTGAGGTATTATTTTTGTAAAATGTATAAAAAAGTTAAAGAGCAAAAAAGAAATTTTTTATAAATAAATTCAAAAATTTTTGTTAAGTTATATACACATTTGTAGGCAACACAATATGCTACAAATTATGCTTCTACAATTTTTTTGTAAGACTCATAGTTTCCGAAATGTTGCGAAAAAAGTCCCCCACTCTTTTCAAGATGGCGGCCGGGGGACAAGGGTGGCGACCCCACAAACTTGAGGTTAAGCTTCTATTGACCCCCCACATATGTCCCGAAAATAAAATTGCGTCCTCTAATAAATGCAAAGCTCATGTAACATTTCAATGGACTAAATTACGATTGCGTCTCTTTCTTTTTTTGTACATTAAATAAGCAACTACTCGAATTCTCTGGGTATCCATTTTCAAGTAGGAAGTAGGATTTACACAGAAAGCCCAAACATTTTGCAGAAAAATCGATTTTCACTGGCTTCTATCTCTTTAATAGTTTTTTTATTATGATGAGGCAAAACAGTAAAATGTTTGACTTTGTATGTAGGGTATCAAACAGTTGAGTGATATCCTCCCGAAGTTTGTATGGACAAAATAGCGACTAGCACAACCTTAAAGGACTGCCTCGGTGGCACATTCGGTAGTGTGCCCGCCTACCGCCACGCTGAGGTCCCGGGTTCGATACCTCGGTCGATCCAAATATTTGTGTTCCACAAATATTTGTTTCGGAGTTGGGGTGTTTTGAATGTATAATAATGTATGTATTTCTAAATATGTATATTAGTAGGTAAACCCATAGCACAAGCTTATATTAGCTTAATTTGGGCTAGATAATGTTGTGTGAAAGTGTCCACAAATATTCATAAAAACAAGGTTTCGTTTTTTTCCTTCGAGGTAGTACGGAACTCTAAATATATGAAATCTAACACGTGTTCATTACACATATGTGTTTAACGATTTTATGCCGAATTTTATGACTATCAAAACAAATATTCTCGTCTCCCATTTGCATGTGTGCCACCTCGTTTTACTCTCTTCGGCGTAGACACGTCGGCGGCGACTAGCTGCCGACTACGGGACTCGGGTGGGAGAGTTCTCTCCCGCCTCTTTCATGAGCATGACCTGCTCGCAGAAAGAGACGGTGCAGTCCCACTTACTACCGTTGGAGATCATGGCTCATACCATGGTCTCGAGCGAGAGAGTGTCCACGTCCAGACCTATCACGAGGACTTGGCGCTGTTGCACCCACGCTGTGCACTCCACCAGCGTGTGCTGGAGGAGCGCTGTGTCATCGCTGCGGTCCTTGCAGTGCTGACATTCGGCCCTGGTATCCCGGTGTCTTCGCCACAGATACTTACCGAAGCTACCGTGCCCGGTAAGGGCGGTAAGTATCTGTGACAACCGGTAGGACCACGCGTGCAGGTTAACTTATAGTTATTAGGTAGGATCTAGTTAGGGATATTAAAATAATTTATGTATTTGAATTGAACATTAAACATCTTTATTGTTAACGTCTTCAGAATATGGAATGTGGTTATTTTTACATTCTGGAGCGTTTTGCATTTGAGGACACTCGCAAGTAAGTACACAGGGCGAATCTAGACTCGTTTCTCGTAAATATCCAGGCTTGCATCCGCATCCAGGTACGCAGGGAGGCGTGTCTTTACAATAGAAAGATGCAGCTATTTGAAAACATACTTCAGGTGGACAAGATGGCTTGCAAGTATATTCTTCATTCACACCTGAACACTCTGGTACCGGCGCTGCAAAGAGTAGGTATCTAATTATATATACCGAAGACTTCGTTTACTCTTTAGTGATGAAATTTCTCAGACACCGCAGATATGAGGTAGGTAGGTGTAGGTACTCAAAGAAATGTAAGCGTAAGTCGGTTAAAAAACCTAATAAATGATTTTTTTACGTGTGGCAAATCCATCATGGATGCTATGCCGGACTCTTACCGACTAAAAACTAACACATTCCCTATATATTGCCTACGGTTGGGAGCCCTGGGTAAGCCCTCAGAAAAATGTCCCCAGGGTTCTCAACAGACCCTGGCTAGCACTGCGGTCTCACCCATGTGGTTTCGGTGCTATCCCACGTCCTTGGGAGTTGATGTACGGGTTATTCCGCTTCTTGGGGCGTGTGGAGTGCAGTGAATCTTACACGTCACGTCTCACCATCCTCAGGCCCCAGGTCATGGAGGCCGATAGTCTTGGGCGAAGACAAGTCTGGCGGAACACGGGTGGGAGAGTTCTCTCCCGCTCCCTCCCCGCCGCCTCATTCACGAGCATGACCTGCTCGCAGAAAGACGCAGCGGTGTTCCACTTGCTCCCACTGGTGACTGGAGTTCATGGCCCTACCATGGTCTCCAGCAAGAGAATGTCCACTCCAAGACCTGCCATGTGGACCTTGCGATGTCGCGCTCACGCTGTACACTGCACTAATGTGTGAAGCGCTGTGTCCTCGCTGCGTTCCTAGCAGTTAATAAATGGGGTAGGTAGGTACCTAATTCGGTATCTTCAAACTATGGTACTTATTAGATTATAAATAATCCTTTCAGCGTTTGGCACTTGAGGACAATCGTAAGTAAGTAAGTAAAACTTTATTGTACACCAAACATGAAATTGATAACAAAAAAAAAAAAAATATAGTGTACCTACATAATGTACAAATGGCGGCCTTATCGCTAAGAGCAATATCTTACAGGCAACCGTAGATAGGACAAAATTATGAGAAATGGGTAGTATTTGGTGTCAGAAAGAAAACTTAGAGATAACTAAAAGTGTAGAAAGAAAAATGAGTTTCACAGTCACAGTACTGCTCGTTCGCTCTAACTTTGCCGCTCGGCTCCATACTAAAGTCGAATTTTTGATTAGACGAAGTAAATTGACAGCAACTAATGTCACTTCTTCTTGTAGTGTTGCGTATTTTCTATGACGAAGTGACATTAGCTACTGTCAATTTACTTCGTCTAATTAACAATTCGGGTATACGCCTCTACGCCAGCGGCAAAGTTAAAGCGAACGGGTAGTAGGTACGTATACCTAATTTACAATACATAAACTAGCAATCTAATAACAAACTAATACATAATTTCCAAATAGGTACATACATAAACATTCGTATACTTACATAATACCAATAAATATACAATAGTAAAACATATCTACATATAAATAACGTAGAAAATACTGTGAGAAGATAATTTTTATACGAATAAAACAAAGCATCTAAGCACTTATGCCCGCCTTCCACTGCGAGCGAGTCTGACCCATTACGGACTCCGTTATACTCGTAACGACGATTTTCATACATGTCCTTCCACCAAAGCGGACATGACATGTATCGAAAATCATCGTTACGAGTATAGCGGAGTCCGTAATGGGTCCGACTCGCTCGCAGTGGAAGGCGGGCATTAAGTAATGCTCTTTGACTATACGTTTGAATACAGCAGCGATTGGGCACGCCTAATCGATACTGGCAGAGCATTCCACAACCGCACGGCTTGCACAGTGAAGGACCTGTCATAGAACCTAGTAGAATGCTCTGGGACAGCTAAAGCCAAAAACTCCGATGACCTCAACGATCTAGAATGTGTGTCATTTAGGAGCATAAACCGTTCTTTTAAATAAGTTGGGGTACAGGGAATAAACAATACGCTATAAAGTATTGACTGAATATGAGTATTCCGGCGAAGGCGAATTGGGAGCCAATTGAGCATACTGCGATATTCAGATATATGATCATATTTGCGTAAACCAAATATAAATCTAATACATAAATTTTGAAGGCGCTCAAGTTTATCAAGTTGCTCCTCAGTGACATCGAGATAACTAACGTGAATTAATCAGTCAAGTCAATAGTCAAGTATTGGAAGCAGAATAGATTGTGCAAGCGCAATTTTGGTAGCCGTAGGCAGAAAATTGCGTAATCTACGAAAGGACCCGACTGATGCATAGGTAGGTACATTTTGCGACTCACTTCTCGCATTTGGGGAGCCCATGATAATGTGGTATCAATCATTATACCAAGATTTTTGACACAACTACTAATAGGCAGTACTATGCCATTAAATACAATATCAGGAAGTTGTGTCCAGTCTATCTGAGATACCATCCGTTGGCTACCCACAACAATAACTTGAGTTGTAGGTATATCGCAAAATAGTACAAAGAAGTAATTTGAATCAACTTTTCTAAAATGTCTAAGTTTCTTATCGAAAATAATTGCATTAATTGAATGGACGAAGAGAGCCCTTTCGCAAAACGATCCATTGCGTAGAGAAAGAAAACTCGAAATTAAATCTGGTTGTCAGTAAAATGACAATCGTTAAGCCAAGTTGAAGGCGTTATCGGTGGCTTGAAAAATTTCAACTGTGGGTCGTCATGGCCATACACAACCTGCGCCTGTCTATCTCAATACGGCAATAGACTCACCACCTATTACGTGGGACATAAAACTATAAGGTGGAATGTGGGCGTAGATATAGTATGCATATGCTTATCTCTTCGGGGATAAAGGAGAGACATATGTATATATGTATGTAGTTTAGTGGTGCTGGTACCACGGCAAATAAAATATGCCACTGTACCATCAATGGGCGATCCGTTACTTGTTGTGGTACAATTAGTCAAATTGTACTACGACAAATAAAGGATCGCAAAGGCCTCAACATCTCAACACCCCGATATATCGCTAATCGACCAGACATCGCTGCAGGTGCCTACCTAAGTAGTTAGAGAAATTAAAATAAATGGTCAATTTGAACACCTAAACGTCTTTATTGATAAGGTCTTCAGAATATGGAATGTGGTTATTTTTACATTCCGGAGCGTTTCGCATTTGAGGACACTCGCAAGTTGGTACACAGGGCGAGTCTAGACCAGTTTCTCGTAAATGTCCAGGTTTACATCCGCATCCAGGCACGCAGGGAGGCGTGTCTTTGCAATAGAAAAATGCAACTATTTGAAAACATACTTCAGGTGGACAAGATGGCTTGCAAGTATATTCTTCATTCACACCTGGACACTCTGGTACTGGCGCTGCAAAGAGTAATTATAGATAGCGAAGACTTCGTTTACCCTATAATCCCAGATTTTCTCAGAACCCAGCAGTCCCTAAAAAGCACCAAACGTGCAGACACTGCAGAAATGAGATAGGTTCCGCGAGTTCAAGTATGTCTCCTAGTAGGTAGGTACTCAAAGAAATGTAAGCGTCAGTCGGTTAAAAAACCTAATTTAGCGTTTAATAAATGGGGTAATAACAATAAATTCGGTGTCTTCAAAATAGAAAATTTGTCTACTTGAGGACAATCGCCAATTAGTATAAAGAACTAATTCGCAACAACTTTTCTTAAATATCTTAGTTTCTTTTGGCAAAGGCACAGACATTATAACGCCTCAATATGTCGCCAATCGAGCCGACATCGCTGCAGCCTGCAGGTACATAAATAGTTAGGGAAATTAGGTTTCACGGGACATCCTTCCTGAGGGCTTACCCGGGGCTCTCAACCATAGGCTGTTGGGCGTTACGTGAGGTTTTTTAGTCGGTAAGAGTCCGGCATAGCATCCTACGAGGATTTTCCCTCACGTTAAAAAAAAAAAAAAGGGAAATTAGGTACAATACTTCCAGGCTTACCCGGGGCTTCCAACCGTAGGCAGTAGGTAGGGAATGTGTTGGTTTTTTAGTCGGATTTTTTAAAAAAGGAAATTACAATAATTGGTCAGTTTGAACACTTAAACATCTTTATTTTTAAGGCCTTCAGAATATGGAATGTGGTTATTTTTACATCTTGGAGCATTTCGCATTTGAGGACATTCGCAAAATGGGACACAGGGCGAATCTAGACCAGTTTCTCGTAAATGTCCAGGTTTACATCCGCATCCAGGCACGCAGGGAGGCGTGTCTTTGCAATGATAAAATGCAATTATTTGAAAACATATTTCAGGTGGACAAGATGGCTTGCAAGTATATTCTTCATTCACACCAGGACACTCTGGTACTGGCGCTGCAAAGAGTAGGTACCAAATTATAAATAGCGAAGACTTCATCTGACACTCGCACACAACGCCATTTAGATCAAATTAAGCTAATACACAGCCTCGTCGTCGATCTCGCTTTTCTTGGCTTCGTGGCATTATTCGGCTTTCTTTGGGGTTAAATTGTTCCTCAAAACCCAGCAGTCCCTAAATCCACCAAACGTAGCAGACACTTCACACTTTAGAAAATTCGGTGCTGAGTTTAAGTAGGTATCCCGCCTGATAATTAATTTGAAAGCCTGATATTTAATACTGAGAGAAATGTCAGTCAGTTAAAAAAATCGGTTGCCTGTAAAGTCGGTTTACCGACGATAGTTGAACGTGTCAACTCAGCCTTAAATGGAACGCCACAGAGCGAGGTAACGCCGCATACGTCATGTTTTTTCGTGCGTGCAGCCGGCTCCATCGAATTATGAGACGTTGTCACGTCAAAAACCTAATCGTTTAAGAAACGGGGTGATAAATATGTCTGTGTGTAAAACCTAATAATAAATTCAGTATCATCAAAATAAGCGTTTGGCACTTGAGGATATTCGCAAGGCCTCCAGGATCGTGGGTTGTGTCGTAAACTTTGACTCTTTCAGAGGCCTACGTCCAGCAGTGAACTGCTTTAGGCTGATTGATAACATAATCTATTTGGCTCCAAAAAATGGCATAAATCACATACCAACTCATTGACTGCCTCATCATGAATCACTTTTGAGTGGTAAGTGGACCGTGAACCTATGTGATGCGGTTACGGATTCGAAACGTTATTTTGTGTGGTCCACAATGTTTTGGTTCGAAGTTTGAATGTTTTCTATCCAATGATATATAAAAACTATAGATACGTTACTGAATGTATAAAGGATCTGCTGTTTTTAAAAGCCGTTATGTTCGTGCATGATGTGTCTAATTATAATACGTCGTTGTTTCTATCTATAAAGAATTTTTTTATAGTTAGGGCATGGCTAGGCTATTTTGTGCCCCACGATGATCTTCTAGAACTTTCTTACAGTTTGTCGGCAATATCACCGTTAGGAAGACTATCTCAGATGCTAATATTGCTTAGGCAGTCCCTTCACTTGCCGTGGGTAAGGAAACCTCTGCTAGGTAGAGGTACTATATTTCAAACTTCGTTGGCAATTTAAAGGTGCAAGTATTTTGAAACATAGGTATAGTATGACGATTGTAGAATCGAATACCTACTGGCTCTACAGAAAGGATCGCCGATTGCTACAAAGTCTTTGATAGAGGTTTCAGCTGCATTTTATTGATCTTTTCTTTGTCATAGGGTGCTGAGGGACCCATATGACAATTAACTTTAGATATTCAGGTAGGTACCTAGGTCTTGTTGGCAATAACGAATCAATACATAAAAATCTTAAATGTATCAGCTATACTCTATACTAGACTAATATTATAAAGAGGAAAGATTTGTTTTTTTTTTGTTTGTTTGTTTGTAACGAATAGGCTCCGGAACTACTAGACCGATTTGAAAAATTCTTTCACTGTTGGGAAGCTACACTCTTTGTGGTGAACATAAGCTATATTTTATTCCCGTGCTCCCACGGGAACGGGAACTACGCGGGTGAAACCGCGTTACGTCCGCTAGTAGCTAAAAAAAGTAACTTACGGCATTTATATGTAGGAATACATTTTCCTTCTTCGTTTCTAGCATATCCATCTTCACAATAGCATCGAGGATTGCACAAACCATTCACTATTGGGCAGTTTGTCCTATTTTGTTCAGACAATGTTGAGCACTCAGTGTCACAAGCAGAATTGCACGCGAAAAATTCGTTGTCTCCGGTACATTTGTCTGTAAGGTAGGAACATGTTAGAATTCATAACATATCATTTTGATTAATGTGATATCGGTAATTTTGTTAGTACTTAAATTCGAATTAATCCTATCGTTATTTTTTTATCTCAATACCTACTAGCTGACCCGCGCAACTTCGTCCAATACTCGACGACATCGACAGCCTCGGCCTCAAGGAACGGGGCCTTGACGGCCGGAGGGGGGGGGGGGGGGGGCTGCTTGCCCTCCTTACAGAACCAGGCCCAAGGCGACGTCGTGACGTAAGAGTTTCATGTACGCCTCACGTCCCAAGAAGCGGCAAGTAGTTATAACACCCAGATTAATCCTTAACGAAAACAGCAGGATAGCACCAATCCTTTAGTCTAAAAACTTACGGTGTATTTTTTACCATCACCCGCTGTGGTGTGTCGTAACCACAGATATGGACGGAACTTGTGTTCCGCGTGTATTTGGTCCGTTCGAATCCGGCATAATATCCTTTGGGATTTTCACACGTCAAAAAGAAAAAGCTTTAGTAATGTTTAGCTTTAGTAGTCAAAAAGAAAATGCAATTGGTACGACTCTTAGTTCCGAAAATACCTACTTACCACATTCTTCGTTGGTTATACAGGTTCCTAAAAAGTTTCTGTAATATCCTTCTTTACACACACATTTGTTTTGACAAGGTTCCGCTGGCCCTCCACAGCTAAATTCAACAAAACGACTATGGCATGTCTTTTCTGGGGGGCAGCTATTCATACATTTCTCTTCTTCATTAGACGGGCATTGACTTGCAATTGCATCTGTAATTAAAAAAATACAAAATTAAACTAAATATTTAGTAGGTATCAAACTAAATATTTGATCCGTATAGAGTCACCTGTCTTTCTACGTTAGCGCTCTATCTATCTATGGAAGGGGGGGGGGGGGGTGTCACTGGATCTGTCCCCGAATGGCCGACCGACCGTCAAATGGCGATTGGCACCTCCAATTCCTCTGTTTAAAGCCCTCAACAGTAAGACTATTATTAAATTTAATCTGTGCCCTCGACAGGAACGTGAATTTGGTCCCACTTGTACCTAGTCCTATTTCGTGAAGTCGCCTTTTGATAAGTGCTAGGCAGTCTGGCTCTCCTACAAGGCCGGCAGTCCCAGTTCCACTGTTTCATTTCACATATTGCATTGTATGCAATTGCCATTTTTGCTAAAAGTTTATCTACAAATATCACACACGGAATTAATTAATTCTCCACTGGTCAGTCATTATAATTTTTTCGTCTTACATCCTATATGTGCAAGATGAGCGAGTATTTCTTTAAGCACTATTTGGTAGCTCTACTACAACTCTCAAATAGCTTGAGGGTCCTGGCGATGAAGAAACATCACGTTCAGTGCTGACTTACTCCCCATAGGTGTTTTTCTTTTCCCACGTGAGTGCTGATTCCCACGACCATGTGTGATGCAGCAACTACGCGGAAATTACCTTGGCAGTGCTGGATAACACACGGGCTGTGTAATATGAATCAATACGTCTGTGCTGGTGTACCTACACATGTGTGTTGATGTTTTTTTATAGAAAATAGTTTTTCTATATTAATAAACTAACTGACCCTCGCAACTTCGTTTACGTCACATAAAGTGTACGAAAGGAGAGGTAATAATTCTTCATCAGACTCATCGACCGCCGTGTGAAACGGCCCTGTTTGCTTAATCATAAAAGAGCTTATTGTGAGACTTTGGTTCTCTGCCTTTTCGCAGAAAATTGTTTGTCCAATTATCACTTGCCAACTTTTTCGTTTCGAAGAATCGTTAGTTCGCGTAATCTACTCTGACTACTCTATTCTTTAGTTTTATTTCCCAACCTCACTGTATGTTTTGTCTACTTTTTATTATGACACTTTTCAAAATGCCAACTTTCAAGTAGCCGAATGTTTTAGTTAGTGTAATATTCACTTAGTTGTTTATTGTTTTCAAAATGTTATTTTTTTTAAATTACCCAGAAAAAGTTATGTCTGTGTGTGGTTTTCAAAAAAATAAGTACGAACCGGGGTACTCAGAGTACCATAATGACGTTTTTTTTTATATAAAAATTGCGTTAACATTAGTTTATTTTTTATTATTTTATCAATGCACGAAAAGGTACGAAACGTTACTCGTACAATAGTTGTTTGGTCTAGTGAAAGATTTGACAAATGATAAATCGCCCAAACATTTGGTGTCATTATAATATTCAGCATAACAAAAATTCTTCCAAATGAAACGTTGTCGTACAAAAATTTGGTAATCGTGAGTTGTCAAAGTGAAAAACAGGTGAAACGTTGGTTGGCAAGTGATAATCGGGCAAACAATTTTCGGCGAAAAGGCAGGATACCGGGACTTTTTTTTTTTCAAATATGCCATTTATGATGAATATAACATTATTCATCATAAATGGCAATATAAAAATGTCAGTAATTTTAGTTAATAATTCATACCTAAATGGCGCTGTGCCTTTTTTTTAGAAGACATTATTCCTTAGTAAAATAGGCGTGTTATATGTATGTATAGTATGAGTCATTTGTATTCCCAAAATATTAATATATTTTAGGCACACACGGTGTGTGGGGTCCCAGCACTACCGTTTCGCTCAGGTTTAACACACATAAGTGTGTGCCACAGCCTCCGTGTCACTTCTATTTTACACAACAATGCGTTTGTGCTGAAAACACACCCAGTGTGAGTAACTCAGCATAATGATTGTTTGGTCGAAATGTACGGCAGCAGTCAACGGGGGTTGGGACATGTGAGTCAGGGTTTTAGTCTCTTCTGGTTTAAACGTTTAAACAGCTGAACGGATCTGGCTGAAATTTGGTACATCGATACATTATAGTCTGGAATAACATATAGTCTAATTTATATCCCGAGAATAAGTTACCACGGGAACAAATTTTCCGCGGGCGAAGCTGCCGGCATCAGCTAGTAAGGAGATATAACTGCGGACGGCTTTACCTACCTACTTATTTTACTGAGCAGATTACTCATTAAGTGCTATTGTTTGTATGTTATATTACTCTAGACTGTTCGTCTTCATCAGTTGCTTCCATAGAACCGTAGAAATCGCAGTATCTTTTGTTCATGTGCTGATAGTGGTGGTGGTCGTCATCTCAACCTTAGTGCCTTATGTATTGTTTGCCTAAGTCTACGACCAGGAGCAAGCTATGATATAACATCTTTTCAGCTATGTACGGAGTGAATGATGTCTGATCTCTGGATGGGACTAATACGGAGCAGGTTGATATAAACTCAATTCGAAAGGAGGAGGTCATCATTTCAATTACTTTGCCAGGTGGTCGTACTATGATAGCGTAGGTATTGTTGTTTCTTTGATGTCTGTCAATCATTTTCCCTGGTTAAACTTTGTAAATCGCCATAAGATTCCCAATACTGTGCTTGCTGATCAATTGTTTAGTTGTCAATAAGGAGAGGAATTAACATGGGAAAAAAATGTTGATGATATGTTGGTGTTAAGTATAACTCTGCCCACCTCTTGGTATCAATATTTTTGGGAACGAAAATATTTTTTGGAAAAAGACGAATACGATATAAAGTAAACTACCATGTATTGAAAAAAACTTTTATTAAAAAAATAGGTTACTATTCTTCTGGGCATGGGTAATCTGAGCCTTTGAGTTCTGGACATTGGCATGTTGGTATACAGGGTGAGTTCTCGCCTATTCTCAAATATCCTGGCTTGCAGGCACATCCGGGTTCGCAAGGCGGTGCCTCCAAACAGTTAAACCTAGCTACGATTGAAAAACAGGAGTCTGGAGGACATGTTCTCTTGCATTGTGTGAATTCCTCATTTGGGTCCTTACAGCTTTGTGGAGGAGCTGTAACAAACCAGCCATTTATAACACCACTAGCTGAATAAGCCCGCGAATTCGCCTGCGTGGGGTTCTGCTCCCGTTATCGCATCCCATTGTAACATACCTATACTAGAAATATAAAGTAGGTAGTCTGTGTTATATCAAACTTTAATCTATCCCTGTACCTAAATTCCTCATCAATCTTCGTATATAAATTGGAAAGGATTATCGTCACAAAACTGCTCTAAAATGCTTATAATTCGGCGCTTTAAATTAAACCACCATGTATCGACAAATACTTTTATTAAAGAAAATTAAGTGGTTCAGTTTTCTTCTGGGCAGGGGTAATCTGAGCCTTGAGGGTTAGTTCTGGACACTGGCATGTTGGTATACAGGGTGACTTGTCGTCTATTCTCAAATATCCTGGCTTGCAGTTACACCCAGATTCACAAGGCGGAGGTGATATACAATCAAACTCTGCAAGGATTGATATACAGGCGTCTGGAGGACATGTTATCTTACATTCTTTGAATTCCTCATTTGGGTCCTTACAGCTTTGTATGGGAGCTGTAACAAACCAGTCATTTATAGGACCACTTGCTGATCCTCGCAAATTTGCCTGCAAGGGGTTCCGGTTATGTTCTCTAACCCCATGGGAACATATTCCAGGGATAAAAGTAGCCTAAGTGTTATCCGAGACTCAGAAATTGTCAAACAGTCAGAAAAAAGCAAAGACAAAAACTGCTCTATAATGTTACTAAATTATGCGCTATAAAATAAACCACCATGTATCGACAAATACTTTTATTAAAGAAAAATAAGTAGTTCAGTTGTCTTCTCGGCAGGGGTAATTTGAGCCCTTTAGTTCTGGGCACTGGCATGTTGGTTTACAGGGTGAGTTCTCGCCTATTCTCAAATAGCCTGGCTTGCAGTTACACCCAGGTTCGCAAGGTGGCGGAGACACACACCTGAACTTTGCAACGAGTGATATACAGGAGTCTGGAGGACATGTTATCTTACATTGTTTGAATTCCTCATTTGGGTCCTTACAGCTTTGTATGGGAGCTGTAACAAACCAACCATAATGAACACCACTAGCTGAAGCCCACCATTTCGCCTGCGTTGGGTTCCCGTTCTTGTATCCCATGGGAACATATTCCAAAGATAAAAAGTAGTCTATGTGTTATATCAGACTAATAATAATATCTATTCCTGTACAAAATGTTGTAACGAAATCTTTGAACGTGAACGAGTAGGAAATTAACTTCGGATTATGTTGAAAATGTGCAAAGTTCTCAGATTTCGATCAAAATTATAACTTAACGATCATTCGAAATAAAAAAAGCAAAAAATATCCTTTTCTTCTAGCTACTATTATTGTTACTCAGGTTTTCTACTAAAACGTGCCTTTAGGATTTTTTTAAAACTATGGGTATAGTTAATGTCTTTAGTGTGACACTTTGCGGCGCTCGTGCGCGGAAAACTATTTGACAATCTATACCAATATTATAAAGAGGTAAAGTTTGTGTGTTTGTTAAATTGTAAGGGGTAATCTCGGGATCTACAGAACCGATTTTAAAAATTCTTTCACCAATAGAAAGTTACGTTATTGTGGAGTGTCATAGGCTATATAGCATCACGCTACAACGGATAGGAGCGGAGCAGTAATAGTAAATGTATCAAAAACGGGGGAAAAGTTATTCTTTTTGAGAGCTTTGTTGCGTGTGCTGCGTAAATATTTATAGTTATGCATTGACATATATATTCTACCGAAGTACATATAGATCGATTTAGTTATGTAAAAAATATGTACATACTACAAAATTGTTTCTCTTAAAAAAGACCTTGAAAAAATTGCGCGATAGCATGTGTCTATCTTTGGGTTGGTGCACAATGGCCATTTTAATGGCAATCAATTTTTTCTACAATAATGCCACGGAATACCTCTTTCATAAACGAAATTGTTCTAAAAAATAATGCGACGGGAATACACGCGACGAGAAACCTTTCTCTCTCTCTCTCTCTCTCTCTCACGTAGTATTGAATATTAACGACGAGACGCTACAATAGTAAACGCAACGCGACGGGAGTAAATGCGACGGGAACAGGTAATACTCTCTCTTATGTGGCGCAAACGAAGTTGCGCGGGTCAGCTAGTTTAACAATAAAGTTGTGGTGACTTAATAAATGGTTAATATTTGTATCATATAAATCGAAAAGGCTTTATCGTAAAAACTGTTCTAAAATGCTAATAATTCTACGCTTTAAATTAAACCACCATGTATCGAAAAATACTTTTATTAAAGAAAAATAAATAGTTTAGTTTTCTTCTGGGCAGGGGTAATCTGAGCCCTTTAGTTCTGGGCACTGGCATGTTGGTATACAGGGTGAGTAATCGTCTATTCTCAAATACCCTGGCTTGCAGTTACACCCAGGTTCGCAAGGTGGCGGAGACACACACTTAAACTGTGCAACGGTTGATATACAGGCGTCTGGAGGACACGTTATCTTACATTGTTTGAATTCCTCATTTGGGTCCTTACAGCTTTGTGTAGGAGCTGTAACAAACCAGCCATTGTAATATAAAATTTTGTCTAATATCCTACTACTACTTATGCATTATCAGACTTCTTAGGGCTCTAGTCGTGAGGTAAACTCACGTCATGCCACCGACTTTAGCCTGCTTCTGTAGGTAAGACGGCAATTAGCCCGCCAGCCGTGGTCTGACCTCCGATCATGGAGACGAATAGTCTTTGGCAATTGGGCTTGGGCACCTATCCTTAAAATATTTTAGGAAGGCCTCACCATGTCTATAGTGGCGACCAATTTTTTCCTTTTCCGTCCGCAGCATGACCCCAGTTATGGTAGTTCTGAAGCCTTGGCGGCTGTGATTTTTGGCTTTAGGATCTTTGAGGTATCCATAGATTTAAGCGTCGTCATTGTAAAATTTACATAAGTACGTACTTCCCCAACGTCAGTTCGTGATTGGATTTACCATCAAAGTAATTACTATGCTCTTTTTTGCTCTCAGTTTTCCTGTTAGTAACGGAGCCAGGTGAACTAGCATTAGTGTGTAGATTCGAGTTTTTATTTGCTAAATTACATCATGTTTAAGTTTTGTGGTTGAACGTGTTTGTTAAAGTGATGTTTGTAATTATCAGGGTTACAAAAAATTTCGCATCTCAAATCTGTTATTGGATATCTAATTGTTTGCTTTTATGGGCAGCTTTATAGGCAGAGGCAAAAGTTGGTAGGTAGTTACTATACATTTAGATTTCACCAGCTGTACTATGTCGTTCGTTTATGCTGCTGTTTTAAAAAATCCGGGTTGTTGCTGCTCGCAGGTAAAATATTTTCAAAACGCCTATTAGGCCTCCGAGGGCTTATCCGGAACTCCCAACCGTACCGCTGTTAGGCAGGATACGTGTGGTTTTAAGTTTGTAGGAGTCCGGCATAGCATCCATGTAGGATTTTCCTCACGTTAAAAAAAGGCATTTAATTTTGTTTATCGACTACTCTGTTATTGGCGTTGATGCTCCGTCCCAGAAATACGCCAACACAAGTTAAATGCCCTTTATGCAACTTGAAAAGATTAACTGCAAGTAGCCACGACCAGCCGTATGTCTTCCGAAAAACGCTCGTATATGAACTTGTCACAAATGGTCGTCCAGAACATGACTCACCGTAACGTAAGGTGCTTAACGTTAGTGATTAATATCATAAACAGAAAAATTTAAGTTGGTAAGTTCACGTAACATATCGAAGTTCAGCCGCATTGCAGTTGGACTAGAAAGCAGACCCTAACTGGGTTGGGGAAAAGGCTTGGTGGATGATGATGAATTCTTGGAATAGCCACGAATGCCAATAAAATCAGTCTATCACAGTCGGCTGCTTGACGTAGGTCTCATGAGTGGGTCTTAAAAGTAAATTTTCGTCACCGGGTACTATGCCGATGACTGAAGGTCGTAGGCTGGGACTGGATGCGGAAGGAACAGGATCGTGACGTAGATTGGGAGAGGCCTATGCCCAGCAGTGGACTACCATACAGGTATTATACTGGAGGAAATCTATAACCGTTCCATCTTTTTTACCCTCCAAGTTCTTTTCTTCAAGGTTTTTAGTCGGTACTTCATCACATTAAAAAAAACCGTTTCCTTCAAATCAAAATTCGAACAGCCAGGATAGATACACATAGTTTTAAATTTACCTTTCAGAAGTAAATATTGTAACTGTTATTATTATATATTAAAAGTTTATTACCTTTAGCAAGGCACAACACCACACAGGAAAATAACACTAAATACGACGACCACATATTGAAGGCTAAACTTGTTTTGAACCGTGATTGCTTCGAGTGTTCAATTTATAGATGCGTTATCATTAATGTAGGTATGTTTGTGTTGACTAGTACAGTGTACTCGTAACTGCACATCGTACAATCGAAATGAAAAGTACCTATATAGTTACGTAGTTATGTACTTTCCCATTTTTTTTAAACCAGCATCATTCATAGTTTGTGTTTTTATACAAAGAATAAAACACACAATGAATACCTTTACCACTGTATACCTTTACCGTCTATATCAGTGGCTCCCAACCTTTTCAGTTCAGGGCGAATTTTATAAGTTTTCACGGCAACTGAATCAAATAGATGTTAATAAGCAGATGGTCAGTGAACGAGTGACAGACAAAATTAAGAAATTGACTCTACTGGTTCAAACTGAAAAATGACTGATTGGGTACAGAAAATTCAAGCTTTCAGTTTTATCCCAAACGAAGTTAAAGACGGTCAAAAATGGCCGAACTGCTTCGAGAAAAGGATGGTATTGTTTGAAATTATGGCTGCGGTTGCAATCGCTACTTTGCTCTCTACTTCTGTTCTGACACAATCGAAATACAAAATTAGGCACCAGATAAGCAGCGCGGGTGTAACATATCAGTTGTCAACGTCAATAGTAGTTATTTTTTTTTATAACCATTCAACACCATCGAATACATTTATAGCCGTTTCGTTTCGGTTAATGTGCACATTAACCGGCTAAAGATGGAATATGACGACGCAAACTAACATGTTATCGAACATTAGCTGCTTCTCGAAGATAAACCTAAGTCTTCTTCTTCGAGTCAATGGCTAATATTAGTTTTATCCAACAGGGATTGTCTAGACCTAGTTCTAGCCGGAATAATATCAGTTAGACCTAGTTTCATCTAACAGGGAATGGCCGAACCTAGTTGTAGCCGGCATGATGAAGGCTAGATCTAGTTTTACCCGAAAACAATCGGCTCGTACTAGGTTTAACCAAGAGTAAGTGGCTACACCTAGTTCTAAACGGCTAAAACTAGGTGCAGCCGCACTTCGGGTATTAGCCGTAACATATATATCAAATAGTTTTGGAGTCAATCAATCAATTAAATCAGCCTATAACATTCCAACACTGCTGCACGTAAAGACTCCCAAATTTCTTTCCGGTGCCATCCCAATCCAGTCATTCCACGCGAACTTCTTCTGGTCGTCAGTCCAGCTTTCAAGTTAGGCAGCTAAATAAATATGGTCAGCTTTAGCTATCGGCCCAGACATTGGATACTTATAATTATTTTCGGTTGAGTCTGGCAGACATGACGCCCGCGTGGAGTTTTGTTCAGGTTTCCATGAGAAATTATTACCACGAAATAAAGTAACCCATGTTTTATTCCAGACTACAGTGTGGTATAGTAATATTAATACATATAATAATTTAAGATTAATTTAAATTAATCTATTCCTGTACCAAATTCAGCCATATCTGTTCAGCCGCGCCGGAGCGTAAAATAAAAATTGTAATAAATATTGATTGGATATTTGTCTCGAGAGTCAGCGTGTTTCTATGTAATTCGTATTATAAGTATGTATTTACAAAAAATAAAGTTTATAGGTACTTGAGTATTAATATCTGTGATCTAAAACCTATAACGCAAGCAGGTTAATCCTTGCTTACTTTGGAATCAGATAGCGATGTATAAAAATGTCCGTGAATATTTATTTCTCACTGAGATTTTAAAGAATGAAAAATATCAGCTGACTCAATATAATTAGCCTTGCTGCTTCCGTACCTATTGAGTTCGGACACTACGGACTTGTTAATCAGGTACTTAGGTCAAAATAAATTCTCAATTTGAACACTAAACATCTTTATTGCTGAGATCTTAAGAATATGGCATTTTATTATTTTTACATACTGGAGCGTTTCGCATTTGAGGGCACTCGCAAATCGGTATTCAGGGCGAATCTAAACCAGTTTTACGTAAATATCCAGGTTTGCATCCGCATCCAGGCGCACAGGGTGGTGTGTCTTCGCAATAAAAAGTTGCAGTTATTCCTAAACAAACTTCGGGTGGACAAGAAGCCTTGCAAGAAGTATATTTTTCATTCACACCTGGACATTCTGGTAGTGGCGCTGTAACGAGAAATTATAAATCCTACTATCCTACTTCCTACTAATCCTACTAATATTATAAATGTGAAAGTTGTGAAGATGTTTGGATGTTTAGATGTTTGGATGTTTGTTACTCAATCCCGCTCTAACGGCTGAACAGATTGGGCTGAAATTTGGTACGAAGATAGCTTATAGTCTGGAATAACACATAGGCTACTTTTCATCCCGGGAATATGTTCCCACGGGAAGCGGGAACGGGTACCAAATGTCACGCGGGCGAAGCCGCGAGCATCAGCTAGTCAGCTAGTATTATAAATGTGAAAGTTTGTGAAGATGTTTGGATGTTTAGATGTTTGGATGTTTGTTACTCAATCACGCTGTAACAACTGAATGGATCTGTCTGAAATTTGGTACAGGGATAGAGTATAGCCCGGAATAACACATAGGCTACTTTTTATCCCGGGAAAATGTTCCCACGGGAAACGGGAACGGGAACCAAAATTAACGCGGGCGAAGCCGCGCGCATCAGCTAGTAGCATATATTTTTTTGACGGCAGTAATTTAAAGTCTGTGCTAAGTGCCCTCAAAGTCCTAATAACAGAAGAGTAGAGTGCATTCATGTCACCGCAGATATAGCTAAGGCGTCGATTCTTGACCACACGAAAATTGATGTCGTGTGGTCAAGAATCGACGCCTTGGCTATATCTGCGGTGACATGAATGCACTCTACTCTTCTCTCGCTCGTCCACAATTACCACTGCCTTGAAAGCTATCTCGAATGCTTCTCGAATCTTATTACCTACATGACGTGGGTGAAACCTCTGCATGTCTATTATTACTTATTTGAAACTTGTCGTCTGACTATTCAACCAGTAAGACCCGAAAATCGCAAATATCTGCCGAACCACTGGCCTCAGAGTGATGGTTGAGGTGTCGCCAGATAGGGGGCGCGGCGGCGCTCACTCCTGGTCAGGAAAAAGCTGTACCGTTTGTGATGATTAAGATACCTCGTCTGTCTTACAGGCTGAATGGTCAGGCGGCAAGTCTAATAAGCCCGATGAGACCTCACAATAAATTCAATTGTTCATGACATGCAGTGACTTGTTGGGTTTTTCTTCTGTTCCCAGGCCAGGCAAGAAAATGCAGGTATTTAAAACATACCTACATTTCCACCTGTTGTGTTGTTGTGTGAAAGAAAATGGTCCAAGCAGTTCGATCATCGGGCTACAAATAATTGGACTAATTGAAATAAAGGTTAAAATTCAACAATGACCCCTGTACCACCTGTACAATCAAATACTGGCTCTACAAAAAGACAACTATTATACAAGCTGAGAGGGGGCCAAATTTGCACAATGGTGACGTGTCAACATGAGTTCAAATTTAGTGTAATTATTTAGGCAATAGTTTATAATGTTCAATGTCACCGTTTTTGTGAAATTAAAGACTTTTTTGTTGTTTGTTATTAGAAAGTCTTTGTCAAAAAGTTCAGCTGCTTTTCATTGGTCTTCCCAAACTTAGAGTGCTGATTAGTCCATGTCAATAACAACTGTTAGGTACCCTGACAATTAGTCATTGATAACTGACCTACATACACTCAGTAAGCGTAGAGTAGGACGTCCAACCGCCAGATGGATCGACGACCTGGCAAAGGCGCAGGCTGGGACTGGATGCGAAAGGCACAGGACCGCGTACGTGAGACCTACGTCCAGCAGTGGACATATAGGCTGATTGATTGATTGTTTGAACTAACCTACTTACGACATTTTGATAAAGGAACACATTTTCCATCTTCGCTTCTAGCATATCCATCTTTACAATAGCATTGACGATTGCACACAATATTTTGTATTGGGCAGTGTGTCCTGTTTTGTTCAGACAGCGTTGCGCACTCAGTATCACAAGCACTATCGCAGGCGAAAAATTCGTTGTCTCCGTTACATTGGTCTGTAAGATTATAATACATTATTTATAATTTACTAATGTTATTAATGCGAAACTTGGTGAGTTTGTATGTGTGGATGTTCGTTACTCTTTCAAGCTCTAACGGTTGAACGTATGTAGCTGAAATTTTGTATAAAGAGGGACAACTTGAAGTCAGGAATAACACGTGGGCTATTTTTTATTCCCGACATAATTTCCCATGGGTTACGGGACCGGGAACAGAATTCCACACGCCATCTAGATTCTACATACATAGTCACTACTATATTATATGCCTTCTGAAACACGGAAACGCTGGCATATGAAATGTCACAGTGATCATGTTTGTGGTCACCTATACAAAGACCAGGCAAATTAAAAGTTGCTTAGGTACCTACTATAGTAATCTTTTACAGAACACTGAATCAGCGGGGCTACGGGCCCTTTGAAAGGGTTTAAATTAGTGTCCGACCGAAACTGGTTTTCCAGCCGAAACCGAAACCGAAACCGAACTTTCGGCCCCAGGGTCAGTTTCGGCCGAAACCGAAACCGAAACCGAAACTCACGTGTTCATATTGAAAAAAAAAAAAAAAACCAGCCAAGTGCGAGTCGGATTCCCTTCGTTTCAAAAATCCGTAACAAAAATTGGGTACAAAAGTTACGTTTGTTGTGTCGATGCTTTTTTCTGATCTTACTCGTAGTAGGAATTTTTTGTTATAGCGGCAACAGAACAGGGTGAGGTGGTGGTGGCAGTGTCTCTTGACATCGCCAACGCTTTTAACCCCTTGCCCTGGAGCTGCGTTTGGGAGGCGCTTTTTTACCATGGAAGGCCTCTCTACCTCCGTCTAATTGTCGGAGCCTATCTTTTCGAGAGGGTCATAACTTACCTGAGCTGGCTAGGGTAGGGTCGGCGAGATGTGTCGTACGGTGTTCCATAGGGATCGGTCTTAGGACCGCTTCTGGGGAACATCGGATACGATTGGGTGCTGCGTGGTCCGTTGCTCAGAGGTGTCGGCGTAACGTGTAACGATGACAACCTCGATGACAACCTCATTACAGCGCGAGGAGCAACGCACTGAGATGCAGCACTAAAGGCCACCGGCGGGATCCAGCTGCTATATGTATGTAGGGGGTGTCAGCATCGGCATCGAGCTCTCAATGTCGTATCTGGGGTTCGCACTCGATATAGCCGTTGGAACTTCGGATACCACTTCCGAAGTTTGTTCCCATAGCTGAGGGAGGGGGGCATTAGCCGCACTCTCGCGGTTGTTGCCCAAAATCAGAAAACCCAATGCTCCCTGCAGGAGACTGTACCTGTTGTACTGGGATCGGGCGGAGCATGGCCCTGTACGGGGCCCCCGTATAGGCGGAGATCCTGATGGCCAGCAATGCGGCTAGATTGCATTGCCCGCAGATGGCGACAGCCGTCAGGGTGATAATGGGATACCGCACGATCTCAGTTGTGGCGGTATGTCTTCTAGCCGGGAACCCTCTATGAGACCTGGAAGCGAGGAAGCGAGGGCCCTTGTGTCATTGTTTAAATGGCGCAAGGAGGCGCTGGAGCGGTGCCATAGGCTTCTTCCTGTGAGCAGGTGATGCTCGTGAAAGAGACGGCGGGGAGGAAGCGGGAGAGAACTCTCCCATCCGAGTTCCACAGTCTGAGGCGGCGCCCCATACTATCAGCCTCCATGACCGGGGGCCTGAGGACGGTGACGGGGCTGCTCACCGTCCTTACAGAAGCAGGCCTTGGACGACAGCGTGATGTGAGAGATTTAGAACGCTCCCCTCAAGAAGCGAGATAACAACTGAAAAACCTCCCAAAGACGCTGCGGCCGCGTCTTTAAGTAAGTAAGCATCATTCTGAGGGCATACTCGGGGCTCCCAACCGTAGACTGTTAGGTAGGATACGCGTAGTTTTTAGTCGGTAGGACTACTGTACAGTGAAAATTTTAGGCCTCTATCTGGCACGTTCCAGCGATACGACCTCGTGCCTACTAGACAGACTAGAACTGGACAACAGTGAGTCGGACTAGCGCACGTAGGGTTCCGTACAAGAAAAGCTGCAAATAATCACGATTGTTGTATGTGAGACCCCCTTTAACATTATTAAATTGTCTATTTTTACTATTTGTTGCTATAGCGGCAACAGAAAGACATCATCTGTAAAAATTTTAACCGTCTAACTATCACGGTGCCTGAGTTACAGCTTGCTGACAGACATATAGACGACCAACGAATTCAACGAAACCGACAACCAAGTGGTAGAGTTATGTAAAAGGTGATCTAAAGTCGAATTTTTAATTAGACGAAGTAAATTGACAGCAACTAATATCACTTCTTCATATAATGTTGCTTATTTTCTATGACGAAGTGACATTAGTTGCTGACAATTTACTTCGTCTAATTAAAAATTCGACTTTAGATCACCTTTTTAGGAATCTGTAAAAAAATCTTTTATAACTATTGATTGGAAGTCCTTTGTTAATCTGTAAATCTTCGGTTAGTAACATATTAACTGGTTGGACTGACCCCAACCACGTCACAAGCAGAGCCAGGCACTCAAAATTCATGAACACGTGAGTTTCGGCCCTGCCGAAAGTTTCGGCCCATTTTGGCCGAAACCGAAACTGCGGCCGAAACTCGATTTTTTGGCCGAAACTGGCCGAAACCGAAACCGAAACTTCGGTCGGTCACTAGTTTAAATATACCTAACTTAGACAAAATTCCTAGGACCGTATTATTAAATGATGTCAAGATAGATAGGTACGTTTCAGGTTAGCCTTTACCTTATTAAACCCCCTATTACCGGTCGTCCCACCGCTACGCCTCACTGGTGGGTGAACGGGGAATATTTTTTCCCCGTAGTCCACCCGCACTGAAGAAAATTCAAATTTATTCTACCCGTGAGTTCCAGTGGGACCACGTGTAATCCAATTTGGTAGACCCACTGGACTAGATGTACATAAAAGTCCCTTTGTCCACTAAAATCCATTAAAAAGATCCATCATGGATCTATGTGGACATATCATGTCCACTTTAATACCTTAAAGTATTATTACTGCACACTTGTACTAGGACCTCTTTTTAACCGACTTCAAAAAAAGGAGGAGGTTCTCAATTCGTCTGTATGTATTTTTTTTATGTATGTTAAGCGATATTTCCGTCAATAATAGACGGATTTCAAAATTTCTTTTTTTGTTGAATAGGGTTTACTTCTGAGGTGGTCCAATTTTCACCAGGTCAGGATCTGATGATGGGATCCAGGAGAAAACGAGGGCAACCACTGAAAATTGTAGGGACAACTAGTGCGCTTGTTCACTTTTTAATTAAGTGCTTTAATGTTCTACACTTTAATGAAGGTCTGGAGTCGACCTGACGATAGAGTCGAAAGACAGTCGAGGGCATTCCTTAACAATTTACAGCAGTTACCTTGTGTTTGGGCTTGATTGATTTGTATTGATGAGAACTTTACACATAGATTGATAGATCCGACTTACAAAAAAAAAGGAAGTTCTCATTGTTTTATGTATGTTCACCGATATTTCGTCAATTATTGACTAATTTCAAATCTGTTTTTATTGGATAGAGTTCACTTCTGAGGTAGTCCCATTGTAACCAGATCAGGATCTGATGATGGGATCCAGGAGAAATCGAGGGCAACCACCGAAAATTGTAGGGACAACTATGTAGTGCGTTTGTTAACTTTTTAATTCAGTGCTTTAATGTACAACAATTCAATGAATGTCTGGAGTCGATCTGATGATAGAACCGAAAGACAGTCGAGGGAATTAACGATTTACAGCAGCTGCCTTGTGTTTGGGCTTGATTGATTTGTATTGATGAGAACTTTCACTTAGATATATTTTTCGGTTCACCCGTCACTTAAAATATTGAAAAAAAAAATTTTTCAATAAAAAATAAAACCGACTTCAAAGAAATCCTGAAAAATAAAATTTACTGAGCAGAAAGTAATATATATTTTGATTTATCAGATTTTATTCAATACAATATTGAAGTTGGTGCCATGAGTAATACCTACATAAAACTATGGGTTTACTTGGCGCCGACTTCAATATGATATTGAATAAAATCTGATAAATCAAAATACATATTACTTTGTGCTAAGTAAATTTTATTTTTCAGGATTTCTTTGAAGTCGGTTTTATTTTTTATTGAAAATTTTTTTTTTCTTGTTTTCTGAGCAACGTTTTGGATTACGACGCTTGGTTCCGAACATATTGTAGTAGGTTCCTACTTACCACATTCATCTCTGGTTATACAGGTTCCCAAAAAGTTTCTGAAATATCCATCTATACATTCACATTTGTTTTGACAAGGTTCCTCTGGCTCTGGGCATCTAACTGTAACGAAACTATTTTCGCACGTCCTTTCTGGAGGACAGTCGTCCAAGCATTTCATTTCTTCATTAGGCGGGCAGTGACTTGCAATAGTACCTGTAATTAAAAAATTACAAGACTGAATTATTAAACCCGTATTCCCACGGGAATGGAAACTATGCGAGTGAAACCATGTGACGTCTTCTAGTGAACAATACCATACTATTAGTTAATAGTTATTTTGTGACAATACTTATCAATTATTACGAAATACGAGCATTAGGGGTGAGCAAGGTAAGAAGTTGTGACCTCTCGAGCTGTTTTAACAACAACTGATAGTGTCTAGAACTCTAGAAAACTAATCACTAAGAGCAAGTCTTAGACAGGTACAATATTAGCTGTAAAGTTCTACGGTTATTTATACGGTATTTCACCTAAGATGGGGCCCATATTAAGGTTTGTGATCGTGTCACCATAGTCCTAAAGAATCTTCAACAAAAAAAAAGTTTTATGTTATGGAATTACACCTTATACGTATTGCCTATTTTAGCTAAAAAAAATTGCGGTGACCCTGTGTAAAAATAATGTGTCGCACATTATTCATAATACATAATATTTGTTATTTATGTATGTATTTCAAAATATTAATATTTCTAATAGCTTTATTCTGCAACTAGCGGACACCACGCGGTTTCACCCGCGTAGTTCACGTTCCCGTGGGAATAAAATATAGCCTATGTTCACCGCAAAGAGTGTAGCTTCCCAACAGTGAAAGAATTTTTCAAATCGGTCCAGTAGTTCCGGAGCCTATTCGATGCAAACAAACAAACATACAATCAAATCTTTCCTCTTTATAATATTAGTATAGATATAGTATAGACTAATATAGACAACGCAATTGATGCCAAATTCAACGTTTCAAGCACATATTTGATTGAGAACAGAATCAGTCGCTAGCAAATACCCGCGGTTCTGCCCGCACTTCGATATTTGTGCCCGGGATCAAAAATTGCCTGTCCTTTCACATGGTATAATCCATCTCTGTAAAAAATATGAGTACACACTTTTCGATTAAACAAAAAGTGCAGTAACATTGTACAAGTGAACACAGATATACATTTAACTATAACGCATCTATAAATTGAACACTCGAAGCAGGCTCGGTTCAAAACAAGTTTAGCCTTCAATATGTGGTCGTCGTATTTAGTGTTATTTTCCTGTGTTGTGTTGTGCCTTGCTAAAGGTAAATAAACTTGTATTATAATAATAGTTAAAGGTATGTTTTCTACAATCCTATGGTGATTTTAGGGGGTCTATCTAATGAGTTAGCGAATCACGGTCTGCCAGTATTTTGAGGATGAGATATTAAAATGGAAAACGTCATGTTCATCAGACCAAACCCTCTGACTTTGAATGATGCCTCTTCCTCTCAAGTTAATGGCAAAAGAAGGAAACCTTGAAACAAATCCTGTACCAACTTGTCTGGTCCGAGCCCAAACCAATATACAGTAGTGGCTGCGATAGGCCGTTCTGAATGTCGAATAATTGTTATTGTAAGTATTAGTGTTTCTGAGATTTATCTTAAATTACTTTTGTAGCCTTGAACTCTCGAAGTGATATATGTTTGATAAATATTTTTACACTGAAGTTGACAATAATATACCTCTCGGGGTCACTTATTATCTCTATATGACTAAATCAATACGTATTGCTAAGGCTAAAAGGCTTATCAAAATATAAAGAACAGGAAGCTTGTTGTGAATATGTTTTTGCATAACTACCTATTTAAATGCTGATTTAAAAGTCCTTTGTAAGATATGTGGGGTGAAAACTAACCTCATTTTGGTCCGGCCTAGGATTTGAATCCGAGACCTCAGCGCGGCGCCACCGAGACAGTGTGTTTTTGGCATATAATATGTAAGATGCTGTGAAGGGTAACGTGGGTATATAAATTACTAGCGGACGTCACGCGGTAGTTCCCGTGCCCGTGGGAATATGGGAATAAAATATAGCCTATGTTCACCGCAAAGAGTGTAGCTTCCCAACAGTGAAAGAATTTTTCAAATCGGTCCAGTAGTTCCGGAGCCTATTCGTTACAAACAAACAAACAAAAAAACAAATCTTTCCTCTTTATAATATTAGTATAGATTACGCCTCTGCTTATCACTTCGGAAAAAAAGACATTCCTTCTTGTAATCTGAACATTGTGACCTTAATTACTATCAACATCATCTTAACAATCATGTTTTAAAACAACAAAATTGAAACATGATGTAATGTAGCAATAAAAACTCGATTATACAAAATAATGATAGTTCACCTGATCACGTTTCCAAAAGGAAAACTGAGATAACAACAGAATAGAGTAATTTTTGATGGTAAACTCAATTATGACGTCGCCATCGTCGGGGAAGTACCAATGTAAATTTTAAAATGACGACTCTTTAATCTATGAACACATCAAATATCGGGGATCCTTAAGTCAAAACAACTGCGAGTATGAGGTGGTACCTTAAGAACTATCAGAATCTAGAGTCGTGCTACCGACGGAAAAGAAAAATTAACCACCAAATTACCAGTATTTATTGATTGCCCAAGATTATCACCTTCCATGACTGGGGGCATGATCACGGCGGGTGGCTCGCTGTTCTCACAGAAGCAGGCCCAAAACGTCGCCATGACGCATGACGTCAGTATCTCACGCATGCCTCACGTTTCAAGATGCAGGATAACACCCGAATTCTTAAGTGAGGCCATGGTGGTACCCAAAGTTTATCAGGTCTCCCGCCAGACGATAGGTAGAGACCGTATAGGAGTGAGAACGGGTCTGGCATGACTTCCGTAGAAACATCCAGTGTCCACACGTTTAAAAAAGAAATAAAGATTTATAATAAAATCGAACAGATAAAATATCTGAACTTCCCATAATTATGAGTAGGTATTGGGAAATCGCTTGTCCGATAATTTTAGTGTGTGAATTATCACGCCTCCCATATTGCAAAAAAGTACGGAAACATAGCTATTGTCCGTCATATAGTTAAAGTGTGACGATAAATTCTTTTCCGTGTTGTCATATAATAAACACCTTCCTTGATCTGATTCGACAAGTTACGAATGTAGTGGCAGGTATCACATTAAACTCATATTCCAATAAATATTAAATTAATAAATAAATAAATAAATATTCTCGAACATTTCACACAACGCTATCTGATCCCAAAGTAAGCTAGGAATAACCTGCTTGTGTTATGGGTATCAGACCACGGATATTATTACTTTTATACTTTTTAAATACATACATATTATACATAGAAACACCCAGACTCTTGAGACAAACATTTATGGGTCACACAAATATTTGTCTCCGGTGGGAATCGAACCCACGACCTCCAGCGCCGCAGGCGGTATCACTACCGACTGCGCCACAGAAGCAGTCAAATGCAGTCGAATTCAGGCCATGTAAGAACGCATGTCCTCCAGATGCCTGTGTAACAGTTATAGCAAAGTTTGACTGTTCCAATGCACCACCTTGCGAACCCGGATGTGCCTGCAAGTCGGGATATTTGAGAATAGACGAGAACTCACCCTGTATACCAACATGCGAGAGTCCAGAACTTAAGGGCTTGGAATACATCTGCAAAAAAGATGAATAATGTTTATTTTAATAAATCTCACCTTCAATGCACGGTAGTTTATTTTATAGCGCAGATATGTGTGGCTTTCTCTCGAAAAAGAGAAAGCCACACATATCTGCGCTATAAAATAAACTACCGTGCATTGAAGGTGAGATTTATTAAAATAAACATTTTCTATCTTTCCTTAAAGTGTATTTAGTATTAAAATATTTTATAGTCTGTGAAGGACTAGGTAGAGCTAGAGGAATATTAGATACTAGCTGAGCCCGCAACTTCGTTTACGTCACATAAGGTGTATGAAAGGAGAGGTATTTCTTCATCAGAGTCATCAAGCAGCGTCTGAAACTGCCCTGTTTGCTTAATCATAAAAGAGCTTAATGATTAAGTCTAACGCCTTCGGCGCGGACTGAATTGTTTAAAAATAGTCTTAATCATTAAGCTCTTTTATGATTAAGCCAACACGCCAGTTTAGGTTCACTCACATTCAAAGAAACTCCTACAATTAAAATTTTCAAAATATCTGATTCTTAAAAGAGATATAACTCTTTTATTTCTAAACCGATTTACATAAAACAAACGCTAAATGTTAACTGGAGCAAACCTCAACACAATAAAAAAACCGCATTGCAATCGGTTGAGCGGTTACTGAGATTAGCGTGCACAACCGTACAGACAAACAGATATACAGACATACAGACAAACAGACAAAAATTCTAAAAATCTTTGTTTTGGGTTCTATTGCGTTCATAAAGCCCCCCTATAATATTTCTTCTTATTTATCTTCCATGTACAGACAGCGACCTGTTACGATTTTATTATATGTACTAGCTGACCCTCGCAACTTCGTTTACGTCACATAAGGTGTACGAATGGAGGGGTACTTCTTCATGAGACTCATCAAGCAGCGTGTGAAACGGCCCTGTTTGCTTAATCATAAAAGTGCTTAAAGATTAAGTCGATTCTAAAACAATTCAGAATTATTTTACAATAGCCTTAATTATTAAGCTCTTTTATGATTAAGCCAACACGCCCGTTTAGACTCACTTTCAAAAGAAACGTTGAATTCTAGATTTACCGAAAGTTAAGATGCCCCTAATTTCTGAACTACATAACCCTCAATATTGAAAATGGTGTGGAATAATGATTAAAGTACTCCCTTTCAGACACTAAAAAAATATTTGAAATCGAACCACGCAGTGAGAAATTATAGCTAAAAACCTATTTTGCCATTCATCCCCTCTCCTGGAGGAACCGCGCAAAATATCGGGATCAAAAGTATCTAAGAACCTTCCTCGGACTATAAGCTTAGATCGTACAAAGTATCATTCAAATCAGTTCAGTAGTTTCGGCGTGATACTTATTCGGGATATAGACAGACAGACAGACAGACAGACAGACAGACATGAAAATTTTAAATTACATTTTCGGCTTCAGTATCGATTAGAGAACGCCCTACACTTAAAATTTTCAAAATATCTTCCATGTACAGACTCCCGACCCTCTACAGTTTTATTATAAGTATAGTTATATGTATTGATGATTGATTGATAATTGTCCCACTGTAAGTTGTACCTTGTCCCACTGTGTGTCCAATGACTGGCTGGAGTTGGGCGAGACAGTGAAACATACAATGAAATAAATAATTGGTTTTTTGTTAATTATTTATTACATTCAGACCAATTTACCACGATCCTTCGCCCACGGCCAATCTACTCGAGACCTTATATAGGTACATGGAGTGAAACCGGAGAAAGACGGGTGGTTACGTGCCGGACTTTTGTTTAATAATTCAGTCTTGTAATTTTTTAATTACAGGTACTATTGCAAGTCACTGCCCGCCTAATGAAGAAATGAAATGCTTGGACGACTGTCCTCCAGAAAGGACGTGCGAAAATAGTTTCGTTACAGTTAGATGCCCAGAGCCAGAGGAACCTTGTCAAAACAAATGTGAATGTATAGATGGATATTTCAGAAACTTTTTGGGAACCTGTATAACCAGAGATGAATGTGGTAAGTAGGAACCTACTACAATATGTTCGGAACCAAGCGTCGTAATCCAAAACGTTGCTCAGAAAACAAGAAAAAAAAAATTTTTCAATAAAAAATAAAACCGACTTCAAAGAAATCCTGAAAAATAAAATTTACTGAGCAGAAAGTAATATATATTTTGATTTATCAGATTTTATTCAATACAATATTGAAGTTGGTGCCATGAGTAATACCTACATAAAACTATGGGTTTATTTGGCGCCGACTTCAATATGATATTGAATAAAATCTGATAAATCAAAATACATATTACTTTGTGCTAAGTAAATTTTATTTTTCAGGATTTCTTTGAAGTCGGTTTTATTTTTTATTGAAAATTTTTTTTTCTTGTTTTCTGAGCAACGTTTTGGATTACGACGCTTGGTTCCGAACATATTGTAGTAGGTTCCTACTTACCACATTCATCTCTGGTTATACAGGTTCCCAAAAAGTTTCTGAAATATCCATCTATACATTCACATTTGTTTTGACAAGGTTCCTCTGGCTCTGGGCATCTAACTGTAACGAAACTATTTTCGCACGTCCTTTCTGGAGGACAGTCGTCCAAGCATTTCATTTCTTCATTAGGCGGGCAGTGACTTGCAATAGTACCTGTAATTAAAAAATTACAAGACTGAATTATTAAACAAAAGTCCGGCACGTAACCACCCGTCTTTCTCCGGTTTCACTCCATGTACCTATATAAGGTCTCGAGTAGATTGGCCGTGGGCGAAGGATCGTGGTAAATTGGTCTGAATGTAATAAATAATTAACAAAAAACCAATTATTTATTTCATTGTATGTTTCACTGTCTCGCCCAACTCCAGCCAGTCATTGGACACACAGTGGGACAAGGTACAACTTACAGTGGGACAATTATCAATCAATCATCAATACATATAACTATACTTATAATAAAACTGTAGAGGGTCGGGAGTCTGTACATGGAAGATATTTTGAAAATTTTAAGTGTAGGGCGTTCTCTAATCGATACTGAAGCCGAAAATGTAATTTAAAAATTTCATGTCTGTCTGTCTGTCTGTCTGTCTGTCTGTCTATATCCCGAATAAGTATCACGCCGAAACTACTGAACTGATTTGAATGATACTTTGTACGATCTAAGCTTATAGTCCGAGGAAGGTTCTTAGATACTTTTGATCCCGATATTTTGCGCGGATCCTCCAGGAGAGGGGATGAATGGCAAAATAGGTTTTTAGCTATAATTTCTCACTGCGTGGTTCGATTTCAAATATTTTTTTAGTGTCTGAAAGGGAGTACTTTAATCATTATTCCACACCATTTTCAATATTGAGGGTTATTTAGTTCAGAAATTAGGGGCATCTTAACTTTCGGTAAATCTAGAATTCAACGTTTCTTTTGAAAGTGAGTCTAAACGGGCGTGTTGGCTTAATCATAAAAGAGCTTAATAATTAAGGCTATTGTAAAATAATTCTGAATTGTTTTAGAATCGACTTAATCTTTAAGCTCTTTTATGATTAAGCAAACAGGGCCGTTTCACACGCTGCTTGATGAGTCTCATGAAGAAGTACCCCTCCATTCGTACACCTTATGTGACGTAAACGAAGTTGCGAGGGTCAGCTAGTACATATAATAAAATCGTAACAGGTCGCTGTCTGTACATGGAAGATAAATAAGAAGAAATATTATAGGGGGGCTTTATGAACGCAATAGAACCCAAAACAAAGATTTTTAGAATTTTTGTCTGTTTGTCTGTATGTCTGTATATCTGTTTGTCTGTACGGTTGTGCACGCTAATCTCAGTAACCGCTCAACCGATTGCAATGCGGTTTTTTTATTGTGTTGAGGTTTGCTCCAGTTAACATTTAGCGTTTGTTTTATGTAAATCGGTTTAGAAATAAAAGAGTTATATCTCTTTTAAGAATCAGATATTTTGAAAATTTTAATTGTAGGAGTTTCTTTGAATGTGAGTGAACCTAAACTGGCGTGTTGGCTTAATCATAAAAGAGCTTAATGATTAAGACTATTTTTAAACAATTCAGTCCGCGCCGAAGGCGTTAGACTTAATCATTAAGCTCTTTTATGATTAAGCAAACAGGGCAGTTTCAGACGCTGCTTGATGACTCTGATGAAGAAATACCTCTCCTTTCATACACCTTATGTGACGTAAACGAAGTTGCGGGCTCAGCTAGTATCTAATATTCCTCTAGCTCTACCTAGTCCTTCACAGACTATAAAATATTTTAATACTAAATACACTTTAAGGAAAGATAGAAAATGTTTATTTTAATAAATCTTACCTTCAATGCACGGTAGTTTATTTTATAGCGCAGATATGTGTGGCTTTCTCTTTTTCGAGAGAAAGCCACACATATCTGCGCTATAAAATAAACTACCGTGCATTGAAGGTGAGATTTATTAAAATAAACATTATTCATCTTTTTTGCAGATGTATTCCAAGCCCTTAAGTTCTGGACTCTCGCATGTTGGTATACAGGGTGAGTTCTCGTCTATTCTCAAATATCCCGACTTGCAGGCACATCCGGGTTCGCAAGGTGGTGCATTGGAACAGTCAAACTTTGCTATAACTGTTACACAGGCATCTGGAGGACATGCGTTCTTACATGGCCTGAATTCGACTGCATTTGACTGCTTCTGTGGCGCAGTCGGTAGTGAATCCGCCTGCGGCGCTGGAGGTCGTGGGTTCGATTCCCACCGGAGACAAATATTTGTGTGACCCATAAATGTTTGTCTCAAGAGTCTGGGTGTTTCTATGTATAATATGTATGTATTTAAAAAGTATAAAAGTAATAATATCCGTGGTCTGATACCCATAACACAAGCAGGTTATTCCTAGCTTACTTTGGGATCAGATAGCGTTGTGTGAAATGTTCGAGAATATTTATTTATTTATTTATTAATTTAATATTTATTGGAATATGAGTTTAATGTGATACCTGCCACTACATTCGTAACTTGTCGAATCAGATCAAGGAAGGTGTTTATTATATGACAACACGGAAAAGAATTTATCGTCACACTTTAACTATATGACGGACAATAGCTATGTTTCCGTACTTTTTTGCAATATGGGAGGCGTGATAATTCACACACTAAAATTATCGGACAAGCGATTTCCCAATACCTACTCATAATTATGGGAAGTTCAGATATTTTATCTGTTCGATTTTATTATAAATCTTTATTTCTTTTTTAAACGTGTGGACACTGGATGTTTCTACGGAAGTCATGCCAGACCCGTTCTCACTCCTATACGGTCTCTACCTATCGTCTGGCGGGAGACCTGATAAACTTTGGGTACCACCATGGCCTCACTTAAGAATTCGGGTGTTATCCTGCATCTTGAAACGTGAGGCATGCGTGAGATACTGACGTCATGCGTCATGGCGACGTTTTGGGCCTGCTTCTGTGAGAACAGCGAGCCACCCGCCGTGATCATGCCCCCAGTCATGGAAGGTGATAATCTTGGGCAATCAATAAATACTGGTAATTTGGTGGTTAATTTTTCTTTTCCGTCCGTAGCACGACTCTAGATTCTGATAGTTCTTAAGGTACCACCTCATACTCGCAGTTGTTTTGACTTAAGGATCCCCGATATTTGATGTGTTCATAGATTAAAGAGTCGTCATTTTAAAATTTACATTGGTACTTCCCCGACGATGGCGACGTCATAATTGAGTTTACCATCAAAAATTACTCTATTCTGTTGTTATCTCAGTTTTCCTTTTGGAAACGTGATCAGGTGAACTATCATTATTTTGTATAATCGAGTTTTTATTGCTACATTACATCATGTTTCAATTTTGTTGTTTTAAAACATGATTGTTAAGATGATGTTGATAGTAATTAAGGTCACAATGTTCAGATTACAAGAAGGAATGTCTTTTTTTCCGAAGTGATAAGCAGAGGCGTAATCTATACTAATATTATAAAGAGGAAAGATTTGTTTTTTTGTTTGTTTGTTTGTAACGAATAGGCTCCGGAACTACTGGACCGATTTGAAAAATTCTTTCACTGTTGGGAAGCTACACTCTTTGCGGTGAACATAGGCTATATTTTATTCCCATATTCCCACGGGCACGGGAACTACCGCGTGACGTCCGCTAGTAATTTATATACCCACGTTACCCTTCACAGCATCTTACATATTATATGCCAAAAACACACTGTCTCGGTGGCGCCGCGCTGAGGTCTCGGATTCAAATCCTAGGCCGGACCAAAATGAGGTTAGTTTTCACCCCACATATCTTACAAAGGACTTTTAAATCAGCATTTAAATAGGTAGTTATGCAAAAACATATTCACAACAAGCTTCCTGTTCTTTATATTTTGATAAGCCTTTTAGCCTTAGCAATACGTATTGATTTAGTCATATAGAGATAATAAGTGACCCCGAGAGGTATATTATTGTCAACTTCAGTGTAAAAATATTTATCAAACATATATCACTTCGAGAGTTCAAGGCTACAAAAGTAATTTAAGATAAATCTCAGAAACACTAATACTTACAATAACAATTATTCGACATTCAGAACGGCCTATCGCAGCCACTACTGTATATTGGTTTGGGCTCGGACCAGACAAGTTGGTACAGGATTTGTTTCAAGGTTTCCTTCTTTTGCCATTAACTTGAGAGGAAGAGGCATCATTCAAAGTCAGAGGGTTTGGTCTGATGAACATGAAGTTTTCCATTTTAATATCTCATCCTCAAAATACTGGCAGACCGTGATTCGCTAACTCATTAGATAGACCCCCTAAAATCACCATAGGATTGTAGAAAACATACCTTTAACTATTATTATAATACAAGTTTATTTACCTTTAGCAAGGCACAACACAACACAGGAAAATAACACTAAATACGACGACCACATATTGAAGGCTAAACTTGTTTTGAACCGAGCCTGCTTCGAGTGTTCAATTTATAGATGCGTTATAGTTAAATGTATATCTGTGTTCACTTGTACAATGTTACTGCACTTTTTGTTTAATCGAAAAGTGTGTACTCATATTTTTTACAGAGATGGATTATACCATGTGAAAGGACAGGCAATTTTTGATCCCGGGCACAAATATCGAAGTGCGGGCAGAACCGCGGGTATTTGCTAGCGACTGATTCTGTTCTCAATCAAATATGTGCTTGAAACGTTGAATTTGGCATCAATTGCGTTGTCTATATTAGTCTATACTATATCTATACTAATATTATAAAGAGGAAAGATTTGATTGTATGTTTGTTTGTTTGCATCGAATAGGCTCCGGAACTACTGGACCGATTTGAAAAATTCTTTCACTGTTGGGAAGCTACACTCTTTGCGGTGAACATAGGCTATATTTTATTCCCACGGGAACGTGAACTACGCGGGTGAAACCGCGTGGTGTCCGCTAGTTGCAGAATAAAGCTATTAGAAATATTAATATTTTGAAATACATACATAAATAACAAATATTATGTATTATGAATAATGTGCGACACATTATTTTTACACAGGGTCACCGCAATTTTTTTTAGCTAAAATAGGCAATACGTATAAGGTGTAATTCCATAACATAAAACTTTTTTTTTGTTGAAGATTCTTTAGGACTATGGTGACACGATCACAAACCTTAATATGGGCCCCATCTTAGGTGAAATACCGTATAAATAACCGTAGAACTTTACAGCTAATATTGTACCTGTCTAAGACTTGCTCTTAGTGCTTAGTTTTCTAGAGTTCTAGACACTATCAGTTGTTGTTAAAACAGCTCGAGAGGTCACAACTTCTTACCTTGCTCACCCCTAATGCTCGTATTTCGTAATAATTGATAATATTGTCACAAAATAACTATTAACTAATAGTATGGTATTGTTCACTAGAAGACGTCACATGGTTTCACTCGCATAGTTTCCATTCCCGTGGGAATACGGGAATAAAGTATATTCTATGTTAGTCAGGAATAGTGTAGCTTTGTGAACAATTTTTTTAAGTCGATTCAATAGTTTCGGAGCCTATTCATTGTGTTTGCATACAAACAAACAATCAAATCTTTCCTCTTTATAATATTAGTATAATAGCTAGCATGATAACATAAATGACGCAATTGAATTGAAGCACATCAAAACTAAGTTGGAAACTAACAAGTTGTTATAATTGACAAATCGTGGAGGCAACATGACGGGTCTCTATGTGTTATTGGTCTGTGTATTTATTACAAACTTTGGAATCATTTCATGTAAGTAAATTATTTTCTAATATTAGAATCTCTACTATTATAAAATTGTAAAACTAGCTGTGACGGTACATTCAATATAAATTTAAAAAAAAAAATTATCATCGACTAATTAAGGGCTTCTTCTGAGTCCAAATCTGGAATTTATTTCTTCGTGTCTGTTTGTTTATTTATTTGTTCGGGGTTGGAGCAAAATTCAGTAGCTTGATCATAACTGTACTATTAAGATTTTGTAGGTATTTTTTCAACTTAAATAACGCTGTATGTTTCATTATAATCAGTTCAGCGGAATTGATAATACAGCTTGAAGAATGTTTAAATAGAAGACCTATGCATTGGACAGGTCAAAGTCGATTGGTTATTAGTTAAAATCACCTCGCGAACGAAGTCGCGGGCAGAAGCTAGTATTTAAATATAATGAAAATTTCGTTTGGTGTCTTTTTTTTTTTACGTGGGGGAAAATCCTCACAGGATGTTATGCTGGACTCTTACCGACTAAAAAACCTCACGCAACGCCCAACAGCCTGTGGTTGGGAGCCCCGGGTAAGCCCTCGGAAGGATGTCCCGGGATGCCGGCGTTTGATGTCTTGCTTAGAACAAGAATAGCCAGAAGTTACCTATCTTACTAATACACTCGAGAGCAATGAATCCGGGTCACTTAAAGAATGTTAAAAATCTCAGAAACTAAAAATGATAGGTTAATGCAATAAATTGTATTTAATAGACAATGTAATACTCCTTAAATGAAAGTAAAAAAAATATGAGTCACCATACATTTTATTAACACAAAATTACATAAAGAAAAAACTGCTGATCTCTCCTTAAAACAAAAATAGGAAACATGAAATTTTTGAACTTTATTACGATTTTCTTGAATTTTAATACTTCGTATTGCCTCCTCGTGCTTCCATTACTGCGTTTACGCGGTTTGGCATGCTGTACACCAAGTTCCTTATACGATTTTGGGGAATATTCTCCCATTCCTCTGTGAGAGCAATTTTGAGCTCACGAAGCGTGATTGGGGGAGGGTTTCGTTGTTTTACGCATCTGCCTAGCTCGTCCCAAGCATGCTCGATCGGGTTGATATCCGGGCTGCGCGCTGGCCACTCCATACGAGTAATGTTCATCTCTTGAAGGTAGTCATTCACAATCCTACCTGTATGAGGTCGGGCATTGTCATGCATAAATATAGCATCCTCACCTAAATTGACCATAAATGGACCAACGTTATCATTGAGGATTTCTTCCACATATCTTACGCTAGTTAAAGAGCCGTTTTCTATGATCACCAGCTCTGTGCGACTTTCAGAAGAAATTCCGGCCCACACAAGTACAGACCCACCACCGTAGGCTACTTTTTCTTCGATGCATGCTTGCTTGAATCTTTCCCCTGGTCTTCGATACACTCTGTGTCTTCCATCGTGCTTGTAGAGCATAAATTTTGATTCGTCGGAGAACATAACTTTTGACCAATCTTCAATACTCCAATTTACGTGGCTCTGGGCATACCTTAGTCTCGAAATACGATGCCCACGCTCCAGTTTAGGGCCGTTTGCAGGTCTAAGGGGTTTTAAGTTAGATTCAGCAAGCCGACGTCTTACTGTCCATGCACTTGGGTTACTTCCTCCGAGGCGTCGAAACTGATTGGTGAGTTCAGTTCCTGTGAGAAAGCGATTTCGAAGCATGGTGTTCACCAAGTATCGGTCTTCTCGTGCTGTGGTACACCTGGTTCTGCCCGTTCCTGGTCTGCGTAGGTTAGAACCAGTTTCTTCGTAACGTCGGAGAACTCTTTGTACTGTTGACAGCGACACACCGACAGTCCTGGCTGTATCGCGCTGACTCCGGCCGGTTTCCAGCATTGTAAGTATTCTGGTGCATTCTTCAGGCGTAAGCGACATAATTTCAGCTTGATTAATGAATATAGAGCACTATCAACATGGTTTATGTACCCACATAAATGACAGATTACAAACAAAAGCAACACCAAATGCTGTAATTTCGTAGTTCCATCTTCGAAAGTGGCCCTTTTTCAAATTTGATTTTTTTATGATATAACTTTACAATAACTAAGAAGTTTTAATACCTTCATTTAAGGAGTATTACATTGTCTATTAAATACAATTTATTGCATTAACCTAGCATTTTTAGTTTCCGAGATTTTTAGGATTCTTTAAGTGACCCGGATTCATTGCTCTCGAGTGTATTATAAATGCGAAAGTTTGTTTGTACTCTCTTTCACGCTCAAACCGCGGAACGGATCGGGCTGATATTTGGTACAGAGATACATTAAAGTCTGGAATAACACATAGGCTACTTTTTATCCCGGGAATAACAAATTTTACGCGAGCGTAGCTGCGGGCATCAGCTAGTATTCTATATTTAAAGATCAGGTCATTTGACTCATTCAGGCCAGCATCATTAAATGAGAATAGATAAGGAAATATTTGATAATATTTTAACCTACAAAATCTTAAAACGAGTTTTCGGAAATGTTGCCATTCTCTTGTTAGTATCTAGCGGACACCTGCGGCTAATCCACAAGAAGTTAGGTACTTAGATGCTGAAGAGCATTAACTTGCCTTTTATCCGCGAAGCAGTATGCAAAGTCAGAGTAGGTTATCTCCTACATTTCACCTTAACTATAGAATCTATTTTGAAGTTGACTGCCTCGGTGGCTTAATTGGTAGTGTCACCCTACCCTGCCGCGCTTGAGGTCCTGGGTTCGATTCCCGGGTCGTTCCAAATATTTGTGTGAACCACAAATGTTTTTTTTCGGAGTTTGGGTGTTTTCTATGTATAATACTCGTATGTATGTATTTAGAAATATATAAGTATGTCTACCAGTCGTCTAGATCCTATAGCACAAGCTTATAGCTTAGTTTGGGCTAGATGATGTTGTGTGAGAATGTCCAACAAAATTTAAATTAAGCGCATTTAGGCAGACTCGATTTTTGAAATGTCAGGATACTGGTTTGAAAATATCTATTAATAAATTACAGATTCGGTTATTTGACCGGTTTGTAGCGTAGTCGTGAACAAAAACAGGATATTCCTGCACCGCATTTTCTTGTACGAAACAGTCTTGTACTACGACAAGTTCATACATTTTATTACAAAGAATTTTAATTCGGAAACTAAATCAACTGCGTTGGTGGTTGAATAGGCCCTACTACCTCTTTAAATAATTATGTCCTGGGACATCCTTCCGAGGGCTTACCCGGGGCTCCCAACCACAGGCTGTTGGGCGTTACGTGAGGTTTTTTAGTCGGCCGTGAGGATTTTCCCTGACGTTAAAAAAAATCTTTTTAAATATTATGAATCAAACGATTTATGTAGATATAATATACATTAAAATGTAGTTGCTTATTTACTTTATTAGAATAGAACTTACTATACTTAGACAAGATGACACCCGTGAGGCTTTTAGCGTTATTATTCCGCATTGTGATTACAATCTTTAGACTTGAAAGTGAGACGATTACGTTTTTAAAATATTAGCTGTGCTACCCGGTTTAACTGCAATATTTCCTTTGACCCTATTTATAAACTTTGACCCCATTTTACCATTCGATACGTCTGATTATATTTTCAAACCATCTCAGAATCTATTGAAATATACAGTCTATAATACAAATCAGTCAAGCCATTTAGCAGGCGTTAGAGACAAACATGGTACAGAAGAATTTAGGTGACACACTTTTTGGTTTTCGGGGGCGCCGCATGGCGACGTGGATGCGCGCCCCCGACTAGTTCTTGAAACGTGGACGGTGGTCGGGGGACCCCGCCCACGATGATCACACAGCGGCAGGCACCTCCCCGTGTTCCGGGGGTGCCTCTCGTTCAGGGGGTGCTTTTAGCGCCCGCCTGCTTGGCCGCTCTCTACCCCCTCTGCTTACAGAGGGGCATCCGAGAGCGGACCGACGGAATCAGCACTTCCAACTCCATTAGGAATTGAGGGAGGGGGCAGCCCATCAAGCCCCCCCGTGGAGAGTCCCGATGTAACGGGGCGGCCCTTTGCCGGGCCGCAGTGATTTATCCACCGGCCTATCCTGCGACCCGGTTAAGGCGAGGCGGAACACCGCGGGGTTTAGTGGGTAGGACGTTCCCATGTTGACCGTGAGTCCCACACAAAGCCGCCTTGCTCCCCCGAAACAAGGCGGCGAAGTGCCTAACCTGCAGTCCCCGCGTTAAAAAAAAATAGAAAAAAAACACACTTTTTGGTAGTCATGGTAACTCCACCATGACTACCAAATCCGTTCAGCAGGTTGAGCTGTACAATGATCAATCAGCCTGACTGATTGATCATTGTACAGCACATGTTAAACACAGACTAAAAAGAAAAAAAAAATCATTTTACAGGTATTAATCTCAATTACTGCGGGGAAAATGAAATAGTTTTCGAAGAGTCAACGGCTACCTGCACGACCAAGAATTGCATTCAGAAACTGCAAAACAAGTGTTCAAATGGAACGAACTATTATAGACCAGACTGCGTTTGCGCAGAGGGTTACTTGAGAGCCTATAATGGAACTTGTATACCGGAAAATCAATGCCCTAGTAAGTTTTCTGTAGATAATTATGTCATCATAAATTGTAACGAACCTTGCGAAATTGTAAACTGTCAAAATATTACAGTCTAACGGATAATTTTCCGTGTTATTGCGAACTAGCCAAAGAAATAATTATAATAAAACTATATACAGGGTGTGGCGTAAATAGTGGTCCAACCGTCAGGGTGTGATAGAACAGGTGCCCCACTATAACATACTACAATATCATCCAAATTTACCCAAGGGTCTCAGAAAAAAATAACTTTTTTTGAAAAATCGTCCCTTTTTTGTAAAGTTGCCTGTAGATTATAGGAAAACAGCTATTTCTGATTTCTGTTTTTTCTCTCTTAAAGCTAAATACATAAGCTATCAAAAAATAATATTGTTAATAAAATTCCACAACAAACGTTTGAAATAAATATAAGTTCATCTCAATTTTCTCTCTAATTTTCAGGTATCATGAAAATTGTTCAACGTTTTTTATAAAAAATATGTACTACACTGATGCTATCCAAACATTTAAAAATATGCTTATGTAATATTGATTTCAAAATAATGCCATGAAAGGATTTCGCATAAACAGAAACTAGTAATTTTTACTGTTAAAGTTCAAAACGGGTTAAGAAAAATGACCAATATCAACTTACATACATCGCACATAAAACGTTTTTTTCATAGTAATAGTTCATAGTCGACATTATTATTATTTATTTAAAATCTTATAACCTAGATAGCGCCCGAGGCTCCACCCGCGTGGGATTTTGTAACTATTCTCGCTTTTATGATCCCACCGGAAGTGGGAATAGTAACAAAATTCATCGCGGGTGAAACCGCAGGCAACATCAAGGTCGCGGTTGAACGCCCGAAACGTCGGTGAATGTAAGTATATAGTATTTCGCGTGAAGTGTTAAAAACTGCGATAGTTTAAAAAAATCATAACCGTGATGGCGCCCGCAGTTCCACGCGCTAGGAATTTGTCATGGAATGGGAACAGAATTTCAGATAGAAAATAAATAAAAGCGAGAATAGTAACAAAATCCCACGCGGGTGGAGCCGCGGGCGCTATCTAGGTTATAAGATTTTAAATAAATAATAATAATGTCGACTATGAACTATTACTATGAAAAAAACATTATAAGTGTGATGTATGTAAGTTTATTTTGGTAATTTTTCTTAACCCGTTTTGAACTTTAACAGTAAAAATTACTAGTTTCTGTTTATGCGAAATCGTTACATGGTATCATTTTGAAATCAGTATTATATAAGCATATTTTTAAACGTTTGGGTAGCATCAGTGTAGTACATATTTTTTATAAAAAACGTTGAACAATTTTCATGATACCTGAAAATTAGAGAGAAAATTGAGATGAACTTATATTTATTTCAAACGTTTGTTGTGGAATTCTATTAACAATATTATTTTTTGATAGCTTATGTATTAAGCTTTAAGAGAGAAAAAACAGAAATCAGAAATAGCGGTTTTCCTATAATCTACAGGCAACTTTAAAAAAAAGGGACGATTTTTCAAAAAAAGTTATTTTTTTCTGAGACCCTTGGGTAAATTTGGATGATATTGTAGTATGTTATAGTGGGGCACCTGGTCTATCACACCCTGACGGTTGGACCACTATTTACGCCACACCCTGTATAAATATATACTATACTCAGAGAGCATCAGGCTCAAAATTACATTAAAAAAACTAATAATACATCAGAATCAAAGTTCTAACCTAACCTAACCATCTTTTAGGTTACCATTTTATGGTCACAATAATCTCGAAAGCTTCCAATCTAGCAAGTTTCATACGGTTTTGCATTTTAACAGTGATATACCTGACCTATACATATATATATGCAGGATGCCCATATTTGCCATATTACATGCTGTTTTATACGTAATCAGCCTGCGGGACTCACGGCCCTAGGCATCGTGTTGTTTTGGCATACTTAGATGGTAAGGCCTCCTGTGGTTTTAGCCGGAGAGTCAGGCATCGGATTGATTTCTATTGATTCTTATTCACGGTTACCACAAACAAAAATCCTTCATGTGCACGCGGACACATGGTTTACGTCATGTTTACGTCCAATACAACTGATACTTTGAGAATTTATTCTTAGCATTCCATGGATTATCCGTGCGGGCGTTCGGTTCCATAACGTGACACACGGGGGAACACCTCGACGGCGTCTGGGACTTGCGACCCATTTGAGTAAGTCTAGGGTGGCCACCTTTCTATGCGCATAAACGCTCACCTTCCACCGTCAGCAATGTTCTCTCCCCTGCCCAACCAGATTCGGTCAAGCTACATTTTACAGACTGTAACAACAAATTTTCTGTTCAGCTTTAAAATGCACTGAAAACGAGTACGAGAATTATTGTGCGAATTCTTACTGTAAGCACCTAGAGTGTAAGCAGAGGGGAAATCCTGTCGTATGTTCTTCTGTGGACTACTGTGTGCCAGGATGTAGCTGCATCGATGGATATTTGAGAGCAGACGATGGAAAATGTATACCAGAAGATTCTTGCCCTCGTAAGTATTATTTAAAAAAATATAAGGTAGGTAATGTTTTATAAAATTTTCGTGCACTGGGAGGTTTTCCAAATTCTGAAGTTCTACAGTTAAACAATCTTTTGAATCACTTAGTTCTGGCGAAAAATTTTCCCCCTGCGTGAGAGTGGCACCTCTACCCGGCACCACAGATTATATAATATATTCTATACCGGCACGCATAGTTTAGAACGATAAGGAAAGGGTGGCATGAAGTTACAGAGCTCTTTTAAACACTCTCCGTGATAGACTGGTAGATCTATATAATGCAGCCAGAGACGCATTTACTCTACTTTGCACCAACGACGCAAGTGCTCCCTTTGCTTCAGGATAACAATGCGATCCTCGCAACACACAAAGTGATCCACCAACGATTATTACAACACGAGATCTACTATAATCGAATACACTACCACCAAGGCGATAAATTAGTAGTTGCATGTACTTCTTGGTAATTCTATAAAAAGAAACTAAAACACACTGAGTTTTTAGAGTTATAATTTCAGTATTTATTTTCTTTTCCAGCTTTGCAAGTAGCAGCTGCTCAATTGTAGTAGCGGTCATCACTGCCTGAAGTTCGACTCTGCATACAAAACACAGCCTGCAAATAAGGAACTCGTTGTCTATCTGACTTTTATAAACAACAAGTCAAGAAAACGTCTTACTCCTCAAACCGCACCCGATAATTGAAAATAATGCCTAGTATTTAATTAATTTCTTATCGTTTATTTCAATTAAAATCAAAATCTTAATATTTGTTTCATTTCATTCTCAAAGTAATTAATTAGTAAGGGTCGTCCATTTAAGTGTATTTTAGGGTGGATGCACCCGGGACTCACGGTCTTAGGCTTCGTGTAGTTTTGGCATAGATGGTAAGGCCTCGTGTGGTTTTAGTCGGTAAGAGTCAGGCAGAGCATCCAGATTGATTTCTATTGATTCTCATTCACGGTTACAAAATCCTTCAAGTGCACGCAAAAACATGGTTTACGTCCAATACAACTGATACTAAGCTTATTCTTAGCATTCCATGGATTTCCCGTGCGGGCGTCGCGGCGTCGGGTCCATAACGTGACACAGGGGGGAACACCCCGACGACGTCTGGGACTTGGGACCCATTTGAGTAAGTCTAGGGTGGCCACCTTTCTATGCGCATAGACGCTCACCTTCCCCCGTCAGCAATGTTCCCTCCCCTGCGCAACCAGATTTGTCAAGTTACATTTTACATACTATAACAACAAATTTTCTGTTCAGCTTTAACATGCACTGAAAACGAGTACGAGAATTATTGTGCGAATTCTTACTGTAAGCACCTAGAGTGCAAGCAGAGGGGACTTCCGATCGTATGTTCTTCTGTGCACTACTGTGTGCCAGGATGTAGCTGCATCGATGGATATTTGAGAGCAGACGATGGAAAATGTATACCGGGAGATTCTTGCCCTCGTGAGTATTATTTTAGAAAAATATTACGTAAAAAAATTTTCGTGCACTAGCAGGTCGTTCAATTCTGAAGTTCGACAGTTAAACAATCTTTTGAATCGCTTGGTTCTGGCGAAAATTTTCCCCACTGCGTGAGAGTGGCACCTCTGCCCAGCACGCATAGTTCAGAATGATAAGGAAAGGGTGGGATGAAGTTGAAGAGCTCTTATGAACACTCTCCGTGATAGATTGGTAGATCACTCTACTCTGCACCAACGACTCATGCGCTCCCGTTGCTTCAGGATAATCGGTAACAATGATCCTCACACACAACACACAACGGTGATCCACAAACGATTATTGCAACACGAGATCTACTATAATCGAATACACTACCACTACCATCAAGGCGATAAATTAGTAGTTGTATGTACTTCTTGGTAATTCTATAAAAAGAAACTAAAACATACCGAGTTTTAGAGTTATATTTTCAGTGTTTATTTTCTTTACCAGCCTTGCAAGTAGCAGCTGCTAAACAGTAGTAGCGGTCATCCCTGCCCGAAGTTCGACTCTGCATACATGATACAGCCTGCAAATAAGGAACTCGTGGTCTATCTGACTACTAAAGTCAAGAAAACGTCTTACTCCTCAAACCGCACCAGATAATTGAAAATAATGCCTAGTATTTAATTGTTTTTTTATCGTTTATTCCAATTAAAATCGAAATTTAATATTTGTTTTATTTCATTCTCAAAGAAATGGATGATTCTAAACACATTATGATAATAATGATTTGAATTTTATAAAATGTGGAGCTAGTAAAATGTTAATCAATCACATCAGCACACTGCACAGTCAATTGCAGGACGTAGGCAATTTAATTTTAGAAGGGTGTACTTTACCCGGGGGCCTGAGGACGATGAGAGGGCTGCTCACCGTCCTTACAGAAGCAGGCACATGACGACAGCGTGACGTGAGGGATTCCTGCACGCCCCCTCTTAGAAATGGGACCACATCCGAAGCCCCCCAAAGACGTGGGATAGCACCCAAACCACCCCCTAGGCGAGGCCGCAGTGGCGGCCGTGGGTCTGTTGGGAGTCCTGGGACATCCTTCCGAGGACTTTCCCGGGGCTCCCAACCATAGGCTGTTGGGCGTAACGTGAGGTTTTTTAGTTGGTAGGAGTCCGGCATAGCATCCATGAGGATTTTCCCTCACGTTAAAAAAAAAGGGTGTACTGTACAATGGGTAGCCTACTGTACAAGTACAATGCTGTTTAGTAGACGAAGCCATACATAACGCAATGTATTGTATCGATTATTGCTTCATTTTAAGTATCTATCAATAAGATGATTGGTACCAAGAAGTAGTTTATAATACTTTTGTGAAGACCACAACCGGTCAAATCATGAAATAGTTATCCAAATAGCTGTGTGATGTGTGAGATTTTGACAAGGATTTCGTTTTATATGAGTAAAGAATGTACTTATATAGCTAAAGTTGGAATGGTTTTATACCTAGTTGCAGGCGGAGCCTTGAATGACAGTTGTCAAACCCATTTATCTGACTCCCTCTGTTATGACTATTTCGGCTCTGCGTTGCCAAACATAAAACTAAACTAATTTCTTTAATTATTAGATACTAGCGGACCTCACGCGGTTTCACCCGCGTAGTTCCCGTTCCCGTGGGAATACAGGAGTAAAATATAGCCCATGTTTAGCGCAAGGAGTGTAGCTTCCCAACAGTGAAAGAATTTTTTAAATCGGTCCAGTAGTTCCGGAGCCTATTCGTTACAAACAAACAAACATACAAAAAAACAAGTCTTTCCTCTTTATAATATTAGTATATAGATTACCAGTCAGCGATCACTCGCCGCATACTTTCGGTAAGTAGGTAGTTCTTGAATTTAAGGCGTTCAGACAGACAGATACAGTGAAGGACATTATTAAGATGGTACTATACTGGTTTCAAAAATATGCATTAATTACAGATCCGGTTTTTTGACCGGTTTGTAGCATAAAGGTGGACGCACACCTGATACTTTCGCAACGAATAATCTTATTCAAGCGGACGTGCACTGCAATTGGTTCGTGCGCAGTTATTTTACGTCTGACAGCTTGCCATTATATCGTTTCCTGTGTTGGGATTGCAGTAAAGTGGCCATAAAGAGTGCCAGAGTAAGAAATTCAACTGCATATTAGTGGAGATTATAAGATCCGTTCGGACCAAAAATTTTTTTTCATGCAATAATATACTTAATTTTATTAAAAAGAAGCCTTGTTGCTGTACGATTGTACTTAAGTTTTATTTTTAACCGACTTCAAAAAAAGGAGGAGGTTCTCAATTCGTCTGTATGTATTTTTTTTTATGTATGTCAAGCGATAATTCCGTCAATTATAGACGGATTTCTAATTTTTTTTTGTTGAATAGGGGCTACTTCTGAGGTGGTCCCATTTTCACCAGGTCAGGATCCGATGAAGGGATCTAGGAGAAAACGAGGGCAACCACCGAAAATTGTAGGGACAACTAGTGTGCTTGTTAACTTTTTAATTAAGTGCTTTAATGTTCTACACTTAAATGAAGGTATGGCGTCGATCTGATGATAGAGTCGAAAGACAGTCAAGGGCATTCCTAAACAATTTACAGCAGTTATCTTGTGTTTGGGCTTGATTGATTTGTATTGATGAGAACTTTACACATAGATTAATAGATCCAACTTCAAAAAAAAAATGGTCTCAATGTTTTATGTATGTTCACGGTCAATTATAGACGGATTTCAATTTTTTTTTGTTGAATAGGGTTTACTTCTGAGGTAGTCCCATTTTAACCAGGTTAGGATCCGATGATGGGATCCTGGAGAAATCGAGGGCAACCCCCGAAAATTATAGGCACAGCTAGTGCGTTTGTTAACTTTTTAATTCAGTGCTTTAATGTACTACCATTAATGACGGTCTGGAGTCAATCTGATGATGGAACCAAAAGAGATTCGAGGGAATTCCTAAACGATTTACAGCAGCTACCTTGTGTTGGGGCTTGATTAATTTGTATTGATGAGAACTTTCACCTAGATAGTTATATTTCTCGGTTCACCCGTCACTTAAAATAATGAAAAAAAAAAAGACGTGTGGCACTCGGGGACTGCCGCGGTAAAGCTATTACATAGCATTTTTTACCAAATATGCTAGTATAATTATTTCTATATAAGAATACTAGCTGATGCCCGCAGCTTCGCCCGCGTAAAATTTGTTACCGCGGGAAGTTATTCCCGGGATAAAAGGTAGCCTATGTGTTATTCCAGACTATATTGTATCTCTGTTCCAAATTTCAGCCCGATCCGTTCAGCGGTTTGAGCGTAAAAGAGTAACAAAAATCCGCACTCACAAACTTTCGCATTTATAATATTAGTAAGAAGTAAGATTTTAAGGCCTATGTTCAACAAAGTAAAGTACCAAGTACCTACTTGACTGTGGACATTTGGGCCTTTTGGAATTTTGGCCTATTGGCCTTTTGGCCTTTTGGACTTTTGGACTTTTGGACTTTTGGCCTTTTGGACTTTTGTACTATTGGACTTTTGGAATTTTGGACTTTTGAAGACCCAAAAGTCCTCAAAGACCGAAAAGTCCCAAAAGTCCCAAAAGTCCCAAAAGTCCCAAAAGTCCCAAAAGTCCCAAAAGTCCCAATCGTCCCAAAAGTCCCAAAAGTCCCAAAAGTCCCAAAAGTCCTAGAAGTCCCAAAAGTCCCAAAAGTCCAAAAGTCCAAAAGTCCAAAAGTACAAAAGTCCAAAAGTCCAAAAGTTCAAAAGTCCAAAAGTCCAAACGTTCAAAAGTCCAAAAGTCCAAACGTTCAAAAGTCCAAAAGTCCAAAAGTCCAAAAGTCCAAAAAACCAAAAAACCAAATTCCAAAAGTCCAAAAGTCCAAAAGCCCAAAAGGCCAAAAGTCCAAAATTACAAAAGTCCAAAAGTACTAAAGTCCAAAAGGCCAAAAGTCCATAAGTCCCAAAGGCCAAAGTCCAAAAGGCCAAAATTCCACTCCATCAACCTCACCCCACCCACCTCACACCAATTCACCTCACCACACCCCACTTCACTTCACCCCACCCTACACACCTCAGTCCACCCCACTTCACCCTACTTCACTTCACCCCACCCTACACACCTCAGTCCACCCCACTTCACCCTACTTCACTTCACATAGGTACACGTTATGCAAACGCTCACGTGTACACGTTGGTATATGAAGTGCGAGATACACGAACGTGGCCGAGCGTGGCCGAAGGTAGCCGAGAGTGTGATTTATTTTCGTGACACAATTTCTGGATTCGGTCTCCACGCAAGGTCCGCGATAGAAGCTATGCAATAGCTTAATAGGTATTTTATTTTAGAACTTTTTAAGAAGATCAATTATTTTGTAATAAATTATTTTTATGTAACTTCAACCATTTACGCAGAGGCGCAACGGATACTCTTATAACGATTAAATGTTTTCCGTTTTCGAAACATTCCTCATTGCTGCACCGCTCCTATTAATCTTAGCATTATGTTATGTAGCCTATAGCCACTATCAATAAATGTACCTACTTACTATCGAACAGTTTTTGAAACCCTACCAGTAGTTTCAGTAAGGCTTGCCTTGGTATGATGTGATCATGGTCCCTTTGCAGCGTGTGTTCAATCCAGCGCAGCAGCTACACTTCCGACGTTTGATCTGTTGGTGGATAGGGGTCTCACTGCAGCGTTCCAATAGTCTTACGTTCGTGATGTTCTCGGGCCCGTATGTACCGAGGATCCATTGGAGGCAGCGTTTGACGAAGACTTATAGCTGGTAGCTGGTGCGAAATGTCTTTAGTGACCTTCCATGTCTCGCATCCGTATAACAGTTAGCAGTACAGTTTTAACGTTTACTTTGTTTTGAGTTTCACTCTTCGTGTCCATTTTCGCAACTGCCTACGGGGCGCAGCTGTGTAAAGGTTGTTCTGGCGTTGGCGAGACTCGAAATGATGTAGGGTACTCTTCTATCACATCAGTTTCTGACACGACACTCCCAAGGTACGTGAATTAGTGCCTCCACCACATCTCTTGCGTCTGTCGATTTTAATTTCAGTCCAGCCATTCGCTGCCTCATCCTGCTCTTTGTCCTGCACGTTGTCCTGCAGACATGCATGACGGCGTGTGTGTGCTTCAGCAGGCACAGGACATCGGCATCATTTAAATCCTACAGGATATCAGTATAGGCCCCATTCTATGCCGCGCCGAATCTTCTTAGCGGTATTCAGCATTATACCATCTATTTTCTATGGATGGTTGTTAACTATCCTGATAGCTTCAATACGATCCTCTAAGGAAGGTACAGTATGTATTTTGTATGTATGTATTCAAAAGAGTTTGTGAACTCTATTTTTAATTTCTTTTTCAGAATATTGATGACATTTGATTGATGTCATTTTATACACGTTACGTCTACTACATTGATACATGTAATAAAATTCTAACATGGTGTTTGTATGTAAATTGTTTATACTGAGGAAAATTCTATACTGAGGAATAGCTTTAACCATTAAGCTCTATTTTGATTAAGCAAACAGGGCAGATTCACACGCTACTTGATGAGTATGATTCATAAATACCTCTAATTTCATAGACCTTGTGTGACGTAAACAAAGTTGCGAGGGTCAGCTAGTTAAAAGATAAAACAATAGGTTTCTTCTTATCTACCTACTTAAAACTATTTTTACAAATTTTATGGTAATAATAGACATTCTTTGAAATATGCATGTATGGTATTGTTGTGACTTTTATGACACGTTTAAAGTACATAGGTATGAGATAGATGGCGCTCGCAGCTACGTCAGCGTGAAATTTCCTTCCCGCTTCCCATGGGAACGTACTCCCGGGTTTGGTTATCTTTATAGCAGTATTATATATAAATTAACAAAACAAAAAATAATACTGCATTGGTGATAATAATAATAAAATGTATGTATATAGAGTACTCTCACTCATTTTCTTTCACTATTTTTCGTGACTTTCTTCATTAATAAATGCACTTTGTTTATTCATATTTAAAACACTTTTTACACAAATTATACGAGTACAGTTCACTGTTGACCTATACACCTATAGTCGAATTTTTATTTAGACGAAGTAAATTGACAGCAACTAATGTAATTGACAGCATCGAAATTGTCATTTCACATTAAGAACTCAAAATTCGACCAGCACTCCTAATTCAACTTTGGTCGAGTAGTTAAGACGCGGATCGGTACGCAGAAGGCGCAAGATCGATTCTGGGTACAAGTATCAATTTTTGGATTATTTGACATAATATATAACGACTGCAGAGTTCATAATTGACGTAAACAAAAAAATTATGAAGTGCGAGATACACGAACGTGGCCGAAGGTAGCCGAGAGTGTGATTCGTTTTCGTGACACAATTTCTGGATTCGGTCTCCACGCAAGGCCCGCGATAGAAGCTATGCAATAGCTTAAAAATTTTTCAATAAAAAATACAACCGACTTCCAAGAAATCCTGAAAAATAAAATTTACTTAGCACAAAGTAATATGTAGCTGATTTATCAGATTTTATTCAATATAATATTGAAGTTGGTGCCATGAAAAGTACCTCCCTAAACCTATGAATTTACTTGGCGCTGACTTCAATATGGTATTGAATAAAAAAGCTGATAAATCAAAATACATATTACTTTGTGCTAAGTAAATTTTATTTTTCAGGATTTCTTGGAAGTCGGTTGTATTTTTATTATAGGGGTAGCTATCTAAAAAGAAACACTCAGCGACGAAGACGAAGTTGCTTTAACCATATCTTCAAAAAAATACCACGCCCAGGAAATCAATCAAAACATATAATAAAATCGTAACAGGTCGCTGTCTGTACATGGAAGATAAATAAGAAAAAATATTATAGGGGGGCTTTATGAACGCAATAGAACCCAAAACAATGATTTTTAGAATTTTTGTCTGTATGTCTGTTTGTCTGTACGTTTGTGCACGCTAATCTCAGTAACCGCTTAACCGATTGCAATGCGGTTTTCTTTATTGTTTTGAGGTTGACTCCACTTATCATTTAGTGTTTATTTCATGTCGATCGGTTTATAAATAAAAAAAGTTATATCACTTTAAAGAATCATTCATAGACTTATGAATCTTAAAATGGGTAAATCTAAACTGGCGTGTTGGCTTAATCATAAAAGAGCTTAATGATCAAGGCTTTTTTTTTTTACGTGTGGAAATTCTACATGGATGCTATGCCGGACTCCTACCGACTAAAACCACACGATGCCCTACAACTGTCTACGGACGGAGTCCCGGGTAAGCCCTCGGAAGGATGTCCAAGGGCTCTCGGCAGACTTTGGCGAACACTTCAACCTCGCCTATGGGGTTCGGGTGCTATCCCGCGTCTGGGTAGTTGGTTCGGGTGTTAACCCGCTACTAGGGGAAGGGGGGGGATTTGGGTACTGTCCCACCACTATCACCACTATGAGGGGTAATGATCAAGGCTATTTTAAAACAATTCAGTTAGAATAGACTTAATCTTTAAGCTCTTTTATGATTAAGCAAACAGGGCAGTTTCACACGCTGCTTGATGCGTCTGATGAAGAAATCCCTCTTCTTTTATACACCTTAAGTGACGTAAACGAAGTTGCGGGCTCAGCTAGTTTTAAATATAGGTTTAGAGTACATGGGAGTAACAGAAGCTTATTATGGCAACACAGCAATCATAGAAGCCAACCTCAAAGCTAGATGTAAAATAACTGTGAATGGACTGTAGGTGTTTGCGGTTCCATAGATTTTCATATATGTAATGTGGTTAGGTGCCCAACCACCTTAACAAATACTACTTCAAAAATGGTGTCTGAACGTTGGGTGTAGGGGAATTACATGAAGATAAGAATGATATTGATAAGTGAATTGACGCACGCGCTGGTAAATTGAACGATATATAATACATTAAAGAGACAATTTTTTATTCAGAACAAACTTTACACCAAGATGGCACCCATGAGCCTGTTAGTGTTATTATTCTGTTTTGTGATTGGTACCTTTGGCCATAAGAGTGATGTGGGTAAGTCTTATTTAAGTATCTTTTAAATATTACAAAGAAAGGTCTTCTTATTGTTTGTTTCCTTTTGTGTTCATAAATAAATTACATTTAATTAATAATAATTTATTGTTTATCTTTTTACTTATTATGAGATGAAAAGCGTCAGAAATATATAGTAGCCGATCTGTAAGTTGAAGTGAAAAAATACATATTAACAAACTGAATTTACGTTTTTTGGGACCCGTCTTTATTACCATCACTTAAAACTTAAGAACCAGATAAAAAAGACATTAGTTGTGAATCATAAAATCACTAGTTTATTAACATTTTTTTTCATTTTCCAGCGCAACTATGTTCTAACCCCCACGAAGAATACAAGACCTCTCTAATACCCAACTGCCCACTTCTTGGTACTTGCATGTCCATCGTGGCAAGAATTGCTTGCGATAAGCCTGAGGTGCCTGGATGTATCTGCGAGTCTGGGTACTTGAGAAGCGAAGATCAGACATCACCTTGTGTACCACTTTGTGAATGTCCGCAAATGGCTTCAGCAATCCAATGTCAGAACACACCAGGGTACCTTGGGGGAAAAGGGAAGCGTCACGTTTTAAGCAGGAATTAAATTTTTGAAAAATATTTGTGTTATCTTTTACTACCTACTACTGTCAGATTGAGTCCTTGCGTTTAAGGTAATTCGGGTATAAGGGTTGGGTTCTGTACTACGATGAGTGCAGACATGTATTAGGTAACATCAGTTCTTGGCCGGATGGGCGCAGGAAATTTGAACGGAGTGGCTGATTTGAGGTAAATCTATTCCTACAGTGGGTGTCTATCGACTGAGATGATGATTTTGAAGGTGGCTAATAAGCGTATGGTCTACCTGATCAAACGTAGACATTATTTTAGACTATATGGAACTCACCTGCATCATCAATTAAGAGCATTTCCTCACAACAACACTGGGCAACTCTCGTATAAAGGCGAGAACCTGCGCTAGATCCGAGCAATTGAACGGCATTAGAAAGATTGTTTCTAGAAACTTGCAACGCATCCTCAGCAAATGAGTTTTCCTCCTTTTACAACCCCAAAGTAGTTTTTCAAGCGAAGTGCAAAAACGAACATCATGGGTTACCAACTCGAGGTCTATAGTCTTATGGATTGTGAGAGTACAAACATTGTCGAAAATAACGTCTGTGGTATGGGAACCTTTATTAACTTTTTTTTTCTAATTTTATTAGTTTTTGTTTACAGCAACAACAGAAAGACATCATTATTAAAAATTTGAACTGTTTAGCTATCACTATTCAAGAGAAAGAGACAGATAATAGGGTCCCGCTTTTAAACTTAGAGTACGGAACTCCAAAAAGCATTTCTTTAAAAGGGGTAATACAAAGATTTTGCTCTAAGTACCTATTAATTTATAGACAGTAAGCAGCTACCTTTGTTTATTAATATGGATATATGAATAGATAATACCTAAACAATTATACACTAATAATGCTATGATAATATTAATTGCTCAATAATTATATTTTGCAAGAATGATGGTAAATATGAAGATGAATTAGATGGAATTATAGAGCAATCTCAATACACGTAGTTATACACGACTCTGATAATTCTTTGGTATAATTATACACATTACAAGCATACTCGTATACGTAAAAAGAGAGAAGTTATCTTCGAACATCTACGAGCAAGGTAGATGTGCACACTTTGGTCTTAGAAGGTTTTTACAGGGTTGACAGTGCGAGTGTAGCGCCTCCGGTGTTGTCGCAAACGTCCATAGGCTGCGGTGACCACCAGTACATCTGATAGGCGGTATGCTTGTCTGCCACCTTGGTGGTATAAAAATAAGGAGTTGGGTCTAACATAGTGGGAACCCAGTGAACCAAAAAATTCGATCGCCTTCACTCACAATGTTACGCAGTTTACGTACCCAGATAAAAAACCCCCCTAGGCGAGACCGCAGTGGTAGCACTGGTAGCCGTAGGTCTGTTGGGAGACCTGGGGTATGCTTCCGAGGGCTTATCCGGGGCTCCCAACCGTAGGCTGTTAGGCAGGATACGAGAGGTTTTTTAGTCGGTAGGAGTCCGGCATAGCATCTATGAGGATTTTCCCACACGTTTATGTGCATGCTATTTTAATACTTACGATAGAACTGGAGTTTTAGAGCTTTATGTACATAATCTTGTACTGTACTGGAAAATTAGTTATTTTCTTCAATGACTACTTCTCACTTTTTATTATGCTACTGCTAGGCAGTCGACATCGACATGGCGGCCACTTATTTTCCCCAAGATATTGCTACCCAAACACCACAAAACACTTACTACCGGATAGTTATCAAAATATCCACTATAACCGTACTTAAGTACGGGTACGTACGGTGCAAAGGTTATGGGTTTAAGCCGTGTTACAGACCACGTTTCCACGATCAAGTTTTTAGCAGTCGCAGTTGAAATGGTAGTGGGCTAGATGGTTCAGAGCTTACTCTGAAAGGTGGTTTTGATGCTGTTCTTGTAGCTTAGTTAGTCAGCGCGTTATCTTTGGAAGGTCGAGGCCAGGGGTCGGCAAGAATTTTGGATTGGGGTTCGGAAAGCTGAAAACAATAATATTAACGAGGTCCAGTATATTTGATAGTAGTTGGTCCTTGGTCTCTAGGTCACCGGTTAAAGTCCCGTTTTGAACCAAGTTTAGTTTTTTTATTACACTACTTAGGTGGCAAACAAACTTGCACTTCACCTGATGTAAAAGTGTTCCCCGTAGTCAATTGGACATTTATTTTTATCACTTTATATAGATTAATGTTATTTAGGTTTAATAAAAGAGTTTAATAGTTAAGGCCGCGTGGGTCAGATTTTGAGTTTTTTGAAACAATCCTACTCAAAAAGTAAAGGGTTTATAATTCTGATAAATATATTTATAATAGTTAAGAGGGCTAACATATTTCGCGCCACATATTGCTCAGAAACCATACTTTTCATTGCATTTAAAGTCATTAAATATTTATCGTACAAACATGGTATTCACTAACATACTTAGTAAATTTAGCTCTCTAAACGTTTATTAAAACATATATACCTAACAACGGATTACATAATGGTAATTATCAATGAAAATGAAACAGGTTTTTCAAATCATACGATTTGCATAGTTTTCGATGCTTGAATTCATGTCAAATTACTGATAAATTTAATAAACAAGGGATACGATGCAATTGAAAAGGGGGTTGGCTATCTGTTTGTAGAATAACCTGATATCAGGTAGGTTCCTTTTTTTAGAGAAAAATGACTGTAAAGTTTGCTCAAATAGTAAGAAATTTCACCAAAATAAAGTAGTGTTTTCACCAGCTTCTGTAGTTTAAATCATTATGATAATTATGTAATATTATGTCAGAACTTCTCCTTTGACAATAAAAATATTTCTTTTTATGTAACTAGATACAGATTTTTTTTTACAAAGTATTTTGTGAACCCCTATAAATGCAGATACGCGAACAAACTCGATTTAGTACCGCCGAGAGGCTCTCAGAGAGTGGTCATGTCGCTCGATGTTCCATTTTTGAATACGAAAAAATGAACAAAAATAGTCTAATTCTAGCGTGATCAAACAATCTTAGTACTTTGTGACGTATAATATAATATTTATAAATATTTATGGTCGATATACAACGTGAACTTTTGTATAGTGCAAATCTCAGACACCCCGACTAGAGTTTCGCTTCGAAATACTGTATAAAAAAAATTAAATGAAACTAACGACAACTGACCAAGTTATAAGCTTTTACAGTTACACTATTTTCTTCACGAACAGCGTAGGTGTAGGTATTATACGCAAGGCAGGTAGTCACTATTCGTGTGGTATTGATAATAACACATTAACACACCATTTTCATAAGTGGTAATTATGGAACACCTGTGAGGAACCAGACCAGGATTGGGACGGCTATAAAGCCGCTAAAGCAAAATACAAGTAGCGACTGAGATACAAAAGTACCAAGTCTTGGAGAAACCTCTGTTAGAGTCAGACTAATACTAGCCAAACAAGGGACAGAACTGTCCGTATCTATAAAGAAACCTGACGGCGCGGCGGCCTGACCCACACATGAAAAGAATTATTTATACTGTTGATTGATGGCACTTGGTGGAACCTTTCGGCATTTTCAAAGGCAAACTAACATTATCTATACTAATATTATAAAGAGGAAAGATTTGTTTTTTTGTTTGTTTGTTTGTTTGTTTGTAACGAATAGGCCCCGGAACTACTGGTCCGATTTGAAAAATTCTTTCACTGTTGGGAAGCTACACTCTTTGCGGGTAACATAGGCTATATTTTATTCCCGTATTCCCACGGGAACGGGAACTACGCGGGTGAAACCGCGTGACGTCCGCTAGTATACAATAAATTAATAACATATAAATTACCACTACATCATTCTACTAACGTTAACTATCATGAAAAGAAGCCGAGAGTATTTTGATACAAACGCACTTCCCAGAATGCCAATTGCTGCAGACACTCATGTGGCTGGTGGAAAACATATCCACAGAAGAAGTCCAGTAGGAGCTCGCAAGACTAAGAGAGAATCTATTCAGTCAACTTACAAAAAACTGAATGGGTAATTAACAGCTTCAAGTCCTTCAAATCTCCAGGACAGGATGAACTCTTCCCTGCAGTGATAAAATGGGGGAGGACACAAGTTGATATTGTCAGTTACATAGTATCTATACGCCAGACAATGAATGGGACTGCGACCCAGACTGTGGAGAGAGGTCTAAGTGATCTTTATACCAAAACCCGGTAAAGGGATTATGTTTGTGATTCAGACCTCTGGTCATACAGACCGATAAGCCCTTCGTCTTTCCTGCTAAAAACTCTGGAAAGATTGTGTGACAGAGACAAACGAGGGACGGCCCTTCCAAATAAGCCACTGCATTCCAACCAACGCGCATAATGCCCCCGGCAAGTCTACAGACACAGCACTACATGCAGTAGTACACAAAATAGAAGAGGTCATCCAGAATCAATCAATCAATGTGCCTCGGCACTTTCATAAACATAGAGGGAGCTTTCGACAGAAGAAGCATAACCACGGCACTGACAAAACACCGAGTATACACGGTAGTCAGTGAATGGATAGATAACATGCTAAACAAACTCATTTTAAAGCTACTGACAAGCAGAAACCAGTGCGCAGCCATGGCCAAAGGTTGTCCACAAGGGGGCACCTTGTTGTAGACGACCTAATAACCAATCAATCAATCAATTTAATTTAGAACAGTCCCTATATACATGGATGTGGAACAAGCCATAGCAGATGGTAAAATTAAATTATGGAGAAAAACGGATCTGTTTACAAAGTATGACTGGTATTTTAAAATCCAAGGCCAACTTCAAATTAAGTGAGAAGCTGCGTTTATTTTATCTTCTAGTGATCTTGTGTATATAATAAATATTTTTAATGAATTGTATTAAAATTACTTTCAGTCAAGCCAACATTTATCGATTTGCGGTGTAGACTGAACACTAATTTGCCCATAAGCACAGTAAATATTTCGCAAGACGACGAGTTCTGGACTACGAGGATGGAACCTAAATTGTTAAATTTTTACGACTAATGTCTGTTGCCCAAAATGATTGAGCCCAGAAAGAGCCGATCAAATAAAATAAAATAAAATTTATTACCTTTGAAATTAAAAAAAAAATAGGTTTGTTAACATTTTTTCGGAAATGCTACAAACTGAGAAGAACACCCCAAGAAACTTAGTAGGTATCTAATAATCTATCAATGCCGATACGGAATGGCTTTTTCTTGGCGGTGTGCATTGTTATGCACATACCACTTAATAAATATTTGGTTGTTGTAAATGAAAAACACCTACTATCAATTAAGATTAGATTTAGATCACATAGCTCAAGCTTATAGCTTAGTTTGGGCTAGAATCTAGCCCAAACTTGGATATTCTCACACAACATCATCTAGCCGCTAGATGATGTTGTGTGAGAATATCCAACAATATTTATTGGTTATTTATTAAAAATATTTTAACGTTCCTGCCAGCACTGAATCTGCAGTAGGCAGCTAAACATCGTACCATGCCGAGCGCCTGCGCATTGCTACGTTAATATTATTGTTTTTAACTATGATTATTGTCAAATTTAAATATTTATAGTGTAAAATAGAATATTGTCCATTACTTTCTACAATTTTCTAATAAACAAAAAAAATAAACTAAAAGAAGCGCTCGTGGCCCCGCGGACTCAGTGTTCTGTAAACGATCACTGCAGTAAGCAACTTTCACTATGGCCGGTCTATGGATGGGTAACCATCCATGTGATCACTTTGTGACATATTTGAGCGCTTCCGTGCTTCGGAAGGCACGTTAAGCCGTTGGTCCCGGTTGCTAATAATATGGCAGACGTTAAGCTAAGTTGGAGGCTTTATTTCAACAGCAGGCAGTCACAACCTGCGCCTGTCCATTTAAACACGGCAATACGGCTCACCACCTATTACGTGGGACAAATTATACAAAGGTGAAATGTGGGCATATAATATGCCTCTGCCTACCCCTTCGGGGATTAAGGCGTGACCATATGTATGTTAAAAATAAACTTGTGGACCGTTTTCATGTATGTGTGTATTATATACTATACTATCTTCACGCCAAATCCCTTGCGGGGTAGGCAGAAAGAACCGAGCGCCACACGGCACGCTCCATACACACCTCACTTGCTTCTTCAACTTTCATTTTTCTTTTCATCCATGCACGTCGGTTCCTTCGGTTCGGTATTTCTAATTGCAATATTGATATTAGTTAGGTAAATAAATGTCAACTTTATTAATTTTATGATGTCAGTGTCTATCACTACTTAATATCAATCAATTTGCAATAAAATAATCAATAATTATTAACTAATATTACTAACATAAAAATTAAATTAAAAGATTGAACGCTTAGACTAAGAATATGACACCGGTAATACATCAAGGAAAACAAAAGTATCAAACTTGTTAGTAGCAACAATTGGCACTACACGGCCATGTGCGCCGCGCCGGCTGATTTCTTACGATCGTAAAGAAATTTGAAAACCGAATTTACGCTCTTAAGGATATAAGCTAAACATATTCCGAGCCCGTTACACGATCCAATAAATTTCACTAGATAGAAAAAAATCCCAAAGTTGACTCTCTCAGAAAAGTTTTTTCAAAACTGTGGCTAAACTATTAATATTTTATATATTTTTTTTGCACTCAATTAAAGGTATTAAGGTTTTATACACATTTTCCGAGCGTTTTTCTATAAACAACTACTTACATAGTTATCATGTACGAATATCTACCAAACGCAATAGAATTGCGCCGCTGACGGCCGATCAGTCTCGCCCTGGCGCTTGTGGAGGCAGGACCTGTGTCAGTTTTTTTCGCAACTATTTCGTAATTATTATGCCAAATTACGTTGAAATCGCGCCACAGTATAAGAATATCAGTAATGGGCAAAATGTAATTAGATTAACCGTTACAAATGCGACTCATGGTAAAAATGTGGTGATCTTTTACTTTTTAAGTGTTTTCACGACATGGTAACCAGCTACCTAATGCATTAAAATGTCTACGAATTACATGATAATTTTGCAATCCAACATGGCGGCCACGCCGTAATCACAAAATTTCATGATGGGTATCGTTTAAGGGGTTTTTTGGTATGCTGAGTACGAAGTACGTAATAATTTTGCAATCCAATATGGCCGCCGCGCGGTAATCACAAAATTTCATGATGGGTATTGTTTAAGGGGTTTGTTCGTATGCTGAGTACGAATAACGTGATAATTTTGCAATCGAATATAGCCGCCGCGCCGTAATCACAAAATTTCATGATGGGTATCGTTTAAGGGGTTTTTTGGTATGCTGAGTACGAATCGCGTACTAATTTTGCAATACAAGATGGCCGCCGCGCCGTAATCACAAAATTTCATGATGGGTATCGTTTAAGGGGTTTTTTGCTATGCTGAGTACGAATCACGTGATAATTTTGCAATTCAAAATGGCCGCCACGCCGTAATCAAAAAAATTCATGATGGGTATCGTTTAAGGGGTTTTTTGGTATGCTGAGTACGAATCACGTACTAATTTTGCAATACAAGATGGCCGCCGCTACGTAATCACAAATATTCATGATGGGTATCGTTTAAGGGGTTTTTTGCTATGCTGAGTACGAATCACGTGATAATTTTACAATCCAATATGGCCGCCGCGCCGTAATCACAAAATTTCATGATGGGTATCGTTTAAGGGGTTTTTTCGTATGCTGAGTACGAATCACGTACTAATTTTGCAATACAAGATGGCCGCCGCTACGTAATCACAAATATTCATGATGGGTATCGTTTAAGGGGTTTTTTGCTATGTTGAGTACGAATCACGTGATAATTTTGCAATCCAATATGGCCGCCGCGCCGTAATCACAAAATTTCATGATGGGTATCGTTTAAGGGGTTTTTTAGTATGCTGAGTACGAATCACGTGATAATTTTGCAATCCAATATGGCCGCCGTGCCGTTATCACAAAATTCTATGATGGATATCGTTTAAGGGGTTTTTGGAATGCTGAGTACGAATCATGTGATAATTTTGCAATCCAATATGGCCACCGCGCCGTAATCACAAAATTTCATAATGGGTATCGATTAAGGGATTCTTTCGTATGCTAGGTAGCAATTTAATGTAATTGGCCTTAATTTTACAATAAAAACCTTTTGTCATAGTATTTTCGCATTGCTAGGCCTGAACTTAATAAGCAAATCTTTTTAGTTTACTACTGTTAATAGCTTAGGCGGCCAAATTGAATTCCAAAATTATCATGTTATTCGTACTCAGCATTCGAAAAAACCCATTAAACGATATCCATCACGAAATTATGTGATTACGGCGCGGTGGCCATTTTGGATTGCAAAATTATCATGTGATTCGTACTCAGCATACCAAAAAACCCCTTAAACGATAACCATCATGGATTTTTGCGATTAAGGCGCGATGGCCATATTGGATTGCAAAATTAGTACGTGATTCGTACTCAGCATACCAAAAAACCCTATAAACGATACACATCATGAAATTTTGTGATTACACCGTGGCGGCCATTTTGGATTGCAAAATTATCACGTGATTCATACTCAGCATACCAAGAAACCCCTTAAACGATACCCATCATGAAATTTTGTGATTACGGCGCGGCGCCCATATTGGATTGCAAAATTAGTACGTGATTCGTACTCAGCATACCAAAAAACCTCTTAAACGATACCCATCATGAAATTTTGTGATTACGGCGCGGCGGCCATATTGGATTGCAGAATTATCACGTAATTCGTACTCAGCATACCAAAAAACCCCTTAAACTATACCCATCATGAAATTTTGTAATTACGGCGCGGCGCCCATGTTGGATTGCAAAATTATTACGTGATTGGTACTCAGCATACCAAAAAACCCTTTAAATGATACCCATCATGAAATTTTGTGATTACACCGCGGCGGCCATTTTGGATTGCAAAATGATCACGTTATTCATACTTAGCATACCAACTTTAGAAAACTTTAGAATTTTTTATGACCAGTTATAATGTAATTTACATTTTTTACGCAACTGTAACCATCTAGCAAACTTACGCAACGGAAACTCTCAAAAGAAATGAAATATCCTAGTTTTCGAAAAATGTTTCGTTGCTGCTCAGCTCTTATTCGCCTTAGCGTGATGTTATATATTTTGGTATTTTTCAAAAATGGACATTCTGTTAAGAAACTTTTGAAATTCAACTAGCAGTCTCTTAGACTCTAGAGTTCAAACAACTAAACAAACAAACAAACTCTTTAGCTTAAAAATAATAGTATAATAAATATAATTAACTCATTTATTTAGGAAACTCGAATAAATCACTACACTTAATAAAGTTAGATGCATTTACTACGTCAAACAAAGTTAGCATGCTGTTTCTTTCTACTCTACTGTATACTGTGGCATGAGAGTTGACTGCCGCTGCCGGCGCGCGGTGTGTCTCGCGCCCGGGGCGAGGGGAGCGCCAAATGCCTACTTGTGCGCTATAACCGCCCCTTAAGTTGAAAAATGTAATGTCCATTTCGATAACAATAATAATAATATCTTTATTTGGCATACAAGAATTTACACGATATTGGCTTACACTGATACAATTCTCAATAGTTTGCGCTAGAGATACAGAAACTATATTCCAAACTAGGCGAGTGCCTGTATTTTGGAAGACAGTGTTCAGACATGGCGACATTACATGAAGTGCTGTTATGCCAATTTTATTTATTGAACGAGTGAATGACGACTGTTTGTGTGTGTGTGTGTGTGTATTGTGTATGTGTGTGTGTGTGTGTGTGTGTGTGTGTGTGTGTGTGTGTGTGTGTGTGTGTGTGTGTGTGTCTGCGTTTGGTCTTAAGTGAGTTTGGTGAGTGTAAGTAGAGTGGTTATGTGGTGGCGGACTATGATTTAAATAGGAGTAATAAGAAACTCCTCAGTTGAGTGATAGTCTAATCCCTGTATCCAGTCACAAACGATTATACATCATCATTATCATCATCATCATCATCATTGTCCTTGTGACAATCCGGTGCTGAAGCCATTTGCGGACAATCACATAAAGGTACGCAAGGCGATGTCTGATTGCCGTTTCTCAGATACCCAGACTTGCAGACACATCCAGGCACCTCGGGTTTATCGCAAGCAATTCTTGCCACGATAGACGTGCAAGTACCAAGAAGTGGGCAGTTGGGTATTCGAGTGGTCTTGTATTCTTCGTGTGGATTCGGGCATACAGGACCTGTAAATAAAAAATAGTTACTAATAATTCAACTGTGATTCACGACTGCCAAAAACAATGCTTCGCATTTGATTGTCAGACTGTTTTTATACCTAAAAGAGTTTCTTACAGATTGTAAAACCATTTGCGGAATTATTAAAACGGTTCACCAATCAATACAAAGTCCGCCAAATCTCTGTAATTTTCTTCTTTTTTTTAATATTCGAAGGTTATCTTTTGAGAGTTGGATCATTCTACAGGACATTTCTTATAACTCAAAAATAGTTGATAAAGCTTATATAAGGCGAAAAGTGGTTTTGAATATTTTTTTTAATACAGCTCACAGTAAAGTAAAATAAATCTTACCAGGACATTCATCTTCTGCAACGCAAGTGCCATTATCATTTCTGTAATAATTTTCTTTACAGACACATCCTCTTTTGCAAAAGGCTGGATCCATTCTAGGACAAGCCACTGGTTCGTTTTTGGTGCAGCAATTTTGCTGTCGACACACTGCTTGAGTGCAGGAGTTATACTCTTCGTTAACAGGGCAGAGGTCAGCTAAAAGATAACAACTTGTTTTTGTTAAGTACATACTTTTTGTACACTAGGAAACGAACTCGCCGGATAGGGTTCGTACCGAGTAACGGCTTAAATCTTGTGTATTGTATAGAAACACCTTTTTTTTTATTTTTAGTATTTTTGTCATAGCAGCAACATCATCTGTGAAAATTGATTTCTAGCTAGCAGACAGCGGTGTCTCCGTAATAGGGTCCCGTTTTTATCCTTTGGGTATCCGTACCCAACGGGTACTGTTACTATTTATAGGGCTTCGGCCCTAAAAATAGTAAGAATTGGTTGCAACTACTCATCGAATAAAGCAATTTCTGCAAAGCAACGTTTGGATAAAAAGAAACTGTAATTTAAGTAACAAATTGATAAGTACTTTTTAAATCTTTCTTTAATCAGAATGAAAAGTGAAAATTCTGCATGGCTATTTCACATTATTTTTAAAGCACCGGACCGTGTATTGGGAGAACCGGGGATTGTGGCGTGATCGGGAGAGGTCCAGCAGTGGACTGCCATAGTCTTAGTTGATGGCTTGATAATTTATAGGCCTTTTTTAAAAACAATTGTTGTTGTATCTAAGGCTAAAGTTTGGTTACTTACGACAGTATTCAAAAGGCACACAGTTTCCATCTTGAGTTCTACAGTAATCTGGTTTGCACTGACATTTTGGATTGCATTCTAATATAACTCCGATTTTGAAAGGACATATTCCAGTTAATCTTGGTTTACCACAAGCACCGGACGGGCATATAGGAGGACAGGGAGTCCATTCCTCATTAGACTTGGCATCGCAGTCAAATGGAGCTGCAAGCAAAGAATATATAACTGAAGTTTCTCTCTAGTCAACTTTCTGAATCTTAAAAATGATTCTGAGGCAATTGCTAGAAGTTATCAAAAGTCATGGAGACATTAAGCTATTAGGAGCCTCTGTCAAGGTCTATAAGACTTCCGACAGTGGTATTCAAGTTGGCGGCTTTATGATGAGCCCCTTCATGCTAGATATGCAAGAACTAAGCGTTGTTTGAGATGGAACATGTGCGCGTGCATGTCACTCCAAGTTTTGATTCGATAGAGAACAGAAAAGAGAGAAAGTTGTACATACCACATAGTCCTAATAGAACAATAAAACTTGAGTCATCTGAGAGTCTACCATAGCGAAGTACTGAATAACTTTTTAAATTAATTACACCCTCCCCTTTTCCAGAACATCGCCGCTGCACGAGTTTCCCCTATTTTAAAGCTAGCTTCCTCGAGCAGAGCGTGAAAAAGCACATCATATTGAAAAAGGAATGGCTTTCAATATCGACATGACACGTTTCCATTAGGCCGGCGACGTCATTTTAGCGAACTTAACAGACATATAAATGTTTCAGAATGTTATGTAGGTTCTTGTGAAGAACTTGGTGGAAGCCTATGCCCAGTAGTGGGCGTCAATCAATAGACTACTCTAGATAGGTACTTGAAGCTTGAATTGTCGTCTTTGTATTCGATTAGTCTCTTGTGTTTTGAATAGTTTTCTTTTCTTCTATAGTGTTGTTCCTACATGTGAGTCGGAGATACTAGAAGGGTCCCTAATAGTAGATATTATGTTAAAATTACTTACGGCAATCCTTAGTGGGTATACAAGTGCCATTAGCAGCACGTCTGTAGTTGAACCGACATCTACAGGCAGGTTTCGGACATTTTGTTGGTTTTGGACACTTTTTATTGTCTTCGTCACACTTCGGACAATAGTTTGATGCGCAGTCAGTTGGGCAATTGTCTAGAATTTCTTTGTCACCACAAATTGGTTTAGTTGACGCTGAAATTGTAAAAGTAATGACTGTTTAAAGAACATAAGAATTTTCTTTTAAAGCAAATTTGCCTCAAAACTTTGTGTTGCCTCGCGGTGGCGCAGTGGTAGTGGTATGTGCTTGCCGTAGCTGAGGTATCGAGATCGAATCAAGGGATTTGTGTTTATTTAGTCTTAGGTTTATTTAGTCTTAGGTTACATCAGTTATACTTATGTAAAAATACTAGCCGACGCCCTCGGCATCTCTCGCGTGGTATTCTCGTATCCGTTTCCCACAGGAAAAACAAAATAAAACAATATTTAAAGCGGGTTGTATATCGTGTCAAAATTTGAGCCCAATCGATTCTTATTGAGATTTTAAATGTACACAATAATATACAAAAATATGTATCTAGAAATCTATAAGTATTGTTGTATTACTGTAGATCATTAGAACAAGCTATTAGTTTGTGCTAGACGGGCAGCTATGTAAATATTTCATTATAATTATTTAGAACGAAAATAATCAAATAAATAAATGTTCAAATACATACGGCATTTGTCAACTGGTATGCAATTTCCTTCTTTATCCCTGGCGTATCCATCTTCACAATAGCACTTGCGATTACAAGTAATGTTTACAATTGAGCAGTTTTTCCTAGTTTCTTTGGGCCATTTTGAACATTCGTTATCACAAGCACTGTCGCATGCGAAAAATTCGTGTTTCTTTTTACATTGATCTGTAAATTTTAGTTATACTAAATATAGTTTGAAAGTTGTGAAACATGGAAACAAATAAGGTAAGACTATAGGAATACATTTATCTCGCAATATGTAATGTATACATTATTTAAGATTAATGACTTCAAGAACATTTGAATCAGGAAATTTATAAACAACGTTAATCAAATGGAAATGGTGCGTTGGAGCCCTAAAAAATAATAGTTGCGAAACCCAGACCTTACTTCAAGTGAAGGACCAGTAGACTAATGGGCTGGGAAATGGTGAAAAGAAAAAAAAAATGTCTGGCCATTGTGGTACAGGAAAGTCAATCACCAAGACCTACGTAGCAATGGATTGCGATAGAATTTAAAATGTTAATAATGTACTTGTATTACTTACCACACTCTGCATTGGTAATACATGTTCCTAAGTAGTTTCTGAAATATCCTTTCTTACAAACACATTTATCTTTACAAGGTTTGGTTGGAGCCGCACAGTCATATTCAATGCCGCGAGTTTTACATGTCTTCTCAGGAGGACAGCTATGCACACAACGTAATTCTTCGTTAGATGAACACTGTTTTGGAGGTTTACCTGTAATATGAAGTTTAACAATTTCAAACTGAATGTTGTTTTGGTAGGTATAGTAGTTAAGTAGACTACTTTCTCTACATTATGGTATGATGCCGCTGCACACCATATGGTCAAGTACAGGGATTTCAGGAGTCCCTTTGTTAAAACGCTGAAATGCCTTAGTTTCCAGCTTTTCCTGCGACTTGATAAAAGCGAGGCGGAACACCGCGGCTGTTTTCTTAGGCTAGTCACAAAATAAAATTTAATAATTAAATTGCAGGGCATAAAAGGTTGTCATCAACTGTATAGAAGTTAGAATTATACTTTACTTCAGTGTTTACTGATTTAGATGAAGCGTTTGATTCGTTTAAGATCACATTTTCCACTATACGTTTTAGATAAGCTTTGTTTAATTCTAAGAATACAGTATTTTGTAGTTTGAATATTAATACAAAAACATGTAAACAGGATTTACAATATTGTCCTGTTATTAATCCTTACAGAAGTATTAAGTAGAGACAAAGCATAACGAAAAAATATTACCCGGGCATTGGTCCTCCGGGACACATTTGCCATTTTCATTTCTATAATAATGTTTTTTACAGACACAGCCTTTCTTGCAGCTTGCAGGGTCTATTCTTGGACACCGCACTGGGTCATTTCTGGTGGTACAGTTTTGTTGTCGACACACTGCTTGAGTGCACGAGTTGTACTCTTCGTTTACAGGGCAGAGGTCAGCTAAAATATAAAATTGATGCCACCGGTAAATATAATGTAGTTAGAGCGGTTTTCTATGATCATTATGTCAAAGTCGATAGACTGTCAATCTAGTCCAAAGATTGACACAATGTTTGATATTATGCTGTCCACAACTATTAGGCTTTATTGGATCGACTGTCTACCTTGTGAGAGTCCTACAAACGGTGCGTGTCGTTTGGTGTTAGCTATTAAGTTCATTGACATTAATGACAAAGATATATGTTGAACAATAAATAAATACTTACGACATTTTGCAAAAGGCACACAAGTTCCGTTCTTTATTCTACCATAACCTTCTTTACACTGGCATTTCGGATTGCATTCTAGTATAATTCCTATTCTGAAAGGGCATCTGTTGTTAACTCTTGGTAGACCACAAGCATCTGTTGGGCAAAGAGGTGGGCAGGGAGTCCATTTTTCGTTCGTCTTGGCACTACAGTCGAACGGGGCTGTAATGAAAAAGTAATGTGAAAGCAGTGGAAATAGTGTCTACATTTTGTAATTATATCTATCCAAAGCCTTAAACAGCTAGCTTTGTTGGCGGTGTGAGTGACAAATCACTTACGACAATCCCTAGTGGGTATGCAAGTGCCGTTAGCTGCACGTCTATAGTTGAACCGACATCTACAGGCAGGTTTCGGACATTTTGTTGGTCTTGGACACTTTTTATTATCTTCATCACGCTTTGGACAATAGTTAGATGCGCAGTCAGTTGGGCAATTGTCTAGAATTTCGTTGTCGCCGCAGGTTGGTGTAGTCGATGCTGAAATCATAAAAGTAAAGTAAATTAAAATTTTGTTATGGGACTCTTAGTCACTCTGAATTAAATATTTGTGATATCCACAAATGTTTGTTGTGTAGTTTGAATATTTATATCTTATATTTATTTATTTAGAAGTAAAAAAGGTTATCAGTTGTGTAGATCTCATAAAACCAGCAACTTATTGTGCTTGATGGAGCTGTGTAAATATCCCATAATGCTTATTTACAAAGATATTAATTTAAATACAGGATGAAATACATACGACATTTATCTACAGGTATGCAATTCCCTTCTTCGTCTCTAGCATATCCATCTTCGCAATAGCACTTGCGATTACACTGAATATTCTGTATGTCACAGTTCGTTCTGTTGGGTTTGGGCCACGTTGAACATTCGTTGTCGCATGCACTGTCGCATGCGAAAAATTCGTTGTCTTTGTCACATTGATCTGTGAAATTTAGAGATACTAAATAAAATCTCTGGGAAAGTAGTGATTTATACTTGATGTATTGGTAATGACGACTGAGTTCGAAGAGAAGGAATAGGTTAGTAGAATAAGAAGGTAAGGTTACAGGGATTGTACTAAGATCTTCAGGTCCCAAAACCAATGTCTGACGAGGCTCTGATGCAAACGCTCAACAAGGGATATAATTTTTGCAATAAGGGTCGGCAGAGCGAGTGTGGCGCCTCTGGTGTTGCAAACGTTCATAAACTGCGGTGACCACCGGCCTGTCCTTCTGGTGGGTCGTATGTTTGTCTGCCACCTCAGTGGTATAAAAAAGGCACTTAAGATCAATGAATCTTACGATGACTTAGCAATAATAATAAACTGCATATTTTATAAAATAATGATGTGTATTTACCACACTCTGCATTGGTAATACAGGTTCCTAAATAGTTTCTGTAATATCCTTTTTTACAAACACATTTATTTTCACAAGGTTTGATTGGAGCCGCACAGTCATATTCAACATCGCGCGTTTTACATGTTTTTTCAGGAGGACAGCTATACACACATAATAATTCTTCGTTAGATGAACACTGCTCCGTAGGTTTACCTGTAATTAATTGAATAGAATAATAAAATTTTAAACTATCTGCCCTGCAGGACAAGGGTTTCTAGCGTATAAATGATTGATATAACTTGCATGGAAATTTGAATTCTACTTTAGTTCAATGTTATGTGATATAGCTAAAACATTTGATTCGTTAACGATCGCGGTTTTTATAAATGTAAGTTTTATATAAACAATTTTTTTTTAAATCTATGAAGCGCTGCTTTCTACAAATTGAATTTGTACAAAAACTTCACCACATTTTAATATTTTCCTGTTATTCGATCTTGTAATAATAGTTTAGTGAGATTATTTTTACCAGGACATTGGTCTTCTGGAACACATCTGCCTTTTTCGTTTCTATAATGATTTTCCTTACAAACGCAGCCTCTCTTGCAGCGAGCAGGATCTATTCTTGGACATGACACCGCATCATCTCTGGTGGTACAGTTTTGTTGTCGGCACACTGCTTGAGTGCACGAGTTATATTCTTCGTTTACTGGGCAGAGATCAGCTGAAAGATACACGTGTTCTTTGATTTAAAATGTAACTTCTGGAGACAGTTTTTTTTGATAGGGGGGGGGGGGGAAATGAGGGGAGAAAAGATGTGAAAATTGTTGTCGCGTTATTTATCAACGGATCATGATGATGGTTTTTGGCTGAAACAATAAGGTTATGATTCCTCACAGGTTGTTTTTTCCACTCGCGAGGACTACTCTTCGCAGAAGTACTAGTATAGAAGTACTATTAAACAAATATATCTATCAGCATCATCATCTCAGTCAATTGAATGCCTACCTCGCCCAAATATTGTCCCATAGATCAGTTTTGAGCAGTCTGAATCTAGAAAGATTTATGGGTCTATCTGTGCGAGCTCTACGCACGCATCTTTTATTATCACATAGCGTACAAAGTTTCCTAATAAATAAATACTTACGACATTCTTCAAAAGGCACACATGTTCCGTTCTTAATCCTACCAAAACCATCTTTGCATTGGCATTTTGGATTGCATTCTAGTATGGTTTTGATACTGAAAGGGCATCTGTTGTTAACTCTTGGTAGACTACAAGTATCTGATGGACAAAGAGGTGGGCAGGGAGTCCATTTTTCGTTTGGCTTGGCGCTACAGTCGAACGGGGCTGTAAAGAGCAACGAAGTGAAAATATTATCGATATTTATAATTTAAAAACCGGACAAGTGCGATTCGTACTTGCCCACCGAGGGTTCCGTACCGTCTTTCTATCAAGACCCTCTATCTCGTGAACACGTAAAGGTATCGAAATTAATACCATTTGTCATGGTGTATTTAAAGCTGTAAAAAAATCAAATCTCAGAAAAAAAGTTAGCTATTTATGTCGTTTAGTAGGTTTTGATTAAGCACGTACTTTAAAGGTTTTTTCGTTTTTTATGATTTCATTACAAATGTACAGATTTTAGTCTTTTTCTGTTTTGTGGTATAAAGGGATATTACATGCCAAATTTCATTGTTCTAGGTTAACGGGAAGCCCACTATGAATTTTGATTCCCTTGAGAGTATCAAAATACATGTTTTTGACGACATAAGCGGCTGTAACTTTATTCTGTGTTAACTAAGAGTTTGATTTTTTTACAGCTTTAAGGGACCTTAAACCCTAATTGTATACGGTATTAAGTTCAACTCGACACCTTCACGCAATCCCGAGATGAAATTTCTCAACAGACAGATGGGCGGACGGACAGGCGGACGGCCAGCAAAGTGATCCTATAAGGGTTTTGTTTTTCCTTTGAGGTACGGAACCCTAAAAATAGACTGCTGAGGCCTTGAACTGCTAGGTTTGTCGGCGGTGTGAGTGACAAATTACTTACGACAGTTCCTGGTGGGTATGCAAGTGCCGTTAGCAGCACGTCTGTAGTTGAACCGACATCTACAGGCAGGTTTTGGACATTTCGTTGGTCTTGGACACTTTTTATTGTCTTCATTACGCTTTGGACAATAGTTTGATGCGCAATCAGTTGGGCAGTTGTCTAGAATTTCGTTGCCGTCACAAGTTGGATTACTTGATGCTGAAATAATACAAATTTGGTTTTGAGACGCATTTATATTTTTTTGTTTCCAGGACTTATAGCTTCACAGAAAGTAATTATCATTTTTATTTTGCCAGTCACCGTAGCAGTAAGTATGTAGTGGAAGTATATACAGGATTGAAATCATAGACCGGGGTTGGAGGAAATATCGTTGACGGCAAATTTTGCTGAATGGAAATATTCCTGTATTTTCAAAAGTAAGTAAAACTGCATTTACAGATTTTTGAAAAATCAACTGCTTGAGATAGGAATCGAACGGATGACCGGTGAGATGTGAAAAAAAAATCATTCTGTATTGTATGATACCAACCAAACTTTCTTTTAAACAACATAGTATCTAAAATTAAAGAAAGACGTCACAAATCTCAAATCCCGGGCCAGAACAAATATATTGTATGATTCAAAAATGTTAATTTCGGAGTTTGGATGCTTTGTATTTTTTTTATTCAGGTTTAAATGTATTTGTGATATGATATTTGGAATGATTATGTACTAGAAATAGGTTGGTATATGATGTTAATGAACATAGACTAGAGAAAGAAAAATTACCAGGACATTGGTCTTCTGGAACACATTTGCCATTTTCGTTTCTATAATGGTTTTCTTTACAGACACAGCCTCTCTTGCAGTTTGCAGGGTCTATTCTTGGACACCGCACTGGGTCATCTCTGTTGGTACAGTTTTGTTGTCGGCACACTGCTTGAGTACACGAGTTATACTCTTCGTTCACTGGGCAGAGGTCAGCTAAAAGATAAATTGATGGCGATTAATTGATATAATGTGGTTTAAGCTATTCTTTTGTGAAGCATAGCATCATTTCAGTCGATTGACTGCCAGCACAGATTAAAAATTAGTTACTACGTAACTACGTGCCGCCAGTCACTGCTTGCCAAAGGTCTTCTTAAAAGGTCGCTACAACATTCGGTTTTGCGCCGCCCACATTTAGACTAGAAGACTATGTATTTAATAGGTCGTCTGTACATCTTGTGGAATCTAATGCCGCGTTTAGGTCACATGATCAGTACATGAGACCTTTGGTGTAAGATGTTTATGAATTCTAGTAACTTCTCAATAGAATTTGTATTCTATATTCTCTACAGTATTGTTGATTTGTATCACAGAGATGAGCTTACTTAGCTAACTGCTAGCGAAGCAATCTCTGTTACTGCTACAGAACCGATTCCAAAAATTATTTCACTGTTGGGAAGCTACTATCTACAGGTCAGGATATATTTATTTCGTATTCCCACGGGAAGGTGGGACGAACGATGCACGTCACGCTTGTGAAACCGCGTGACGTCCGCTAGTTCTATTTTATTTCTGTGTTTTGAATACATCAATACTCACGACAGTCTTCAAAAGGCACACATGTTCCGTTCTTATTTCTACCGTAACCATCTTTGCACTGACATTTCGGATTGCATTCTAGTACAATTCCTATTTTAAAAGGGCATCTGTTATTTACTCTTGGCAGACTACAAGCATCTGTTGGACATAGAGGTGGGCAAGGTGTCCATACCTCGTTCGGTTTGTCACTGCAGTCAAACGGGGCTGTAATTAAAAAGCAATGAAGTGAAATCAGGATCCACATTTATATATGTATCGCTACTTAGTTATGCTCCAATTTTATGAGGAGTGATGTAGACAGTAGGCTTGTGTGAAGTCGCCGAGCAACTGACCGTGATGACATTGGGAATGCCCACTGAAACTCTTCGGCTTTGGTAGAGTTTTTAAGTTCAACAAAACATTTTTCATTCCAGCCTAGGTAGGTACTATTGATAACTTCGGTAAATATCTGATACCTATGGTTGAACCTTTAACACCTGGATGTAATGTTAAGTCTGATTCCCTGATGCTTTCAACCTTTGATCATATGTAATCAAACTAGGCGTTTCATAGCGGAAATCTATCGTATCACGATAATAAAAGGTTGCCTGTAAGAGATTGCTTTTTAGCGATAAGGCCGCCCTCTGTACATTTTTACTCCTATAATCTCGCTACATAAATGTTTTTGTATTGGTGTGCAATAAAGATTATTCTATTCTATTCTATTCTATTCTAATAAAAGAGAAGGGAAAAACATCCAACCCACACCCTCGATTCATCAATCCTAACGCACCACGTTTCCAATATTATTTTCAGTTTCAATTTTCGAGAGTGGCGCCTCTGGTGTTGCAAACATTCATAGGTTGCGGTGACCACCAGTCCTTCTGGTGGACTGTATGCTTGTCTGCCACCTTAGTGGTACAAAATTAATCCGTTACAATTAGTTGAGGACTTTGACTTGTGCGATAGAGTTTGTTTAGTGGGTTCCTCTTTTTTCCCTATTTTATTATATAGTGCTATGATAGGTATATATTTACAAAGAGTACTCACGACAATCCTCAGTGGGAATGCAAGTTCCATTATCAGCACGTCTGAAGTTACCCCGACATTTGCAAGCAGGCGGTGGACATTCACTTGGTGTTGGACACTTCTTGTTATCTTCTTCACACGAAGGACAGTAGTCTGCGGCGCAGTCAGTTGGACAATCGTCTAGAATTTCGCTGTCACCGCAAGTTGGTGGGGTGGGCGCTAAAATGGTAAAAACTATTAATGAATTCCTTGAGTAGCAAAAGAGTATTATCACTAAAGTATTGTATACTTGCTAATGCCCGCGGTTTCGCCTAAGCGAAATTTCTGATCCGATTTCAACGTTTTCCCGGGGAAGTGAAAGTAAAAAGAAACCCTTGTCTTATTCCAGACTATAATCTGTTCCTGAATCAGTCAGATCCGTTTGACTTTTAGAGCGTCATTGGGTAATAACATTCAAACATCTTCACAAAATTTCATATTTATAATAATTAGTAAGTAGGACAGTATAAGGAAGGACATTAATTTCTACTTCCATTATAGATTGTAGTTTTTGTTTTTTTTTTCATATTTAGCTCGCCAAATTGACGTTGCCACCAGCCTGATGGAAAGCCGTGGCGCATCTAGCGATTGGGGGCCACTTCTGACATTGGTCCTCAAGTTGGCGGCCCTGTGATGTGCCTCTTCACGCTCCTCTTAAAGAACCCGGTATTGTAAGATGAGGGAAACACGTTTGTGGGCAGGTCGTTCCATGTTTTTATAGTTCGACAGAGGAACAATCTTTTGAAACGCGAAAAGTAACTAGTAACTAAATTAGTTCCAACTTTAAGGCCTAACTTACGGCATTCTTCAACTGGAATGCAATTTCCATCGCTGTCCCTAGCATATCCATCTTCGCAATAGCACTGATTATTACACTTTTTATTTTTAATGGAACAGTTTGTTCTGGTTTCTTTGGGCCATGTTGAACACTTATTGTCGCAGGCACTGTTGCATGCGAAAAACTCGTGATCCTTTTTACATTTATCTGTGAATTAAAAGTATAGTTGAAGTTTGGAAGACTGAGCGTAACAAATCAAATCAGCTTATGATAGTACGTCCACTACTGAACGCAGGCAACCTCTACCGTTCATTATAGGAGGATAATTAGATTAATTAGTTTCACTGTACCACGTTGGCCTGACGAGCCCGCGTATTAATTTCGGTATAACCTGGTTACTTTCGAACCTACTAGAGAGGTCATGTATTAAGCCAAATTGGACAATGAGGGCACACTCCCGATGTGACTGGTTGTAATGAGACGTAGTTCAAACTTCCAACGTGTATTAGTTCAAATATCTTATATATAACTAGCTGCTGCCCGCGGCTCCGCCCGCGTGGATTGTTGTTCCCGGTCACTTAGGGGTATGAAAAATAGATGTTGGCCGATTCTCAGACCTACTCAATATGCTTACAAAATTTCATGAGAATCGGTCAAGCCGTTTCGGAGGAGTATGGCAACGAAAACTGTGACACGAGAATTTTATATATTAGAAAATGAATTGCAAAATGTGTTGGTAAGCGCATAACTTCAGAACGGGTGGACCGATTTCACTAATTCTTTTTTTGTTGTGTAAGGTATTGTCAGGAGAAGGTTCTTATGGAAGAAAAAATATTGCATTCCCACGGGAACGGGAACTACGCGGGTGAAACCGCGTGACGTCCTCTAGTTTACAAATAATTTATTCCTGTTCCCATATCAATTAGATTTTATTTCTGCGATAAAAATTGAATTGTGTTATTCAAGACTATAATCTATTCCTGTACCAAATTTAAGCTTGATCCGTTAAGCTGTTACAGTGTCAATCACACTGTACAATAAGAAACATCCACCCATACTTCCAAACTTTCACATTTTTATTATTAGTAAGTATGCAAACAAAAAATACTTACCACAGTCTGCCTGCTTTATACAGGTCCCTAAATAGTTTCTGACGTATCCTGTCTTACAAACACATTTATCTTCGCAAGGCTTGTCCGGCTTAGCACACTTAAACGCTATACCTTTATTTTTGCATGTCTTTTCAGGAGGACATTTATTTACACATCGTAATTCTTCATTAGTTGAACACTGTTTTGGAGGTTTATCTGCAATGTACACTGTTCAATAAATTCAATGTTCTATAAATACAATTTTTTTATACCACCAAGGTGACACAAGCATACGGCCCACCAGATGTACCGGTGATCACCGCTGCCTATGAACGTTTGCAACACCGGAGGCGCTACACTCGCGCTGCCGACCTTGTAAAACCTTCTAAGACCCCTTTTGAAGATCCCCATACTACACTGTTAATGCGTTGGTCACAACGCTACGTGCAGAGAGAGAAAGAGAGAGAGAGAGAGAGAGAGAGAGAGAGAGAGAGTACGAGACACACAACAGTCGCATTTCTTTTACGCAATTGCCCTTTTGATAATTTGCCTCTCCAGAAAGTTGTCATTCTAAGAAGTTGCCCATATGCGAATAACCCAACCAATCACCGCGTTAAGCATCTCACGCTATTATGACTGGTCCTCCGATGAATGGGCTACCATAAAGCCTTCTTTGAAGACTGCCTTGTTACTGGCAGTCAACACCATACTGTTGTCTTCAAAAGGCACGCTTTTGAAGACAACAGCGTTCATGAATGCAAATGCCACAAACAGTCACCCATCTCAGTTCGTTTACAGACTAACTTCTACGAGTACGTCTATACTCTATTATAATGAGAAAAGATTTAATTGTTTGTTTGCATCGAATAGGCTCCAAAATTAGTGAACCGATTTGTAAAATTCTTTCACTGTTGGAAAGGTACACTATTCCCGTTGAACATAGGTTGTATTTTATTCCCGTATTCCCACGGGAACAGGAACTACACTGGTGAAACCGCGTGAAGTTCACTAGTACTTTATATGGTACATTTATATGAGCGAATATTTTTATGAAAGTTCAAATCCTACCATCACACCGGTCTTCTGGAACGCACTTCCCATCTTTGTTTCTATAATGATTAGCCTCCTTACAGACACAGCCTCTCTTGCAGTAGATAGGGTCTATTATTGGACAAGCCACTGATTCATTTCTGGTGGCACAGTCTAGCTGTATACACAGTGCTTGAATGCAGGTGTTATACACTTCGTTGTCTGGGCAATCGTGGGCTGAAATATGAAAAACGTTTCACAGTGATATTATTATACAGGGTGATTTTTTGAAAAAGGCTTGGATGTATTTTTTTTTTCAAAATCAATGGGTTCGATTCCCAGCTAGGATTATTGGTTTTTCAAAATCTAATGATGAGGTTTTCAGTTTCATCAAAATCGGGCTCGTGACTCCTTTGCGCATTTTTCGCTTTTCCTTATAGTTTCGGATTTGGTCATCCAATCCCTTTTGAAGAATTCATTCTGTATACAGTCTTGCTTGATGAAAATGATGAATGCCTAGATGGCACAGTATATGCGACTACCGTTGCTGAGGTCTTAGATTTCAAGTCTGAACAAATATTTTTGTGATACATAAATGTTCGTTTTGAATTTGAATGAATGTGCGTAATCAATTGATCCGATGTCGAGTTTCAATCGGACTAATCGATGCTGTGGAGAAGAAAATGTCCCTGGCAATTGAAATCTACGTCAACAAATTACAGGAAAGTACATACGACATTCATCCACTGGTACACAATTTCCTTCTTCGTCTCTAGCATATCCATCTTCACAATAACACTTGCGATTACACGTAACGTTTATAATTGAGCAGTTTTTCCTACTTTCTTCTGGCCATGTTGAACACTCGTTATCACAAGCACTGTCGCATGCGAAAAATTCGTGTTCCTTTTTACATAGTTCTGCAAATGGGAATGATATTAATTGTGATATAGAATTGTGATATAGAAAGTCATGGACGTCCTAAAATTGATAGCCTTAGTTTACAGGCCTTGTAAGATTTAAAAAGAAAAAATTCAGGGATATAAGGAGAATGAAAAATATGTGCTAATATCACTTACCACACTCAGCCTTCTTTATACAGGTTCCTAAGTAGTTCCTGTAGTATCCTTCCTTACAAACACATTTATTTTCACAAGGTTTGGTCGGAGCCGCGCACTTGAATGCAATATTCCGATTTTTACATGTCCTCTCAGGAGGACAGGAGTTCACACACTGTAGTTCTTCGTTAGATGGACACTGTATTGGTGTCTTTGCTGAAAGGTATATAACTTCATAGTTGGTATTTCGAATACGGAAAAAAAAATTGTGGGGATTATTGGAGGATGCCTAGAAATCTTGGTTACTCTACCGGGTGTACATTCGGAACGGTCAGTATGGGCACCGCTCCTTTTTTTTTTTTTTTTTTTTTTTTTTAACGTGAGGGAAAATCCTCGTAGGATGCTATGCCGGACTCTTACCGACTAAAAAACCTCACGTAACGCCCAACAGCCTATGGTTGAGAGCCCCGGGTAAGCCCTCAGGAAGGATGTCCCGTGACTCCCAACAGACCTACGGCCGCCAATGCGGCCTCGCCCAGGGGGTGGTTCGGGTGCAATCCCGCGTCTATGGGGGGTTTCGGGTGTGACCCCGCTTCTAAGGGGGGGCGTGCGTGAGTGCTCACGTCACGCTGCCGTCATGGGCCTGCTTCTGTAAGGACGGTGAGCGGCCCTCTCACCGTCCTCAGACCCCCGGTCATGGAGGCCGATAGTCCTCGGCGAAGACACGTCGGCGGCGCCCAGGGCGCCGACTGCGGAACTCGGGTGGGAGAGTTCTCTCCCGCACCCGGCCCGCCGCCTCCTTCGCGAGCATGACCTGCTCGCAGAAAGAGGCGGCGCAGTCCCACTTACTCCCGCTGGAGAGCATGGCTCGCACCATGGCCTCAAGCGAGAGAGTGTCCACGCCCAGACCCACTGCGAGGACCTGTCGCTGTTGTGCCCACGCCGTGCACTCCACCAGCGTGTGGAGCGCCGTGTCATCGCTGCGGTCCTCGCAGTGCTGTGGGCACCGCTCCTACCGCTCCGAATGTTACATCCTATATTCTTGCGGATACTCAAGTTGTGTTTATCCATCAGGTTCAGGCAGATTTTTTTTAATGTCAGAAAAGAAAGAAGGAGGCAAATGGAATAGCCTCTCTTTAGAGGAAATTAAATAAATCTGAGTTTTTTATGAGAATTTCTTCATTGTGGCCTTCTGCTGGCTTATTCACTGCGGTTGTCTGCGAACCTAAAGATACCGGTATACACGAGACAACACGAGCGCAAAAGTCACTACTAAGCTTTAGTATCAAAGGCACTGAGGGACTGATGAAGTTATCTTCAACCGACTTGGCAAGGGACCACGGAAATACTACCCGCATGGTTGGAAGCCCGTTTTTTCCCACACAGATACTAAGATATAGAATTTTAAATACTTAAGCAATAGTTTAGAATAAAGTTGATGATACATACGACATTCATCCACTGGTATGCAATTTCCTTCGTCATCCCTAGCGTAACCGTCTTCGCAGTAGCACTGTTTGTTACATTGAACATTGATTATTGAGCAGTTTTTCCTACTTTCTTTGGGCCATGTTGAACAGTCGTTGTCGCAAGCACTGTCGCATGCGAAAAATTCGTTTTCCTTATTACATAGTTCTGTGAAAATAAAATATTTATGTGGTATAATTACATCAGTGATGGATTGAAATAAAGCTTGGTGGCTGAGGAAGAAGGGTCGATTGCTTTTTGCATTTAAATGAAGAAGTCCATGACTATCAGTCCAGGCCCATCGGATTTTGGGCCTGAAGATCTAGAGTGACTTTAGTACACTCGTTTAAAATTGAATCTACGTATTATAGGTAGAATATCCACTTGCCAGAAGGACGGATGACCTGGAAATGGTAGCAGGCTGGCACTGGATGCAGAAAGCGCAGGATCGCGTGTAGTAGCGTAAATTGGGAGAGGCCTACGTTCAGCAGTAGACTGTCATAGGCTGACTTGATGATGATGATACGTATCATGTTTGAAAGTCACTGTTTAGCTGGCTCGTCTACATAATACCATCTACCTATTAACAGTTCATAGTGATGAATGTATTGACAACTAATATGACAAACAATACGGCTAGACAGTAGCCGTAAATTGGACGGCCCAATAAGCTATGCCTTTCACGGTTTCTGAAGAACTCTGAGCTGTAAGGGGAGGGAGATACGTGTGCTGCTAGAAAGTATAACGACATAATTTCACTTACCACACTCTGCCTTCTTTATACAGGTTCCTAAGTAGTTTCTATAATATCCTTCCTTACAAACACATTTATCTTCGCAAGGTTTGGTCGGAGCCGCGCATCTAAACGCAATATTTCGATTGTTACATGTCCTCTCTGGAGGACAGGGGTTCACACACTGTACTTCTTCGTTAGATGGACATTGTGTCGTTGTCCTTTCTGTAATGCAGAAAATTACTAGAGAACAATACTTTTAACAGGACTTTATGGTAATCTTTGGAGAAGCCTATGCCTAGCAGTGGGTGTCTATTGGTTGAGAAATAATTTGCTTTTTAAGTTGATGGCTGAAGACAATTACGTTTCGTCAAAACATCGTTCTAGGATTAAGATTTTTTGAACATTATTTACAGTTAGTAATTATGTATGCAATGGGGTTCTAGTTCTACCTAGATGTAATAGACACAAGCTTGCCTCACCTACATGTTGTTTTAAAAACACTCAACAGTAATTATTACAATACGGGGTCATAACATTGCAATGAAATTTTTTACTTACTGCATCGTCGCACACATTTGCCGTTCTTTCTGCAGTAACCCTTGGTGCATCTACATGTTGGATTACAAGGGAGTGCCACAAAGATGTGTCCAAGCCGCGGTGGACAATCTCCCGAAGGTGTTGCTTGGGAACAGTCGTCGCTTGGACAGAATGGTGGACAGGAGCTGAATTCTTCATGAGGGTCGCTGCAGTCGAAGGGAGCTATGGGAAAGTACAGGTATTATGAAATGATAAGCATCTTGAAAACACAACAATGTTTAAATAAACCTGACCGGGTTTATCTTACAGCATTCTCAACGGTCATTACAATGAAGACCGTTGCTCTACTGACAGATGTAGTTTTAGTTTATATTACTTATTGTAAATATGTAGTGCAGAAAAAGAATAGCCCGCCGAGTTTTTTGCCAGTTCTTCTCAAGCGGGCCGCGTTCCGAACTGGTGGTACTATTTGGTTAATATTCATTAATGTGTCGCAAGTGCCTATATACTAGGGTTTTGCGAAATATATGTTTTTTTTTTACTTAGACTTTGAAGAGTTATCTTTATTACCATCGAAAATGCTGTGAAACGAAGTCGGTCAGCTATTGGAAATATTGGAATAGTAGAAATAATCTTATTTGGCATGGCTAGATCCGTGTCCCCCACTCATTTGATTTGGTGGTTTTCTTAAAATTAAAAACGGGGCGAAAGGACTCTCTTAAGATTAGGCTGAGTAGAGTCACTTATACAAATTTTAAGAGAAGATGAATACATCCACTGTTTAGTTTCTTCATGTAGGATCAAAATACCATACAAAATACTTACGACAGTCAATGGTAGGTATACATGTCCCGTTCTGTGCTCTTCTGTAATTGAATCTACATTTGCAAACCGGCGATGGACACGCATCTCCATCAGGTATAGCACAAGTAGTAGATTCTCCATCTCTGGTGGGACAGTAGTCATTAGGACAGTCTTTTGGACATTCGTCTAGTACTTCTCCAACACCACAGTTTGCGTCACCTACAAATTAGGCATAAAAATAATGGCTACTCCTCAAAATGGATAAGTTAAATAAAATGCATATTATTATGTAACTAAAATAATAAGCTTTTCTTTCAACTGCTAAGTAATCAATGAAATCTAATATAGTTCTCTAGCTGATGGCAGCTCTGTTGGAATCCATTTTGGTATTCGGGTCTTTTTCGGTTTATAATTTTAAGTAAGTAATACGCGAAAAAATCCCGTATTATTAAAAAATGATTTTATGATAAAAATAAAACAAAAACTTACAGTCCTCTTCCAGTATACATGTCCCATTATTGTTTCGTAGAAAACCTTCCTTGCAAACACAGCCACGGATACATGATTCTACATTTTGTGGGTACCACGCACATTGACCTCTCTGAGAACAATATTGTGGTCGATTGATGGTTTGAGTGCAGTGTACATATTCTTCATTTTTCGGACATCGGTTTTCTGTGGAAGAAAAAGAAGATTTTTTAAATATTTTGATTTCGAGAATTGTGCTTTCCCCGCAAAATGGAAGGCCCACATCTTTATAGGATTGATTTATCTGGATACCGATCTACTTGTAGCAAGGCCTCGAGCGCTTAAGGACCGCGAAAAATAACGTGAAAATTTAATTTCAATGTGTGTATTCTCATAAATTGTAAAATACCTACGTCTGATGATACACATCTGAGCAAATATGTAAATCACCCGCGATAATTTATTAATTATATTATTTATGTAGATTCGATTCAACGATATTATTTTTTTAAAGCGTTCATTGCCGTAAGTATCAACACTTGAACAAATAATAACAGCGAGGTTGATTTAATCAGTAACACATGAAATTTAATCTCGGAGTCGAGTAAAATACTCGACTTGGAGTTTAGGCTGGGCAATAGGCTGGGAATCTAGGGACATCACTCCGAGGAGGAATCGGCGTTAGACGGATTGTTAGGGACCGTGTGGTTTAAGTCAGTGCGAGTCCGGCATGACATCCATGGGTTCCTTAAGATCTCCAGCGGGAGTAAGTGGGACGCCGCCTCTTTGAGCGAGCAGTTCATGCACGTAAAAGAGGCGGCGGAGCGGTAACAGGAGAGAACTCTCCCAACCGAGTTCCGCAGTCTGCGGCGATGCAGAAATGGGAAAGCACAATTCTCTTCGCCCAAGACTATCGGCCTCCATGAACGGGTGACTGAAAATGGCGGGAGGACTGCTCTCCATCCTTACAGAATGCCCAAAACGGCAGCGTGACGTGAGAGTTTCACACCTCACGCCCCAAAAAACGGGATAACACCTGAACCAACTACCAAAAACGCGGTGTAGTACCCGACCCTCTAGGTGAGGTAGCGGTGGTATCCACACCTAAAAAAGTCTTTTTTATTTGTTTTGCTTCAAAAATAATTACACTAATGACTAATTTGGACAAGTCATAATCGAGTTCGGTATTTTACCTCCTTGTTTGTTATTCATCGTTCAGAGTACTTCCCTAAACCCTGACGTATACTAACAAGTAATAGGACTTTCCTAACGGGAAATACTTTACTATATCTACAAGACATCTGTATATCATTTTATTACACAAACCATGACGCGTGAGTAACGGCTGACATTTGGCACTACCGCGGCCCGCTCGCTTCGCTTGCTCGCCTTCGCGCGTTATTGGTCACTTTTCCAAATCCTAACCTTAACTTGTTTTATGTTAACTTATTTTACGGTTCGCTATATTTCGACAGTTCACAATCTCGTTATGTGACATTATACAAGAAGATGACTGTAGTCGTTTAAAAATCAGGCAGACATTGTATGGCCTTGTTGCAGAACAAACGTGCATGCTCTATTTAATTGATTTTTACTCAGTTAGGGTTACAACGGTGTAAGACAGCATTTCTATATTTTCTCCTTAAGCAAAAAAATATAATATTAGGAGTAATTTAAAAGATAATTGTATCAAGCAGAAACTATTCACTGACTGAGCACTTGTTACAGTTTTGTAGATGATTTAGCAATTTGTATGCTGTGTTCACAATTTAAGGGCATACAATTTAATACTATGCAAATTATCTAGTAGTAAAACTATTTGCATTGTCTGAATTTTGTGTGAACCAACAAAAGAAAGATTAGTTGCATTTACCATCTATACAATTATTCTTTTTTCTGCGGATGACGGCTGGCACCGTGCTTTGGGAGAAAGATGTTTCTGTAGTCGAGTATTCTTCGGAAGATGGCTCATCTTCAGGAGATTCATCGCTTTCATGTGCTGCAAAAAAACAACAGGTTATAATGTATTCAGGTAAATTAAATATGGACATTGTTTGCATCTTCGCAATTCCCCAGTTATGCTGCAAAAAAACAAGTTATAATGTAGGTGTTCAGGTAAACAAATTATGGAAAATTATTAAGATGAAAACCATGTCCTTGCTTCCTGAATTTATTATGTAGGTACTAGTTACAACCCACTGCTCCGCCTGCTTGGAATTCTGTCCCTATTTCCGCATCACATAGAGATAGATTTGAACGTGAAAGAATAGTAAACTTCTATTCATAAATCCATAATTCCATGCTCATAAACTTTCCCGTTTATTAGGGTTCCGTACCCAAAGGGTAGAAAGGTGACCCTAATACTGAGACTGTATATCAGAAACCGTGATAGCTAGAGAGCTGAAATTTTCACAGTTGATGTATTAACTTCTGTTGCCACTAAAACAAATACCTGTTTAAATGGGCTAACCTAAATCAACCGTGATTTTTGCTGTTTTTGGTACGAAACCCTCGGTGTGCGCGTTCGACTCGCACTTGACTGGTTAAATATTAATAAGGATTGATTTCTCTACAGCCAGAGTGTGTCAGCCCCGTAGAAGGTATAGGTAAATGAAAGATTATAAAATATCATTCACTTGCCAAAAACAACAAAAATTTTAAGGAAAACGTAGTTACGAAATAAATTCATTTTCAACGTAGGTATGTAGCTACCTACGTATTTAATGTTATATTAATTAAACTGGTTTTTCAAAATCTTAGTCATCAAGAAGAAAAACAAAAATATTGCAGAGAAAAACAACCACCTATTTATAAATATTTGATTATCGCGATGATTTTTTCTAATGTAAAAAGAACATAACTTTATCTTTATAACAACAGTTATATAGCTGCGAAAGTACGTTAAAATCGGCCCAGCCGTTCGGAGTTTCCCGGTACAATACAAGTAATTAGGATGACTTCATTTCTTTCAATTGCCTTTCTTTCGTAATAACCGGTGTCACGCTCGCCGAGGACTATCAGCCACCATGACCGGGGGCCTGAGGACGGTGAGAGGGCGGCTCACGGTCCTTACAGAAGCAGCCCCCCCCCCCCTTTGTAGCGGGGTCACAACCGAAACCTCCCAAAGACGCGGGATAGCACCCGAACCACCCCCTGGGCGAGGCCGCAGTGGCGGCCGTGGGTCTGTTGGGAGTTCTTGGACATCCTTCCGAGGGCTTCCCCGGGGCTCCCAACCACAGGCTGTTGGGCGTGACGTGAGGTTTTTTCGTGAGTCCGGCATAACATCCATGAGGATTTTACGCGGTAGGTACACCAGCGTAGTTCCCGTAGGTATGTGGGAATAAAATATAGCCTATATGACCTAGGTATATAGTACCTTTCCAACAGTGAAAGAATTTGTCAAATCGGTTCAGTCGTTTCGAAACTTATGCCAGCTAACAATCAAATTTTTCCTCTTTATAATATTAGTATAGATTAAAGTTTTTACACTAAAACCTAGAAATAACTCATTTTTGGAGTTCTTGAACATACACTTCAATTTAATTCATCAGTATAGATCAGTGATGGGCAAACATTTTTAATGGAGGGCCAGAAAGATTAAGAAATTTCATGGTAGGGCCAGAATTATGGGCAAAAAAAGGAGTTTTGTGCTGAAACTTTTAATGATATATAAAAACTTTACAGTGCAGTTCACTTGCAAAAGTAAAAAAAATGAATTTAACTCGAAAGTTCTGCGCAGGCGTGTGGGACGTATGACATTTCTTTTCATATTTCATAGTTCTGGACCGTCAAAATAAAGTTATCGTGGGCTATATACTAAGTAGATATTTATTTAGAAGGACCGTCTGCGGTCCGGATTAAATGCTTTCGCGGGCCGTAGTTTACCCATCACTGGTATAGATAATAATAACTAATTATTGAAAGCAAGCAGGGTTCTTGAAAAATGCCGAGATACAGTCTTGTGACGGACAAACAGACAGATAACGAAGTCTCATAAATAGGGTCCTGTTTTTACCCTTTGGGTAGAAAACCCTAAAAATTAACAAACAATCATAAAAAGATTACAAAAAAATCATACCTATACAAGTTATGAAGATACATGACGCTAACGCGATATAATATAACAACGATCGCGTCATCACGACTGAAGACTATCTGCTAATAAGCATTGTTTATATAGCTCTTAAGTGCTGTAACAGCTGTTATAATTCAGCCAGAGTCTGCACTTGATATAACAATACAAAATGAACAAAAATACTTGCTTATTATAATTTGATATGTACCGAGTATAAAAACCTGTTTTTTATCTGGCCGGATCAATATAGGTACATTCTTCGATGATAATGCTAATGAATTTATTCATTACTAGCGGATGTCACGCGGTTTCACCCGCGTAGTTCCCGTTTCCGTGGAAATACGGGAATAAAATATAGCCTATGTTCACCGCAAAGAGTGTAGCGTCCCAACAGTGAAAGAATTTTTCAAATTGGTCCAGTAGTACCGGAGCCTATTCGTTACAAACAAACAAACAAAAAAACAAATCTTTCCTCTTTATAATATTAGTATAGATACCTATAGATTTACTAATGCAGGAGGGGTGCCATTTTGGTAATTTGGCACTCATATAGCTTATATGGGTTTCTTTATTTCTGTTTTACTTTTATAGTTAGAAGACAATTAAAGCACTAAATTTTAGAAAAAAGACACTTGAGGAAAGTCGTTTCGGTTGAGATTTCAGATTATTTTTATTAAATTGTTATTTACTAGATTTTTAGAGAAGGAAAACTCGAAATGATACCCGGTTGTCGGTTAAAGACAATCTTTAGCCAAGTTGAAGGCCTTAGGGGCTTGAAAAATTTCAACGGCGGGTCGTCACGACCTGCGCCTGTTCATTTCAACGCGGCAATAGGCTCACCACCTATTACGTGGGACATAAAACTACATTGTGAAATGTGGGCGTATACTATGCCTCTGCCTGCCTTAGGATAAAGAAGTGGATATATGTGTGTTTGTGTGTATGTTATATTTACTTCTAACAAACTTTTGTAGGCACACTTTATCATCTAAAATTAAAATTAACGAAGTTATTCAATAGTCAATTTTAATAGAGTTTGCGGATGACGCAACGACCCTTGATATTCTGCAAAACTTAAATTAGAACGTCCGCTAATAATGCCCCAACGAATCCCAAAGGAAAAGTTCTTTAAATAACTTTTCCGGGTCAAATACAAATTTTACTGGACTAGTAGTATTATGAAAAAAATACTAAACGTGTTGAATATTTAATTACATTGAGTCATGTCAGAATAATATTCATATTTCGTGATTCATGATAATATTCCTATTAAAATCAGCACACTAGCGTGTAACATAATAAAATAAAAGTCATTTAAATGTACTTAGTCGGCGCAAATGCAACGTTATTATTAATTTATTAATTGCATTAAGATAATTTTTAAAAAGCAATTAGTATGCTAACTGATCATAAATTTTAAATTTGGAAAAATAATTGGTTTCGAGCAGCATTCGTACCTGCGTCTTCTTGCATACCGTGCAGAAGCCTTAACCATACGGCCACCGAAACTTACTCGGAACTAACCAAATTTTCCACCTTATATACATCTTGGGGCGAGGTAGGCACCATCTGCCGGCACTTTTTTAGAAAGTTACACGGCCCGATGCACGGTATGCAAGAAGACGCAGGATCGAATCCTGCTCGAAACCAATTCTTTTTCCATATTTAAAATTAAAAAAATATGTTTAGTAATTGCATTTCCGCGGAATGCTACAAATTTGGGTGGTATTTTGGGTGGTACACAGACGAGTGCGTGCGTCCACACTAATTGGTGGCGCCACTGTAACTCGCAACGACTAGGGTCCTTGCGATGAAGATAAATAAATCAATAAATATTGTGAGACACATAGCGCCATCTAGTCCAAAATAAGCTTGTGCAATGAAATTTAGACAACTGATATACATACTTAAATATTTCTAAATACATACATATTTTACATAGAAACGTTTCTCCAATTCGAGCTTATTATATTTTTGAACGATTTCGAAGCGCTCGTATCTCTGCCCACACAGTTTTCTGTAAAGGATCACTATGATGACTCTATAATTACGACTTTTCCTCTGATATGTGACCCATTTGAAAGTATCTATGCTTCGGAAAGCACGTTAGGGCTTTGGTCATGGTCGCCAGTACCATGGCAGATGATACCTAAGCCAAGTTGGTGTCTTATTGGCGGCTTTTGAAAATTGCACCATTTAACTTCAGCCACAACCTGCGCCTGTGCATTTCAACACGGCAATACGACAATAGGCTCCATCTATTACGTGGAGAACAACAAATCGTGAATTGTGGGCGAATCGGAAGCATCTTCTTAGCCCTTCGGGGATAAAGGTGACACTAACAAAAATATTCTTAGTATCGACTTCTACTTCAAGTTTAATTTTAGATAATAATAAGTAGACCGTTACGAATTCTTATTTTTTCTCCAATCAGAAGCACCTGATAGAATCCGTAGAGCTATTTCTTCACATGCGACAACTTTTGAATGATGTAACGCCGCCCTTAAGTCACTATGACAGTTGACATAAGAAATGACGTAATTTCCGAGTATATAATAGAGAGTGTGTGTATATAAGCGACTGCCAGCCATTTGTCGGGTCATTCTGTACTGTATACTAAGACTAGCCGAAGCTCTGCCCAATTTATTGTGTGTCTATACGGAGAATAAAGTAATTAGCGGAGTCCTGAAGTGTTTAATTGCCCCTTCTGTTACAATCAGAAGTGGGATACTTCAAGAAGAAACCATGAAGACTGTCAGTTTTGAAGAAGAAAAATCCACTTTGAAGTACGCCGAGGGTCCTGTCGACAACAATAGTGCCTCTACCTCGCAAACCTCGATTCCACGTGGACAATCGAAGCAAAAGTTACACGGCGCACATCCAAAAACAATGTGGGTATTTATGAAATGTTTTACAAGATGCCTCCAGAGAACACAACTATAGTATGAATATGAACTAGTTTTCTTCTTGAAAAACCTGCTATCTACCCAATACCCAATACCTAAACCTTCAGTAAGAGCCCACCTGTATAAAAGCCCCGATATCAAGAATCGGACTACCACATTGCAAAAATCGGCCTACGCACGTGCGTCGCGGCGTCGGCGCTTCAGTCGTGAAGATTTTCATCGTGGAACACTTAAACTACAGCGCGCGGTAGCAGCGTGCTGCGGCGCTCGACGGCTCGGTGGAGACAGATGCTGCCCGAGATGATCAGCTATGAACAACTTGGCCGAGATGCGCCAAAAGCTGCACAGAGAATTTGAGGTGGGTGCCACTAATTGCCTTTTTCCTATCTGTTTAGCCAGTCTTTGCCACTAATTCTAATTCGTGCAGCGAAATAGCCATTGCCTGTTACAACAACTACTGCAGACAACCAATTTACCGGTTGCCTATCGCCTATTCGAAATAGCCGCTCTTTGTCACTAAATCTGATTCATCTACGAACTGAGCTATAGTCATTTCTTGCCAGTAAGAACTACTGTTAGGCTGCATATTGCCCTTGCCAGTTGGTAAATAATTGCATTGCCTGTTAGGCTACTAATTGCCCTTTGCTTAGCCCAAATAGTCGTACTCCACACCTCTGAATTTCTCTAGTTTAACTGAATAAGTTCTAGTCATTGCCAGTAAAACAGCCGCCTAGCGTTAGGTTTTGCGTTATCATTATGAAGTAAAGTCTTAAATCGCGGAAAGTCTATTAAAATTAATCGTTATTAGTGTTAGAATGCTGGTAAAATAAATAGAATAACTTTTATGCTCTGGATGTCGTTGCAGTTCACGATCGATATCTGTTGTTATAATTGCTAAAGCCCTTATCCAGTCAAATCTAGATTCATTAACATTCAGAACATTTTTGTAGATACAAGCACTTAGTAGGTAGTATCGGAACGCACAGTTAATTCCAAAAATTTACTACATATTCGAAAGAGGCGCAACAATATTGTATCTACGATCCTAAAACTGTAGATAGATAATCAAATCATACAGATATTGGCAGGCTATATGTACCTAATTAATTATTGGGTAGGCATACTGAAACAAATCCAACAGCCGGTAAAGGTGGGAACATATTATCAGACGCGTCCGTCAGCCGCGGCTGATGGACGCGGCTTAATAATGTGCACGATTGTTCATACGGCGTCTTCGAATGTCTGTCCCCGGTCATTCCCGTAAGAATTGTCAGCTGGGAAACATGTCAAGCAGCGACAGTGAGGACGATTATTTAGAGTCACTAGCGGTAGCTGAGTTGTGTTTTTCATCAAAAAAAAAGAATAAAAAGAAGTATTTGGGTGCATAATATAAATAAAAAACGACCAGAGTTTGGCGAATTTCACACTTTGTATCCAGATTTACTAAAGGATTTACTAATTTCTTCTTTCAGTGCAGCATTTTTATAATGTTGCAGTTTATGGTTGTAAAGGCACTCATGACTACGAACACATTCGATTATTTTTTCTTCCATCGCGCGTGGTATGTCACCTCGAGCGCGGTTGGTTCGCATATGACTGTCGAATCGTCCGCGGACGCGTCCCGCGCCCCTTTCACACTGTCCGCGGAAGCAAAAATATCCAGCCAGCCAGATTCTATTCGGATGTCCGTTCGCTCAAGGTCACGTCCGCTACTTAAGACTGATAGTTTGCACACTTTCGTTTATTTGTACTATTCAGATACAAGCAATCAGCCGCGGCTTACGGACGCGTCTGATAATTTGTTCCCACCTTAAGTGTTTAGCCCGTTTATGTAGGTAGTAGGTATTATGATAAATATCATGCTTGGTTTCGATAAGTCGTAGTTGGCGGTAGTGCTTTTATTCATTCGTTTGGAATCTAGATAAACGTGTGTATTGTTAGTAATCGGATATAAAATCTAGCTAGATGGAGTATTTTCGTAAAGAGGATTATACCTAGGTGTTTTAAGCTATTCAATGTGGCTCTTTGATTACGTTTCTAGGTAATTGTATAACGCGATTGATTATATCGGTCAAAATCTAAGAAGCTATTACGTGTGAACCGTTTAATGGTATTTGGATTGATCCAGCAAAGTCGCGTTAAACAAAACTAGCTATAACGTGGGTGTAGTGAGAAATCTTTATGCATTTCTACTTAAAGTTATTAAAATAAGACTGGTATGGTGCTTTAGTTTGTAACGTGGAGTCACATTTTCCATTGAGCGTGGTTGAAAAGTTTGGTAGTGTAAAATGAACATAAGCCGTTCGGATATACATTGGAAAAGGGTCTCGATTTTATAGAATAGTATGTCGCTCGGTATTGTAGTGTTTGGAACCGTGCTCAACGTATGATAAAGGTATCGGAAGTGCTGAACACCTAAGTATAATAGTGTAGGTAGGTACTTGAACTAACAGAGTTATTATGCGGGTCCGTACTAATTCGCGAAAATTGATTCATTATAGTAGAATTCACACAGAATATTTGTCTCATTGCGATACCATAGACGTAATTAAGCCTGAAACTTCATGATCTTTTACATTTAAGCAGGTGGCATAAAATTATACACAATATCGCCTTGATTATTATTTCCTAATAATAGGTTTTGAAACAAGAATGATGTGATCTTATGCCGATTATCATACTAGGATGGATTGAGTGATGAGTGGCTTCAGACTATCCACAACTTGTTTACTACGATACAAATCCATCAACGGTACGCCTAGTCCCTGGAAACGTGAAAAAGTTAATCTGTTAACGCCTTCTTTTCATAGTGACCTTTTGCCCATGAGATTGGTTTTATTGAACGCTGCTATGCCCTACCACTCTGCCAGTGACGTACTGTAAACCCTGTAGGACACATGTTACAATTCGCCCGTGTTTACTGTGTTAATTGCAAGTACGCCGTATTCTTCGATCAACATATTTTTGATCAAAGGCCGTATTCCTTTAACAATATCTTATAACTATTTCGCTCTCTTTAGTAGCAACGCGATACCTGTAAATAGTCTAAGCCTGCATAGCTATGTTATTCGAGAATTACTTGGCAATCTAATGGCAAAGAAGTGGTAAAATCGTTTTACTAGCTTAGGAGTTTATACAAACCGTTCCTCTAAGATACTAGTAGATATTTCTTTTTGAGAATGTGCCTAAATACAGTAGACATTAATTGTTTAAAGGTATACCTTTATAGCCACCGAGAAAGAGTTGAATTAAGTTTCTGTAGGTAAACTACTCATTTACGTGTAACGACAATGTCAGTAAGGAGATATAACCCTGCGTGCGCAATATTTCTATTCTTTACCAAAATAGGACAGACTGCCGAAAAAGCAAGCCCTTAACATAAATGTTATACAGTTAGGATATTCAGTTTATCAAGACATACAGCAGCCAGCAACAGCTTCTTTGTATTTCCGCTTCAGAATGTCGGTAGAATAGTGTTTACTACATTTAATACTTTTGTGCAGACCACCATGGAGGTACCTACCCGCTTGTTTATATTTTGTCATTTTGCAGAAAATAGTTAAGATTGTTATTGTGTATGTAGTTGACAAGATCGAAGTTAAAGCGAGACTAAGTTCAGAGAGTCCCTTGGGATACTAATGACATTTTGTTGTTTTATTTTACGGCATTGAGCCTTCAACGCCAGTAAATAGTCATTTGCATGAGATGTGAACGTGTTAACAAAATCATAATTATAAATTGATGAGTTCTAAGAGCGGTGTGTAAGCCCTGTTTTAGGTTATTTAACCAAGAAGTACGCTTTGTGAAATATTTGAGGATAAAAGAATCGAACGAGTTAGTACTGCGAATGATCTAAAGTTTTGATAATATGGCAAGTTATTTACGTTGCGTTATTTATATAACCATGCCGAGCGCTCGCTCCTAGTATCTGCTAAAACACAAAGTACATAAATGACCTGATACGCAATCACTTTAAGGTTTTATCGAAAAGTAGGTCCAGTATTAACGGATGCTTCTATTTGCCATGCAGTTTACCTATTTATTTCAACGCCAGATATCTCACGCAGTAGATAGTGGCGCGTACATTCCACTCATGAATCTATCTTTGGACCAGCTAATATTAGTGCTATGTCTATTTCTTTTTGTGTTTATTTGGCCAGCCACTAACAAAGTCTCTTGTTCCCTATACGGGAGCGATTGTTACAGATGAGCCGGACAGAATGCAAGTCGGTCTACCGGGATGTAGATGTAGCCTGTTTGGGCCGGGCTGGGCAAAGCCAAGCCATGCCACGCCACGCCACGGCATGCCACGCCACGCCACGGTATGCCACGCCACGCCAAACCAGCCAGCGAGCTAGTCCTGCAAGCTTGTTCTGCGAACTAGTCCTGCGAGCTAGTCCTGCGAGCTAGTCCTGCGAGCTAGTCCTGCGAGCTAGTCCTGCGAGCTAGTCCTGCGAGCTTGTCCTGCGAGTTAGTCCTGCGAGCTAGTAGCTAGTAGCAGGTCAGCGAGACGGGCCAGCGAGACGGACCAGCGAGTCAGGTCAGCGAGTCAGACCAGCGAGACAGGCCAGCGAGTCAGACCAGCGAGTCAGACCAGCGAGACAGGCCAGCGAGTCAGACCAGCGAGACAGGCCAGCGAGTCAGACCAGCGAGTCAGACCAGCGAGACAGGCCAGCGAGTCAGACCAGCGAGACAGGCCAGCGAGACAGGCCAGCGAGTCAGACCAGCGAGCCAGGCCAGCGAGCCAGGCCAGCGAGCCTGTCCAGCGAGCCACGCCAGCGAGCCAGTCAGCCGCCCAGCCCAGACGCCCAGTTCCTATTGCAGGAGCAACTGCTTACAGGATGGCCGAGTGTAACGCCGCCCTTAAATCACTATGACAGTTGACATAAGAAATGACGTAATTTCCGAGTGTATAATAGAGAGTGTGTGTATATAAGCGACTGCCAGCCATTTGTCGGGTCATTCTGTACTGTATACTAAGACTAGCCGAAGCTCTGCCCAATTTATTGTGTGTCTATACGGAGAATAAAGTAATTAGCGGAGTCCTGAAGTGTTTAATTGCCCCTTCTGTTACAATGAGTAATGTATGTTCTAATAGAACAGTGGAGTAAAAATAGCATCTACCTGCAAACTGGAAGTCTCCTTGGTTCTTGTGTTGTAATTCTTGGATGAAGGGGATGGTATTCCATTAAGAATAAGGTCATCTTTTTAAGTCAACTAATGCACAGAGTAGCCAACCGTATCACTCCCAAAAAGATACAAATTGAAACTAAATCTATATTCATTAGAAAGCAATTAGAATGCTAACTAAACTTCGATTAACAATATCTATTGGTCGAAGTAGGTAACTAAATTATTGACCGAGCGAGCGGAGGGAACGAGAGTCTAGTTTCGACAGATGGACGATTTTGACCAGAGGCTTATCTGTCTCCATTGGCGGATAGAGGCGCGGAGTATTGGTACGGCGATCAGAGAGACCCGGTGAAACGGTTGACCGCTAACCGCCCGCAGGCTGTACGGGACCCGAACCTGAGGATCACTTAATCTCTGCCCCAGGAGGCTGAACCAGCAGCCTGTGTAAAGTCCCTGGTGCTGTGGTCGTGCCGGAGGAGGATGCCGGAGTGGACGCGGCCACTGCATTGGGGGGGGGGGGGGACCGGGGGCCCTTACGTACGCCGTGCCAATCTTCCGCATTACCTTTGTCTGCCTCTGGTGAGTTGGAGCCTCGCTTAGTCTCCTGCGCCAACGGCACACAGGCGCCCCCTCAACCTTCTTAATTCCCCTTTATTAAAAAAACAACCATGGCTACAAAAAAGAAAAATAGAAAGGTATCCACAGCGGCATCGGCGTCCACACTTCAAGTGGACTTTTGCGACATCAGAGGCATCCGCACGAACATCAACGCAGTCCACCACCATCTTGAAACTGCGAAGCCGACCCTTATTTTCTTGACGGAGACGCAGATCTCATGCCCGAAAGATACATCTGACTTAATGTACCCTGGCTACAAGCTGAAATACAACTTCAGGAAGAAAGCCGGGGTGTGTATGTACGTCCGGGATGATGTCTGCTGTCGCCGTCTTACAAGCCACGAAGACAAGGACCTGTCTACGTTATGGGCGCGCGTGGATCACGGGGGCCACACTCGTATCTACGCGTGCGTGTACAGGTCTCACAGCGGTAACACGGACACAGTTGCTGGACCTCCTGCTGACAACGCGTCCGGACGGATACAGTGTTTCAGTGGATGCTCCGCTAGGATCGTCGGACCACTGTGTCGTTCGGACGCATGTGCCTCTCGCAAGGCCTGAACCACCTCGGCCCAAAGAGTGGCGACATGTGTGGCACTACAAGTCAGCAGACTGGGATGGACTGCGAGAGTTCTATGCGTCGTACCCGTGGCGGCGGCTTTGTTTTGCCTCCGAGGATCTGGATTCTTGTGCTGTAGCAGTCGCTGAGGGGATCTTGGAGGGTATGGAATGCTACATTCCCAACCGCTGGATCCCTGTTGGTGCAAAAAAGCGACCGTGGTTCAATCACCTCTGCAGAGAAGCTCTAATGCAGAAAGAATCTGCCTACAGAGCTTGGACCACGGCTCGTGCAAATTCAGATCCAAACATCTCTGAGGTGAAACGCAAATTAAATGCCGCCTCGAGGTCCAGTAAAAGAGCAATTGTCAAGGCCAAGTTCGATTTCGTCGGCAAAATTGGCGAACGGCTAGCAGGCTACCCTTCAGGAAGTCGTGAATTTTAGTCGCTTGCCAAAGCTACCGAGGGAAACTTCTGTCGGTCAGGTTTACCACCCTTGCTTAAACCCGACGGTAGTTTGGCCCAGAGTGCCAGAAAGCCGACCTTTTGGGTAATCTTTTTGCCTCGAACTCTACCATGAGCGACGGGGGAGCTTTACCGCCGGGCATTCCGAGTTGTGGCACTTCCATGCCGGAAGTTAAATTTACACAGCGGAATGCCCGACGGCAGCTTCAATCCCTGGACGTTCATAAGTCGAGTGGGCCAGACGGCATCCCCGCGGTGGTACTTAAGCACTGTGGTCCAGAGTTGTGTCCGGTACTTACACGTCTTTTCACACTTTCATATTCCATGCAACAAGTCCCGGCGTCGTGGATGATTGCGTATGTACATCCTGTACCCAAGAAGGGTGACAGGACCGACCCGGCCAATTACAGGCCTATAGCCGTCACCTCCCTTTAATCCAAGGTGATGGAGCGTGTTATTAATACACAGCTCCTGGGGTACATTGAGGAACGCGACCTGCTCAGTGACCGGCAGTACGGTTTCCGTCACGGTCGCTCGACGGGCGATCTTCTTGTGTACCTAACACACCGATGGGCGGCGGCTATCGAGAGTAAGGGTGAGACTCTAGCAGTGAGCCTCGACATCTCTAAAGCCTTTGACCGGGTCTTCTTACGAAATTGCCCTCATATGGACTACCCGAGAGATTATGCGGATGGGTGTCCAGCTTCTTGGCCGGTTGAAGCATCAGGGCCGTCGTTGACGGCAGCTGCTCAGACTGCATGGCCATAAATGCTGGAGTACCGCAAGGCTCAGTGTTGTCCCCTACTCTGTTTCTGCTACATATCAATGACATGTTGTCTATTGACGGCATTCATTGTTATGCGGACGACAGTACGGGGGACACTTGTTACACGGGCCGCCCCGGTATCTCTCGGGACACAGTGGAGGAAAACCGTGAACAGCTTGTGTCTGAAATCTCGATTTCAGACACAAGCTGTTGAACCCCAATCGGTGAACCCCAATCGGACACTCTAGTAAGAGTAGCCTCGGCTACTCTTACTAGAGTGTCCGATTGGGGTGGACAAAATCTTGTCCAGTTCAACCCTTCCAAGACACAAGCTTGTTTTTTTCACCGCTAAGCAAACCCCAATTACTGTAGCGCCGCAATTTCAGGGCACATCTCTTTCCATCTCCAAAAGTATAAGGATCCTTGGCGTTGACATCTCCAGTGACGTTCAGTTCCGTAGTCATTTGGAGGACAAGGCTAAGCTGGCGTCCAAGAAGCTAGGTGTGCTCAACAGGGCGCGGCGGTACTTCACTGCGGCGCAAACACTGCTTCTCTATAAGTCGCAAGTGCGGCCGCATTTGGAGTACTGCTGTCACCTCTGGGCGGGAGCACCTGAATATCAGCTTCGTCCATTTGACTCGGTGCAAAGACGAGCTGTAAGAGTTGTCAACGATCCTGTACTTACAGCTGGTGTGGAACCTCTTCGCGACAGTGTTTTCTTCCGCGCACGCTTAGGTTGTGGAATGACCTCCCTGCCTCGGTTTTCCCAAACGTCTACAGTATGGGGTTCTTCAAAAGGGGTCTTAGAAGGTTTTTGCAGGGTCGGCAGCGCGAGTGTGGCACCACTGGTGTTGCAAACGTTCATAGGCTGCGGTGACCACCGGTCCTTCTGGTGGGCCGTATGCTTGTCTGCCACCTTAGTGGTATAAAAAAAAAAATAATTACGAACGGAAATTATCTTGATGATTTTTTGCTGAAAAATAAAAAAATATGATTTTTCACAGGTAGTATTTTTTTTTATTTCCTGAGTTTACGCGAGGTCTACTAGTCTAGTTCTATAGAGACTGCGACTCGGCTAATAAACTACGTCATACGCCAATAGCTCGCTCTATCGGTCGCCGATATATTAGAAGTACAACGCTATTTATTTATTACCTACTAGCTGATGCTCGCGCCTGCGCCCTATTGGAATTTTATTCTTGTGCTCGCATTCCATTGGAACATATTCTAGGGATAAAAGTAGCCTACGTATGTGCTATCTATACTAATATTATCCAGAGGAAATATTTGATTGTTTGTTTGCATCGAATAGGCTCCGAAACTACGGGACCGATTTGAAAAATTATTTCACTGTTCGGAAACTACACTATCATCAAGCTATTCCCGGGTTACCTAGGCTATATTTTATTCCTGTATTCCCACGGAAACAGAACTATGCGGGTGAAAACGCGTGACATCCGTGATCATAGATCTAAACTAAAGCAGCGAGCAATCCTAGTACAAAATTGTAGCCGTTATAGCAAGTAAGAATAACAACTTTAGGAGTCCAGCATAGCATCCATAAAGGATTTCCACACGTTAAAAAAGCGGCAGGGACACGGTGTTACACATAATGATGGTGGGCGCAACAGCGCCAGGTCTGGACATGGATGGTTCCGGGAGAGGGGGGGGGGGGGGGCTGCTCGCCAACCTTACAGAAACAGCGTAGCGTGGCGTGAGATTCATAATTAGAATAAATTTTCCGCGTTGTTGTGGGTTTTTTTAACGTGAAAAAATAAAGGAAAATCCATAAAAAACCTCACGTAACGCTCAACAGCCTATGGTTGGGAGCCCCGGGAGAGCCCTCGGAAGGATGTCCCAAGATTCCCGATAGACCTACGGCCACCACTGCGGCCTCGCCTAGGGGGTGGTTTGGGTGCTATCCCGCGTCTTTGGGGGGTTTCGGGTGCACATGGTAACATTATTAATAGAATTGGTAACACCTCCTAAATTATCTGTACTGTAGAAAACGTAATGTAATGCATGGCATTGTACCGACATTTGTGTTGAATAGGAATTGTAAATTAAGACAATAATTATTATAATCTATATACTGGCTGTTTCTTTTAGGGTGTCAAGCCGCCACTAGCTGGTAGCAGGGTTCCATACCTATCGATTTAACCCCCATGTATGTTCTACGATTTTTTGTAGTTTTCGAGATATAATTTTTTTTCGTTGTTTTTTATAATTACGTGTCCACGACTTTTCTTGGATATTCTTTTATTATTATAATGCCTATTGATTGCAGTATTATGGACAAAATAATCTCCTTCCTAACTTTGATACATGATGTAAAAATTTTAATCGATAATAAAAAAATTATCTGTACTGTAGAAAACGTAATGTAATGCATGGCATTGTACCGACATTTGTGTTGAATAGGAATTGTAAATTAAGACAATAATTATTATAATCTATATACTGGCTGTTTCTTTTAGGGTGTCAAGCCGCCACTAGCTGGTAGCAGGGTTCCATACCTATCGATTTAACCCCCATGTATGTTCTACGATTTTTTGTAGTTTTCGAGATATAATTTTTTTTCGTTGTTTTTTATAATTACGTGTCCACGACTTTTCTTGGATATTCTTTTATTATTATAATGCCTATTGATTGCAGTATTATGGACAAAATAATCTCCTTCCTAACTTTGATACATGATGTAAAAATTTTAATCGATAATAAAAAAATAGGGAATTATTTAGAACATTATATCTCCAAAACTACAAAAAATCGTAGAACATAACATGGGGGTTAAATCGATAGGTATGGAACCCTGCTACCAGCTAGTGGCGGCTTGACACCCTAAAAGAAACACTGTGTATATAAAAATCAATGCCACTTTTCGTTGTAATTTTATAACTTAAGAACGAGCTGACCTATCCAAACCAAATGTTTAGGCTTTGTTCGGACTATTTAGTAGATGGTTTATGTGAAGTTTGCACAAAATCCGTGGAGCGGTTGATTTATCACGAATACGAAGTTGCGCGGGTCTGCTAGTATTGTATAATGATATTTGCATGCCTGATCTGGCGAAGTGTGTTAGTGTCAAATTTTTATAACATCTCAAACTGTACCACATTTCACGTGAATAAATGAATTTGAATTTGTGATGCAGCTTCTAAGGGTGGGCGTGCGTGAATCCCTTACGTCACGCTGCCGTCATGCGCCTGCTTCTGTAGGACGGTGAGCAGCCCTCTCACCGTCCTCAGGCCCCCGGTCATGGAGGCCGATAGTCCTCGGCGAAGACACGTCGGCGGCGCAGCGAGGGTTTACCCGGGACTTACGGCCGTGTGCAATTGAGCAGCGGTAGGGCAAAGTTGTTGGTTTGTAGGTGGTTTAGTAGGTAGGAGTTTGGCATTATTTTGTTTGAGTTTGAGTTTGAGTTGTTAAGTACGGTGAGCCACGGTATTTGTTTGACAAGCTTGGCTGGGTTGCTAGTAGAAGATTGTGTGCCAGAAGGCAATGCTCGCAGCAGCTGTCAATTCAGCGGTATCGACTAGCGTCATTTAGGGGTAGTTTTCATTATTCGGCTTCCAAAATATGGAACAATCTTCCACCACCATTGCGTTCCATTAAAACGATAAATACGTTTAAAAAACGGTTACGATTGTTTCTTTTAGAAGCTCAAAGGAGGCTGAATAACGTTAATTCAAATATTTCCTTAATTTAATTTAATTTGTGGTTATTTTAAATTGATAAATCGTATCGTTTTATCGTTTTATTTAGAACTAGATTACCCAATTTTTTTTTTTTTTCTGTAGTTTTATTAATTTAGATAGAATAGAAATATGCGTTACTAGCCGATGCTTGCGGCCTCAACCGCGTTAATTTTATGGATGTGTGGGTAATTGTATATGTAACACTAGCAGACGTTCGCGAGGTTTCATCCGCGTCGTTCACGTTCCCGTGGAAGTGCGGGAATCAAATATAGCAATATCACCCGGGAATAACTAGCTTCCTAACAGTGAAAGAATTTTTCAAATCGGTTCGGTAGATCCAGAGATTACTCCTTAAACGTCACAAACTCACAAACGTTATTTCTTTATGATTTTGGTATAAATGTTAAATTAAAATATATGCGAACTTCTTGTGATATACCTGTGAATTGCTTGCTTTACTTTACTTTTTACATTACACTTTCGCGCTCGGCTTTCGACGGTTCGGCGTCCGTGTGTCACTGTCCAATGGGGTTCCAGTTGAAAACCAGCGTCAGGTTTCTCCTGGCATAATGCTGAACTGGACACCCATTTGGTGCATCTGTGTGCCACATTGCACATGTCACTACTTTAGGCTCTTTTTTATTTTATTTATTTTGTAGTTGTACCATTTTATATATTATGTATGTGTGGGCGCTGTGCACCAAATAAATGTTTCTTTCTTTCTTTCTTTCTTTCTATTTTTTTTAACGTGAGGGAAAATCCTCATGGATGTTATGCCGGACTCCTACCGACTAAAAAACCTCGCGTCACGCCCATCAGCCTGTGGTTGGGAGCCCCGGGGAAGCCCTCGGAAGGATGTCCCAGAACTCCCAACAGACCCACGGCCGCCACTAGGGCCTCGCCCAGGGGGTGGTTCGGGTGCTATCCCGCGTCTTTGGGGGGTTTCGGGTGTGATCCCGCTTCTAAGGGGGGGGCGTGCGTGAATTGCTCACGTCACGTTGCCGTCATGGGAAAGTTTGGCATAGCATCTACGAAGAATTTCCACACGTAACAACGAAGATGGAAATTATTGAAATGAGTAAATTATTTCTAAGCAGCCGATGTCACGCGGCATCATGCGCGTAGTTTTCGTTTCCGTGGGAATACGGGAATAAAATTTAGTCTATGTTACCCGGGATAGTGTAGCTTTCCAACAGTGAAAGATTTTTTCAAATCGGTTTCGTAGTTTCGGAGCCTATTAAATGCAAAAATAAAAACAAACAAATGAAATCTTTTAACCTTTACGAATATAATTCAATCTTAGATCATCTAACCACAGGATGCGCCTTACCTACTTAAGCATTGTTTTCTGCCATTGCACATGACCATTTGGTCTTTTGGCTTTATAAAAAGCACTGTACATCAGTACATCATTTTATATGATTAAACTACATTTCATTGTAGTTGACTGTACAATAAAAATTAACACACAACAGCCATTACGCGTTTGTCGATTAAGGTGAAGTGGGACTCAAAATGCATATTTTGACATATTTCGAACCAATTTTGCAATGGTGTTACCAAGGATTTCACAATTTTTTAAATGGATAATTATTATTAAGTATATTGACTAGGGTTGTCAGCTCTCCAAAACACGATTGAGAAAATTCGGCTCGATAGAAATTTATCCCAAAGTTGCCTCGAATCTGTAAATTTACCTGTGACCGCCTTGACTATAACCAATTTTATTCAGTAGTTATATAATGTACCACACTATTTTTTTTAATTTCATGTCCCTAATAAGTTACCTCGGGGCCCTATGCTGTTATTTATTTATTAAAATCATATTGTTTGAATATAAAATACGTTTTGTTGAGCGGGAGTGCATTTTGCCGCTATCAGCCACCTCACAGCGCCCGGTCAGTCAGCCGACAGGCTTAGTTGAGGACACCCGTATACAACTTTGTCGCGCCCGCTGACGTAATTCGCTGCCGTAGTAACGAAGTGGGTAATAAAAAAAAAACAAAAAAGGAAGTATTCAAGGCTTAAGCTCAAGAGCGTAAAAATATCGCATCTGTTTGGGTAAATTTCTTTGGTGTATTATATAAGTTATAGTAACGTTTTCATACTTTCCAATACAAAGTCCGCCTGATGCCACATAATAGATAAGTCCAGAAGATTGACCTATAAATGCGCTCATATATGTGACGCCCTGACCGAGCTTATAACATGTACATTATTTATATTAATATTTAAGTGAAATCAATGTTATAACGAGTATAATACTAATGACTGATGAATCAGTGGGCCAATTCTCCTAAATTTACAATATAACAGTAGGTATAAACCTTATTTGAGTCTATAATAAATTAAAACTCAAAAAATTACGTATTGTGTATTGTTGATATACTGGTAGTCTTACTTTACTACTAGTACGTCGTAGTTGATGTAGATAGGTATTGAATTTGAAAGTTGTAAGTATGAGTTTGGATTTTAACCAACAGTGAACTGAAAATAAACAGCTTACAACCCGATACAGTCAATACAACCCTAACTTTGTTTTTAAGCTATAATGTAAAACAGTAATACAATGTTCAATGGATAGTGGTACCTATATGTTAAGCGCTAGAAGATGATTTTGTGAATATTTGTTACTGAAAAATGGGGCCAACGGCTCAGAAGCACGGAAAAGCAAAATATTCAGAAGTGCCTGATGATTTAATATAATTTACGAATTATTTAATTATGATATCATTGAAGTCTGTGAAGATGTTTGCGACAAAATCACGTTCCAACGGTTCAGCAGATCTGGCTGTAATTGGTGGCCTATTATAATTATTTTATGCTTTTCCAGACTGCAATATATTCCTGGATATATTATATATAAAATAGCATAAGGGCTATTTTATCCCTGGATATGATCCAATGGTAGGTGGGAACGTGAACAGAATTGTAACAGCTGAAGCTGCGGGCAAGAGCTATGCGAAATGAAACGTAGAATGTTTAATTTGGGTAATGGTAATAGTTTGGACAGGACTAAAGCCTTGTCTAGGCTAAATAACTAGTATCGAAATTTATTCCTTTATACACCCTTGCATATATGCGTATAGGAATATTCGTTTTTGTATATTTTTCGGTTTCGTATCCAAACGGGACCCTATTACTGAGACTTCGAAGTCCGTTTGTCCATCTGTACCTCATGAACTAGGCAGTTATATATTTCAAAGATGTGTTTCTGCTACCGCTGTAACAACTATAATAATCTAAATCTATACTAATATTATAAAGAGGATACATTTGTTTTTTTGTTTGTTTGTTTGTAACGAATAGGCTCCGGAACTACTGGACCGGTTTGAAAAATTCTTTCACTGTTGGGAAGCTACACTCTTTGCAGTGAACATAGGCTATATTTTATTCCCGTATTCCCACGGGAACGGGAACTACGCGGGTGAAACCGCGTGACGTCCGCTAGTACTAGATAAAGAATGAATAAGGTTACTCCCATACCTACAACGTAATCTTTTGGCGTTTTTTTGTTGCGAAATCCTCATCAGTGTTCCAGTCCAACTTCAACTTGGCCGTTTTTTACAGTTCCGTATCCAAAGGATAAAATGAGATGAGGAGAGAGTACCTTGATGACATGAAGTTAGTTTTGCCTTTTGAAAATGCGAAGAGGCGAAAGCGGTCAGGTGTAGAGTAAATAAATGCTGTGGAACAGTACAAGTGGTGGGTATTCAATATGCGCTGCAGGTTCCACCAAGTGCCATCAACCAACAGTATAAATAATCTATAATAACGCGACCCTATTACAGAGACTACGCCGTCCGTCTATCTGTCATCTCATGCACCACTGCAAACGCTAGGCATTTGAAATTTACGAATACTAAAAACAGAAAAAAAATTAAGGAGGGCTCTCATGCAGGTATATTTTTCAGTCTTTTTTTTACAGTACCGTACCATTACACAGTACAGTAAAGTACCAAAAAATAAAAACTATGAAGGAGAGGGTCAGCAGATTCTTACTTTTTCATTCAACCTGGCAAAAATCGTCACAGGTAAAAAAATAAATTGAAGTACTTCTCAAATATATTATGTTCTATTCTTATACTTTTGATATCATTTGTAATGACGTATTCAAGGCCTGCACAAAAAACCAGCTTGTTGGGAATTAATGCAAACTGGAATGTCTATTTTGACTGGACTATTATTATGAAAATGAATTTCATTACATGTTAGTGATAAAAACTGCATCAAAATCAATTACGTAGTTGCTCACGAGTAGAAAATCTAAGAGGTTTATCTAAACAGGGCAAAAAAATTAGTTATGTAAACTTGTACTTCTGTCAATGATTTCAATTGCGTAGTGAACGGGCTAACGCGCGAAAACGTTTCCGACGCAAGGAGCGTCCCGAACATCTTGCGTCTGCTTCACCCCCTCCGAATCGCTGGAGACACAATTGCACTTCGCCTTAATACATTTTTAAATGCAATGAAATTTTATATGTCTTTGTGTTTCCCCCTTCACTTGTATGAAAACTGGCAGAATATTTTTGTATGCGGTGGTTCGCAAAGGCTAGTCCCGTGATATATGGTCTAAGAATTCAATAGACGAATAAATGAAAATCTCTTTATCTCATGCCTATCGGAAGAGATTTCTATAGAAATAACTAGTGCTTATGTACTTTACTCTCTCTCCTCTCTCTGTGTGTTATTTCTTTTTCAATTCTTTGTGTGTTTGTGTGTGTACATAAATTAAATAAATAAATTTTAAAAAAGTTTTACTGTTGAGAACTACCTACCTAGATGACCCATCACCCATCACCGTACACCTAGGTGTTTGATAAATGAGTACAGAGACATGGAAATCGGAAAATGCTAAATATAAACCTGAAAGACAAACTTAATTTTGAGACGGGTAAGAACAAATCTTCTGAACTTATTTATCATGTGGCATCAGCCGGTCTAAGCATTGGCAGACGTATGAAAAGAAACTATACATTTCGATAAGTTTATAGTTACTTTTTCATATAAACTCCAACGAAATCACCCGAACAGATTCTACAATCGTAATCCCTTGAGTTTCGGCAATGAATACTTCTTTGCTTGTTTTTTTATTCACCATTTACGGAAGCGAATAAAGCCAGAGGACGCGACAAAGTTGTACACGGGTGTCCTCTACGAGGCCTATCGGCTGACTGAGCGTGAGCGATGCGCTGATTGCGCTGTGGTGTGGCCGATCGCGGGAAAATGTACTCCTGCTAAACAAAACGTGTTCGTATATTGCAAATATGTCTATATTAAAAAAAGTAAGAGCATTAGGCCTCGAAAGTACTTATTAGGAACACGTAATGAAAATATCACTTTAGTACGTTTATATAACGTACTAAGGAATAAAATCTGCGGAAAAATAGGCGGTCACAGGAAAACGAGCTATAACTTTGAGAAGTTTTTCTATCGAGCCAAATTTACACAATCGTGTTTTGGAAAACTCACGTCCCTATTCAATATAGTCAATAACCATTATATACAAAAAATATATTCAAATTTTCCTCCTTAGCCTTTGAAAAATTGATTCGAAAAACATCAAAATGTGTATTTTTGAGACTCACTTCGCCTTAACAAATTTTTTTAAATAGGTTGTATCTCAGATATCAGAAGAGAGCTTTTTTCTGATTTCTGTGGGTTCATCATTACTCACCTTGAAACATAATATATATCATTAGCTGATGCCCGCGGCCCCGCCCGCGTGGAATGTTATTCCCGGTTCCCGGTCACTTAGGGGTATGAAAAAAAGATGTTGGACGATTCTCAGACCTACTCAATATGCTCACAAAATTTCATGAGAATCGGTCAAGCCGTTTCGGAGGAGTATGGCAACGAAAACTGTGACACGAGAATTTTATATATTAGATTAGATTTAGTTTAGAGTTTGGGTGTTTTCTATGTATAAAATCTATGTATTGAAAAATATATAAGTATGTCTACCAGTCGTCTAGATACCATAGCACAAGCTTATATTAGCTTAAATGGGCCTAGATGATGTTGTGTGTGAATGTCCACAAATATTTTGGACAACATTGTCTAGAGCACAGGATCGAGACAGTGGATGGGATAAGTTTTAATGAAAACAGGTCTATAAAATACAGCCATTTATTACCCGCATAAAGTAGAAAGTGGCAAATATTTGTTATTGTAGGTTGTCACCTGATGAACTTTATTGCTTATTTTGGGCTGAAAATAAAAAGATGTGAATTAAAATCTAAAATATTATTAACTGATGCTGCAGGGCTGCGATTAAGATACAAATTAGCATTTATCTAAAAATTTGGGACTGATTCTATGATCGTTTTACACATTTTGTACTATGAGTAAACAATTTATAACAAAAACATATTTCGATACACATCTTGTTGACTAAAAAAACTATTTTTTTGGCTATCATTTTCGTCGACAAAAAAGATTTCATTTGCATCTCTTTATTCTCATTTTTGAGACAGGGGCCTTATTAACCACAGCCAATATTATGGCGAAATCAATCCTGTATTTTTATATTATTATTGTATCTTTTGCCCACTGTACATAAACAGAAGAGTAGTTCAATACTTACGACATTCATTAAAAGGTACACAAATGCCTTTGTGCTTCCAATATCCAGAGATGCATTTACACTTAGGGACGCATTCTACAACGAACAGTAACGATCCGAAGGCAGGTATGCCTCCTTCAGAAGTAGATTGCGAACAATCGTCTCCAGGGTAGTATGAGGGGCAGCTCACGTATTCAGTGTTTGGTGCATCACACTTGAAGGGGGCTGGAAAAGAAGAATAATGCAAAGTTCCAGACTGTAGACCAAGTTCGATCTCTACTGACTGACAAGACTGTAGATATACTACCGACAACGTGAACTCAAAGTTGAAAAGCTGATACCGAAGGGAGGATAAATCATAACTACCTTAGTGGAGCAATCCAAGGGGTTTTTATAGACTACGAAGTCGAGAACAGAAAGAAAACTTCAATTGCCCACTCTTATTTGTTCCCGAACAATATATGAGAGGCAAAGATACTACTTTCATACAGTGAACGGAATCTTCCCCCTAAGCGAAGAATTGAAGAAATGTTTTCTCTGCTGTACAATAGAAACTTGGATTTCGTTACCAGCAGGATGTGTTTCCCTCTGCCTAAAACCTTGGGTGAAAAGGCATACATTAGAGTCATTGACGTGAAAACTCCAGTCAATAGCCTTCACGGCTAGGCAAATGGGTCCCAATCCCTGATTTGCATGGTTTTTACTTCAAATATATAAAAAAAATGTAGGAACTAATGAAGCGTAACTCACGACACTCCTTGCTAGGAATACAAGTTCCATTTTCAGATCTTCTCGTGTTGAAGCGACATCTACACTCTGGCTCCCCACACTCCTTAGGTCTTGGACATGGGGGTTCTTGGCGTTCTGACGTTGGACAGTGGTCTGATGCGCATTTCGACGGACATTCCTCTACGTCTTCGTTGTATCCGCAACTCAATTGCTCTGGAAAAGTAACCCAAAAGTGCTTTAGATCTTGAAAACTTGACAAATTTTATTAAATAGATCGGACTAACTTACCTAGTGACGTCCGATCCTCAATTATGTGAAGTAATCTCGTCCTCATTTTGTACTATGTAGTTTGCACCCTGCACCTACTGGCTGCCACAATTTTTAAAAGAAGAACGCAGTTTCTGTAAAAGATTTTTACTCGATGGTCCATCGTCACCTCTGTGCCTTAGGATCTGTCAATGTCATTTTTTTCAAAGTATGAATACAACTTCCGAAGGGTTCCTGGGTGAGAATCCATTCCGAAAAAAGAAATTATAAGATTATCATCCCAGGGGTGGGCTGGGACTGGAATGAGGACGAGATTACTTCACATAATTGAGGATCGGACGTCACTAGGTAAGTTAGTCCGATCTATTTAATTATGTTTCGTAATCTCGTCCTCATTTTGTACTATGTAGATGTTCAAAGAAGAAGTTCTGTGCCTCCTGTGACAAGTGATACAACACGAGTTGTACCCTTTTCGTGTTTTCAACGCAGAATTATTTAGAAAAATATTGCGAATTTTTAGGTCTAACTCACGTTCACGTATCTGTTATAGTTTTGGAGATAATTTTGTGCAGACTGATATAAGTACCCGGATTTGGGCAAAAATATCGTGCATATTGATATAAAATTAAATTGTAACCAATTCATGTAATATCGCATTAGTTTTTTTTGTGCCTTGTGCTATAAGTGCATTTATATTTATTTTCACATTTATTTTTTCAGTATATTTTTCGTGATTTTTGATACATTGCGAGTTAAATCACCTTACACCAACTTTTTTCAGTTCTGATTACGGTACAATTAGATATATACCTACTGATGCGGATGTAAATTCATACAGAATTGGTGATAAGTGATATATATTGATTTATATCATTCTTCACAAACCAATTTTTCATGTGTAAATTGATATTAGTTGAGTTGTATCTAAAATTCAATGTTAATCCCAAAAAAACATCTGTAGAACAAGATGTGCTAAATAATACAAGTGCGTACACGCAAACGAGAGACAGAGTCACGCAGGGCTACGCGGGGAAAGCAACACGGGGTCGGGAATGCGCGGGGACTTGCTAATTACTGATTCATCAAATATCCCAAATGAAGATGCTCCCTTAAACCTGTTAGAATATTTCCGTATTACTGATTCATCGGATGATGGTGATTTTTGATCATTCAGTAGTGATAACGGCATGAATAGCGGCGGTAAAAAGATGAAAATAAGAAAAAGTGAGAAAGAAAGAAGGCAAGATAGAGAGAAGAGGAAGCTTTTTCGCAACACAGGGTCGGAATACAACAATATCAGTAAAAACCAAGAAAAGTCGAGTGTTTCGTGATCTAGACAACTGTCGTATGAATTGCAAGAGACTGCCATTACAACTAAGAAAATATCTTTTTGATACACTCGTATGTCTTGTTGATTTTTTATCTTTGTGATCTCCTGACTGATTAATTTTAACGTGTAAGCTAATTTACTTTAGTTTATTATTTTTAAGGATTTTATAATATGCTGGCCTCGCGGAAACTAGGAACCCTGAATAAGGTGAAACGGTATTTCACGCTACATCAGAGATGTTTACTGTACAAGACGCAGATTCGCCCCTGCATCGAATACTGTTCTCTCCTTTGGGATAACTCCGCGAGGTACTTACTAGACGCGCTTGACGCTATGCAGAGACGTGCTATCCAAATAATTGTTGTCCTGAGGTGACGGGAGGCCTCGAACCGTTAGCGCAGCGAAGAACCATAGCGTCCTTGGCTGCCTTCTACCGAATGTATCACGGTGAATGTTCTGAAGAGCTCTTCAACCTGATTCCACCCTCTCCTTTCCGATCCCGAACAACGCGTGCCGGGCAGAGATGCCACTCATACACAGTGGAAGGAATCTTCGCCAGAACTGAGCGTTTTTAAAAGATTGTTTCTCTGTCGAACTATAAAAACATGGAACGACCTGCCCGCACACGTGTTTCCCTCATCTTACAATCCCGGGTTCTTCAAAAGGAGTATGAAGAGGCACATCACAGGGTCGCCAACTTGAGGACCACTGTCGAAAGTTTTACGGACTGTGAGACTGGCCCCTAATCGCTAGATGCACCACGGCTTACCAACAGGCTGGTGGCGACGTCAATTTAGCGAGCTAAATAGAAAAAAAAAAACATAATTTTGATTGTGATGCTATAATATTCGTACTGACTACATTAAGGTTTCTGTCTGTGATACCTGCATAAGATTGAACTATGCCATATGAAAGTCAACTACATAGTGCTGATAACGTAATAAGTTCCTACCGACTGCTAAAGTATTAGAGTGATTAGATAGAAGTATAATATGTCTATTTTGAGAATTTTTAATAATTGTGCCTTATTTGTAAGGAAATTTTTGGTTTTGATAAAAAGTAATAAAGATTTTATTTTATTTTTGAATCTTGTATCTTTTTCCGCAATAACTATGAATTTTACTGATGGGTACAACTAGTCTTGTATCGTTTAACACATATTATATACAGAGAAACTTATTAGCAAACAGATATAATTCTGATAAATATATAATTTTTATGCATGATATGGAAAAAAATCAAATCTTTGGGCCAGGATTGTTATGGTTTGTTTGAGTAACATGGCGCTAGAAGCATAATCTAATCAGTTATTAGACTTTTTTACTCCATGTATATCAGTTTACACAAAGACACGTAATACATAATTTATTGGTGCAATCTGATTTAACTGGACTTGTATCACTATTTACGTAATTATAATAGACGTTATAAATTCAAAAGGTTACATTTTAAAGGTTTTCATTAAATTACTTTAAAATTATAATGCACAGCGTAAATAAATTGAAACAGGATTATAGACAATGATTTTATCTATAAAATTAGGTAAACAGATTACGCCTAGCCCTCGTAGATTATGAACCAGAATTTTTTTAAACTTGTTTTTGTCCTCCTGAAAAGTCTCGATTTTTTAATTGTATCACTTGTCACAGGAGGCACAGAGTTGTATTGTTATTTTAATAAATTTATTATTGTGAATGAAGTAGGTAATCTAACATTCTGTCTTGAACCAGTTTCATTTTAACCTTAATTGTTAACATAGCATTAAAATAAAATGAAACTATGTAATCATAAATGTAACATTCTGGTTCAGTATTTCGTTCAAAATTTTGTATTGAATATTAGTAAAGGGTGTTTTTTTTAGAGGTATAGAACTTTGAAATGGAATAAAACGAAGGTGATTGTTTTTATTGATATGAAAATGACTTTATTCGAAAGGAAATCTTCTGGCATTATAATTAAAATATGATTTCTGGCAAATAACCGCCACGGCTGGCTCGGACGTAGTCTAATCTAGAGGTCCAATTTTCGATGACTTTCCCAACATTTTTGGCCGTATATCGACAATAACGCGCCGAATGTTGTCCTCCAAGTGGTCAATCGTTTCGGGCTTATCGGCGTAGACGAGCGACTTCACATATCTCCACAGAAAATAGTCAAGTGGCGTAAAATCGCATGACCCTGGAGGCCAATCCACTTGTCCAAAACGCGAAACTATGCGGTAACCAAACGTTTCCTTCAATAAATCAATTGTGGCACGAGCTATGTGACATGTTGTGCCGTCTTGTTGAAACCACTACTACAGCACATCATGGTTGTTCAATTGATGAACAAAAAAGTCAGTAATCATCGCTCTATAGCAGTCACAATTGACTGTAACGTTCTGGTCAGCATCGTTTCTAAAGAAGTACGGACCAATTATTTCACCAGCCTATAAAGCACACCACACAGTCAGTTTTTCTGGATGTAACGGTGTCTCAACATACACTTGAGGATCATCTTCACCCCAAATATGGCAGTTTTGTTTATTGACGTATCCATTCAACCAAAAGTGAGCGGCACCGCTAAACAAAATTCGCTTATGAAAATCACGATACGCATTACGGACAGAACCAATATTTTCAAAATAAATTTGCACAATTTGGAAGCGTTGTTCAGGCTTCAGTCTATTCATGTTGAAATGCCCAACCAAACTAAACATAAATCACTTTACAGCTGATAATAATACCGCCAGTTAAAACAGTTATGCCAACTTAAAGTTCTATACCTCTAAAAAAAACACCGACAATTTCTAATGGAAATGTATGTATGCATGAACACAGCCTTTGCAAAGGCATTCAGATTACTTATAATAGGCCTTTTATAAAACCTGGCAATAGTGGAAAAGTGTGTAATCCAGCCTGCCATTTTTTTCGCGACCTCCAAACTATTACCTCCTTCGGAAGCCTTTGAGGAGTTTGAGGTAGAAGCATGTCTCGTGCAGTGTGCATTAAGTTTGGGAGTATCTATCCCACTGTTTGTTAAAACTTGCTTAATCCACCTGCTAATGGTCGCGGTGATGTTGGCATAGGCTTTCTTGTTGTCATGATTAACGTTTTTCAATTTCCTCTTAAACTGTTTGTAACATCCGTATAACATAAAGCAGTTTTTGAAGGACAGATAGCCAATATTTTCTTGAGAAAATGGTAATATCAAATTAGGTTGAGACCTGCCAGAAGCGGATGTCTTTATTATTTGTGGAATTTTCATATTAATATTATCGAGATCAATGAAAAAATTATATACACAAATAAGAGACGGTCTGAATTCTATGAGCAGTGACAAGATCTATTTTTTGGTAAATAGTTCTAGACTAAGGGTCTCGTTGGGGAACTGGTGAGAAAGATGACCCAAAACGATATTTAGATCTTTGGTCTGAATCTAAATATTCCCTTAAAAATCTTGTCACTATCTCATTTGTCCCCAGGTGGGGTACCAAAATGAGCGAAATTGCAGACCGCATAGAATTAAGTGAGCTATATGATAGTCCTTCATCATACTTAAGTGTTAAGAATGATATGAACATGGACATTAAGTCCTTAAGAGGATCCTCTTAAGGACTTAATGTCCATGTTCATATCATGGTCAATGCAAAAAATGATCCACTGATTTAAAGCTGACTCATACTGTTTCCTTGTTTTGGTCGACAAGGACACTAACATTAAATCTAATGAGCAAGGAGGAATTCCTCTTCTAATGAAAGCGCTCCTGATAATATGGCGGCAATCAGTGTGAGACTTCTGTATAAGGGACGTGGAGCCCTGGCAGGAGATAACAATAAGTCATATTGGGGTTCTAACATTAATTTTTCAAATATGACCATGGAGGTGAAAAAACGGGTAAAATGGTTGTGAAGGCCATTTCAGAACAATAACAATGCCTGTAGCCTTTTTACTCTTAATTTTTTGTAATACTCTGCTTACTAGTGTAAAAGGGGGGAAAACGTAAAAGATTTTTTTTTTTTTTTTTTTTGTTAACGTGAGGTAAAATCCACCATGAATGCTATGGCCGGTCTCCTACCGACTAAAAACCTCACGTAACGCTCAACAGCCTATGGTTGGGAGCCCCGAGTAAGCTCTCGGAAGGATGTCCCAGGACAACTCTTAAGAGCGAAAGCCTCAATAGAATATTCATCTGGATCAGGAGCCATGACACATATTCCTTGCATTTGGCATTACATTTTTTCGCAAAAAAATCAATCTGTGGTTGACCAAGGTTCATAATAATTGTGTCTTGCTGTGTGACATAGTTCCCATTCAATTTACGAGGTAGATCGTCTTTTGAGGTAATGTAAGATACCTACACCCATGTTTGTCTTCTCTAACACCACTGCCATAGCTCTCTCGCTAAGCCATTTAGATGTCGGAAGCGAGTACCACCCATCTCGTTAATATAAGCTTTGCAGTCATGTTGTTATCCTAAGTAAGACCTTGCAGCATCTTTAGTCCGATGCAAATGTCTTAGATCTATAAATGCTGCCAGCAATTCAAGGTAGTTAATGTGATGTTTTTGTCATCAACTGTCCAGTGACCGTGACTTCTGATATCATTACATGCCAAACCTCATCCAGAACCCGAAGCATCTGAGAAATCTGTAATCTAAAGTCAAATTGTTTAATTTTTCAATAATTGTCTTTTATATGAGAAAACCACCAATCCAGGTCTAATTGAATTTCATTTGAAATAGTAAAAAAAGCCTTGTAGTTTTCATCACTATTTTTTAGAGCTGTAGTTTTGTAGTTATCCATGACTTCAGTGTAGAGTCAACCACATTCTACAGCTAGGCATGCCGCAATAAGCACGCCTAACAGTTGGGTGAATTCGAGTATTTTGAATCACGGTTAGCCTTGACATTTTGTAAAGTTTTCTATGTAGATTCTATCTTATTCTGGAGAGGTGAAATGGTGTACTGGACAGAGTTCAATATGAAGCCTAGATACACATGACATATCTGTATAAGTATTATATAATATATTTCTCTGTTATAAAAAACCAGGCTTTCTAAAATATTTTGAGTAGTGGATATATTTTTTAACACATTTCATAAGAATTCGCCAGGCAAAGAATATCGTCTAAATATATCGAAGGTATTTTCTATGCTTTTTATCTACTGACAGTAAATCGTATGCATTTTTTGAGGCCATGAAACATCCTGGGGTCATAAGTGTTGCTACAAATCTTCTAATTTGAAATGAGTTGTGAAGATAAACTCGTTAAGGTTTTTGAGGTCCAGTATAAATCTCCACGACCCATTTGGTTTAGGGTATAGATATATGGTGAATAAATACTGGCCAGCAGCATGAGAGCATATTTCTACTGCACCTATTTGTAATAGCTTATCTATTTCTACAGATATAAGGTCGGTCTCATTTTGAGTAAACTGATTATTTTATGGACCAGAGTTTGTACAGGAACCTTCATGAAAGGTATTGTATACCCTTTAATCCACCTATTATAGTAAGGATAGCGGTAATAGCCGCCCATTGATTAGAAAAGTATACGCGTCTGTACCTGGTTCAACGGCGTTGATGATCCTGTCGGGGTGACGGTAATGTTGCCTCGACGGGGATCGCTTCGGTCGTGTCTGTGGCTTGGCCACAGGATACGTCGGAAACTTCGACTTCACCTTCGACCCACTCGGTCTAATCATCTGTGATCGTTGTGGGGCCCCGATAGATTAAATTAAACCATTTTAGCTGGTTGTTTACTCTGGGTAAGAGTATTTTTTAGTTCCCGGTCAGGCTTTTTCACTGCCTTGACGGCATTTACTTTATCTTGAAGTTTATCACAGAACAAATACTCAGATATGGGGGTCTGTTCCATCAGCTCTTTCATATCTTTGTAGTTTTTATTTCTTTCATACTTTCATATCCCGGCAGTATTAGAGATCTGCGTGTGATAGAAATTACATGATAACCTCGTTGAATCACTTAATGTTTCAATATGTTGCTCATCTTTTGTACGTATAATGTCATTCAACACTCCTAATGGTAGTAATAGTTGCCGCTAATACAAGTTGTTGTTCTCCTATTCTCTTGTTACTCTTGATGCCACTCTTATTCATGGCAGCTGCCACTTCTCCATTGAGTTTCGGTGGAATCAAGAGGCTACAGTTTGATGGGGGACTCTGTTTATCGATTTAAGTTGATTTTATTTCTGGACTGAGGCCACTTTGGAGTATGGCAGTCCATAGTCTGGCTACACCCTCATGTAAATACTATAGGATTACTTGCAGTGGGTGTACCATCTTAGCCTTTTTTTTTTTTTTTTTTTTTTTTTTTTTAACGTGAGGGAAAATCCTCGTAGGATGCTATGCCGGACTCTTACCGACTAAAAAACCTCACGTAACGCCCAACAGCCTATGGTTGAGAGCCCCGGGTAAGCCCTCAGGAAGGATGTCCCGTGACTCCCAACAGACCTACGGCCGCCAATGCGGCCTCGCCCAGGGGGTGGTTCGGGTGCAATCCCGCGTCTATGGGGGATTTCGGGTGTGACCCCGCTTCTAAGGGGGGGGCGTGCGTGAGTGCTCACGTCACGCTGCCGTCATGGGCCTGCTTCTGTAAGGACGGTGAGCGGCCCTCTCACCGTCCCCAGACCCCCGGTCATGGAGGCCGATAGTCCTCGGCGAAGACACGTCGGCGGCGCCCAGGGCGCCGACTGCGGAACTCGGGTGGGAGAGTTCTCTCCCGCACCCGGCCCGCCGCCTCCTTCGCGAGCATGACCTGCTCGCAGAAAGAGGCGGCGCAGTCCCACTTACTCCCGCTGGAGAGCATGGCTCGCACCATGGCCTCGAGCGAGAGAGTGTCCACGCCCAGACCCACTACGAGGACCTGTCGCTGTTGTGCCCACGCCGTGCACTCCACCAGCGTGTGGAGCGCCGTGTCATCGCTGCGGTCCTCGCAGTGCTGACACTCGGCCGTGGTTTCCCGGTGTTTTCGCCACAGATACCTACCGAAGCTACCGTGCCCGGCAAGCATCTGTGTCAACCGGTAGGAGAGAGCACCGTGTCTTCTCTCCAGCCACTCGTCCATGACCGGTCTGACGGCCGCGATTGTGGCAAATCCCCCCTTTGGTTGCTCAAGTCGCATCTTCCATGTCTCCAGGGTTTCCTGGCGGAGCAGGGTCCGCTGGGCCTCGATTTCTCGAGACGCAGGCCTTTGGCCCCGCTCCAGCGCCTCCTTGCGCCATCTGAACAGTGACGCAAGGGCTCTCGCTTCCAGGTCCCATGGAGGGGTCCCGGCTAGGAGACATGCCGCCTCACCGGAGATCGTGCGGTATCCTCTTATCACCCTGACGGCCATCACTCTCTGCGGGCTCATCAGTCTAGCCTCATTGCTGGCCGTCAGGGTCTCCGCCCATACGGGAGCCCCGTACAGGGCCATGCTTCGCACGATCCCAAGGTACAGCCTCCTGTAGGGAACCATCTTAGCCTAATAGTACTTCAAGCCGGCAAGTATAGCTTCTGCTGTTCATCCCTGGGGTCTGAGTGGATACGGTCTCCCCAGCGGAGGACCTTGTTGTCACCCCCCCCCCCCCCTTGTTCTCAGTCTGAATATTAAGCCTAGTTAAAATACCACGGTTACATGTGGCATTGATAAGGATGAGATGCAACGACGACAAGGCGTCTTGCCTTGTCGGGTACTGCTGCATGGGCTTCGTACATGGGGCGAACGGCATCGCACACTTGTTAACCGACTTCTCGAACGTGTCTGACCGGAGCGTGTTTCGCACTCGTCTTCTATAAAAATAGAAGATAATTTTCACTACTGCATCTAAATCCATGGCCAACCTCTCGTGAAAGCTCTAGGAAGTATTCGAAACACGCATCACAACGAAACAGTGTAATAGTCAAGTATTACTGTATTCACAAATAGTGATTTTGAGTACTGTATTTACATTATGGGGCTCTTCGGAGCGCGCTGATCCAGTCAGTGCGCCATAATGTTTCGCTTGATATTAACCCACCGGCTAACCTCTCGTGAAAGCTCATTTTGGGGTTATTGTGTAGAATACAACACACAAACATATCTTTCTGGTTAACCTCTCGTGAAAACTCTAGATATAATGTGCATGTAAGTTTCAGGTATTATACATCTGATCCTGTTGCAATGCTGCTCCTGCTCCGATCCTGCTAAAAAACTTACCCGTAATTATGATGATTCCGCTTGTACATGCGTTCCTCCGATTCTCGTAAACGCTCACTTAGTTCACCTAATGCTTCGTTATGTATTTACTTTTTGTGTTTTCCCATTTTACAACGAAAAAACTTGAAAAACAATAATAAATAATTCTGAAACGTGAACAGCGCTCGGCACAAAAAAGTACAAATGACATTGACAGATCCTAAGGCACAGAGGTGACGATGGACCATCGAGTAAAAATCTTTTACAGAAACTGCGTTCTTCTTTTAAAAATTGTGGCAGCCAGTAGGTGCAGGGTGCAAACTACATAGTACAAAATGAGGACGAGATTACGAAACATAATTACAAGGTTTAACAGTGCTTTTAAATTTATATAGGTAGATTTTTACAAAAAAAAAATACAAGACTAGGCGTCTAAACGTCAAAAAATTGCTACCCACCGAAGTAGACTGGTAAGGTTCCCATAAGACTAGACGCATTTCTACGTTGATGAGTTGAAGGTTCAAGCCAGACAAGACAGCACGAGTGTAGCGCCCCTAGTGTTCCTATCATGTTCTATGTTCCTATTTTGGCCGTTTGCAGCTCTGCTGTCTTGGTAATACAAAAAAAGAGAAATAGACAAATAGACCAGGCTTCTCGTCGCTTTGAGGTGAATATAAACTGTGAAATTAGGCCTCAAAATACTTACCAGAGTTTCGACCCAAAACACAATTTAACAAAAGTATACCTACATTGCTTTATCAGAAAAACAGGAATAGCTATTACAATTTTGTCTATTAAAGAGTAGATGACTAATTAAAGTACAGTAAAAATCAAATCAAAATCGTGTTTAGATAGAAAAATATTCAAGTACGTACTTACCAGTGCCATGAATCGTGATAAATAGGATGCCTAAATAAAGGTACAATAAACGCGTCATCTTCAATCTTCACCTTCAACAATAATGAATGCTAATAACACATTTAACCAGATTTATCTATTTTCCTAGTCTAACAATGACGTCATAATATTTACAAGTTTTTAATAACAGCGCCATCTATGAATTCTTGTTGTAACTAAAGTAAAATTACTCTGTTGCACATTTCATAAGGTGTAGGAGGTTTGTTGTAGATGTAGAGACCGTTTCATTTCAGATAAAGATAATGTCATAGAGCAGTTATTATACCCGGGGCCCTCGCGGCCTTAAAGGGATTGATAAGATCCTTGGGGTTTTTCACGTGGGGATTTCCACATATATATAAAATGTAGTAAGTATCTACTCAGTTTTAAGTAAGTACTTAGTACTTAGTAAATCGGCGAAGTAAAAGTCGAAGTCGTGAACGGAGTGGAGCCGTACCATTTTTTTAACGTGAGGGAAAATCCATCATGGATGTTATGCCGGACTCCTACCGACTAAAAAACCTCACGTAACGCCCATCAACCTATAGTTGGGAGCCCCGGGTAAGCGCTTGGGAAGGATGTCCCAGGACTCCCAACAGACCCACGGCTGCCACTGCGGCCTCGCCTCGGGGGCGGTTCGGGTGCTATCCCACGTTTTTGGGGGGTTTCGGGTGTGATCCTGCTTCTAAGGGTGGATCCGTACCATAAACAGCAAAAATATATTACTTTTGTTGTACGGCAATTACCCCCATTAAATATTCTACAATGTAGGTATTTAGTATTTGTTGTTATAACAGAAAATGTCAACTGTCTAGCTATCACAGACAGATGGACAGCGAAGTCTCACTAATGGGATCCTGTTTTTGCCCTTTGGGTACGGAACCCTAAAAAAGAAATCTCTTAGAGAGAAAGAAAGAAAGAAAAATATTTATTGTGGACCACAACGCACATACATATTACGACATTATAGGTATAAAGTACTTATAATAAATGACACCAACTAGGTTGCTTAGGCAGCGGTCAAAGTTTATTCTAGGCGTTCTAGAAAAAAAAAAGAAACAATGGAACGTGGAATATCTATGTCCGCCGTCCGAGCATGACAGTCATGACAAGTGACAATTATCTTATTTTTTCTGAGAATAATTCCTATCATTTCCTTGTAGCTTTCATTTCTATGTAATCTTCAGGCATCATTTTACATGCAATGCAAAGTAACCACCAAACGTACGTAACGTAACGAACACTCACAACACCGGATCAATATAACCTACAATATATAAAATATACACACCGTATTTGAAGATATGAACCATCTCGTTCCCGCCATAAATATACAGAAAGCTATTCCGTTGCGCCTCGGAGGAATTGAAAGAAAATATTGAACTTCATTTCTTAAAAAGCAACCCATACGTTTGTATATTTAGGCAATATGATGATATAGGTTTAAGAAATTGTGCAGTATAATGGGTTATCACATTTACATCTTAGCGTTGTGTCGACTGCATTAAACCTTCTATTTTTTTTTATTCTACTGCCTCGTTGGTCTTTAGGTTCGATTCCCACCGAAGACAAAATTTTGTTGGATCCATTAATGTTTGTCGCGAGAGTCTGAGTGATTCTATGTTTTTAATAATATATATGCATTTAAACTGCGTGGAAGGGTGACACGTGGGCATCTAATATGCCTCTGCCTACCCCTCCGGGATAAAGGCGCGACCATATGTATGTATTTTTTTATAAATATATAATCTGTGTTCTGATACTCATAAAAGCAGGTTATTCATAGCTTACTTTTGGATCAGTTTGAGTTGTGTGAAAATGTACGTGAACGTGAATTTAATGCATTGTTGGCTGGACTCTAGTTGACTTTTAACCACTTTAAAGAGTGTTTTTTTTTTAAATTGTGGAGATTCATATCCTCTGGCTTCAAATTAGACAGAGAAGGCCTTGGTAGGCCTGGAACTATTATCTACAAAAATCTTCGTGTCCCATGCTATTTTCTGCGCTTTGATGGAATTTGATTGTAACTACTACAGCGAAAATGAAGAAATTTATTCTTTAAGGGGCATTGGACTTCGTCCCTATCGCAGGTGTCCTATCGGACACATGTGATGGGAAAAGAATCTTAACGAATAATTATGATCATTGCTATCGTTTCAAATAACACTTTGAAACGATAGCAATGATCATAATTATTCGTACTATAAATAGGCAATGTTAATAATGAATGGGTTGAGAAAAATCCACTTAAGAACGGCCACATTACAGTTAGGTACGGTCTGACTCGCAACGTAGAGGTTTGGTAGAGTTGGCTAAATATTATAAGTTTCAGTTTGGTATCAAAAATCTTTACCAAATAAGAACTTAACATCTAAAACATCTCCTTACTATGCCTTCCCACAAAACTAATTTCTACTCTTACTCCTTCACTGTTCATGCAGTAAGATTGTGGAACTCTCTTCCACCAAAGATACAATCTTGCCAAACTATTTCGCTCTTCAAAAAGAAAGTAAAAGAACATTACTTTTCCTCTTTACCATAACATTTTTTTATTTTCTTTTTTCTGAGTTATATGTAAGTTTTATGTTAAGTTTGTATGTAACTAATCTAATTACACTTAAATAGTGTATGTATGTACAGTCACCTCTAATATTGCATGGGCCCCTTAAGATCTATAATCCCATGCACATTTGAGTCCAAACTACAAAAACTCCACTAGATGGCGCAACTTTACTCGAATGTAATATTGCATAGACACCTTAGAATCACAAAAAATGTACTAGATGGCATATTTACATTACTCAAAAGATTAATGAGTTGCTATTTTGACAATAATCGCGTTCCTGTGTGAGGTATTAAAAAAATCGGCAACGCTAATTACTTGACTTCCAATGTTATCCGAGGGATGGCGTCAATTCTCAGTGCAAAGCAATTTCGTTTCGGATTGACCATGCATTCTCAAATTCGTCTGTACATAATATTTAATTATATGTATGTATTTAAGTATTTATGCTATTATCTTTATGTATGTTTATTACCTAACCTGCACACACTTATTTACTTTATTTCACTTTACATCTCTCTCAGGCCTACTGGAAGAGATTTCTGTAGAAATAAGTAGTGCCTTGTACAATGTTCCTTGTTATTGTTATAGTTTCCCGTTTGTGTGTACAAAACTTATAAATAAAATGAATAAATAAATAAGATTTGAAAGTACTTTTAAAATAGGTCTAGCTATTCTCAAGAAACATACAAAGAGAAAGCTAAAAAACGTAACTGTAAAAGAAAAGCAACACAGCGGAGTCATCTTGTAAAGCGATGATGGCTTACATTCAACGTGCTCTGAATAGAACGGACCGCGTCTAGAAACTTCTTAACAATTTGGTTGAAACTTCGCACTTTTCATGAAACTACCTTCTATGAATACAGTACAGTTACAAGATAGTTTAAACTTTATATAAGACCACTATTCAGTTATGTAAGTGAGGGTAACTGACGTGTTTCGGTTGTGAATGGTAAAAACTGTAATAGGATGTGATAAATAAAATAAAATAAATAAATATTTACGGACATTTTCACACAACGCTATCTGATCCCGAAGTAAGCTAGGAATTATCTGCTTGTGTTATCAGACCACGGATATCTTACTAATATTAAATGCGAACGTTTGTGAGTGCGGATGTTTGTTACTTTTTCACGCTCGAACGGCTGAACGGAAATGGCTGAAATGTGGTACAGGCATACATTATAGTCTGGAATAACACATAGGCTACTGTTTATCCCGGGAATAAGTTACTACGGGAAGCGGGAACGGGAAAAAAATTACGCGGGTGAAGCTGCGGGCATCAGCTAGTTAATATATATAATTTATTTTATTTATTTAAAAACTTTATGCACAAAAAAAGTACAAAGGTGGACTTAATGCCGTAGGCATTTTCTTCCAGTCAACCTTAGGGTGATGCAGAGATAGGTAATTTAAGGTAGGTGCTTAAGGATGTGATGAAAAAAAAAAAATGTTTATGTAGAAATGTATGATCACGTGCCCTCCCAGTCCAGACCCCACAACACTCATTCAATTAACAACTTAAACAAATGCAGCCAGATCCAGACCAAACGAACACCCAATCACGATACTGCCATACATATTAAGGTATACATACATACATATATAAATATATATTCACAGATATATACATACATAATCATAGAAATTGCTTTTTAGCGATAAGACCGCCCTTTGTACAATAGTGTATGTTTAATTTTGTAAATAGTTTTTAACGAGGTGTACAAATAAAGTTTTATTCTATTCTATTCTATTCTATTCTACATATAAATACATACACACATTAATATATATACACTAAGAAATACATTACGAAAATATAATCATAATACACAATTAATATACATACAAGTACAAATACCCTATAGAAATTTACATCATGTAACAGAAAAAGTCTTTCCTAAACATTGTAAAGCTCGTGTACTTTATTTTTGAAAGTGATACGGTTGGTGCATGTCCTGACTTCAGGCGGAAGTGCGTTCCAGAGACGGGTTGCCTGCACGTAGAATGACGAATCACTCTTGGATGAAGTGTGAGCGGGGCAGCAAAGAAGGCGATTGTTCGAAGAACGCAAATTTTTATTGTGATGAGAGCAAAGTAATTGAAAATGAGATGTTAAGTAAGAAGGAGCATTAGGATAGTTCATGAGTGAAAAGAGCATCGTTACAGCACGCAATTTGCGACGCTGACGTATAGGCAACCAACCCAACTCGGAACGATAAACGGAGACATGATCATATTTACGAAGTTTGTAAACGAATCGAATGCAATTGTTGAGAAGTCGATCGAGTTTATTGAGTAGATCTGCATTCAGGTCGAGGTAGCACACATCACTATAGTCTATGACAGGAAATAGAAGAGTCTGAACCAGCATTGCCTTGGTTTTCGGTGGTAGAAAGTTCCTGAGTCGATAAAGGGCACGAAGTGTTCCAGTAACTTTCTGACAAACGTTGGTGACTTGAGCTCTCCAATCGAGGGTTTTATCGAGATACAGGCCTAAGTTTTTAACGCTGAGAGTGACTGGGATGGTTCTTGTGTTATAGGTTATTGGCGGCAAATTTACACCATCCAGTCGGCTTAGCATTTGACTACTCCCAATTATAATACCTTGACATTTATCAGGGTTTACGGTAAGCCCAAAGCGGTCACACCAGTGGCCCATTGCGTTTAGGTCAGTGTTTATTTTTGTTATGGCTTCCCGAAGATTTTCTACTCTTGTTTGGCTATACAACTGTAGATCATCTGCATACAGATGATACGCACACTGAAGTTCTTTGGTTAAGAGGTTAATGAATATTGAAAACAGAAGAGGAGAGAGTATACCGCCTTGAGGAACACCAGCGTCTAGATTGCGCCAAGTCGATGACTTCTCGTCAACGCGAACCGACTGCTGACGACCCCGAAGATACGATGAGAACCATTCCAATTCGCCAGATGAAATCTTTAGGTGAGCAAGGATAGATAAAAGGATATCATGATTGACACAATTAAATGCGTTGGAAAAATCTACTAATACCAGCACTGTAACTTCACCCTTCTCCATTCCCGCCTTGACATCACCCGTTACCTTCAAGAGAGCTGTCGTGGTACTGTGGCCTATCCTGAAACACGATTGAAGTGGACTCAGAATGTTATTTAGACGGATGAACTTGGTCAACTGGCTGTGCACACAAGATTCCAGCACCTTCGACAGAAACGGGAGGATGGAGATTGGGCGATAGTGACTAGGCAAAGAGGGAGAGGAAATTTTTGGGAGTGGAAGAACATAGGCTTTATGCCATATGGTAGGAAATTGACGAGATTCGAGAGAAAAATTTATGATGTAGGAAATAGCAGGAAGGAGTTGGTTTATAATGGTTGTTATCATGCGACGACTAATATTATCGCAACCTACAGCTTTGGATGTTATGGACATAATTACCTTCTTGACCTCATCTGACGTTACTAGAGAAAATTTAAAAAAGTCATAATTGGGACAGACAAGGCCGGCCACAAAGCCTATCGTTTGACGCCTTGTTAGATCATCAATTTGTTTAGAGGTGGAGAAATGACTATTAATGACGTCTAACTCAAGCGTTTTGGGCAGCTCCATGTGCCCAATTCTACCAATACCCAACGACCTGAGAAACTTCCATACATCAGCAGGTGATGCGGAAGAAAGTTAGCGTAGATATGTCGGCGTTTGGCGTTGCGTATCATCTGGTTACAGCGATTCCTAGCAGTTTTGTAAGCGCTCCAGTCTAATTCCCTCCGGTGCTTCTTAAAAATTTGATAAGCCTTGTCTCTGCGTTTCATTGCCGTGCGAACCTCAGCTGTTATCCATGGAGCTGGAGGACGTTTTATTCTCACTTTTCTAACTGGAGCATGAGTATCATACAGGCTATGAACTATTGAATTAAACACTAAAATCTTCTCATCGACAGTATTTGCCTCAAGTAGTGGGTCCCAGTCAACTGCAGATGCATCTTCACTCAACTCAGCAACATTCATCCGACCAAAGCAAATTATGCTAAATATAAATAAGTACAATTTACGATCACGAATAGGCCAAAACAAATTTTAAGATCCAACAGCCAATCTCATCTGCTAATCAACGAACGACACCTTGACGCAGAATCTATGTAGAAATCGGAAAGTCAAACAACAATTGCTAGAAACAGCTGTTGAAAGCATAAACCATTTTTTAAACCTTTCCAAGCGCCCAAAAATGCGACCCCCGGTTTCAGTTTCTGTTTAACAGTTTCTGATCAATTATTTCTGTAAAACTTTTAGAATAATGAAAACAATTGGGCTTGGCTAAAAACCCTACATTAGTAGGTATTGGTAAATAGTTTATTTGAAGAAAAAAGATATAATCCTCATCGTAATAGTTTTTTGACTTGTAACGAGTATCCGCTGAGAACGCAACAACTAGATGTTAAAGGAAACAGGAGCAGTTATGTTTGCCCCTAGAGACAAAGCAATAAATCAATTTACAAACAGTTTTTGCCAGTGACCTGACCGTCTAGCGACGTCATGTCGCCGGTTCTTAGGTCATTTTACGAGTGTGTTAGAACCTGTTAAATTCAGAGTGGCGTACTTTAGGATCTAAATCCATTTGGAATCGTGCCAACTTGAGAACGATAGGTAATAGTATTTTTGGAATAAGTGATCGTAATCTTGAAAAGCTTTGTAAAATCGTTTGATGTGACAACCTGCCGATAACCCACATATATAGAAAGGATATATGTACTTATGTCGATATTGCAATTTATTTGTTAAACTTTGAACTTTCGCAGAGCGAGTTTGCTAGCTGCTAAGCTTGCAAACTCTAGCGTTGGCGAGTTTAAAATCTAGGAAGTGATTTACAATTGAATAGTCAAAAGCTCGATGATAAAGAGCGAGCTGACAAGATGCACGCGAATTCGCTAGGTTGTAGTTTGTTAACTCACTCCGTGTTATCGAGGCTAAAGAATGCGTCAAATTGCCATCCTTTCTAATAGTATAAGCGTAAAAGTGTGAAGTTTGGATGAAAGGATGTTTGTAATGGCACTTTTCTTCGAAACTATAAGACCTACGCTATTGAAACTTAGTTGATAGATGTATTCTGTGAACCGCATTAAGATTTTTATATAAAACTGGAAAAAAAGCAGGAAATTTTGGGGGCCCCCATACTCAGAACTGAAACTCAAAAAAAATTTTGTCATCAATCCCATACGTGTGGGGCATTTATAGATAATTATGTCTTCAAAAATGCAATTGAGGTTCGTAACCACATTTTTTTTAAAAGTGAATAGTTTGCGCAAGAGACACTTCCAAAGTGCAAAAATGTGTCCCCCCCTAAACTACGTCACTAGGTCACGTGGATATCTGTTCAAAGTTTGAAATAAAACAAAAATGACAACGTCAATCGGATTGAACTTTCGCAATAAGCGTGTTAGAGAGTAGTAGAACGATATCTCGGCTTTCTTGTTCTATTTATGGCTCGGTTATTACCATGTTCAACATTTTCATACACTTTTAGTAGACAAAAATGGCAAATACTTATCCAGTTCCGATCAGAAACGAAAAAAATATTTCATACAAATTCCGGCGGTAGATTGATAGTACTAAAAGGCATATAAGCGGATCCCAAGGGATATAGGTGGACATGTTGTTGTCGAGTGAGTTACGTCTTTTTTTGCTGATCAGGGCAATAAAAATTGTTCGTAGGTTTTGAGGCAGTACAGAACTTGCGTGCAATTTGTGTAGTACATTAATTTTAGTTACGATTTTATTTCAGAATGGGTTGACTGAGGCACACCATACGCCCACATTTCACTTTTTAGGGTTTCGTAGCCAAATGGCAAAAACGGAACCCTTATAGATTCGTTATGTCTGTCTGTCTGTCTGTTCGTCCGTGTGTCACAGCCACTTTTCTCCGAAACTATAAGGTCTATGCTTTTGAAACTCGGTAACTAGATGTATTCTGTGAACCGCATTAAGATTTTTATATAAAACTGGAAAAAAAGCAGGAAATTTTGGGGGCCCCATACTCAGAACTGAAACTCAAGTCATCAATCCCATACGTGTGGGGCATTTATAGATAATTATGTCTTCAAAAATGCTATTGAGGTTCGTAACCACATTTTTTTTTAAAGTGAATAGTTTGCGCAAGAGACACTTCCAAAGTGCAAAAATGTGCCCCCCCCCCCCCCTCTAACTTCTAAACCACGAAAAAGATAAATCTGAAAAAAATATATGATATACATTGCCATAAAAACTACCAACGAAAATTAGTTTGAACGAGATCTAGTAAGTAGTTTTTTTTAATACGTCATAAACCGCAATTTTCGCCTAGAAAAATCACTACCACTGCGAACGTGTTAAAACCTCAATCAAAGTTACAACGAACTACAAGAACTTTTAAACTATGTTACTTGCTGCTACGGGACCCTTCATGGGCGAGTCCAACTCGCACTTGGCCGGTTTTTTAAAATGAGGAAAATCCTACAGCGATGCTATGCCGACTCCTACCGACTAAAAACCACAAGTTTCCTACCTAATACCTACAGTTGGGAGCTTCGGATAAGCCCTCTGTAAGATGAACCCAGGACACCCAACAGACCTTAATGGCTACCACTGCGGCCTCACCTACGGGGCTGGTGTTGCAGACGTCCATAGGCTGCGATGAAAACTTTCGACCATGTAAGGCGAATGTTCTGGTTCATCATCACGCCTTTTATCCCCGAAGAGGTAGGCAGAGGCATATTATAAACCCACATTTCACCTTTTTATAATTTGTCCCACGTGATACGTTGTGAGCCGTATTGCCGTGTTTAAATGGACAGGGGCAGGTTGTGACTGCCTGCTGTTGAAATAAAGCCTTCAACTTAGCTTAACGACTGCCATTTTACTGGCAACCGGGACCAACGGCTTAACGTGCCTTCCGAAGCACGGAAACGCTCAAATAAATGTCACAAAGTGATCACATGGATGGTCACCCATCCATGGACCGGCCATAGTGAAAGTTGCTTACTGCAGTGATCGTTTACAGAACACTGAGTCCGCGGGGCCACGAGCGCTTCACGTAAGGCGAATGTTTGTCAGTTAAAAAAAAACAGATAATCAAAATTAGTTTGTCACAGTCTAGGTACAGCTGGACAGCTGGACGTAGGCCTCTCCTATTTATTTTGGGAAGAGATTACCTTACTGTACCTCTCTGGTCAGACTGGTTTTGTTTTAGACGTTTCTTTCTTTTCCCCATGACAAATGCCAATCAAAGGAATGAATTAATCTTGTTAATTACGAGCTGTGCCCAAAGAATTTGCAACTACGAACCTCGTAACATCAAACCATAATATAATATGTGTATTTACAATAAAGTTTTGATGTTTAGAACCCCGTGTGGCGACGGAATAGAGAACAAAAGATCACCACCCCAATTCTTCCCGAGGGTATCGTAAGAGGCGACTAAGGGAACACTTTAACAAAACGAGCCATTGCGGTTGTCAGTAAAATGAGTTGAAGGTCTCATGGGGGCGGCTTGAAAAATTTCGCCTGCGTGTCGTCACTACCTGCGCCTGACCATTTTAACTGAAAATGTGGGCGTACATTATGCCTCTGCCTACACCTTCGGGGATAAACGCGTGACTATATGCATCTATGCATGTATGTTTAGAAATCTGCCAAAATGGTGAAAGAATTCTTGAAATTGGTTCAGCAGCTCGTGGCCCCGCGGATTCAGTGTTCTGTAAACGATCACTGCAGTAAGCAACTTTCACTATGGCCGGTCCATGGATGGGTGACCATCCATGTGATCATTTTGTGACATTTATTTGAGCGTTACCATGCTTCGGAAGGCACGTTAAGCCGTTGGTCCCGGTTGCCAGTAAAATGGCAGTCGTTAAGCTAAGTTGAAGGCTTTATTTCAACAGCAGGCAGTCACAACCTGCGCCTGTCCATTTAAACACTGCAATATGGCTCACCACCTATTACGTGGGACAAATTATACAAAGGTGAAATGTGGGCATATAACATGCCTCTGCCTACCCCTTCGAGGATAAAGGCGTGACCATATGTATGTAGTTTATCGAATAAATTCATCTTCTTTTTACAATAATAGTATACAGAGATTTCAAACAAAAAAGGAGTCAAACATAATGATCTGCAAAAAACATCTTTACCCAAATGCCAGCTGGCTAAATTTGATTAATACTGAAATATTTTAGCGTTCAAAAACAGTCAAGGCTTCTGTATAAACAATGAGGTCACATTTTGTTTTTGTTTAAAATGCTTTGTCGTTGACACTTATAACCATTTATTACACTGAATGGGATCTGTATATTGTTTATTCTAAAGACGGTTCCCAAATTATTTATTGGCTACAAATTAATAAACTTAGTAATTAGCGGTATTATAGACTAAACTAGAGCATACACATTTATCATCACGCGTACCTTAAATCGGGGTAGGCAGAGACTATGACTTTCCACTTCCTACGATCCTGATCCTGGCATACGACTTTTACTGCTACTTCTTAGGCAGAATACAAACAGTGAAAGTAGGCATATGTAGTGCCTCTACTAACCCTTTCTGGCATAAAAGCATAACTATAATTAATGTACTAAATATATACAAATTGCACACAAGTTCTGTGCTGCGTCAAAACTTACGAACAATATTAAAATTTATTGCCCTAATCAGCAAAAAAAAAAGACGTAACTCACTCGACAACAACATGTCCGCCCTTGATATCCGCCTATATGTCTTTTAGTACTATCAATCTACCGCCAGAATGTACCTAACCTTCAAAACTTTCAGAATGAGGCGAATGATTTAGTATTTTTTCAAATATTTATTTCGTTTCTGATCGGAATAGAAAAGGTATTTGTCATTTTTGTCTACTAAAAGTGTATGAAAATGTTCTACATGGTAATAACTGGACCATAAATAGAACAAGAAAGCCGTGAGATCGTTCTCACCGGACTGCCCCTCTGTAACACGTTTATTGTGAAAGTTCTATCCGATTGACGTTGTCATTTTTGTTTTATTTCAAACTTTGAACAGATGATCCACGTGAACTAGTGACGTAGTTTATTGCGACAGAATCACAGACTACAGACAAAGTCTCGACGTAAGCCCCTCTGCACTCTATTACATAGAGAGGGGCTAAAACCGGCAAAAATGACGTTTGTTGTATAGAGCCCCCCGTAATTCCACCTTTCTTCTGGCAACAGAAATACATCAACTGTGAAAGTTTCAGCTCTCTAGCTATCACGGTTCTTGAGATACAGCCTCGTGACAGCCAGACAGATAGACTCATGAATTGCATTTAAAATTAACTTAATAATCCAAATTTTCTAAATTTTATTACGATTTGCTTTGAGTGCGATGTGTTCTTTTATTTTGATTACTCGCATTTTAGCCCCTTTCTATAAAATAGAGTGCAGAGGAGCTTATGTCCAGATTTTGTCTGTAGTCTGTGATTGAACTCATAACTTTAAAACCACGTGACTTACAATACTGAAATTTTGCTGACAGTATAGTAGCTGGTCATTTTGAGAGAGTATACAAAATTTCAAAAAATAAAACAGAAATTCAAAAGACGTGTTAGAGAGGGGCAGTCTGGACACCAATTTCACGGCTTCTTGTTGAAAGTTAATAATATTTCGTCTTTAGTGCGAGGCCGCATTTGCGTTTTTCCGGGCCGGTTTCTAACCTCAAAATGTCATCAAACTGTCAAAATCAATGAAATCAAGTCAATGTTTTGACATTTTGAGGTCAGAAACCGCCGCGATAACTGCAAGTGCGGCCTCGCCCTTAAAGTAAATTCAAAAACTTTTCATAAATAGTCTCACTACGTAGGTTTAATAGGAAAACAACTTCACGAAAAAGTATGTGACTAGAACGTGGAGTAATTTTGTCAGTAAACTACACAAGTTTGTTCTAATATTTGGCAATAACATCTTTCCTGTCAAAGGGATGGACTGAATTGTATTTTATCACTTTAATTATCATGCATCAGTAGGCCGTAGGTATTGCTTACAATCATCGCTACCATGTTCGTTACTATAAAAAACACATGTATTTTCACAGCAAAAACAACAGATTTACGACGAAACCGATTTTGTTTGTTCAAGAGAAAAGATAAACCAATTCGTAGACATTTCGCTGTGTTTGACATTTTCGATTTAGTTGTTCGACACAAGTACCCAGCTAAGAGGAACGTAGCGTCATCAATCTTGGAGGCCCTTCACCAAAATTCCATGATAAAACGCTACAAAGACTAATCGGTTCTTTACAGATATAAGAAAAAATATGTTACCTAACGTAAAAGTTTTTAAAGCTGTATATCCCATTATATATTCTTATATAAAGACTTATGCCTATAAATTTCACCATTTCTCATAATAGTTATATTGTGCAACAAGAAAGTTTGAAAGCTAGAAAAGTCAGTATGGCGAATAAGGCCGTATTAGGATATCTCTGCCTCCCCCTACTGCGATAAAGACGTGGCTATATATATATATATATATATATAGTTGGGTTTGTCGATCACAGTTACTTTTATAAGAAAAACTCACAATACCGTCAACATCAGTATATTGCGATTCTTTAGAGGCTAGATTTACAACACTATAAACATTAAGCATAGAACTATTTGAACAGAATAACAATCACTTATTCAGACTATAACACAAGTGTCAACAATTAAATTATACCGAACACTATTACGAGCCTTGAGCGATGTTACCACTACGAATGACAGCTGACAAAATGAGCGAGACACGATGTGCGTCGTGCTTTTATTAGCTAGGCGGGTAGGTGGGGTGTCAGGGATTTGCCATCTCCTAACACGGCCTCTCCTGACACCAAGTCGTCCTCGACTGGTTTGTCTTGGGTCACCTCAGCACGTAGATAAGGCACGGATGGCCTTTGTCCTGGAGGCTGGATGCGGTTAACAGTAATCAAGTTCATCTGAAAGTATGTGAGACATATGTATTTTGGGCACATCAATAACAGATTGCTACACAGACGTGACAAAGCAACTAAGCAGACGAACACATACACACAGCAAACAATAAAAAGAGCAAGAGCAAGAGTTACTGTTGCTTTATACTTAACCACAAACGCGTTGTGGTTGAATTACTTAAACGCGTCGTCTCCACTTAGCGGGTAATCCGCATCATGAAGCCGACACGAAGCTGACACACGGCAGACGATAATCGGAGCGTAGCGGACCCACCGCATAGTGTGAACACAGGTGGCCATACCACACTGTGAACACCTCTGGCCGACTCACGGCATAGCGGACGCACCGCATAATGTGAACACAGGTGGCTATACCACACTGTGAACACCACAAAAATTGGAGCGTAGCGGACCCACCGCATAATGTGAACACATGTGGCTTTACCACACTGTGAACACCACAAGCCGATTCACGGCATAGCGAACACGCCGCATTCTTGAGCAGCACGCCATAGGCCCTCAGCAGCACACGTCGCGCAGCTTGACAGCGCGCTGTGCCTGCACGCCTGAGCAGGTTCACTGCACCTTCGGGCAGCACGTGCCCGGAGCGAACGCACTGCGTCATTGGCTTAACTCTGTAAACCAACAAGGGTTAGGAAAAGGCAAGCGTACTTGCTTTTTAAAAAGTAGAAAATAGTTCACAACTTCAGGTAGGTACCTTTTAGATTCATAGCGGCAGGTAACGTTTGGTTACCCTGTGTGGTCCTCGCATTCCATGCGAACCAATTGACGGAGGCAAGGCAACAAAAAGTATTTCGGTTAAGTGTCTTATCGGAACCAATATGTTCGTTCTTACCCGTAGGCAAGAGGTATACCAATCATAATTCGCTAACCAGACTACGTCACGCACAACCCTATGACAACTAGGAACAAACTGTCCCTTGACGAGCTTTTAAAATATGAGCCCCATTGTTGCATCGTCTGCAGCCTATGCTATTTGTGTCCAACTACGAGGCCTTGATACTCCATTGACCTGACCTGAATATCACTTTGAGATAATTAGCATGTGGTAGTCTAACTCGTTTTCTAAACTCAATAGACAAGTTAAAATCTTGTAAGCAGATCGACTATTGAGATGCTCTGAAGGAACGGAGGGTCCGTTTTTACGTTTTGTTAATTTGAAAGTTACCAAGTAAAGTAATTACAAAAATGTTATAAGGCCTTTAAGATCACTAACAATGATTTTACTAAACGGAGTACGCTACCACGCGCTTACCATCATCAGCATTGGTTAATAGTGCCGGTAACCTGCGTAAGATGCATCCGGGTGAACCTCTGTGGCAGGTTGTGGTTTGAGAATGGTAAAAATGGGTTCACTAGTCAGATATCGTATCAAGCCTAATTTGCTATTGTTATTGACCCCAAAAATAGACTATACCCCATTTTCAATCAAACCTTGCAGCACGGCTCTGGACATGACTACGAAAGCATCCCATAAGATCTAGAAATCATCGGACCTGTAAGACTTTTGAAGGAATATGTGAAAATTTTACTATTCATAAGCTCGGCCCTACCTGACTATAACTTAAAACTTTCCCCAAGTGTTAGTGAGCTTAGTAAAGTGTGCAACGTCACAGCGTTCACCATCAACGCACGTCGCGCACACTAGTAGCATGCGTCGCGTATAGTAAACAACAGCGCCCGTCGCGTATCGCGGACAACGGCGCGTCACGCACATCAGCGCACGTCACGTACGCGTTGCGTAGACTAGAGCGTGCAGCTCACATCAGTGCGCATCGCTCAGACTAGCGCTTGCAGCGCACAAAATGCGCGCGTCGCGTAGACCAACGTCTGTGGCACACATCAGCGTGTGCCTTGTAGACAGGCGCGAGCAGCGCACAGTAGCGCGTGTCGCGTATGCATGCGCGAGCAGCGCACGGCGGCGCGCGTCGCGTAGACAGGTGCGATCAGCGCACAGCAGCGCGCGTCGCGTAGGCAGGCGCGATCAGCGCACAGCGGCGCGCGTCGCGTAGTAAGGCACGAGTAGCGCGCAGAGGCACGCGTCGCGTAGACAGGCGCGATCAGCGCACAGCGTCGCGCGTCGCGTAGTAAGGCGCGACTCGCGCTGCAGCACGTGTCGTGGATCCCAGCGCTCGTCGAGGACGCCAGCGCTACTTTTCATTTCATCCTGGAACTGGCAGCCTTGGGTTTAGATCATATCAAAATAATTTGTTCATCGTTTGTTAACAATAAACGTAACTAAAGAACGAATGTGTAATTTACTACAACCACTGACCTTCACAACTACTGAACTTGGAGAGTGGCTGCCGCCACTGAACTAGCACCGCGTTACAAACCTCTTTCTTTTTTCAATATGATACGATTCAATCAGTCAAATTAGCCCATGGCAGTCCGTTGCTGGAAATAGGCCTATATGATAACAAGTAGGTTATACGATGAAGTAGGTGCTCCTAAATCGACGCACATTCAGTAAGTTCTTAGTTTCCATCTTTCATAACAAACTAGAAAGATAGGGCTTGCATACCCCGATCGTGACTCCTTTATGAACACGCCCTTAACTGTCTAACGGGCCTTTTTTTTTTTCTCCATAAGAAAAATTATAGTGGGTCGGATCTCACCAGTCGGTAGTCACGGTGGTAGTTGCGGTAACGTAAAAATAAATTCAAAGAAGCAGAATCACGCCTGGTATACCTCTTCGTAGCCAAGGTACGGTCAAGCGTTTGGACCTCTTTGACAAGTATACAAATGGAAGGTAAGTAGTTCTTGTAAATAATTATCTTTATTGGAACGTAAACGGTCCCGATTATAATAGACGTTCATGACTGCATTTCTGTACCACTGCTAAATCTGGATCGATGAAAATTTCATTGTGGATCTTACTTCACAATCACTCGGGCCCTTCAGATAGTAACTTGGGGCATTTAAATGGCATGATAGGTATTTTAAAGCGTCAGGAGAATTCTAAGGCATGTTTTGGATTCACGGGACATCCTTCCTGAGGGCTTACCCGGGGCTCTCAACCATAGGCTGTTGGGCGTTACGTGAGGTTTTTTAGTCGGTAAGAGTCCGGCATAGCATCCTATGAGGATTTTCCCTCACGTTAAAAAAAAAAAAATAAAAAAAAAAAAAAAAAAAAAGGCATGTTTTGGACCCTACTATCAATAAGCACGTTCAACGGGATGCCCCGGATCAGAGCTATCACAACATCACTATTGTTACGAGTACTAACACTATCTGAGCACAAATTAGTGCATCACCGACTACTTAGGTACCAACAGACTTCACTAAACGACTATGTTCGTATGTCCTATTTTTATAACACTTAGTATGTACTCTTCGCGTCGCGTCGGTGGCGTCGCGACGGAACTGTTAGGCGCTGAAGTGACAAGAGGTTTCTTCGTGCAATTCCGTACAAAATGTCTGAGATTATTACACAAATGACAGTTATATTTACAGAACTTTAGCCAAATGTTTTATAATTAGATAAACAAAGAGTCCTACAGAGGCATTTCCATTACTTATAAATCGAGAGAAACGAGACTATGGCTTCGAGCTGACAAGATTTGCAGTACGGAAAATTATAGCCGCTGGCATAATTGGTAGACTGACTATTCCTCGTATGACAGCGTCCGCAGCTTATCGTCAAGATTACCCATAAGCAAAGGAGCGTGCGCCGACCGTACTAGGCGAATATTTTTCAGATGTCGTATTCATTGCTTCAAACAAAATGCTGGCGTAGTCCAACCTCCGAGGGCAGAGAGTGAAGTTTAAAATTAGGCACCAAGTGATAATTTGCAACCCGCTAATCACATCTTGGCGTTACCAGAGACGCGTAGCTACCCTTGTTATGCATTCCCAATCGCAACAACCATCTAACGCGCGATAAAATTTAAAAAGACGTGTCAAAAGGCCCTCGGAGTTGGTCTCACCAACCCTTTGTGGAACATCGCTCAAGTTCACGTGGTTACAAAGAAGTGTTAAGGTATCTCTAATAAGTAGCTGCTCGATACGGGATTACTATTACGCGTCACGGCGTCGTATCCCATGTCACTTAGAAACGTAACTATTTGTCACATTTAAATCAGTGCATGGCACCAAGTCGCAAAATGCTATTCTGAGTACCTACCCTACAATTAGGTTATTTTCGATAGGCGTATCGGGTGAACGTTAAGATCTCGTAGTTTTACACATAAACGGCGATATTGATCTAGGTTCTGAACTACGGTGATGAGAGACAATGTACGAGCTAATCTTCTAGGTACCTACTACGTTTGCAAAAGCGTCGATGAACGGCGCGGTTTCATAGTTACGTGACCTACCCCGCGAATCAATGTAAGATCGGTCGCGATCGCACGTCCTACTTCGAATACGTCAATGATCAGGTTCACTTGACATCGTTAACACTACCGCTTAGATCTGCACACAAATATCAACGAGCGTAAAGGAAAAAAAACACTAAATAATAGTAGAAATGTAGGTAGAAAAATAATTGCTATTCTGTTCCTTGCGTACCTGAATACTGTGTGGGCTTCAATCTGCGTATCTTTATCCCACTTTTGAAGTTGGGTTTGTCGATCACAGTTACTTTTATAAGAAAAACTCACAACACCGTCAACATCAGTATATTGCGATTCTTTAAAGGCTAGATTTACAACACTATAAACATTAAGCATAGAACTATTTGAACAGAATAACAATCACTTATTCAGACTATAACACACGTGTCAACAATTAAATTATACCGAACACTATTACACACGAGCCTTGAGCGATGTTACCACTACGAATGACAGCTGACAAAATGAGCGAGACACGATGTGCGTCGTGCTTTTATTAGCTAGGCGGGTAGGTGGGGTGTCAGGGATTTGCCATCTCCTAACAATATATATATATATGTATCGTTGAGAGTGAGCAAGTACATTACATCCCCTTATTTTATTAGCAGTTTTTTCAAAAGTCCCCCTACCAACTTGCCGGCTATCGGCTTGCCCAAGCCTATTGCTATTGCAATCACCGATAGCTACATGCAGGAGGAAACCACCATTCCGTAATCTGAACCAAATGTTTGTATTTTTTTAACCATCATCGATGTACCTTCGCACTGTATCTCTGCAGTAAGTACCTACGGATTAAAGTTGTTGACAGAACAGATTATTCTAGTAGATACTAAAAAGATAGAAAAAAGAAAAACAAAGATACTGTTTCAGTGCAGTTTAAAATGAAAGGACTTAATTTCAATTTAGCAGTTGCGTAGCATGATAATGGTGCGTGAAATTGTATGAGTCTCATCTACGGTAATGACCGTTGTGACACAATTTTCCACCGCAAGCTGAGCGGACATTAATGAATCCGCTGAACTAGCAACAGTAAACAGCATACTTATTTTTCCACCAATATGCGCTTTTTATTTGTCATTTTACTCAGCTCATCAAAAATGAAAATTATTATTAATGAAGAATGGCCTCATTTATTATGGTCATTTTTAAACTCTTTGTTGGTGGAAAACAAAACTCATTTAATTAAAAATGAGCCTGTTGAGCTCTCCATCTCCCGCTTATTACTTAGTCGCGGTGGAAACCAGCCTTTAGAATCTGAGAGACGTAGAGGTTTTGTAAAATAAAAGAAAAATTGCGTTGAACTGTTTTAAACATAGAGCAATATGGAGGGAAGACGCCATACTGAGAATTGCCCTTCTGTCAAAGCAGACTTTCAAAAGTGCACGCTTACATACCCACAGTATATAAGAAATTTATTATGTGTTTGTCTGAAATTATGAGTACCTATATTGGTTTGTGACAGCCGATTGCCTTTTTTAATGGTGTATATCTGTATATGAATAATTATGATTTTCCCCCGCAAAATATGACAGACAGATGTGTATAGTTCAAACATGCTTATGTCTTCTTCCCTTGAAGTTGGCGAAATCTTTGGTAAACGACAGGGCCATTTATATAAGAAAGAAGAAGAGATACGCGTTAACAAAGTGGTCAATCATGGCTAATTTATGTAAAAAAGAAGTGTAAAATTTTCCTTACTTGCTCCCGGGATAAAAAGTAGTCTACGTACAAAATTACAAGCTCTTTATCTAAGTACAAAATTATAAAAGTTCAGTGGCTTGGGCGCGATTGCGTAACAGACAACGTTATACTTTCGCACTTAAGTATTAGTAGGGATAAAGATAACCAGCGATGTTCTCAAAGTAATGACTTTCACGTCAACCAGGATCATGGGCTTTATCGATACACGTTTAATGGAATTTCCTTACAAGGAATGCTTCAACCGATAGCGATATTGGCTTTCTTGAAGACGGTATCTGACACTGACTGATTTATGAGTGGACTTTGTAGTGGCTGCGGTGCTTGAACCATCAATAACGCGGTACTGGCTAAAGATCTTATATTTTATACCTTATCTATATAAAGACATTATTATTTTTAAATACACATCTATATAATTTTTCTGCACACTAGGTAACTCCACTAATTAACTGAATGCATACCAGAAATCTGAATGCTTTGCAAATAAACCAATTGAATAACTAAACATGTACTACTTAAAAAGCTAAAATTTTACACAAAACGTGATGACCGTTTTTTTATCCAATTTAAACCAAAAATGTGGTTTGTACACCGGATATAAGATTTGCCAAACAAAAATACAAATTGCTTATCAAGAATACTAACTTGCACTCTAAATTTTACAATCTAATAACGGAATAGGTCTGGTTAGGTTAGTTTTTTATTTTTTTGATAAATAACATTTATTTTTTTGAATATGACTGATTAAATTGGGTTGTTAATTAGAATAAAAGATGTTCCTAAAAGTAAATTAGACGATGGTTTTCCTTAAAAAAGTTGTAATATATTTGTAAAGCAAAGGAATATTTAGATAGACTATTTTAATAATAGTGATTTGTTCAGTAAAATAGCATATACAATAAGTATAATACAAATACCATTTCAGCAGAATATCAAGATAAAAAAAGTGTGTGCAGTGGAGCTCTACCGAGATCTTCGTGATCTGCAAGCAATTTCTAGGCTTACCCTCAATACTTTGAACTCAGTTGCACTCATTACGAAGGTATCGTAATGACTGCAACATTCATGAAATGGAAATATTGCAAGGAAAGAAGCAAGTGCTGTTCCAATGTACTCAAATAAAGAGAAACTTCATGTAAATAGGAACAGACTTGGTCAGGCTTCATGTATCTGTGATCATCAAGGTATTAATATTAATTATTGTGTGATCAAGGCTACAACGCCATGTACATCGATCTTACGTGTGCATTGAGATACGGCATCAAGGTTAAACATAGTGTTAGGATCCACCAAACTGGAGATTATATTTTAATAATCAATCAAATTTACGCACTGGCAGGGTACCGGGTGGATTCAGTCGGTATAAGTCCACGAAGGCTTATTCACATGTAAAAAGAAACACACATCTCGGATCTGAGACGTGAGTATAACGAAATCTGATTGGTTATTAAACACAGCTCCTCTCGTCTCTGTTTTGGAGGAAACCGGCCCTTAATCTAAGCTACCATTTGCGCTAAGTATGCATCGAGACTATGTTACCTGTGTATCTGTGCAACAACCCGGTGTAACTAGTCTGTATACATCTGTATCAAAATTCAAAACACGCTGCGCTAGTATCGGAGGCTATACATTTGGAAGGGGTTAATAAATAACTGTCTAAGGAAATTACGTTTTCCTTTTGTACCAAATACATTCATCAGTTTGAGTTTGGTCAGACTGACAATCGGCCTGGATAAGTATGACTTAAATTTAATGGGTTTGAATTTAACTTTCGAAACGCTGAGTGTGATTAAATTTTATGTATTTCGATTAATTTTGGACACAGTGAGTTTGGATTTTCTATACGCCGGGGACAGTTCAATTCTAATCATTTGTTTCCGTTTTCGTTGGTGTCATGTTCACACCCATGCCTAACTTTCAACAAAGCGAGGGAAAAAAGCTTTTTGGCAGTTTAAATAGCTTCTAAACGCCATTGGAAATTTGAGACAAAATGATGTGACTAGCGTTTTTGAATTGTTTTACACTTTTTAGATGTGCGATCTTTATGAGCAATGTAATATGCAGATTCACTTTTTATTTTGATGTCGCAGTTTGATTTTGATATAAAAGGCTTTTCCAGGGTGACCGAAATTCTTTGCCTATCATACTGAGTTCATAATTTCATACAAACATAATAACCCCGTAACCTATTTAAACAGTCGGTTCAAATTTTACGACCATACATTTCAGATGAATTATTATATTCAGAAGAAATTGGCGTTGATACGACAATGAATAGAATTCACGTAGTTATCGTTTGTAAGTGTAGTAAGTTATTTAAGTTAGTTTGATTTATTAAAAATATCAAATATTGAAAAAGAAAATAAAGCACCGAATCTCAATAGACGTAAATAAATTTATTAAATAATCCGGTTTTCGTGATACCAATAAAATTTGTTTAGCATTAATATAATACTTTGTAAATGTCATATGAAGAAGTTCTTTAAAATTTATAACCCCATAAAAATTATATACAATAAAATAATCAGTCATCTATTGTTTACATACTGAATCCATTTAAATTCACATTGTATACCTTAGAACTTCCGTTCAATACGAGGACTTAATGAGTGAATTAATTAATTCCTTTAGTTTCAATCAAGATAGCTTGGCGTCTATCATAAAGATAGCTTGGCGTCTATCATAAATTGATTTATCATTCTTAATTAGTCCGTTTTCATTAATTTACGTCTATTGAGAACACATAGCTGACTGAGTGAGCAAAACGAATTAAACATCTTCGCTTTTCACTCGCTTCAGTCTACCTCAATATAATTAACTCGATTTTAGTCTTCGACCAACTAATAGTAAAGACGGGGACGGGCCCACGTCATACATCACACAAAAAGTGAGACTAGTTCACAAACAGTTAACACACAAGTAGTTGTAGTGTTTTAACATTTCGGGAACGCACAGGAAGGCATCTTGCGTAAAATCTTATCTTGCCACACGTGTTTCACCTTCGGAACAATAACACCGACTACAATTGAGCGATCGCAGTGTGCTTACTTTAACGTCTTTAAAACATATGTATGGATGAGCCCGTCTATACTATTACTTGGTCGAAGATTTTAGTCATATTATTGTCTCTGATCATATTGTCACTGATGAACATCTCTTCCGTGCGTATTAAGAGCTTACCAGACGCCAAATTGTTAAAAGAAGATAGAAGATATACATTTTAGCGTGCAAGAAAGAGTGAGATGCGATCGGTTTTTGTGCGCTTTTAACGAAATAAATTAATTATAAAAAAGCTATAACCAATATGAAAAAAAAATGCTTCAGTGCAAATGAAGATTTTACTATTGTCTTTCTTATAAATATTTTATATTATTATATACATACGAGATCTAGCTTAAAATTTCAAGAAATCGAGGTATTTTCAACATAAAAATCTATCGAGGATTTTATCAGTAATCGTGTTTCGAGCCTAGAGCGTTTTTAGTTCATGAACTGAAGTTGTCTGTGTTCAAATTTTAATTCAACAGACCACACGAGTCCTGAAATCTAGATAAAAGTAATAGATAGTCTATTTGGCGTCATATGGACTCTTAATAATACGAGTTTTGATTTTCCCCTATTCTCTGTCTTAGTTAACTCCGTGCGTGATTGTTTATTTGTTACACGTTACACGCTGTTACAGGGCCGTTCACATGATGTTTTGTTTATACAACAGTCAATACTCAGCTAGTTAGGGTGCGATGAGACTTTAGAATAGAATAGAATAGAAATATTCTTTATTGTACACCAATTTGACAGACAGACAGGTGGACTTTACTGTCCGCCTGTCTGTCTGTCCATCTGTCTGTTCGTCACAAGGCTGTTTCTCATGAAAGTTTTTTGGTTCCAAATCGTCCGTGTGCGAGTCCGACTCGCACTTGGCCGGTTTATATAAAAAGACTATTTCTACAGCAGAAAGATATTCAATTGACTGTCTAATACTATGACCGTATATTATCTAATTATTCTCTTCTCTGCACTTTCCTTTCTATAGCACTTCTTTTTACTTCTCCAATATCGGGGCCAACAAGGCAAGATACTCGATTAACGTCTCACACTCACGGATAACTTTAATACAAGTTACGTGATTTTAAGTTTAGCCTCGCACGTCTGGATATATAAAGATCTAGTCAAGTGCGAGTCCGTCTTGTGCGCAGAGGATTCCGTATTAAAAATGGCAAAAACATTACGTTTTGTGTTTTTAGATTCGCTTGTTATAGCGGAAATTTTGTTCGAAATATCTCCGATGATGTACCTATTTCATCTGTGAAATTCTCGGCTCTCTTGCTATCACGGTTCCTAAGATACAACGTGGTGATGCACAGCCAGATAGACAGATGGACGGTGAACTCTCATGAATAGGGTCCCGTTCTTACCCTATGGGTACGGAACCCTAAAAATGTGGCCTATGTTACTGGCTGGTGTATTCACCAGCAACCGCAACCGTTAAAAAAGAATAGACTATTGTCTATTCTTTTTTTAACGGTTGCGTGTATCCAAAAATAGGTTCTACAAAATAAGCATACCTAGATATAGATATAGAAGAGAGAGAGTACCTAGATATATGAAGAGTCGGCAGCGCGATTGTGGTGCCTCTGGTGTTGCGAACGTCCATAGGCTGCGGTGACCACCGGTACATCTGGGGGGGGCCGTATGCTTGTCTGCCACTCTAGTGGTATAAAAAAAAAGATTTGTTCAGTGACTTAGAATGGAACAGAGCGTTACCTTAAGAAAAACGTTGGATGTATCTAAGTGCGAGGCCGCATTTGCGTTTTTCCGCGGCGCTTTCTAACCTTAAAATGTCATCAAACTGTCAAAATCAATGAAATCAAGTCAATGTTTTGACATTTTGAGGTTAGAAACCGCCGCGATAACCGCAAGTGCGGCCTCGCCCTAAAACATTACTCTGTTAAAAGAACGGCAAACAAAGAAATAACATACTTTCCCATTTACTATATCTAGTCTGTAAAGTTTCAGTGAGCCTCAGCACTACCAACACACACGTATACGTCGTAAAATCGACATCGTTGCTTTCGTCCCCGTGTACCGAACTAATAGGATACTTAACCCTGCCTCGGTCAGAGCTAATTGAATAATCTTGCTCTTCGCTTTCATCATATATCAAAGGACAGGGAGTGAATCACATCACGACCCTTTGCCAATTCTTTTGGCGACCTTCTAGTATATTTTCTTTGTAAGATTATTGAGAGGGATACAATTTTCAAACTGTATAAATGGAACTTCAATAAGCTTTTGACTATAACGCCTACAGTAAAAGGTTCTTCAAAAGGGGTATTAGAAGGTTTTTACAGGGTCATCAGCGCGTGACATTACATTTGGTGGGCCGTATGCTTTTCTGCCACGAATTATACGCACCAGATTAGTACTTTCTATTCAGTACTCTTAATATTTACTGGCGCCTCACTTGCTGATGAATGCCCTGCTGTTTAACAAACGAGGTTCTGGTGCAGAAGAGCGGCTGTATCGACTTTGATCCGAAAAAAGTTGCTCTCAATAATATTAAAAATTAAAAATTAATCATAGCTGGATTGCCACTCTCAACAGCCAATATAAGCAAATTCTTGGCTACAAATCCAGGTAATGTTCGTAAATAATTGGAAAGATGCTGCGATAAAGAAGATGAAACTAATAACAAGCTAATATTCGAACCGAATACGAGTACAAGCGTTATAACTTGTTAGTTAATACAGAATTGGTTATATTGATCTGACAGAAGCTTTCGACAGGTATCCAAGACGTAGGCCAATTAGACGAGCTCTGAATATTGTGTCTATTCATAAATAAATTACGTCGTTCTTGACAACAAATCCTACGCCAGTGGAAATAGATATAAAGTAGGTAGGGGATGAAATGAACAACTGAGTAAATAGTTGTGACAATCGTCTTAAAATAATTGTTTATTTAACTTTGGTAGGTAGTATTTAGCTGACAGAGAAAGTATCTATTTACGACGTCATTCGAAGAGAGATAGAAAAGTAGGACCATTCATGTCAACATCGATTTTATGGCCTAGAGATATTATGTGTTATGAATGAACATAGGGATGATGTGGAGGTAATTTTTCAGAATCGAAACCGAAAGTTTTCGTAGATCAGGATTGAAACCTAAGTTAGAGTCTAAGGAGAGTCAAGTCTATTTTCTTACTAGTAACTCTCGTTTCCCCAAGAGCTTTTCCACCGAAGCTAAAAGCTGAAATATCTTTTTCGGTCTTCAACCGACTAAAAACAACTAGAATATCATCAAAAATCTTTGGAGTTACGAATAGTCACAAGAGAGCTACGCATCTTCCGTTCTTTTCGACATCTCTGTTACGAATGTCCTCCAAGTGCAAAACGAGAAAATTCCACCAAAGATGTGGTTCCTTAGCGTGATTTCTTATTTCCTACTCCTGGGATACATTCAAGACTACGTCGCCGTCGTGGCTCCATTAACGCTGACAAGTGCGCTAGCCACTGAAGCAACCATTGGAGACACTGCCGTCGAATTCATTCGAAATTCTCCTCATCCACTATACTTCAATTTAAAAGTTTCGTAATTGAAGTCAGAATGGGAGATGTAATGCCAATTTGAAAGTATCGATGTGGAACCGGCGTGGCGCGGCGTCAAAACTCAATAGCATCCCTAGTGTTACCAAAATAGAACGTACAAGGAGGCTAAATTGATTAAACGGGAAGCCTTATTTTATACCAGCGAATCTATTAGTACGCCTGAATTTTTCTTGAGAAAACATAATTTAAGTTTCCGCGCGTAGGCGTTTAAAATAGCACCACCACAGTTACACCCCCACGTAGGTACTGCGTATATGTAAACATATGACATTACTGTGAAAAAAGTTTTATTGGATTTTCCGGATATTTTCGGAAGTAGGTCGAAGTCGGGAAAGATCGTGCGGGGCCGTAATATGGTCACCTCATGTTATTTTTTGGGAGAGTTCGTATCTATATTTTCTCTCATCCAGAAAAAAACTTAGCCTGTAATACAATTTGTAAGAAACAACCAAAACTTTGTTCGCTGTTAATGGTGTTTCTGTTTTTTAGAAAACATTAAATATGTAAAATACCTACTGACACTTTTAGTAATAAAATGAAGCAGAAAAACGCACGTGTTGTTATAAACTCCCGCTTCAAAGGGGGGGGGGGGGGGGGCGTGCGTGAATTCCTCACGTCATGCTGTCATCTGGGGCTTGCTTCTGTAAGGACGGTGGGCAGCCCCCTCACCGTCCTCAGGCCTCCGGTCATGGTGGCCGATAGTCTCGGGCGAAGACACGTCTGCGAAACTCAGGTGGGACTACCCGCCGCCTCTTTCACGAGCATGACCTGCTTGCAAAAAGAGGCAGCGCAGTCCCACTTACTCCCGATGGAGATCATGGCTCGTTCCATGGTCTCCAGCAAGATAGTGTCCACGTCCGGACCTACAAAGGGGCCCTGGCACTGTTGCGCCCACGCCGTGCACTCCACCAATGTGTGGAGGGCTGTGTCCTCGCTACGCTCCCCGCAGTGCTGGCACTCGGCTGAGGTTTCCCGGTGTATTTGCCATAAAGTCGAAGGCTTTGGGTGGCTTAAAATTTTTTACCGTGGATCGTCAAAGCCTGCGCCTCTCCATTTCAACAAGATAATAGGCTCACCACTACCACCTGTTACGTGGGGCTTTTAAATTATAAGGTGAAATGTGGGCGTATACTATGCCTCTGGCTACCACTTCTGGGATAAAAGCCTGACTATATTCCTATGTATAAATGTATGTAGTCTGAGTTAGAAAACAATAAAGAATTTAACTACTAACTTAACAAAGGCTGACAACATCATGCAGGCACTTAGCGATACAAGAGATAGAAGGGACATTTTAGTTAATTACGTTTCTTACAGTCTGGTAACTAATTATAAGTATTTGGGTTGAAGTAAAGTACGAGGCCTAATTATGTATTTCGTTTGTAATTTGGAATTAACTGGGGCTGTAAATACTCATGAATATTATTAATACAATACTCCCAGTATTCCCGAATCTAACCGTAGACTTTTACTTTGAAATTAAAGAGGTTGTTGAAATGTATAGTCAAAAATTTTGTGTAATATCTTGCTTTTATGTAGTCTATTAAGTATTTGAACCAATTAAAACCACACGGAGTCCTTAATCCCTTTTTAATCTGTATATTTCTTCTTATATAACAAAGTATGGGACCAATTTTAGAGTTTTTATATTTCGGTATGAAACAAAAATATCCTAATATGGATTTCCATTTCTAGTTAATTTTTGGAATGTACCCCATGTTCCATGGTTTCAGTTTTTAGGTCTATGGCCAGCACCCAACGACGACAGATGGGTTTGGCAAAATCCATTGACCTAATCATACTTATACAGTGCATATAAAGAAAATAATGGCACATAAAATAATATTTAGGTGAGCATAGAATTACCCCGTATATCATTCTGTAAAAGACAAGGACTACGGTACAATACTTTTGTTTCTAGCGCTCTTCAAAGCAGTTTGGCACATGATCAAATTGACACATTTTACGAGTCACGGGACATTTTAGGGTTGAGCACGTCCACATTAACACGGGAACCCATTTTAGGAACACCACTATGTCGGTTAAAGTCAATTTACTCAAAATTTACTACGCCTTTAACATGGACTGGTACGAAACGATGGTATAAGTCTATGATAGTATTATTATTGAAGCACCTTTCCAGGTTTATTGAAGCTTGAAAGGCAAATATGGTAAGGCGCACCACAAGAAATCATACTTTAAAGGTTGAGAGTTTACCACTGAGTGTGTTACCACTAAGGCTAAGCAAACGTTTCATCAAACTACCCTCCAACTATAATGACAGCTGTGGCGGGGGTGGGGAATCTGAGCTCAGTGTAGGATAGGGAGTTGCCTATCTGTATGTTATACTATTATATATTTTTGGCACAAGTGCAGCAAATTAATGATGCAGATGGCAGTGTTATTAAAATGTCCTATACTGTGCGCAGTTACTTCCAGTTTAGTGGACCTTTATCTTCAACAACGAAATTATTAAATAGCGCGGAGGAGGGAACTAGTTGATTTTAGTGGGTATCGAAGTAGCTCAATATTGCTTTTCGCTATGTAGATCATGCACTGCTCTTAGTATTAGGAAATATTATTTGTCTACAGTATTTAGGATCAGGTCATTAGGTGCATAATATCGGGGTAAAAAGGACAAGTGTTTTATTACAGTAGTAAAAATGAAACCTTATTTTTCCTCGCAGTGTCAAACCAGTAGTATTTCACGAAAATACGTGAACAGCAATATTCAAAGACGATGATTGAGCAAAGCTTACTCAGATCTAAATTAATGTTTGACATAAACACGTTTATCTGTCTGATAACTTTTTTACTGCAAGGAATAAATTGCGAAAAAGTAATTTCGGTATGAAATTGTTTTGTGTTAGTATTGTGATTCGCTTTGCTCAGATTGCAGTGAGTGATTATCTTCGTTTACGAATGGGATATTTTGATGTCTTGATGAAGAGAGATAAAGTATGGGGTGATGGCATACATAAATACATATATAGTCACGTCTTTATCCCCGAAAGGGTAGGCAGAGTCATAGTATACGCCCCAATTTCACCTTATACTTTTATGTCCCATGTGGGACGGACGCTGGTGAGCTATTGCCGTGGGGTGATTCACGATAATTATTTTTATTAATAGCACAGTTTTTTGAACATTTTTTTTTTTTACTTTTCTGTTGGGCGTGTTTTAAGTCTCTTTAATAATATTTTACTGTAGATTTTTTAATTCCATTGATCATTGAGTTGTAGGTAATTGTATTTAGTAATTCCTAATTATTGCATCGTCATTGGAACCTGATGAGTGTGTAAAATGTCTACGTAAACTGATATTTTACAGTGGAAGATTCTGTTACATAAATACAGGTGAAGCTAATACAAACGTTTTAAGAAATGAAAAGTATATAATTTTTCTTTCACAATCATAATTATTACGAGTATATTTTTGTGTTTTCGGCACACAATAATAGTAATCTACGCGCCTTGAATAAATAAAAAGAGCTCACCGAATTCAGTCGAACCCGAATTCCCCTATCTTTCCTCTTCAGTGGCTAATTGGAACTGCCTGGAGCAGATAAGTCAGGAACCTTGGATATGTGTGCCGCATGCATGATCGAACAATACTACGCTGGATGGGTAGGTACTACCTACGACTTAATATACATTTGTCTTATTAGCCTCTGTCACGAGGCTCGGGTAAACTTCCGAAAAGTGCATACCGCCGATCAATCTGAAATTTTGTGTAATAACGTATTTTGACCTCCTAATCACGAATATCATAACGAAAATTGGCGCAAACTCCCTTTTGAATAAGAAAAACGGAGAAGAACCTATTTTCGTTCGGTGTGCATGAAGAAGAAAATCGCGCATTCCTAACCGATTTAGACAATTTTTTTAGCTCTTTACTACGTAACACTCCTTCTTGGCCAGTTTTTTTCTTATTTAACAGTATTGAAGTGACTGACAAGAATAAGACTCATCAGGAGTGTAAACGAGTTCTGCAACATCAGAAGTATTACACGCTGCCTAGCTAACCCTGTTAAAGTGTAAGACGACTAACTTTCTGGAATACCAAGACAGGTTGAGGCGCAGTCTCGATACCTGCAAGTACAGGATAGTTGAGAAACTCATAGCGTTCGAGCACGGTTAGATTCGACAGGGGCTTTCTCCCACGCAAGCTTACATTGTGGAATGCCTCGTTTTTCCGAAACGCCTACAGTATGGAGTTCTTCTAAAGGGGTCTTAGAAGGTTTTTACAGGGTCGGCAGCGCTAGTGTTGCAAACATCCATAGGCTGCGGTGACCACCAGTACACCTGGTGGACCATACGCTTGATCTGCCACCTTAGTGGATTAAAAAAAATCACATTTGTTCGCAAGTCCATCGTCCATCCGTTTGTCTTCATAAACGGATGAACGATGAACTTGATCAAAACCTCAAAAAATATTGTACTAGATGTCACCTGCTGCCCCACCAGCGTGGTATTTTGTTCCCATTCCCACTTCCCATGAGAACTTATTCCCGAAATATAAAGCCTATGTGTTATGTCAGACTGTAATCAAACAATCTTCTGTCAAGTCCGTTATAAGCATCCAGATAATATATCTGCACTTTGTATATCGATGATCTACACTCATAAACTTTCTCATTAATAATATTAGTAATATTTGAAAATTTAAACTGTTTTTAGAGTTGGGTTCAATTAACCTTTGTAGAACTATAAAGCGTCTAACAAAGTTTGAAAAAGTGTCTGACACTTTTGATATTACTTCAGAACAATATTCTACCAAATCATATTCATATTATAAATGCGTAAGTTTGTGAGTGTGGATTTGTGGATGTTTGTTACTCTTCCACGCTCTGATGGCCGAACGGATCTGGTTGAAATTTAGTACAAGGATAGATTATGGTCTGGAATAACACATAGGCCACTTTTTATCCCGAGAATAAGTTCCCACGGGAAGCGGAAACCAATTTTAGCTAGATAATAAAATCAGTCAAGTTTTCATATTCAAGTAACATGACTCTTATTTCTAGGACTCTTACCTATACATACACATAAGCAATTTCCACAAGCACGCAGATATTGAAAGTAATCAGGCACTTCTCAGAAACTAAGGTTACATCATTTTCGAAAATAAGTTAAGTCTTATGGCTCTGGGATCTAACTCTATTATCACAATTGGTAGATAAGTAAAGTTAGAGGTAAGTTGTTAGTAAAAGGATTTATCTTAATAAAAATTCTCGCAACGCGGCAACGGTTAGAAGAATTGTGAGAGACAATATGTCTAAATGAAACTTTTTAGCTCTGAGAAGCTTGAAAAAGTAAAATGAAGACAAGGAAGTGCTTTTATCGCGATCACAATTTAATGGATCCATCTAAGTTGAACCTAAATGGCTTTCTCGTGTAAAGGATAATAAAAATAACAAAAATTATACAGTCATAATATTGGAGTACTGTAATATAGGTACATTAGACCTAATATTTTTAAATTTACCTTATACCCTCCGAGACACACAAGTATAATTTAATGTTCGTGTTTTCCCGTATGAATAAAATGTATTTCAGGTATGAAAATACATTAGATATGTCACTCTTCAGTCCTATAAAAATCTTAAATTCACTGGTTCCTTACGACAGCGACGGTATGAATAAAAAAACAAAATACAATTCTGCATACATGGATATTGAAATAAATGTATAAATTAGATTACCTGACATCACAACCTCGTAAAGATTTGCCTTGACACTGGATAATTCGATGATGCCTTTTACTGGGGGCTCTTCTATTTTCTTGGTCTTTGAACCAATGAAACAGAATCTTTCCACCGTCGAAACAAAGCACTGGTACATTCATAGTAAGTATTACATATTATTATAGTGTTATAAATTCAATCAGGTGTGAGCTCATAGGGGAGACTCCAGCACAACGCACTTCACAGCCCTTAACTTGTGAATTGGGTCGTCTAATATGCTTCTGCCTATCCCTTCATATAAAATGGCGTGATCTTTGTATACATATATGAAACAGGAACATAATATTGGTACTATTAGCAGAGGAAAATGATATATACTCTCTAATAAAATGCTCCGTACGTATATTGTCTTTAAGAGTCCGAGAAAAGCTATCCGTTGCGCGCACTTGAATAATTTACGCTTGACCCAATCGTTTCATGAGGTGAGATTACCACTAACGGAAATCCAGTACAATAAATAACAAAGGTCCTGAGGGAAATTCCCTTTTGACGCTAACCCAAATGAACAGGGTGGAACGGTTGGTACTTACAGTAGTTATCTGTTAAGTGCATAATATCAAACGGTTTCATACTAAATCTTAGTATATCGTGTTTGCTGTGAATTATTAACGTACACTGTGGCAAAAATGCTATCGGAAAACGAAAAACAGCTTGTATTTTGTACGATGTGTGGCATTTTTGTAGCAAAAGAACTTCCCATGGCAGATTTCTTTAGGGTGGGACTCTTAGATCATGACTTTGAGCGAAATTTATGCGACAATATTGCCACCGTGACGCAAGTGACGCTGTTCCAGTAATCTAATGAGAAGGCAAATGATGCACATAATTATGCAGTTTCCGAATGTCGCGTCAGCGTCGGGGCGGAGTTACAGTTTCAGAAGGACTTCAAAGGCACTAAGCGGTTCGGCTCACCCACAACACCAAATATGCGAGACGTGCCACCCACACACTCCCTCTTTGACTTGCTTAAATCAAATTAATCAAATCAGCCTATATCAGTCCACTGCTGGACATAAGCCCCTCCCAAATTTCGCCACAACACACGGTCCTGCGCTTCCAGCTTACTAGACACACTCACTCTCTGACTAGCTTAAATCAAATTAATCAAATCAGCCTATATCAGTCCACTGCTGGACATAAGCCCCTCCCAAATTTCGCCACAACACACGGTCCTGCGCTTCCAGCTTACTAGACACACTTACTCTCTGACTAGCTTAAATCAAATTAATCAAATCAGCCTATAGCAATCCACGGCTGGACATAGGCCTCTCCCAAATTTCGCCACAACACACGGTCCTGCACTTCCAGCTTACTACTATCGACGAGTCACCAAGCCCTGGCGGGTTATACAACTGGAAATGAGCTTATTTCACAGTCAAGGCGTGAGTGCGCCGAGGATGTTCAAAAAACTGTCGGCGAGTTAAGGGGAGTGGTTGACAAAGTTTGCGAAAAAGAGGTGCAAATAAAGACGTTCTTCTCGGTATTAGTATACGAAAAATTACACCCAAAAGTAGATTTGAAATCTACAAGATGTGTTCCAGAAGATGATTTCATCAGAAATTGTGTATTTATTATAAATAACTAGTAAAACATCACTGAAATAGCCCATAATTTTTTAGAAGAAGTCGTTGTATGACATCTATTTATTAATGAATGATAATAAAATTTATATCAGAGACTAAAGAAAACATAGACCTCTAAAATGGTTTTCTTCAATTTTGAATTAGTATAAGTGTTAACTAATTATAACTAATAATGTATTCAAAGAATACATCACGTTGCTTGCTTCCCCGCGCTCGCCCGAAAATCTAGTGCGGGGGGAGTCGTGTTGCTAGACGGACGTGTGTCGCTCTGGTCTGCAAAATATTCTCGTAAAATGTTATATTTTCATTCATGTACAGAGTAATGCGTGCAACAGAGCCAGAGCCCGAGTTACACAATGCATGCTGCATTACATGAGAATATAATGCATTTCAACTTATTTTTCGTATTGTTTTATTAAATTACTTCGAAAGGTAATCATGCTTATATTGTAAGCGATACTTAATCATTTCAATATAAATAAATGAAGAAATATTTGTGGACATTCGCACACAACTTAAGCTAATATAACCTTGTGCTAAGGGATACTATAATATAAGTATTTTCATCAGTTGTCTACTGATGAAAATACTTATATTATAGTTATTATTAACACACTGCTTTTTTGAGACACTACTCTCAACCTAAGCTGAAAGAATTGACTCTTTTAGCTTAATACGTCTTGTGGGTCGCCACAAGTAGGCACCATCTACCGGCAAATTGGTTAAGGTATAAAAGTGAATAAAGTGAGTGCCCACCGAGTTTCTTGCTAGTCTATATCTATACATAATAATAAAACTGTTGAGGGTCGAGAGTCTGAATATGGAAGCTATTTAAAAAAAAAGAACGCGTTCTCTAATCGATACCTACTTAAGCCAAAATGAAATTTAAAATTTTCATGTCCGTCTGTATTCCGAATACGTATCACGCCGAAACTACTGATTTGAATGAAAATTGATCCGAGGAAGTTCAGGAGTTAGAGACATCTCAACTTCTCTTGACCTAGAATTCAACCTAGGATTGCTTCACACAAGTTTCAGTGCTGAGGGTTTTGTAGTTCAGGAATTAGAGATATCTCAACTTTCTCAAAACCTATAATTCAAGGGTTCCTTGGAATGTGACGGTAAATCTAAACAGGCGTGTTGGCTGAATCATAAAAGAGCTTAATGATTAAGGCTGATGTAAAATAATTCTGTCCGCGCCAAAGTCGGGGACTGAATTATTTTAGAATAAACTTAATCTTTAAGCTCTTTTATGATAAAGCAAACAGGGCCGTTTCACACGCTGCTTGATGAGTCTGATGAAGAAGTGCCTCTCCTTTTGCAAACCTTATGTGAACTTTGTGTAAACGAAGTTGCGAGGGTCAGCTAGTTTTACAATATGCTTAATCTTAAATTCGTTTATGATTAAGCAAACCGGTGCAGTTTCACCCGCCCGGTTGATGAGACTGATGAAGAAATACCTCATGTTTCATACACCTTAAGCGTCGTAAACGAAGTTGTGAGAGTCAGCTAGTTACATACATACATATGGTCACACCTTTATCCCCGAAGAGGTAGGCAGAGGCATATTATTATGTCCCCTCATTTCACCTTTTTAGAATTTGTCCCACGTAATAGGCGGTGAGCTGTATTGCCGTGTTGAGATAGACAGGCGCAGGTTGTATCTGCCTGCTGTTAAAATTATTCAAGCCGCCAAAATGGCCTTCAACTTCGCTTAACGACTGCCAGGACCAACAGCTTAACGTGCCTTCCGAAACACGGAAACGACGCTCAAATAACTGTCACAAAGTGGTGACATGGATGGTCACCCATCCAAGGACTGGCCATAGTGAATGAGCTTACTACAGTGATCGCTTACAGAACACTAAGTCCGCGGTGCCACGAGCGCTTCTTATTTATACATAACTAGCTGACCCTCGCAACTGCGTTTACGTCTATTTTTGTTTGTTTGTAATAATAAAATGAAATGAAATTTTGTTCCAAAAGTAACAAAAATTTTAAGCGAGTGGAAGACCCCCCTTTCTGGATTTGTAATAATTTAAGTACAAAACAATGAATATATCTTATTCTTATATGTCTGTGGAATATATGAACATTCGTCTTTGTGAATTCGTCACATTTAAGTTTTACGTAATGATTAATCACATTTTTTGTAGTGTATTTTACTACACGTAAAAACAAAGGAAAATTGAAATACAAACGTTCCTTTGTTTTTAATTTACTTTTCGCCTCTCTCTATAAAATAGAGTGCAGAGGGGCTTATGGCGAGACTTTGTCTGTAGTCTGTGACTCTGTTGCATTAAACTAGGTCACGTGGATCATCTGTTCAAAGTTTGAAATAATACAAAAATGACAACGTCAATCGGATTAAACTCTCACAATAAACGTTTTAGAGAGGGGCAGTCGGGTGAGACCGTCTCACAGCTTTTTGTTTATTTGGTGAAGCGAGGAACGCATTTCCGCTACTATGTTTCTTCTTCTTCCGTGGTTCTTTTACTCTGATGTCTCTGTAGTTGCGCTACTCTATGTTAGCGAGTCATGTCGCCCATTTGCTCAAGGTCGTTAGCCCTGGGTATGGCCTTGTCAGGATATAGGCAGCATGCGACCTAAACATAAGCTCACTCAAGGCTGTATTGTCTAAAGCCGTACACAACATAGCGTTTGGTGTGGTTTGACTCAGCCAGCAACTTAAATCGTATCGAATAGTCAGCTGTGTACACTGCGCAGCTACCTCCTATCTAACCCCTGGTACCTCTACTGAATTGTAAGCCAGTGCCCAGATAGCATGCACCCAGCAGCGAATATCTTGGGTAAATTCTTCTTTGTAGATCGATAATGTAAAGCATTCTTCTTTTGCGGAAAAGCATAGCTTAGAACCGTAATTTTGAAAGCTACTGTCCATTGAATTTCAGCTGCAAAATGTTGTCCTCTATCTCGAGACGTAGTCATTTTCAATGAGTGGGGTGGCTAAATATCAGAATGAAAGCCTGGATATCTGATATTAATAAATTATCGAATTCATATCAGGCCCGCAATGGAATTAATATCCTAAGTTTCCTGCAAAGCGTAAATATTTGCCTCATTGTGAATGTTCGGGGGATTTTCGTTAGCTAAGGGAACGATTCGGAAAAGTTGGTTAACGATCACAAGCTTAAAGGTCAAGTTATTGAATGCTGCCGAACTTTGACTATACTTTCTAAGTTAATTTGATATGTACTGGCAGTTTGACATGAAATTAGTTCTAGACGTCAGGACTAATAATCAACTAGCCGTGCTCCACGACCTCGCCTGTGATAACAAATAATACTCATGTACGCCATATTTTTCTGACGATGTCAACCGATTTGAAAAAATATTTTACCAACAATGAAATATTTTTTCAAATCGGCTCAGTAGTTTCGGAGCCTATTCGATGTAAACAGCAATCAAATCTTTCCTCTTTATAATATTAGGATAGACGCCCGCCAGATGGACTGACGCACGATCTGAAGAAGGTCGCAGGTAGTGACTGGATGCATAAGGCGCAGGACCCTGTATTGTGGTAGGCATGGTATGGTACGGTACGGTACGGTATGGTACGGTACGGTAGGGATGCGTAAGGTTTTTTAGTCGGTAGAAGTCCGACATAGCATCCATAAGGATTTTCCTTAACGTAAAAAAAGGCTGATTTGATTGACTGATTTTATAATATTAGTATAGAATTGTAGGTATAGGTTAGTCAACATAAGCACTGGAAATTAATTTCATTTAAAGGCCACTTCCCACTCCATATTGATAGTATTACATTGGGCTTACACAAACAAAGTAAATTGCTGACCGTTTCAGCGCTGATCGTCAGACTAAAACAAATACTGTTACAGATAGTTCAACTCATCAGTGCGCGCGGCGCTATGTGTGCGTGCGCTAGTAATTATACAGCTTTTATTTGTGTGGCAATGACGCGGCCGTCTTCACAGAGTACATTTGTATATTATGAGGTAGAGACGTAATTCGACTTATTGACGACACCAGCGGTGCCAAGCAGTCTTTGCAGGAAACTCTGCGAGGCTGCGAAATAAAAATCATAATGAACAAAAAGCATACAGCGTCATCTACCACGTTTTGAAGGCAACTCTTACGTTATAATGAAACAAAATTAAATATCATGACAAGTCTCAATGTAACTGCAACGTTGACATCCTGTGTAAGTTGGTTACATTATAATTCATTACACAGTGTTCTAAGTGATAATACCATGGGTACAGTCGTTAAAGAAAATGTCTAGTTCTTCACGGAGAAAATGTTTAAGAAGTCAGATAAATATTTTTGATGTGTCAATTCGATGTAATTAATATTTTTTATCACTACATAAATATTATAAAATAAAATAAAATAAAATAAAATTTATTCCCTTCGAAATTTTTAAAAAATTATTTAGGTTTGTCAAAATTTTTGTGACTCTACCGGGGGTTCGGAAATGCTACAGACTGAGAAGAACACCCCAAGAAACTCAGTCCGGTCCCTATTAATTCATCTTAGTATCTAATACAGTTTTTTTTAAAATGTAGAAAGGAGCAATTCGTGTCACTGCCAGGCAGCCTTGTCTTCTAGAAAGTCTTTAATGCTATAATAAGCTTTCTGGCACAATTTAAGTTTTATTAGTTTTTTAAATTTATTAACTGACAAACCTGTTACGGCTGTCGGCAATGTATTGTACATTCGAATACAATTGCCCGCAAAAGAATTGCTTATTTTATTAAGCCTAAATCTAGGTACAGCTAATTTATTCTTATTTCTTAAGTTTAGGTTATGGATATCACTATTTTTAATAAATTTACTATTATTTTTATGAGTATATAATAAGTTTTCATATATGTACTGTGAATACACAGTAAGGATGTTGATATCCTTAAACTTTTCTCTTAATGACTCCCGAAACCCCATACCATAGATAGCCCGGACAGCCCTTTTCTGCAACACAAAGATACATTCGATGTCGGCAGCGTTACCCCATAATAGTATGCCATAGGTCATGACACTGTGGAAATAGCTAAAGTAGACAAGACGCGCTGTTCTAATGTCTGTCAGTTGTCGGATCTTTTTAACGGCATAGGCTGCAGAGCTCAGTCTGCCCGAGACTTTCTCGATATGAGGCCCCCACTGCAAGTTGGAGTCTAACTTTATGCCCAGAAAGACAGTTTCATCGACCAATTCTACTTGATCATCCCTAATCCTAATACTGGTGTTAACGAGCCTAACATTTGGCAAGGTGAATCTAATACATTTTGTTTTAGTTTCATTTAACAATAAATTATTTGCGTTAAACCAGTGGACTACCCTAGAGAGGGCATTGTTTACTTCGTCAAGATTGCGTTGTCCACGTTCAACTTTAAATATTAAAGATGTGTCATCAGCAAACAAAACTACCTCGTGATCGTCTCTTTTATGGTGAGGGAGATCATTTATGTACACTAAAAATAGAAAAGGTCCCAGAATTGAACCCTGAGGCACCCCCATTGTTACAGCAGAACCATGTGACTGTTTACCATTTATAACTACTCTCTGTACTCTATCTCTTAGATAAGAACTAATTAAATCCAAGGCCGTCCCCTGGATCCCATAATGATCAAGTTTTTGAATTAAAGTCTGATGCTGGACGCAATCAAAGGCCTTAGATAAGTCGCAGAATACACCATAAGCATCATACGAATCCTCCCAGGCCTCATATATACACTCTAATAATTTAATTCCAGCATCCGTGGTAGACCGACCGCGCGTGAAACCGAATTGTTTAGTATGGAATAGTTTATTTGTATTAAAATGATTTTGCATTTGATTAAGCATTACCTTTTCAAAGATTTTACTAAACGTGGGTAGTACAGAAATAGGACGAAAATTGGACGGATCCGAGGTGCTACCCGATTTAAACAGAGGAGTTATTATACTAAACTTCATTAAGTCAGGAAACACACCACTATCAACACAATTATTAAATATTATTGATAATTCAGGGGCAACCATTTCAATTAACGAATTAACTAAATGTACTGAAATTTCCCAGAGGTCAGCCGTTTTCTTAATATTTAAAGATTTAAAAGTTTTTATGATAGTGTGTATACTAATTTTACTGAATTTGAATATTTCATTACAGCAAGGAACATTTGCTTTTAACAAGGATTCTGCTATTGGGGTAGAAGAACCTAGGCCTCTGGTCAAATCTACTGGTATTCGAGAGAAAAAATGTTCAAATTCGTTAGCGACTTCGGCATCTGTTGTAATGATGTTACCATTTACTTTAAGTTTAAAATTATTATCATTTGATTTTGCTTGGCCTCTTTCTGCGTTAATTATTTTCCAAGTAGATTTAACTTTGTCTACACTATTAATAATTTTATTACTTATATACTTTCTTTTGGCCGCTAAGCAGTCTGCTTTAAACTTTTTTGAATAAGTTTTACCATAATTTAGAAATTCATCTGTTCTATTAAGCTGTCTTTCTGAGTATAGTTCATACAGTTTTTGTCTACTTTTATGTATATCCTCAGTGGCCCATTCACTGAAGGCTGGCCTGTCTCCGATTGTGACTTCCTTAGACATGAATATGGAGTTGAACTCATTGTAAAAGGAATCAAAAAATAACTTATACATTACATTTGAATCTAAGCCAGCGTCTAAAAATGGAAGTTTATTGCAAAGTCCAACTCGCATACGTTCCAAGCGGTCACTAGTTACTGATCTACATAATATTTTACGTCTTTTAACTTTTTCTCTTGTGATCTTGAAAGATGCTATTTGCCCAGTATGATTTGATTTTATCTTATTTATAATACTCTTACTTTCTGGCAACATATCACTGTATATATTGTCCAAACAAGTAGCTGTTGTATCACAATATCTAGTAGGCTCTAAAAATAAGTTAGTGAGATTGTGTGATTTAAATAAATTTAAGATATCATTGGTCTGACGTGTATTTATAAGTATATTAACATTAAAATCACCGCACACTATTAGGTGTTTATTAGTTTTTCCAAGTTTAAATAGCACTTTATCCATTACTTCCTCAAACTCACAAAAGGGTGAGACTCCAGGTTTATATACGCTTACTACTATGAATTGCTCCAATTCTACGCACGATATTTCAACTGTACACTCTACAGAGAGGGACACAACATCTTTCCGTTCCTTATACTTTAACTTCTTATTTAATAAAATCAACGAACCCCCCCGTGTTGTGTTGACCCTGCAGAACGCACTACCAACCCGGTGACTACTGAAGCTGAACATAAGCTCATACTCCTTACGCATATGTTCTGTAAGACAAACTATTTCAATATTTTCTGAGCTCATGAACAGCTCCAATTCAAACTCTTTGACCTGCGTTAATGTTGCTATATTATAATGCACCAGGCTGATATAATTTACATTTTTTAAATTAGTTTTGTTCGGAGGACAGTTCCCGATATAGTTATGATTTGCAATTAAATTCAACTCTATCAATTTACAATTTTGGCTAGAGGGTAAATCCTCTGTTGTCCCAGAAGTTAATTTAAATTACTTGGAACCGATTCCAAAGTCCTAAATCTACTCTGCTCAAATAAAGCAGTTTTGTCAGCCAAGTTTTTGGCTATAGAGTAAAAATAATTGAATAGCAAACTTGCTATTTGTCTTTTATAGTATTTGGGTAGACAATACCTACCCTTGTGATTATTATAGACTTTATACTTGCTATGTGACAAATTTGTGTCAAATACAGAATTAAAGTCAATTACATTGAATTTATTATTATACTGACTTATTAAGTTTAAACGTAAATTCATCTTATATCTAAATGAATTTTCCGAGTCTGGCACACCTTTTATAAATGGAAGTGTGAACATTACAACTTGTATGACATTTAAGTTTAAGATGTAATTCATGTATAGGGACAAATCATCATTGCTAATTTTGCCCCTGTTTGCACAGAAAATTATTATTTTACTTCAAATTTATATTCTAATATCTTTTGGATAATATCACTTAATGAAGCACCCGGATAGCAATTATTAATAACCGAGCAATAACTTGAATTTAAGTTTTGTTTTAAAAATGAACTTAGATTGGTACCAATATCATCACTAAATACAATTAATTTAGTACAACGATTACTATTATTTACACTGTCACACAATATATCCACTGATGTACTGGGCGGGCACATAGTAATGGGAGCTAAGGGCTCAGCGGTAACCGGTTCACCCTGAGCCTCCACCGGCTCAATTGCTTTAGGGCAGTTAATATTGCATAAGTGGTCATTTAGGAAACAATTAAGGCGCTCAGTGTTATCATTTAATGTTTTGAGTACCTTATCTATGGTTACAGAACATTTAGTAAAGTCCTTAAGGGACCATTCATATTTTTTAGTCATATATTGTAGCTCAAATTGCAAACTTTGTATTTTTGATTCTAATTTTTGTGTGTCAGTGCAATATTTTAAATGACTTTGTTCCAGCTCTAACATTGACAATTTAGCTTGTTCTCTAAATTTTAAACCAGAACCTATATTTTTACACTTCTTGATTAACATTTTATGGAATTTTAATTGCTTTTTTGATTTCTATATGAACTTTTTAATTTTAAGATATTTTTTTAGTTTATTTCTGCTGCAAAACAAAACCGACTTGTCCCGTTGATATGGACTGTCACCTGTAAGATCTATAGTAGTCAAGTCCAGGTTTTGAGAATTTGCAGAAGGAATAATAAAAGGAATAATTATAAAACAAAGTCCCCGCCGCGTCTGTCTGTTCACGATAAACTTTAAAACTACTGCATTGATTTTAATGCTGAGATCACCAATGATTCTTGAGAACGGTTTGCATATATAATTTGTTGAGTTTGTTTGACATTGACTAAAATATAACGATATTAGTTGGAGATGTAGGAAAAAAATAAGATGTCTGGGAGCTTATAACGAAAACACTGCCTTAACCCTTGGAGGCATAACAAAATAATGTATTGTAGAATTGTGTAACTTTTAAAGGCCTACAGAATAGTCAGAAAATTATAGAGCCCAAATTCTAATGTAAAAAAAAATAGAAATACAGAGATGGTCGACAGAAGAAAACATTGCTTTACAGCAAATATGACAAAAATTTTACTGTTTGCCTTGATTTAAAAAGTAAAAAGACCATACTCTATACATCTAAAAAAAAGTATGTGTGTGTAAATTTTACGCGTGATTGAAGTAAAACTTCTTTGCCATTAATGGCATCAAATGATATATTAATATCATTCATTCGAATTCGAATGGCGTTACTTCCGTCAGAAAAAATATCTGAGTTACTCCCTAGGTCGCGCCTAAAGAAGTTTTCCTTCAAAAAACTGTTGAGGGTCGAGAGTCTGTACATGGAAGATAATTTGAAAATTTTAATTGTAGGGCGTTCTCTAATCGATACTGAAGCCGAAAATGTAATAAAAAATTTTCATATCATTCTGTCTGTCTGTATTCTGAATAAGTATCACGCTAAAACTACTGAATTTATTTAAATGCAACTTGGTACAATCTGAGCTTATGATCCGAAGAAGATTCTGGGATACTTTTGATCCCGATATTTTGCGCGTTTCCTTTGTCAGTGGGCAGGGCAGTTTTACACGCTGCTTGATGAGTCTGATGAAAAAATACCTCTCCTTTCGTACACCTTATGTGACGTAAAAAAAGTTGCAAGGGTCAGCTAGTTTGTTATAAGATTTATGACATACTTCAGCCATGTGGCTTAAAAGTTCTTCGGCTACCACCTTATCATCCTGAACTAAACCCAATCGAAAATGTAGGGGGAATTTGAAAAAAAAACAAAATGTGGTGGGAATAATGAAATTAATAAACGAACGTTTAGGTCAAATTGATGAAGAGATGCGGCGTAATACAAAGTAAGTAGAAGAATACTATGGACATTTTGATATGGAATCTGAATTTATAACTAACCTTGTAGAGAGCAGCGAATCCTAAAATTCTTAAATTTTATTCTTTTAGCAGCGATACATATTAATATGTTTAACATACATTTCACCTCTTAATTTTTTATTTTAGTTAAACAAGTGTTTTTGTATTTTGTACTTCACTGTACCTCTTGTCACGCACACGAAGTCACTGTGTTTGTACGAGGTTTACCCACACATAGGGCCGCGCGCACAGATGAGTTGAACTTACTATAATTGGTTATCAGGTACAGGTAGGTACACAGTTCTGTTTGGTTAGGTAGCTGCTGAATAAAAAACACCGCACAACGTTTAATTTCGGCAAATATTGAGGTCAAACAAAAGATTATCTTATTACAGCTTTCGAATAATTTTTTTTGGGAAACCGTCATAAGTTGAAGTTTCCACAGATGATGTATTTCTGCTGCTGCTGTATATAAATATTGAATACATAAATAAATAATCAATTAAGGCGGGATTCCAAACATCAAACGTAAAAATTTTGTCATTTTGTACGCAACTCATTGTGCGTGCCGAGATTGTACCCCTCAGCTTCGCCGAGATTGTACCCCTCAGCTTCGTTCTTTGCAATTCGTCAGATGCAGCCTAGTGACAGACCGACAGACAGACCGCGATCAAAGACTTCTATATAAACTGAGTATAAATAGAAGTCTTTGACCGCGATATCTTATTAATAGGATTTCATTTCGTCCGCGGAATATCAGACATACTTACGCGCTGGAACAAACTGTTTAAAAAAAAAAACCGGCAAAATGCGAGTGAACTCTCACAATGAGGGGACCGTTCCGAAAAATGCGCCAACGAGCCAGTCGATCAAATATTAAACAAACTTCTCCCGTTGCGCCTTCTGACTCTTATCTCACATAAACCAAGATGATAATATACGTAGAAACATAAGAACCATAATATATCATATATAACGTACGAACTCTTATCTCGAACATATAAATTTGTACAGAAATTGTATCCACAAAGTTTCATGTTCACGAGAACAAAATTTCCTAGCGTTATTAACGCGTTTGTGAGCGTGTGTCCAAATAACAATCATTATATTTTGAGTCATAGAGCGACACGACCTTTTCTCGGGAGGCGCCGAGACTTTCCCCTCTGTCAAAGCAAGTTCGAAAAGGAAAACGATTATACACACATAATTAATTATAAAAATTATGAGTGTATTGTTCTTACTTGTGTAAGTTCCATAGTGACAGCCGATTGCTGTGGTGTGGTGTGTATGAATACGATTTCCGTCCCGCTACATATAAAACAGACAGATAGATAAGTATGAGCAAACATGCTTTGTTTACTCCCCTTTTTTTTTTTTTTTTTTTTTTTTTTTAACGTGAGGGAAAATCCTCGTAGGATGCTATGCCGGACTCTTACCGACTAAAAAACCTCACGTAACGCCCAACAGCCTATGGTTGAGAGCCCCGGGTAAGCCCTCAGGAAGGATGTCCCGTGACTCCCAACAGACCTACGGCCGCCAATGCGGCCTCGCCCAGGGGGTGGTTCGGGTGCAATCCCGCGTCTATGGGGGGTTTCGGGTGTGACCCCGCTTCTAAGGGGGGGCGTGCGTGAGTGCTCACGTCACGCTGCCGTCATGGGCCTGCTTCTGTACGGACGGTGAGCGGCCCTCTCACCGTCCTCAGACCCCGGTCATGGAGGCCGATAGTCCTCAGCGATTGTTTACTCCCCTTGTACAGGTCACGTTGCTCTATGATTTGGAGTAAATCAAAACAATAACTTTTGTGTTTTACGTGTTTGTTTGCCGGTGCTAGGATATAATTAGTTTTACCTTTTGTAGTCAAACTTTTCATGGAAACGTTTGTTTGATGTGCTAGTATATTAGTTGGAACATTATTCTGCTAATACTCGTATTAATATTTTTAACTATGTTGTACTTTGGGATTTTTAGGAGTTCATAGTTTGCAATAAAAAAAATTTGTGAACTGAAAGAAGCAGTTTAATAATAAAATAACACGATATTTTGTATTTTCGTTACTTTAGAAATTATCTATCAAGTTTTTGGTTTGGGAGAGAGGTTCAACATCAATTGATGTTGAACTTTAATGGTTTGACAATCAGTCTCAGTTACTTTTTAGAAAATAAGCATACATAATATACCGTTTTCAGTTCCAGTCAATTCACAAATTTTGATATAAAAGTCTAAAGCAAAGTCGGATTTAAATCGTAAGTATAGATTCTGATACTTGAAATGAATTGGGTAGATATATGAAGATTTTATTCTAAAACGATTTCACAGTATAATATATAATAAGTTGGGGTAAATGAACTTGCTTCAATAAACCACAAATATCTAACTTTAAGACAAATCCACTGGGAATTGTCATCCACCATAATACGTTTCGAACACAAATTAGAAATTTTCCACTTCATCGCTTTCGCTGATTCCTTTGACCTCAAATTCCAGATGCTAATATTTCAATTTCATTCTGAGTATATTTAAGACGACGAGCTAAATTGAAATGATAAAATTTCTGTCATAAAAATATTTTTGTACAAAGTGAAATAAATACTTGAGCACCGCAAGTAAGAAACTGTTTAAAGAGTTATATTTATTAGTTACTGCAGTTTTACTCAGGTAGTTCCCGATCTCGAGGGAATATGGGAATAAAATATAGCTAATGTTACCCGGGTAGAGTGTAGCTTCCCAGTAGTAAAAGAATATTTCAAATCGGTTCAAAAGCTTTGGAGCATATTCAATGCAAACAAACAATCAAAGCTTACCTATTTATAATATTTTTTTTAACGTTAGGGAAAATCCATCATGGATGCCACGCCGGACTCCTACCGACTAAAAAACCTCACGTAACGTCCAACAGTCTATGGTTGGGAGGCCCGGGTAAGTCCTTGGAAGGGTGTCCCAGTAAACTAGTTGGTGCCGTTATTACGGTAACAGGTCAAACCTTAAATTAATATGTAGTGAAAGCATATTAGTAACATAACATAAAGGAACTGCCTATTAGGTATTTTAAAGCATCTAAAATCTAAAAGAAAACATCAAAATATTTTGGTGAAAACCTAGAAACGAAATATCTACTGTTATCGAATTCGTATAGTAAAACTATGCGATGATGTAACATCACGTTTATAGGAAGGTACCTACTGGGTAAAATTTCTCGGGAATTACTTCTCTTCTATCAAGCTATCTACGAGTTTGAAGAAAGTTTGGGTCGCTACTTCAAAAGTTTAGTTAAGGCATGAAGTTGCGGTGGCGTCGGAATTGTGTTTGTACTAGACGTTAGTTGGAAGTTCCATGGATATAGCTCATTTTGAATCACTTGTAGCCCTGCGGACTTACTGTTTTGATTTCAGATGAATTATTGATATGGCATTTAATAGAATCCACGAATTTATTCGTCTGTAAGTGTAGTAGGTAAGTTGTTTAAGTTAGTTTATTTTATTAAAAATATCAAATATTGAAAAAGAAAATGAAGCACCGAATCTCAATAGACTTAAATATATTTAGTAAATAATCCGATATTCGTGATACCTACTTGACCAATAAGATTTGTTTAGCATTTTGAGAGTAGCGAAAAATTCTAAATCTATGAATAATACTTTGTAAATGTCATACAAAGAAGTTCTCTAAAATTTATAACCCTATAAAAATTCTATACATTATAATAATCAGTCATCTATTAATTACATACTGAATTCAGTTAAATTCGCACGGTACATCTTAGTGCTTCCGTTCAGTCCGAAGACCTAATAAATTAATTAATTAATTCCTTTAGTTTCAATTAGGATAGCTTGACGTCTATCATAAATTGTTTTATTATTGTTAATTAGTCTGTTTACTTTAATTTACATCTATTGAGAACAAATACCTGAATGAGTGAGCAAACGAATGCAACATCCGCGCTTTTGACTCGCTTCGCTCTGGCTCAATATGAATAACTCCATTTTTATTTAACTCGATAATAAAGTTAAAAAGCAATTAGTATGCTATCTAAATCATAAATTTAAGGCGAAAAAATTATCGGTTTTGAGTAGGACAAGATCTTACATCTCTTTACTTTCCTTTCTATAGCACTCCTTTGTACTATTCCAATATCGGGGCCAACAAGGCAAGATACTCGATTAACTTCTCACATACGTATAACTTTATTAGAAGTAACGTGATTTTAACTTTAGCCACGCACGTCTGGGTTATAACTAGAGGAGGTCACGCGGTTTCAACCGCGTTTCTCTCGTTCCCGTGGGAATACGGGAATAAAATATAGCCCATGTTCACCGAGAACAATGTAGCTTCAAAACAGTGAAAGAATTTTTCAAATCGGTTCAGTAGTTTCGGAGCCTATGTATTAGATGCAAGCAAACAATCAAATCATTCATCTTTATATTATTAGAATGGAAAAACGGGCCAAAGGCACAGTTTAAATATTTTGTTTAACCAGTATTGTAGCTCCCTACAAACGGACGAAGCGCAAGCTATACCTACGATTCTCGTTTTCGGCAGGCCTTTCAGCACGCTAGCAGCGTCCGCAGTCGCGATTGTGCCGAGTAGACGAATGGACGGTGTGTCGTTTTTTAAATAGTAACCGCGCGTGTTTTATTTACTAAAAATATTTAATATGACAACTAGAGTCTATTGTGCTTGTTTTGGTTGCATGAATTCGTCAATAACGCACCCAGAGATAACGTTTTTTAGATTACCTGGAAACTCCGAAAGGTAAGACTATAAATTGATTTTACTTAAGTACCAATTGGTACTATACTACTAATTGACTAAAGTTAAACAAAGTGATTGACACGAGTGAACTAGGTAGTTACATGAAGTAGGTATGTTTGTGTTTAAAACTAGACTTGTGCTTGCTCAGTCAGTGAACGGTGCGATCCAATATAGTACAATATCCAAAAAAAAAACTAGTTCAGAACTCTAGTACGTGTAGGTAGTACATTTAGTTCCGTTGTCAGTTCGTAGTTATTTAATTGAGAGCAATGATTTAGGTATGTTTCAAGAGTATTCATTTCTTTGTGGATGACCGATACTACAGTACACTTAGCATCGTATGACTTTGATTGACAGCATTTTTGTTACCTTTGATTTTTATTACACGCCTAGAGACAAATATGAACTTCCAAAATTTAACACAACTTGACAATGTACGAAAAGTACTAGTGTACTAGAGACTGACTAGTACTTTCAAATCGAAAAATAGTTTTATTTTTGTAAATCAAAAATTTAACGCAATGATTATAAAGACTAGAATTCCGTGATTCTATCACTGACGAAACGTGATGAGCCGATTATTATTGTCTACGCCGCTTACTCGTTTTCAAATTTCTATACCCGTCTCACTCGATCGTTAGTAGATAACGGGCGCTGCGCCGCCACGCCGCCGCCCCGCGGGGATATTATATTATTACTCACAAAGTATTTTTTTTGTTTAAATAAAAAAGGTACATATTTACTCGAAATGAAAGCCGGTTGTCAGTAAAACGACAATCCTTAATAATAATTCAACTGCATTAGGCTCACTATATATTACGCGTACGTAAAACTATAAGGTAAAATGTGGGCGTATACTATGCCCCTGCCTACACCTTCAGGGATAAAGGCGTGACTATGTGAATGTATGTATGTACATATATACAATCGCAATACTAAATAGAAAGTCAAAGTAGGCACATATTATTAAAATGCTGTAGGTGGGCAGCCCTATCGCATGCTTACGTACAGCGCGGCTGTAGGCATTTATTTCTAAAATCCGGCCGAGTCAGACTACAGTATACAGTGCCAAAGGCGAGTCGGACTCGCGGGCCGAGATTTTCGTACCTACTAAAAATTTTTCAAAAATATTAAGTTTGTTGTGTACAGTGTGAGACCCTAAATTTAATTTCCCTTTTTTGGAATCTCTTGTTATATCAGCAATTTCAGCTTCTATTCTTTTTTTAACGGTTGCATGTATTCAAATATTATAGGTTCTACGAAATAAGTACAGGTATGGATTTATTCAGTAAATTAAAATTTAATAGAACATTACCTAAAGCAAAACGAATTTGTATGTGTCTGAAACATTACTCTGTTATAAGAACGGCAAACAAACAAATAACATACTTTCCCACTTACAATACTAACTAGTCTGTAAAGTTTCAGCGAGCCTCAGCACTACCAAAACACACGTATACGTCGTAAAATCGACATCGTTGCTTCGTACCCGTGTACCGAACTAATAGGATACTTAACCCTGCCTCTGTCAGAGCTAATTGAATAATCTTGCTCTTCGCTTTCATCATATATCAAAGGACAGGGAGTGAATCACATCACGACCCTTTGCCAATTCTTTTGGCGACCCTATATTATATTTTCTTTGTAAGATTTTTGAGAAGGATACAATTTTCAGACTGTATAAATGGAACTTCAATAAGCTTTTGACTATAACGCCTACAGTAAAAGGTTCTTCAAAAGGGTTCTTACAAGGTTTTTACAGGATCAGCAGCGCGTGACCACTAGTACATTTGGTTGCCCGTATCCTTTTCTGCCACAAATTATGCGCACCAGATTAGTACTTTCTATTCAGTACTCTTAATATTTACTGGCGTCTCACTTGCTGATGGATGCCCTGCTCTTTAACAAACGAGGTCCTGGTGCAGAAGAGCTGCTGTATCGACTTTGATGTGAAAAAAAATGTTCTCAACAATATTGAAAATTAAAAATAAATCATAGCTGGATAACCACTCTCAACAGTCAATAAAAGAGAAATCTTGGCTACAAATCCAGGTATGAATCGTAAATAATTGGAAAGATGCTAAGATAAAGAAGATGAAACTAATAACAAGCTAATATTTCAACCGAATACGAGTACAAGCGTTATAACTTGTTAGTTAATACAGAATTGGTTATATTGATCCGACAGAAGCTTTCGACAGGTACTCAAGACGTAAGCCAATTAGACGAGCTCTGAATATCGTGTCTATTCATAAATAAATTACGTCGTTCTTGTCAACAAATCCTGCGCCAGTGGAAATAGATATAAAGTAGGTAGAGGATGAAATGAACAACTGAGTAAATAGTTGTGACAATCGTCTTTAAATAATTGTTTATTTAGCTTTGGGAGGTAGAGGCAGTATTTAGCTGAGAGAGAAAGTATCTATTTACGACATCATTCGAAGAGATATAGAATAATGTTATTTTTAAACTATCGCGGCTTTTTACACTCATACTTATAGAACTCGGGACTTCACGCGAAATACATCTACTTACATTTTCACACCGACGTTTCGAACACGTTGCAGCGCCCGTGGTCGCGGTTGGATTGAGGCGAGGATCGACGAAAACCATGAAGTAACTTCTTGCCAAAGTACCTACCCTCCGTTCTTGTTACAGCTTTGCTGGTTTTCGTCGATCCTCGCCTCAGTCCAACCGCGACCACGGGCGCTGCAACGTGTTCGAATCGTCGGTGTGAAAATGTAAGTACAGATATATTTCGTATATATTCAGAATCGAAACCGCAAGTTTTTGTAGATCAGGATTGAAAAGTTAGAGTCTAAGGAGAGTCAAGTCTATTATCTTACTACTGATCCTCGTTTCCCCAAGAGCTTTTCCTAAAGCTAAAAGCTGAAATGCCTTTTTTCGGACTCCAATCGACTAAAAACAACTAGAATATCATCAAAAATCCTTGGAATTTCGAACAGTCACAAGGGAGCTACGCATCTTCCGTTCTATTGCTTCGACCTCTCTGTTACGAATGTCCTCCAAGAACAAAACGAAAAAATTCCACCAAAGGTGCGGTTTTTTAGTGTGATTTCTTATTTCCTACTCCTGGGACAAGTGCGCTAGCCACTGAAGCAACCATTGGAGACACTGCCGTCGAATTCATTCAAAATTCTCCTCATACACTATACTTCAATTTAAAAGTTTTGTAATTGAAGTCAGAGTTACCAACAGTCACAAGGGAGCTACGCATCTTCTTAAACGCGTATCGCGTAAGGGAGTTACGTACGAATGTCCTCCAAGTGCAAAACGAAAAAGTTCCACTAAAGTTGCGGTTTTTTATCGTGATTTCTTATTTCCTACTCCTGGGACAAGTGCGCTAGCCACTGAAGCAACTATTGGAGACACTGCCGTCGAATTCATTCGAAATTCTCCTCATCCACTATACTTCAATTTAAAGTTTCGTAATTGAAGTCAGAATGGGAGATGTAATGCCAATTTGGAAGTAACGATGCGGAACCGACGCGGCAACGTCAAAACTCAATAGCATCCCTAGTGTTACCAAAATAGAATGTACAAGGAGGCTAAATTGATTTAACTGGAAGCCTTAAAAATACCAACGAATCAATGTATGTCTGAATTTAGCTTGAGAAAACATAATATAAGTTTCCGCGCGTAGGTGTTTAAAATAGCACCACCACAGTTACACCCTCACGTAGGTACTACGTATATGTAAACATATGACATTACTGTGAAAAAAGTTTTATTGGATTTTCCGGATATTTTCGGAAGTAGGTCGAAGTCAGGAAAGATCGTGCGGGGACCGTAATAGGGTCACCTAATGTTATTTTTTGGTAGAGTTCGTATCTATATTTTCTCTCAACCAGAATAAAACTTAGCCTGTAATACAATTTGTAAGAAACAATCAAAACTTTGTTCGCTGTTAATGGTGTTAATGTCTTTTATTTTAGAATACGTAAATACCTATGTAAAATACCTACACTGACACTTAGTAATAAATGAAACAGAAAAAAGCACGTGTTGTTATAAACTCCCGCTTTGAAGGGGGGGCGTGAGTGATTCCTCACGTCACACTGTCATCTAGGGCTTGCTTCTGTAAGGACCGTGGGCAGCCCCCTCACCATCCTCAGGCCTCCGGTCATGGTGGCCGATAGTCTCGGGCGAAGACAAGTCGGCGGCATCCCCGCCGCCGACTGAGAAACTCGGGTGGGAGAGTTCTCTCCCGTTCCCTGCCCACCGCCTCTTTCACGAGCATGACCTGCTCGCAGAAAGAGGCAGCTCAGTCCCACTTACTCCCGCTGGAGATCATGGCTCTTACCATGGTCTCCAGCGTGTGAGAGTCCACGTTCAGACCTGCCACGAGGCCCTGGCGCTGTTGCACCCACGCCGTGCACTTCACCAATGTGTGGAGGGCTGTGTCCTCGCTACGCTCCCCGCAGTGCTGGCACTCGGCCGTGATTTCCCGGTGTATTTGGCATAAAGTCGAAGGCCTTGGGTGGCTTGAATTGTTTTTACCGTTGATCGTCAAAGCCTGCGCTTCTCCATTTCAACAAGATAATAGGCTCACCACTATCTATGACCTATTACGTGGGACTTTTAACTTATAAGGTGAAATGTGGGCGTATACTATGCCTCTGGCTACCACTTCTGGGATAAAAGCCTGACTATATTGTAATGTATAAATGAATGTATTCTGAACTAGAAAACAATAAAGTATTTAACTATTTACGTAACAAAGGCTGACAACATCAGACACTTAGCGATACAAGAGATAGAAGGAACATTTTAATTAATTACGTTTCTTACAGTCTGGTAACTAATTATGAGTAATTGGGTTGAAATAAAGTACCAGACCTAATTATGTACTTCGTTTGTGATTTGGAATTAACTGGGGCTGTAAATACTCATGAATATTATTAATACAATACTCCCAGTACCTATTCCCGAATCTAACCGTAGACTTTTACTTTGAAATTAAAGAGGTTGTTGAAATGTATAGTCAAAACTTTTGTGAAATATCTTGCAAATTTTGTAGTATATTAGGTATTTGCATCTGTTAAAACCACATGGAGTCCTTTATCTCTTTGGAACCTGTTTACTTCTTCTCTATCAAAGTATGGAACCAATTTTAGAGACTTTTAGTATAGTCCAATGCGAAACTAAAATATCCTATGTTTTGTAATCTTGATTTCCAATTTTGGATAATTTTTGGAATGTACCCCATATTCCAAGGTTTTAGTGTTTAGGTCTATGGCCGTCACCCAACAACGACATACTTATACAGTTCATATAAAGAAAATATTGCAACATGAAATAATATGCAGGTGAGCATAGAATTACCCCGTTTTTGATTCTGTAAAAGACAAGGATACTATGGTACAATACTTTTGTTTCTAGCGCTCTTCAAAGCATTTTGGCACATGATCAAATTGACACATTTCACGAGTCACGGGGACATTTTAGGGTTAAGCACGTCCATATTAACACGGTAACCCATTTTAGGAGCACCACTATGTCGGTTAAAGTCAATTTACTCAAAATTTACTGCGCCTATAACGTGGACTGTAACGACATCCTTTTCTTCTTGAAGGCAAAACGAGATTTTGGGAGTCTTGGGACATCCTTCCGATGGCTTACCCGGGGCTCCCAACCGTAGGCTGTTGGGCATTACGTGAGGTTTTTGTCGGTAGATGTCCGGCATAGCATCCACGAAGTATTTTCTCTCACGTTAAAAAAAAACAGGCAAAAAAAGATAGGATGCAACTGGGTGCAACACAAGAAACATTACTGGGTCAAAGCCTAAGGCATAAGTTAGTTACTAATGCAGAAAGCACGTGTGAATGTATATTTTACTTAAATTGTAAGCAAAAACTCTAATCCTCATGTATTACCTTCATGAATGAAAGCGCGTAGTAGGATTTTAGTAGGTACTGAAGTAGCTCAATTGCATTTTCACCTTATATAGGTTATGTTATGAAACGTAAAAGTATGTTTATTTTTTAGCACAAGTTTCGTGTGTTATTTTGGGTAAAATTTCACGCCATTTATCTATAAACTACAATATTAGTAAAAAATAATTTCTTTAAAAGATAAGAAGATAGTAGGTAAAGAAATTTGTGTGGGTAGGTACAATAGGCAAAAGCTGTGTTGTGTCGCCACCAGAATTGTTAAACAATAGCATTTCATTTCAGGCGGATGCGACTAATCGTGTAATAAATCATAACAATTTGTCCCAACCATTTCGGAAACAGACAAAGGTATGAAATTAATGGCATGACAGTTATAAATTTTGTTAAAAGGAATAATTAGGTTTCAATGGACTATAAACCTCTTAATATGGACTTCTATATCTAGCTCAGAGTGTGAGACATTTGTATAACTGTTTAAACTTCTAAACAAAGTTCCAGATATGACCAGTTAGTACGAATCCATGATCAAATAGCTATGTAGATTGATATTGAAAGTGTCTCATTAAAATATGCAAATTATAAGTTTATAACTTTTTGAATAGTTTGGGACAACTCTAAGTCATTTTAATGAAAACGACAACCCTAGCATATTTTATGCCGAGATAGCGTACAACGCTATCTCGGTATTGTACGATTTAACAATGGAGATGATTCACTATTAGTTTTTACACGTATGCTATTACTGACTGACTGAATATAATATTTTTCTGATTATTTGCGTTGTTATGGCGGCAACTTAAATACATAATTTTTGAAAATTTAAGCTCTCTAGCTATCGCGGTTCCTGAGATACACCCTCATGACGCACAGACAGATAGACAGATGGACGATGAACTCTCATGAATACGGTCCCGATTTTAACCTCTGGGTACGGAACCCTAAAAACGAGGCCCATGTTACTGGCTGGTGAATAATCTATTCTTTTTTTAACGGTTGCATGTAACCAAAAATAGGTTTTAAGAAATTAGTATAGATATGGATTTATTCAGTGAATAAGAATGGAACAGAGCGTTACCTGAAGTAAAACTTTGTATGTATCTAAAACGTTACTCTGTTATAAGAACGGCAAACAAACGAATAACATACTTTCCCATTTACAATATTACCTAGTCTGTAAAGTTTCAGTGAGCCTCAACACTACCAAAACACACGTATACGTCGTAAAATCGACATCGTTGCTTTAGTCCCCGTGTACCTAACTAATAGGATACTTAACCCTGCCTCTGTCAGAGCTAATTGAATAATCTTGCTCTTCGCTTTCATCATATATCAAAGGACAGGGAGTGAATCACATCACGGTCCTTTGCCAATTCTTTTGGCGACCTTCTATTATATTTTCTTTGTAAGATATTAAGAGGGATACTATTTTCAGACTGTATAAATGGAACTTCAATAAGCTTTTGACTATAACGCCTACAGTAAAAGGTTCTTCAAAAGGGGTCTTAGAAGGTTTTTACAGGATCAGCAGCGCGTGAACACTAGTACATTTGGTTGGCCGTATCCTTTTCTGCCATAAATTATACGCACCAGATTAGTACTTTCTATTCAGTACTCCTAATATTTACTGGCGTCTCACTTGCTGATGAATGCCCTGCTGTACAACAAACGAGGTTCTGGTGCAGAAGAGCTGCTGTATCGACTTTGATCCGAAAAAAGTTGCTCTCAACAATATTGCAAATTAAAAATTAATCATAGCTGGAGAGTCACTCTCAACAGACAATAAATGCAAATTCTTGGCTACAAATCCAGGTAAGGTTCGTAAATAATTGGAAAGATGCTAAGATAAAGAAGATGAAACTAATAACAAGCTAATATTCGAACCGAATACGAGTACAAGCGTTATAACTTGTTAGTTAATACAGAATTGGTTATATTGATCCGACAGAAGATTTCGACAGGTACTCAAGACGTAAGCCAATTAGACGAGCTCTGAATATTGTGTCTATTCATAAATAAATTACGTCGTTCTTGTCAACAAATCCTGCGCCAGTGGAAATAGCTATAAAGTAGATAGAAGATGAAATGAACAACTGAGTAAATAGTTGTGACAATCTTCTTGAAATAATTGTTTATTTAGCAATAGTAGGTGGTATTTAGCTGACAGAGAAAGTATCTATTTACGACGTCATTCAAAGAGAGATAGAAAAGTAGGACCATTCATGTCAACATCGATTTTATGGCCTAGAGATATTATGTGTTATGAATGAACATAGGGATGATATGGAGGTGATTTTTGAGAATCGAAACCGAAGTTTTCGTAGATCAGGATTGAAACCTAAGTTAGAGTCTAAGGAGAGACAAGTCTATTTTCTTACTAGTGGCCCTTGTTTCCCCAAGAGCTTTTCCACCGAAGCTAAAAGCTGAAATACCTTTTTTCGGACTCGAACCGTTTAAAAACATCTAGAATATTATCAAAAATCCTTAGAGTACCGACCAGTCACAAGGGAGCAACGCATCCTTCAAGTGCAAAACGAAAAAATTCCACCAAAGATGCGGTTTTTTAGTGTGTTTTCTGATTTACTACTACTGGGATACCTTCAAGACTACGTCGACGTTGTGGCCCCATTAACGCTGACAAGTGCGCAAGCCACTGAAGCAACCATTGGAGACACTGCCGTCGAATTCATTCGAAATTGTCCTCATCCACAATACTTCAATTTAAAAGTTTCGTAATTGAAGTCAGAATGGGAGATGTAATGCCAATTTGGAAGTATCGATGCGGAACCGGCCTGGCGCGACTTCAAAACTCAATAGCATCCCTAGTGATACCAAAATAGAACGTAGAAGTAGGCTAAATTGATTTAACGGGAAGCCTTATCTTTTACTCTTTTTCTATTCGTATATTGCTATTGTGCGTGGTGACAATTACGTAAAAAATATTTATACGTGAGTGTAGTCATAATAATGTGTGTATTTGAGGATTGCTTTTAAAATCTCGTTTGTTAGAGTACGGCGCGTCTACCTCAGTTTATATAGAAGTCTTTGACAAGGAGGCTAAATTGATTTAACGGGAAGCCTTAAAATACCAGCGAATCAATTTGTACGTCTGAATTTAGCTTGAGAAAACATAATATAAGTTTCCGCGCGTAGGCGTTTAAAATAGCACCACCACAGTTACACCCCCACGTAGGTACTGCGTATATGTAAACATATGACATTACTGTGAAAAAAGTTTTATTGGATTTTCCGGATATTTTGGGAAGTAGGTCGAACTCAGGAAAGATCGTGCGAGGACCGTAATAGGGTCATCTAATGTTATTTTTTTGGTAGAGTTCGTATCTATATTTTCTCTCAACCAGAATAACCCTTAGCCTGTAATACAATTTGTAAGAAACAATCAAAACTTTGTTCGCTGTTAATAGTGTTCCTGTCTTTTAGAATACATTAAATATGTAAAATACCTACTGACGCTTTTAGTAATAAAATAAAGCAGAAAGCGCACGTGTTGTTATAAACTCCGGCTTCAAAAGGGGGGGGGGGGGGGGGCATGCGTGAATCCCTCACGTCACGCTGTCATCTAGGGCTTGCTTCTGTAAGGACGGTGGGCAGCCCCCTCACCGTCCTCAGGCCTCCGGTCATGGTGGCCGATAGTCTCGGGCGAAGACACGTCGGCGGCACCCCCGCCGCCGACTGCGAAACTCGGGTGGGAAGGGTTCTCTCCCGGTCCCTACCCACCGCCTCCTTCACGAGCATGACCTGCTCGCAGAAAGAGGCAGCGCAGTCCCACTTACTCCCGCTGGAGATCATGGCTCGTACCATGGTCTCCAGCGGGATAGTGTCCACGTCCAGACCTGCCAAGGGGCCCTGGTGCTGTTGCGCTCACGCCGTGCACTCCACACATGTGTGGAGGGCTGTGTCCTCGCTAGGCTCCCCGCAGTGCTGGCACTCGGCCGTGATTTCCCCGTTTATTTGGCAAGTCGAAGGCATAGGGTGGCTTGAAATTTTTTTATAGTGGATCTTCAAAACCTGCGCCTGTTCATTTTAACAAGATAATAGGCTCATCACTACCACCTATTACGTGGGACTTTTAAATTACAAGGTGAAATGTGGGCGTATACTATGCCTCTGGCTACCACTTCTGGGATAAAAGCCTGACTATATTCCTATGTATAAATGTATGTAGTCTGAACTAGAAAACAATAAAGAATTTAACTATTTACTTAACAAAGGCTGACAACATTAGGCACTTAGCGATACAAGAGATAGAAGGAACATCTTAATTAATTACGTTTCTTACAGTCTGGTAACTAATTATGAGTAATTGGGTTGAAATAAAGTACCAGACCTAATTATGTACTTCGTTTGTGATTTGGAATTATCTGGTGCTGTAAATACCCATGAATATTATTAATACAATACTCTCAGTATTCCCGAATCTAACCGTAGGCATTTACTTTGAAATAAAAGAGGTTGTTGAAATGTATAGTCAAAATTTTTGTGAAATATCTTGCAAATTTTGTAGTCTATTAGGTATTTGCATCTGTTAAAACCACATGGAGTCCTTTATCTCTTTGTAACCTGTTTACTTCTTCTCTATCAAAGTATGGGACCAATTTTAGAGACTTTTAGTATAGTTCAATGAGAAACTAAAATATCCTATGTTTTGTAATATTGATTTCCAATTTTGGTTAATTTTTGGAGTGCACCCCATATTCCAAGGTTTAAGTTTTTAGGTCTATGGCCGACACCCAACAACGATATACTTATACAGTTCATATAAATAATGGAACATAAAATAATATGCAGGTGAGCATAGAATTACCCCGTTTTTCATTCTGTAAAAGACAAGGATACTATGGTACAATTCTTTTGTTTCTAGCGCTCTTCAAAGCAGTTTGGCACATGATCAAATTGACACATATACGAGGCACGGGGACATTTTAGGGTTGAGCACGTCCATATTAACACGGGAAGCCATTTTAGGAGCACCTCTATGTCGGTTAAAGTCAATTTACTCAAAATTTACTGCGCCTATAACGTAAACTGTAACGACATGATAGTATACGTATGTGATAGTATCCTTTTCTTCTTAAAGGCAAAAAGGGATAGGGTGCACCACAAGAAACCTTACTTTAAGGGTCAAAGCCTAAGACATAAGTGAGTTATAATACTTATAATGCAGAAAGCATGTGTATTGATATAAATTCTATATATTCTTAAACTGTGCGCGGGAACTCTAATCTTCGTGTATTATCTTCAACAATGAAACTTCTAACCAAATATTTGTGCAATTTACATTTTCTTTTGCAGTTTTAATGTTTTCTACGTAATATAGGTTATGTTATGAAACATAAAAGTATGTTTTTCTTTTAGCACAAGTTTAGTATGTTAGTTTGGGTAAAAAAAAATAAAGTACAATGTTATTAAAAATATAAATTAATTAAAACTATTAAAAGATAAGAAGAGAGAAGGTAAAGAAATTTGTGTGGGTGGGTATAATAGGCATCAGCTTTGTTGTGTCACCACCAGAATTGTTAAACAATAGAATTTCATTTCAGGCGGATGCGACTAATCGTGTAATAAATCATAACAATTTGTCCTAACCATTTCGGAAACAAACAAAGGTATGAAATTAATGTTATGACAAATTTAAGTAAATTTAGTTAAAAGAAATAATTAGGTTTCAATAGACTATAAACCTCTTAATAAAGGGCTTCTATATGCGGCTCAGTGTGGGAGACATTAGAATAAATAAATAAATAAATAAATATAAATAAATATTCACGGACATCTCACACAACGCCATCTGATCCCAAAGTAAGCTAGGAATAACCTGCTTGTGTTATGGGTATCAGACCACGGATATTAATACTTAAATACTTTTAAATACATACATATTATACATAGAAACACCCAGACTCTTGAGACAAACATTTAGTACAAAGCCATGATCAAATAGATTGATATTGAAAGTGTCTCATTAAAATATGCAAATTATAAGTTTATAACTTTTTGAATAGTTTGGGACAACTCTAAGTCATTTTAATGAAAACGAATATTTAGGTTTAAACAGACAATAAACTTCATAAGTAGTTTAAACCTCTAAACTGGTCTAAATTAGAATAAAACTTGCTAATAATGAAGAGTGCGTAGTCTTTTATCCACATTCGCTGAAGGTTCGTAGTCAGCCACGAAAAGGGATATTTTCTCATTTTATAGGTAACTAAATTGTATTTACGAAACCCGTCATCAAAGTTATTGATTTCAGAAGTGTCCCAATGTAACATAAGTAACATTAAGATCATAAATTTTCGAACAGTTTGACGAATACAGGATGCAATTGAGTGCTAAGCAAAAGTGTGTTAGAAGAAGTGTTTTATAACAGTAGTAAAAATGAATTTTATTTTTCCTTGCAGTGTCAAACCAGTAGTATTTCACGAAAATACGTGAACAGCAATATTCAAAGACGATGATTGAGCAAAGCTTACTCAGATCTAAATTAATGTTTGACATAAACACGTTTATCTGTCTGATAACTTTTTCACTGCAAGGAATAAATTGCGAAAAGTAATTTCGGTATGAAATTGTTTTGTGTTAGTATTGTGATTCGCTTTGCTCAGATTGCAGCGAGTGATTATCTTCTGTCTGTGCGATGTCTTGATGAAGAGAAATAAAACATGGGGTCATTGATGATAATTATTTTATAATTTGAAATTTTCTTTATTATTGCGTTGTTATCGGAACCTGATGAGCGTGTAAAAGTTCGCGATCTACGTTAAATGATATTTATTAGTAAATGATTCTGTTTCATAAAATAAAGGTCAAGCTTGAAATAATGTTGAATTCCTAATACAAAATTAACATTGTATCATTTTTCTTTTACAATCATAATTACTACGTTTATTATTTGTGCTTTCCGCACACCATACAGTAATCTACGCGTCTCGAATAAAAAAAATAGAGCTCACTGAATTCACACAAACCCGAATTCCCCTTTCTTTCCTCTTTAATGGCTAATTGGAACTGCCTAGAGCAGAAGTCAGGAACCTTGGATGGATGTGTGCTGCATGCATGATCGAACAATACTACGCTGAATGGGTACGTTCGACTTAATATATACTTTGTCTTTAGGTTTTTGCTACTGTAATCAGTTTTTTTTTTGCGTATGTGCAAGGACGAACACCCAAAAATTTTCATATATTGGTAACAGTGCAGCAACCACTTTTTTTCAATCCTGCAGTTCTGCAGGATGAAAATAAAGTGGCCGACAGTCATAAGACTCACCAGAAGAGTAAAAGTCTTTTGCAACATTAGATATATGTACGCGCACCCTCCCAAGCGGATCCTGTGAAAAGTATAAGACGGCCAACTTTCTGTAATAACAAGGAAGGGAGCTCGTTCCATAGTGTAAAAGTATTCGAAAGGTAGTTTGTTTTTGTATCTTACCATAGACAGCAAGCGCTCCGACCGCAAAAGCCTGGTGATTAACACTCTGCTTGTGTCTAGCGGTGTGATACAAACAATTTGTAGTAGCATAAACCATTGCTAAAGCGCTAGAATACTGAAATGGAGGATAGTTGAAAATACTCATAGATCGCCTTTGTCAAAGGAATGGACGATGGACTTGCTCATAAACTCAAATATTATATTATTGTAATAGATGGCGTGCGCTGCTCCGCAGCGTTTTGTATTATTCCTGTTCCCTCTTCTCATGAGAATTTATTCCCAGAATACAAAATAAATTCGTATCTGTTAAGTCGGACTATATTCTATCCATGTACCAAATTTCAGCCGAATCCATTAGAGTAATAAACATCCAGATATTTACACTCATAAACTTTCGGATTTATAATATTAGTGGGACAATTAGCCTTTGTAGAGATTTAAAGCGTCTAACAAAAGTTCGGGAAAGTGTCTGACACTTTTAATATCACTGGACACTTCAGAGTAATATTGGTATCTTTATTCTTCTCTTTCTATAACATAAAAATCAGTCATACAAATTCAAGTAACGTAACTCTTATTTTTAGTTAGCTTTCTCAAGATATCTACTCAGGTGTCACATAAGTGAAATTTTTAATCACGCAGATATTAAACTACACGAGGCTGTACTGAGAACCTACGTTTCAATGCTATTTGAAAATAAGTTAAGTCTTACGGCTCTGGGATCTTACTCCATTATCACAATTGCTGGAGAAGTAAAGTTAGTGGTAGGCTCTTAATAAAAAGAATTTATCTAAATAAAAACTCTCAATGGTTAGACTAAGTGTGAGAGACAATTTGTCTAAACGAAACTTTTTAGCTCTGAAAAGGTTGAAAAAGTAAAATGAAGACAAGGCAGTGCTTTTATCGCGATCACAATTTCATGGATCCATCTAAGTTGAACCTAAATGGCTTTCCCGTGTAAAGGATAATAAAAATAACAAAAATTATACAGTCATAATATTGGAGTACTGTAATATACATTAGACCTAATATTTTTAAATTTACCTAATACCCTCCAAGACGCACAAGTATAATTTTGATGTTCGTGTTTTCCCGTATGAAAAAAATATATTTCGGGTATAAAAATACATTATGTCACTCTTCAGTCCTGTGAAAATCATGAATTCACTGGTATAAAAAAAAGACAAAAATACAATTCTGCACACATAGATATAGCTATGAATATAAATTAGATTACCTGGCTGACTGACATCACAACCTCGTAAGGGTTTGCTTAGACACTGAATATCTCGATGGTGCCTCCACGCGCTCCCATCCCATAAGTTGTGACGAAACAGTCATGCTGGAAAATTCTTTGACGTCACTCTAAGTCTGTAAACCAATAAAATAGAATCTTCCCACAGTGGAAACAGCACAAATACGCTGAAAGAAAATTTAATACAATTTTATTATGGTATTATAAATTCAATCCGGTGTGGGCTCATAGGGGAGACTCCAGCACAACGCATTTCACTGCCCTTAACTTGTGAATTGGGTCATCTAATATGCTTCTGCCTATCCCTTCATATAAAATGGCATGGTCTTTGTATATATATGTAACAGGAACATAACATTGGTACTATTAGCAGAGGAAAAATGATATATACTCTTTAATAAAATGCTCCGTACGTATATTGTCTCTAAGAGTCCGAGAAAAGCTATCCGTTGCGTGCACTTGAATAATTTACGCTTGACCCAATCGTTTCATGAGGTGAGATTACCACTAACGGAAATCCAGTACAATAAATAACAAAGGTCCTAAGGCAAATTCCCTTTTGGTGCTAACCCGAATGAACAGGGTGGAACGACTGCTACTTACAGTAGTTATCTGTTAAGTGCACAATATTAAGTGGTTTCACACTAAATCTTAGTTTAACGTGTTTGCTGTGAATTATTAAGGTACACTGTGGCAAAAATGCTATCGGAAAACGAAAAACAGCTCGTATTTTGTACGATGTGTGGCATTTTTGTAGCAAAAGAACTTCCCATGGCAGATTTCTTTAGGGATGGACTCTTGGATCATGACTTTGAGCGAAATTTATGCGACAATATTGCCACCGTGACGCAAGTGACGCTGTTCCAGTAATCTAATGAGAAGGCAAATGATGCACATAATTATGTAGTTAGCCACCCACACACTCACTCTCTGACTAGCTTCTTAGAATTAATCAAATCAGCCTATAGCAGTCCACTGCTGGACATAGGCCCCTTCCGAATTTCGCCACAACACACGGTCCTGCGCTTCCAGCTTACTAGACTGAAAACTACTATTGACGAGTCACCAAGCCCTAGCGGGTTATATAACTGGAAATGAGTTTATTTCACAGCCAAGGCGTGTGTGCGCCGCGGATGTTCAACAAAACTGTCGGCGAATTGAGCTCGGGTCAGGAAATATCAATACATATAATAAAATCGTAACAGGTCGCTGTCTGTACATGGAAGATAAATAAGAAAAAATATTATAAAAATATTATGAACGCAATAGAAACCAAAACAATGATTTTTAGAATTTTTGTCTGTTTGTCTGTATGTCTGTATATCTGTTTGTCTGTACGTTGTACACTAATCTCAGTAACCGCTCAACCGATTGCAATGCGGTTCTTTAATTGTGTTGAGGTTTGCTCCAGTTAACATTTAGCGTTTGTTTTATGTAAATCGGTTTAGAAATAATTCTTAGAAAGCCTTCGGCGCGGACTGAATTGTTTAAAAATAGTCTTAATCATTAAGCTCTTTTATGATTAAGCAAACAGGGCAGTTTCAGACGCTGCTTGATGAGTCTGATGAAGAAATACCTTTCCTTTCATACACCTTATGTGACGTAAACGAAGTTGCGAATGAATATAAATTAGATTACCTGACATCACAACCTCGTAAAGATTTACCGTGACACCGAATATTTCGATGATGACTTTTACTGGGGGCTCTTCTATTTTCTTGGACTGTGAACCAATGAAAAAGAATCTTTCCACCGCCACCGCCACCAAGATATAGGCAGCACGCGACCTATACATAAGCTGACTCAAGGCTGTATTGTCTTTAGCAGTACACTGTGTACTGCGCAGCTACCTCCTATCTACCCCTGATACCACCGGTGAATTGTAAGCCAGTGCCGCGAATATCTTGGGTAAGTTCTTCTTTGTAGTATCGATAAAGTAAAGCATTCTTCTTTTGCGAAAAAGCATAGCTTAGGACCGTAATTTTGAAAGCTACTGTCAATTGAATTTCAGCTGCAAAATCTTGTCCTCAATCTCGCGACGTAGTCATTTTCAATGAGACGGGTGGCTAAATATCAAAATGAAAGCCTGGATATCTGATATTAATAAATTATCTAATTCATATCAGGCACGCAATTGAATTAATATCCTAAGTTTCCTGCAAAGCGTAAATATTTGCCTCATTGTGAATGTGGGGGAATTTTCGTTAGCTAAGGGAACGATTGGGGAAAGTTGGTTAACGATCACAAGCTTAAAGGTCAAGTTATTGATTGCTGCCGAACTTTGACAACTTTCTAAGTTAATTTGATATGTACTGGCAGTTTGGCATGAAATTAATTCTAGACGTCAGAACTAAAAATCAACTAGCCGTGCTCCACGACCTCGCCTGTGATATACAAGGAATACTCATGTCTGATGATGTCAACCGATTTAATATTATAAAAACAATACCATACCATATAATAGGTTAGCCAACATAAGCACTGGAAATTGATTACCTACTGTAAAGTCCACTTTCCGACTCCATATTGATAGTATTACATTGGGTTTATACAAACAACGTTAATTGCTGACCGTTTCAGCGCTGATCGTCAGACTAAAACAAATACTGTTAATTGGTTATCAGGTGTACACAGTTCTGTTTGGTTAGGTAACTGCTGAACAAAAAACACTACAAAAACGTTTAATTTCGACAAATATTGAACTCACACCACATATACTCATATTGCTTTTGAATATTTATTTAGGGAACCTTCATAGCTAGATATTTGAAATTTTCACAGATGATGTATTTCTGCCGCTATAATAATATTAAAAACATAAAATAATATTTAAGCGCTCGTGGCCCCGCGGACTCAGTGTTCTGTAAACGATCACTGCAGTAAGCAACTTTCACTATGGCCGGTCCATGGATGGGTGACCATCCATGTGATCACTTTGTGACATTTATTTGAGCGTTTCCGTGCTTCGGAAGGCACGTTAAGCTGTTGGTCTCGGTTGCCAGTAAAATGGCAGTCGTTAAGCCAAGTTGAAGGCTTTATTTCAACAGCAGGCAGTCACAACCTGCGCCTGTCCATTTAAACACGGCAATACGGCTCACAACGTATTACGTGGGACAAATTATAAAAATGTGGGTATATAATATGCCTCTGCCTACCCCTTCGGGGATAAAGGCGTGATGATGAACCTACTGAACCTAATATTTAAGGCGGACTTCCATACTTTAAACGTAAAAACATTGCCATTTTGTACGCAACTCTTTGTGCGTGAATTCGACTTTCTATCGTCGCCGAGGTTATACCCCTCAGCTTCGTTCTTTGGGATTTATCAGATGCAGCCTAGTGACAGAGACGGATCGCGATATCTCAGTAATAGGGTTCCGTTTCGTCCTAAAAATATGAGACATGCATACGCGGCGGGACATGTTATTATAAAAAAGTTTAGAATGACAAAATAACTAACTAACGGTATAGTTTATAAATAAAATAAATAAATAAAAATTTAAGGACATTCTCACATTACGTCATACAACCCAAAATATGCTATTATAAGCTTGTGCTATGGGATCTAGACGACTGAAATATCACACAAGATCACACAAATAACCGACCCAGGAATCGAACCCTGGACGCCAGTCAGTTACAGTATCGAATGCGCCACCGAGGCTGTCAACCAAATATTAAACCAACTTCTCCCATTGCGCCTTCTGACTCTCCAATACATAAACCAAGATGATAATATATGTAGGAACAAAAGAACCATTACATATCATATATAACGTACGAACTCTTATCTCGAAGATATAAATTTGTACAGAAATTGTATCCACAAAGTTTCATGTTTACGAGAACAAAATTTCCTAGCGTTATTAACGCGTTTGTGAGCGTGTGTCCAAATAACAATCATTATATTTTGAGTCATAGAGCGACACGACCTTTTCTCGGGAGGCGCCGAGGCTTTCCCCTCTGTCAAAGCAAGTTCGAAAAGGAAAACGATTATACACACATAATTAATTATAAAAATTATGAGTGTATTGTTCTTACTTGTGTAAGTTCCATAGTGACAGCCGATTGCTGTGGTAGTGGTGTGTATGAATACGATTTCCGTCCCGCTACATTATAACAGACAGATAGTTAAGTATGAGCAAACATGCTTTGTTTACTACCCTTGCACCAAAGACTTCTATATAAAATGAGGTAGACATGCCCTACGCACCGATTTTTGAAACCTATAAACTGCGCTAATTAGCAGCGTTGTTCGCACTGTTGTGAGTAAAAACTTCGAGAGTAGGTACTCGACTTGCAATTGGAGTCCATACGCTTTCTCTTTTACTCTTGTTCTATCCGTATATTGCTATTGTGTGTGGTGACAATTACGTAAATAGTATTTATAAGTGAGTGTAGTCTTAGCAATGTGTGTGTTTGAGGATTGCTTTTGAAATCTCGCTTGTTAGAGTACGGCGCGTCTACCTCAGTTTATATAGAAGTCTTTGCCTTGCACAGGTCACGTTGCTCTATGATTTGGAGTAAATCAAAACAATAACTTTTGGGTTTTACGTGTTTGTTTGCCGGTGCTAAGATATACCTAAATAGTTTTACCTTTGTAGTCAAACTTTTCATGGAAACGTTTGTTTGATGTGCTAGTATATTAGTTGGAACATTAATCTGCTAATACACGTTTTAATATTTTTAACTATGTTGTACTTTGGGATTTTTTGGAGTAGCTACATAGTTTGCAATAATAAAATTTTATTAAACCAAAGAACTGAAAAAAGCAGTTTAATAATAAAATAAGACGATATTTTGTATTTTCGTTACTTTAGAAATTATCTATCATTTTTTGGGTTTGGAAGAGAGGGTCAACATCAATTGATAATTGATAATTGATGTGGAACTTTAATGGTTTGACAATCAGTCTCAGGTTCTATTTTAGAAAATAAGTATTCCTAATATACCATTTTCAGCTCCGGTCAATTCCTAAATTTTGATATAAAAGTCGCTATATACGATATAAAAAAAAAGAAAAGTCGGATATAAATCGTAAGTGAAGATTTCTTACTAAGGTAAACCTGATACTCAAAATGAAATGAGAAGAATTATGAAGATTTTATTCTAAAACGATTTCAAAGTATAATATATAATAAGTTGGGGTAAATGAACTTGCTTCAATAAACCACAAATATCTAATTTTAAGACAAATCCGCTGGGAATTGTCATCCACCAGAATACGTTTTGAACACAAATTAGAAATTTTCCACTTCATCGCTTTCGCTGATTCCTTTGACCTCAAATTCCAGATGCTAATATTTCAATTTCATTCTGAGTATATTTAAGACGACGAGCTAAATTGAAATGATAAAATTTCTGTCATAAAAATGAATTGAAGTCAGAGATATTTTTGTACAAAGTGAAAGAAATGCTTGAGCACCGCTAGTAAGAAACAATTATATATTAGTTACAGCAGTTTTACTCAGGTAGTTACCGATCTCGTGGGAACATGGGAATAAAATATAGCTTATGTAACCCGGGGACAGTGTAACTTCCCAACGGTGAAAGAATTTTTCAAATCAGTTAAGGTTTTTATTTATTAGTTCATGTACACACAAATTACAATAAAAAGAGAAAACATAAAAAAGAAAACAGCAGTGTACAAGGGCCTACTTATTACTACAGAAATCTCATCCAGTAGGCCCGTGAGAGGAGATGTTTAGATGAGATAAAGATTAATAAGTGTTTTAATTAAGCTTTGGAGCATATATTGAATATGCTCCAAAGCTTAATTAAGCAAATTAAGCAAGCAATCAAATCTTTCCTATTTATAATCTATACATATAATAAAATGAGAGAAAAGTCAAAACTGTACATTGAAAATATTTACAAAAAAAATACTCGCTGGGTGTTCAACATAATATACCGAAGCCGAAAATATAGTTAGAATTTTTTTGTCTGTTTGTCTGTTTGTCTGTTTATCTGTTTTTTTGTTTGTCTGTTTGCTTTGCTTTGTCCGGAAGGATCTCGAAAAGTACTCAATAGATTTGATTCAAATTTTGCACAAATATTACCTAGGAGTAGGGTGTTAAAATAGGCTATGTATTATTCACGCTTCATATCCTAGGGGCTAAGCAGAGAGCAATCAAATTGGCATTGTAACAATTTTCACGCGTACGAAGTCGCGGGCAACAGCTAGTATTAGTATAAACTAGTTGTGCCGTCATTACAGTAACAGGTCAAAATTAAAGTTAAATGAAGTGAAAGTAAATTTTTTGGAGTATTCCCGTTCGTCCCCTTGACTTCGTCCCCCTAGGGGGACGAACGGGAATTCAATATTTTATTTTCCCGATGGTCCCCTTAATTTTTTTGGGGGGACGAACGGGAATAATTTTTTCATTCTTTTTTTTGTTCTATTGCTGTAATGTATGAGGTGCGTTGGTAAAAAATCAAATTTGAAATTCTATTTTTATTTACAAATGAACAAAACAAATGAAGATCGTCAAAACAAATGAAGATTGGGGAAACAAATGAAGATCGACAAAACAAATGAAGATCGACGAAACAAATGACGATCGAAAAAACAAATGACGATCGGCATAACAACTGACGGTCGGATACACAAATGACGATCGACAAAAAACATGCAGATCAGTATAACAAAAGACTATAAGCAAGTTGATAAGGTCAATCGGATACACAAATGACGATCGACAAAAAACATGCAGATCAGTATAACAAAAGACTATAAGCAAGTTGATAAGGTCAAAAATTACTTGCAGCCATATTTTGTAATCTAGATGCGATTGCCATTCATAAAGATAAATGCAAGCAAATCCTGACCTTAATGACACTTCTCTAAAAATGAGCTTTTTGGCGTTTATAGACATCACCGATCATGAATATGTTAAAAATAAATAAATATTGTGCATGTTCATAAGGTAAAGAATTCCTTGCACCAATTTTTTGAATGATTATCGCATCTTGAATACAAAAAGGATCCAAGCTAATTTCGAGCTTATGAGCATGCATAATATCTATTTATTTTTTGTATATTCGTGATCAGTGGTGTCTATAAATGCCTAAAACCAATTTTTAGATAAGTGTCATTAAGGTCGAAAATTGCTTGCACCTATTTTCTTTAATGGCACTCGCATCTAGAATACAAAATATGGCTGCAAGTAGTTTTTGACCTTATCAACTTGCTTAGTCTTTTGTTTTATTGATCTGCCTATGTTTTTTCGATCGTCATTTGTTTATACAACCGTCATTTGTTTTGCCGATCCTCATTTGTTTTGTCGATCTTCATTTGTTTCGCCAATCTTCATTTGTTTTACCGATCTTCATTTGTTTTTTCGATCGTCATTTATTTATCCGATCGTCACTTGTTTTTTCGATCGTCATTTGTTTATCCAACCGCCATTAGTTTTGCCGATCCTCATTTGTTTTGTCGACCTTCATTTGTTTCGCCAATCTTCATTTGTTTTACCGATCTTCATTTGTTTTTTCGATTGTCATTTATTTATCCGATCGTCACTTGTTTTTTCGATCGTCATTTGTTTATCCGAAGGTCATTTGTTTTGTCGATCTTCATTTGTTTCATAGATCTTCATTTGTTTTTTCGATCGTCATTTGTTTATCCGATCGTCACTTGTTCGACTCACACTTTATTTGTTTTGTCGATCTTCATTTGTTTTTTTATCATTTGTTTATCGTCATTTGTTTCTTTTTCATTTGTTTTTGATCTAGGGGGACGAAAGGGGGACGAATGGCACTTAATCGAAGAACATATTCCCATTCGTCCCCTCTTGAATTAGGAGGGGGACGATCGGGAACTGATTAAATATTATTTTAGTGAATTCCCGTTCGTCCCCCTCGGGGGGACGAAGTCGAGGGGACGAACGGGAATACTCCATCCATTGTCATAAATTTTAAATTTTGAATATTAGTATTAAATTGAAAGTATATAAGAAACATTACATAAAGAAACCTACTAAGTATTTTAAAGCATCTAAAATCTAACAGAAAACATCAAAATATACCTAAACGAAATACTATTATCGAATTCGTATAGTAAAACCGATGATGTAAAATCGCGTTAATAGGTAGGTACTGGATAAAATTTTCCAGAAATAACTTCTCTTCTATTCAGTTATCAACGCGTTTGAAGAAAGTTTGAGTCGCTACTTCAAAAGTTGAGTTAAGGCATGGAATAGCGGTGGCGTCGAAGTTGTGTTTGTACTAGATGTTAGTTGGTAGTTCCATGGATATAGCCAGTATTATATTATCGCTTGTAACTCCGCGGACTCACTGTTCTGTAAACGATCACTGCAGTAAGCAACTTTCACTATGACCGGTCCTTGAATGAGTGACCACCATGTGACACTTTGTGACATGGATTTACGAACGTTTCCATGCTTCGTAGCCGTTGGTCCCGGTTTTCAGTAACATGACAGTCTTAAAGCCGCATTGGAGGGGTTTTGGGAGGATTGATAAAACTTAACAGTGGGTCGTCACAACCTGCGCCTGTCAACTTCAACACGGTTATAGGCTCACCGCCTATCTATACTAATATTATAAAGAGGAAAGATTTGTTTTTTTGTTTCTTTGTTTGTTTGTTTATTTGTTTGTAACGAATCGGCTCCGGAACTACTGAACCGATTTGAAAAATTCTTTCACTGTTGGGAAGCTGCACTCTTTTAGGTGAACATAGGCTATATTTTATTCCTGTATTCCCACGGGAACGGGAATTATGCGGGTAAAACCGCGTGACGTCCGCTAGTTTATTATATAGGACAAAAAAACTAGCATAATAATATGAAGGTCTATACATTACATTCTACACAATGCCTCTAATTACCCCTTTGGGCATGAAGGTGTAACTTTGTATGATTTAATTAAGAACAATTTGTGTAAAGCGCTCGTATTCCCATAAATACAGTGTTCTGTAAATCATCACAAAGTAAAACACTGACAAAAGACTTAGTCCTGGGATGATTGACAGTATAAAGATCGATACTGTGTTGCGGAAGTTAGGAATATACGGAGATTATTACAATCCGTCAGCTGCAGATTTTACCATTTTCTCATTCTTGGAAACTTAATCATAACAACCGTAACTTAATTTCCGACCCGGTAGTACACATTCGGCTTCCTTTTCTTAATAATTACATTGACGTTGGATAGATACTGCTTTTGATTTAGAAGAATGTCTCAATCTCAAATATTGAAATACATTCAAATTGTCATAGAGCAACGCGAACCCGCGCGATGCTCTGTGCAAATTATTGAAAAGAAAACAAAGTATATTTCACTCCATTAAAATGATTTGTATTGAGATCACAAAAGTTTTGACTGACGTCAAAGTTATCTCTGCCTACTAATAGAACTAAATTATTATGTAGATTTAGTGATAAATGAATTTGCAAATATTATTTCACTTTCATAATAAAAATCCATGGGTCAAATTGGATCAAAGGTGGAACTCAACAAGTGACGTAATTAGCCGATTTTCACGTACCTACGACATAAGTTAAAAAGTTAAATGGAATTACGGTAGAAGTTCTAACTGTACCTGTAAAATTTTTCAATTCCTGATGAAGGATATGGATTTTTTAATTAAAACTATCAAAGCAATACAAATGATTGTGACTGCAGAGCCGAATATTCTAGGAGTTATATTTATATTTATATTTGAATTATATTATTTTTGCCGGGTGGGAGCAGAGTCGTGTAAGTGGGGAGCGGAGCTCCCGCCTTATGCCAGTTGGAGCTAGGCGTACGCTGTTCCAGGGTTTTTTGTTGTTACAATTATGGGGAAAATTTAACATCTGGTATGCTCCGTTTTTAAGTTACAACGAAGCATGAATGTATCATCTACTAGATGAATTCTCGAGACTTCCGTGCCCAAATTCCGGGTAAAAAGCAGCCTTGTGTGTAATAGACTTTTCTGAAGGTACCAAATATTAGCTTAATTCATTTAGCCGTTAGAGCTTAGTAGATTGAGTAACAAAAATTCCAACATCTTCATACACTTTCACATTTGTTATATTAGTAGGATTTGGCGGCGATTGGCAAAGTTAACGACCTATAAATTACATCATCATTACAAAACACGAGTAAGATGGACCTAATTATGGGCTGTTGTATGTTTAGTTCTGTAAATTCTATAATTCTATGATTCCCGTTATGTAAGGCCTAATTCCATTATTTATTGAAAGAGATATAAATGTTTACACAAAAGTTTCATGAAATTTCTCACTGCGAAGCCTCGATGGGTGAAGTCAAATATTTGCAGAGTCATCTACCGTGAACGAGGGATGAGACAATATTGATTCAAGCCTCTCGTACTAAGCGAATATGTTAACAAGTACAATTGGTTATGTTTAGTGAGCTAATTTTAGTCTATAAGATGCTAGAGAAAATTTATAATTTAATATCTCAATTGTGACTGTACGATGAAAACTGCAGATCAATTCATTGAATGAATTTGGTTCAAATTTGGCCAATTTTTAGATGACGATCATGAGATAGGCATCAACTAAAAATTATTTATGAAACCTCCCATAGTAGAGAGGTTCCTAATTAGGATGGGGAGTAACGAAATATGTTACGCGAAGCAACTTGGTAAGAACTTATACATACATACATACATATGGTCACGCCTTTATCCCAGAAGGGGTAGGCAGAGGCATATTATATGCCCACATTTCACCTTTCTGTATATAATTTGTCACACGTAATAAGTGGTAAGCCGTATTGCCGTGTTTAAATGGACAGGCGCAGGTTGTGTCTGCCTGCTGTTGAAATAAAGTCTTCAACTTGACTTAACGACTGCCATTTTACTGGCAACCGGGACCAGTTCGTCCCGGTTTTCGGAAGGCATGTTAAGCAGTTGCTTAACATGCCTTCCGAAGCACGGAAACGCTCAAATAAATGTCACAACGTGATCAGTTGGATGGTCACCCATCCATGGACCGGCCATAGTGAAAGTTGCTTACTGCAGTGATCGTTTACAGAACACTGAGTCCGCGGGGCCACGAGCGCTTCAGGTAAGAACTTATCATGCTAAATAAACTATTATCTTGATCTAGGTCTCAGGACTCGTGAGGTGTATTGAATTAACTTTATAACACTAGCAACTTCAGTTCACTAATAATGCTCGAAGCCAAAAATACGATTATTGATATCATTTTCCATAGTTTTTTTGTGTTGAAAATATATCGATTTCGTAAATTTTTTTGGCAGGACCTCATAAGTTTGATGTAAGTTTAAAAAATATAGTTATAAAAAAACAGAAGTAAAATCTTCATTTACTCGAACCATCTTTTTCCTAGTGGTTAGGTATAGATCCTTTATACCTTTGACGAACCTAAATTTTTGTCAAAAATTAATTTATTTTTTTGTATTTCTTTGTTTGACAAAACTAAGTAATTTTTTTTAAATTTCAAAGGGAATAAATTTTATTTTATTCATTTATATCGTTAAAAACGTTTATTTTGTTGAAGAACTTGCTGACTGATGGAAGGAACTTTGAGAAGGCTACTTTAGAGCTTCCAACAACGAAAAAAAGCTAAATAATGGCTTATAATATAGCGGTATATAATCCAAAAACCCGGCTAAGACTCGCGCACGGAGGGTTCCGTAAATTATAAAGCCGGAGCCTTCTTCGAATAATAATTATTTAGTTTTGAGTTTTTGTTGTTCTTGCGATGCAACATAAATGCATCATCTGTGAAAAATTTAGCTCTCTAACTATCACTGTTCATGAGATACAGCCTCGTGATAGACAGACAGGCATACGGACAGACAGACAGATAGACAGACGGCGAAGTCTCATGAATAAATAAAAAATTCAAATCTCTTGCTACGAGTTCATAAAATACTTACAACGAAGCGAAAAATTCTAAATCTATGCTTACAACAGCCTGATGACCGAGGGCTAGCAGAGTCTCAGTACTAGGGTCCGATTTTTACCTTTTGATGATTACTGAACCCAAAAAGAGATACCAAGTAACTATGCGATATATGTTTACCAGTGCAGCGTTTTATAATACCAGGTTGTACAAGAAAAGCGTGATAATGCATAAGTGGTCAACTCAAGGGCGACTGTTAACGATTTTCCACGACTATGAGTTACCCTCAACTTAAAGTTAACCATGACATTTCATTAGACCACTATCTAACCTACATACATACATATAGTCATGCCTTTATTCCCGAAGGGGTAGGCAGAAGCATAAAATACGTCCACATTTCACCTTATAGTTTTATGTCCCACGTACTTAATAGGTGGTGAGCCTATTGCCGTGTTGAAATGGACAGGCATAGGTCACCGCGACCCGCAGTTGAAAATTTTTAAGCCGCACATAAGGCCTTCAACTTGGCTTAACGATTGTCATTTTACTGACAACCGGGTTTCATTTCGAGTTTTCCTTCTCTACGCAGTGGATCTTTTTGCGAAAGTGTTACAATAGTCGCCTCTTACGACACCCTCGGGATGTATTGGGGTGGCGACATTTTGTGCTCTTACCCGTCGCAACACGGGACCCCGTCGCCACGCGGGGCACCTATCTAAACTATCGCATTTCAATGTTTTACTTAGGTCTATTCCAATCTATTTAATAGATGAATTGGGTTCACTATACCACGATGACCAGACGGGTTGGTTATTGGTCATTAGACGTACTGAGGCGTAAAATTTCACATATCAAACAGCAACTATAAAACATCTTTTCAAAACGACGACTATGATGGATGAAATTTCGAATAGATGAGTCAGCAATATTTGGCAATCTCGTGAGCCGTGAGCTCCCCAGCTTTGGATACCTACTTTAGTGATTAGATTGAGATACATTTATTAAAATTATAAAAAATACAAAAGGGACAAGTTGCTAGGTATATTTCAAAATTAAATTCCATTTCCTATCTTATACTTGGGAAATAAGTATATCGAAATATAAATCCAAATATACGTGTGCATATACCTACGTGTACAGGTAGATCCAATTCACGCTGGCCAGACGGATTAGTAAGAGTGAAATTGTTTCTTTAGTCGCCTTTTACGCTTTGACTATTTAATTACAGGACACGCCTTACTTAAGCATTCCCCTCTGCCAAGCTAATAGTCCATTCGGTCTAAGAGGTTTATAAAAAGCACTTGAGAATCGATTGATTCACTATCATAATCGTTTTAGCTGTGTGCGAACGCATGGCGTCCTCAGATTAATGCAGATGTATGTCGTATATAATTTAAGAAAACAGTCAAGTACCTCTAGATTACAGTAAAATAGAATCATATTTCGTATTCAAGTACTTTTTTCTCTTCCATATATACCAAAGTATTTAATTTTATAATGCTTTATATGATATTGTAAAGTATAAAAAACCGGCCAAGTGCGAGTTGGACTCGCCCATGAAGGGTTACGTAGCAGCAAGGAACGGTATACCGACACAATACTAGAAATCATAATGCCTTTACTTAAAATGCATGAGCCCAAAATACCCGAAATCGAAATATCAATATTCAAAAGGCCAAGTATGTATAATACAAATAATTTTAAATGCCTTACGTTCGAATAACCGAAACCCAAAAACAAATTTACTAAATACTTAATCCTAAAATATTCAAACACAAAATACTTTTTTTTACCGTGAAGTAAATCGTACATGGATGCTATGCAGGACTCCTACCGACTTAAAATCACACGTATCCTTCCTAACAGCCTACAGTTGTACAGTTGTAAAATAAAAAAGTATGCGTGGTTTTATTTTTTAATCATTCATTTATTAACAATGCGATTATGCGTTATGCGTGAACTGGCATAACCTACTGGGTAGTACGAGTAGGTAGAATAGGTTATGGTATTTTTTTTATATTCGAAGTGTTACATTTTACACAGTTATGACAGTGACACATTGTATTGTAGTTTTGGTATTCTAATTTAAGGATATTTGAAAATTTGCATTTTTAATTCTGATATAATGATTATATGTATTTTAAATTTAGACATTTTACGGTAAGGTGTACTGAAATAAGGTATTTTGAATGTTAAGTTATTTCGGATTCGGGTATTTTGGTCTAATGCATTTTAAGTAAAGGCATTTTGATATCTGGTATTTTAATATATAACCCAAGTAACATAATAAAAAAGTTCTTGTAGTTTGTTGTAACTTTCATTGAGGCTTTAACACGTTCGCAGTGGTAGTGATTTTTCTATACGAAAATTGCGGTTTATGACGTAATAAAAAAAAAACTACTAACTCTATCTCGTTCAAACCAATTTTCGTTGGTAGTTATAGTTTAGAAGTGAGGGGGAGGGGGGGGGGGAGTCACACATTTTTCTACTTTGGAAGTGTCTCTAGCGCTAACTCGATATTGTTTTCTATGAAAATCTTAATGCGGTTTACAGAATACATCCACTTACCAAGTTGCAACAGCATAGGCCTTATAGTGTCGGAGAAAAGCGGCTGTGACATACGGACGGACAGACAGATAGACATGACGAATCTATAAGGGGTTCCGTTTTTGCCATTTGGCTACGGAACTCAAAAAATTGGAGTTAAAAAAAACTGCACAACATTCATTCGTCCTCGCGGCACATTCGCGATGGGCTCGAGGGAAGGCGACTGTTTGTGAACCGAGCGCATGTCGATATCCAGGCTCACAGGCTTCGACCGTTTGTATGAAGTTCTAATACTGTATGATAGTATTACCATGATCTATTGTTCCGTTTAAAATCATTTGATTTTCAGCAAGAAGGTGTACCACAAAACCATCAACTCTGATACATATGAAAAACGTACTTAATTGGCAGTAATAAGGTCTCCACTCCTATTCAACAAAGAACTGATATGTATGAATTAACACGTGCCATGTACCAACAAGTAATAAGCACAACGTAGGTACTAGGTACGTCTGTAGTACTTTTTCAGTCAATTTTAAATTAAAAAATAAATGTATTGGGATGCATAATTATTACTCTTTACGCGTATACATGTTACTGTCAAGTTCAGTGGATGCCACGTTGCCACGATGCCAGTTCATTCGCAGGAATACATCATTTTGTATGATTAAACTAGTACATTTCATTGTAGTTGACTGTACAATAAAAAAATCGTTTAACTGTGTAAATTAACACACAACAGCCATTACGCATTTGTCGATTAATACATTTTCGCTGGGTTTATCGATATGGTGCAACTCTACTCGCACACAGCGTTACATTTTTGCCAGCGAGAATAGGAACACAAAGTATCGATGACATTTTTGTCATAGTGTGTTGCATATTATTGTAGTGAGACGTATTGTGTGCGTTTGTAATTACATGAGATAGTGTACCTATGTAGTGAATTTTCTATGTGTTTGTGTTTCCCCCTTTACCCGCTATGACTAGCAGAATATTTTTGTATGCGGCGATTCACAAAAGGCTAGTCCGGTGTTAGATGGTCTAAGCTTTTACGACACAAAAGGGATGAATACGAATAATCGACATTTGTATTCTATTCCGTCCACATACGGCCTAACTTTTAAATATAATTATACCTACATGTTCTACATACATTTAAAGATTGAATGAAGGAAAATTTCCTTCTAGGTTTATAACAGGGATTCAAAGTATGCCGTAGGCGAACCCACAGGCAGAAGCTAGTTAATAAATATATAAATATGAACGATTCTCATTATCAAGATCAAGTCTGAGGCGTCTCATCTTGAAGTTATGACGGTAATATACTGTTATGAAGTTTATGAACTTTACAGACAGGATGGCGTAGGTAATAAATAAGTCAAGATTGTAAATCATTAAAATTTATTGAAGTAAACTTGTTGTCTATAATAATAATAATAATAATAAATAAGCCTTTTATTATTTCTCATTTCTCATGCAAATTTACATTTCAAAATACACTTATAAATATTTTTTCATTACATTCAATTAATATTAAAATTGGATACATTTAAAATTTAATCAGTGTTTTCACATGCAAGTAAAACTTTACAGCATTAATTCAATTAATTACTTATAGGGGAGGATGTAGTGTGCCTTCACGAAGAGCGTTACCTGTGCTCGGGCCCTCCCCGTAAGTAGCGGCGAAAGCGAAAACGCGAAACCAATCACTACCGAGAAATGAGTCCCGACAGGGCTAGGGCGTCCCCCCGAGGCGACGCATACCGGTGTGCCCCCGTCGGTATGACTGCATGCGCACGCGGCGAAGGGGGCCGCCACCCTTCACGCAGCGCCAACTCTGGCGGGATGCGAGGAGCCGAGTGCCGGATAGGCACGTGGAATGTGCGTGGTGGTATGGAAGGTAAGATGAATGAATTGATAGATGTAATGAAAGAGCGATGCCTGGATGTATTGTGTGTCACAGAGACGAAGCGGAAGGGGAGCGGCATTGACGATCTTCCTGGCGGCATGATTGCTTTGTGGTCCGGAGTGGACCAAGAGGATCATGCCAGTAGGGGAGTGGGTGTCTTGCTCTCCTCCCGTTTCGCTTCTGGAGTGAAAGATTATGGATTGGCAGGCCCAAGACTCCTGTGGGTACGTATAAAACTGGGGATCACGAGAGTTTTTTTGGTCGCAGCCTATGCTCCCGTCAGCTCGGCTAATCCCCAAGTGCTCGCGGAGTTCTGGGATTCCGTTAGGGACGTCCTCGATTTGGCTGAGGGGAATGAAAAGTTGATCATGTGTGGTGATTTGAATGGATGGGTGGGGACCAAGCGAGATGGCTTCGATGCTGTCCTTGGTCCGTATGGAGATAAGAGAGCGAATGATGCTGGTAAGTCAATCTTAGACGTATGCTTGGAACGAGACCTCCTTGTGGCGAACAGTTTATTCCGTCACAAAGATATCCACACGTATACTTGGAGACGGAAGGAAGAAAAAAGTGTAATTGATTTGATTTTGATAGACAGTCGTCTCCGAGAGGCTATAAGGGATACAAGGGCCTACAGAGGCCCCACTCTTGAAACTGACCACTACCTGGTGGTAAGCCGGTTTGTTGGTCTTTTCAAGAAGTGGAGGCACTGGCGAGTGCGTGTCCCCTTCGGAGACTATGAAAGGATAAAGAGTGAAAAACTGGAAGATGAAAGCGTAAGGAGTATGTATGTAGGCTTAGTCAGTGAAAGGCTTGCAAACGCGAGCCTTTCCGACTTAGATGTGGATGAATGCTGGAATATTATGAAAGAAAGTATAGTGGATAGTGCAAAAGAAGCATGTGGGAGTGCAAAGAGACATGAACATTCGAAAGGTGATGCCTGGTGGGATGCAGAGGTACAATCCTGCGTAGCAAGAAAGAAGAAAGCGTGGTTGGATTATGTCTCATCTTTGCAACTGAATGACAGTATGAAAGACACGAAGAAAGAAATTTACCGCCTCTGCAAGAATGAAACCAAAGCTTTAGTGAAAGAGAAGCGTGAAAGAATAAATTTGATTGCGGAAGAGAAGCTGACGAGGAACTTCGAGACAAATACCAAACTCTTTTGGAGGGAGGTCAAGAAGTCTCGGAGCTGTTCGTCAGTTTCCAGAATGGATAAGATAAAGAGTAAAGCTGGGGACATTCTTGCGGACCCATTAGAGGTGTTAGAGCGGTGGAATGAGTACTTTGGAGAAATGTATGAATATCTCCCGGATGCGGGCACTGCGAGGGAGTCGATGACTGATCTTGCGGTGCAAGCATCAAGCGGAGATATTACTTTGGAAGAGATTGAATGGTCGATACGAAGCTTGAAAAATGGAAAGTCTGCGGGAATTGATAGGATATCTGCTGAAATGATCAAATTAGGTGGTCCTTGCGTCCGAGACGCCTTCTGGTCATTGAGCAATCTATGCTGGAAGACTGGAAGGGTCCCAATGGACTGGAGGCGTGCTATCATCGTGCCCTTGTATAAAGGCAAGGGCTCACGTATGGAGTGCGCCAACTATAGGGCCATCAGTTTGATCAGTATAGCAGCTAAAGTGTATGGCAAAATTATTGAAAGGAGAATGAGGGTGGAATCTGACGGATTACTGTGGGAGGCGCAGGGTGGTTTCCGAAATGGAAGGGGATGTATGGACCAAGTTTTCTCTCTCCGCAACATCGTAGAGAAGCAGCTGGCTGTAGGCCGGAAGGTTTTCTGCGGTTTTGTGGACATGGAGAAAGCATTTGACAGAGTTGTACGGAAGGATCTCTGGGATATATTGCCAGGATACGGGATTGATGGTGCGCTGCTTCGTGCTGTGCAGTCTACATATGTGGGATGTACGGCATGTGTGCGGGTGGGCGGCAGCCTGTCTCCCTGGTTTGACGTCAACATTGGCGTCAGACAGGGCTGCGTGCTGTCGGCTCTGCTGTTTGTCCTGTACCTGGACGATTGTCTTAAGAGAGTAAGATCGATGAATGTTGGATTGCGAATGGGTGACTTACTTGTGAACTGTTTGCTGTATGCAGATGATGCCGTGCTCATAGCCGAATCGCCATCAGAACTACAGTCACTAGTCACAACGATGAAAGATGATTGTCTAATGAGAGGCTTACAATTGAACGCGACTAAAACGAAAGTGATGGTATTCGAAAGAGAAGAGGACAGAACGAATGCCAGGATAACTGTAAATGATGTAGTGCTGGAACAGGTGGATGAGTTTGTATATCTTGGATGTGCATTTAGCAGGGATGGACGGTACACCGCTGATGTAGAAAAGAGGGTAACTGCGGGCAATAGTGTGAATGGAGCGTTAGGCAAACTTTTAGGTACCAAGGGCTTAAGTCAAAAGGCCCAGCTCGCAGTACACAATGCGGTGCTGATACCTACGCTAACGTATGGAAGCGAGAGTTGGGTATGGCAGGAAACGCATGAAAGTAGAATAAACGCGGTCGAGATGCGCGCGCTACGCAAAATCTGCGGAGTAACGCTCGCAGATCGCGTTCGGAATGAAGATGTAAGAAAGAGAGTTGGTCTGAAAGAGAGTGTCGGTGTTAAAGTAAGGAAGGGCATGCTACGATGGTTCGGGCATGTGGAACGAATGGGAGATGAAAGAATGACAAAACAGATATACAACGCGAAAGTGGATGGACGTAGGAGTCGGGGAAGGCCACGACACACCTACCACGACCAAATTAATCGTGTGTTAGTTGAAGGTGATGTCAAGAGCCGTAGGAACCGACGTGCATGCATGAAAAGAAAAATGAAAGTTGAAGAAGCAAGTGAGGTGTGTATGGACCGTGCCGTGTGGCGCTCGGTTCTTTCTGCCTACCCCGCAAGGGATTTGGCGTGAAGATAGTTAGTTAGTTAGTTTTACTTATCTAATCTTTTCATGTGGATATTCATTTCTTTCAGACTATATTTTTATTATATTCATAACATTTTACCAGTTTCATTTTAAAATTAATCAACGTTTTTCACATGCAAATAAAACTTTACTAAAATCAATGAATTCAATAAATTACATTAAGTATATATTTTTTTTTTGGATATTCATTCATTATGCATTTAATAATTAAATTCATAAAATTCTACATTTTTCATTTATTACATATTTCAATTTTGGTTATTAAAAATTATTTACTTAATTGATTTTTCAAAAAAATGAGAACCCCTCTATAGGGTAAAGGCCTCCTCCATTTCAATCCATTTCTTTCTGTTTTTCGCCATTGTTTGCCAGTCGTCTCCTGCTATATCTTTTATATCGTCGACCCATTTTCTTGTCGGTCTTCCTCGTTTCCTTTTTCCTTCGGGTCCTTTCCATTCAACGGCACGACCGATCCACCGAGCGTCGTCAGCTCTAGCAAGATGTCCCGCCCATTTCCACTTCAACTTCATAGAGTGTAGTAAGAAATCAATTTGTTTTGTTTTTTCTCTGATTGCGGTGTGGCGTATTTTATCTATTTTTCTAATACCTAGTATGGATCTTTCCATAGCTGCTTGACATATTCTGATTTTTTCTTTCACCTGTTTTGTGTATGTCCAAGTTTGTGCACCATATGTTAGGCAGGGGAGAATACCACCATCCATTACTTTCTTTTTTAAAGAACGTGGTATTGTCTATACTTACCTTAAAAATGAACTTCAAAAATATCTAACATCCAAGATCTATTATAGCCTAGACGAGTACCTACTTCAAAAAACCGGCCAAGTGCGAGTTGGGCTCGCCCATGAAGGGTTTCGTAGGTGCCTTTTACAATAAATCTGGCCAACACAAAAATGTAGTGCCTACCACTATACCATAGGGTTTGCATCAGAAATATAAATAGCTTTTTAATTAGCCCCAAAGTTTGAAGAACCAATTCGGTAGTGATTGACCTTTCTAATTGCCCTCTTTATCTCTGCACTTAAGACCCGACCTTATCCAAGATCCCTAAGTACTATGAAGGGTCTGTAAACGTATTTTCGTCCAAAATGTGGTAAATCATTGTTTGACACGACCTTCATATAAACATATATACTTATACCATTTATAGAGAAAATTATTTTACGGGATTTATATATCGTCGTCGGTTAAGCTAAGTTGATAAAATACGGTGATAATTTCAGCAGTTGGTCGTCACAACCAGCGGCGCCTGGGTCGGCAGCGCATGTGTACCATTTCTGCTGTTACAAAACTCTATAGACTACGGTAAACACTTTCTATTAAGTGCGGCCATAAGCTTGCCGCCCCCCCTGAGTAGAAAAAAAAAATGTACTACTTACAGACTTACAGGTGAGGCTGGCTTAAGCCACGGAAATGTCGGAAGGTCATAATACTCGTAGAAGAAGACCAGCACCAGCTAGATGACATCCTCATAAAAGTCTTATAAAAAATCAAACGGATTAGTTTTAAGCACAAGTCTATATATCATGCATTTTGCTTTCTAAAATCCCTCGTGACTCGAGTTTCATAAAGCTTCACAATTTTACCCGCAGCGCATAAGCTTAGTAGTTTGCTTCAGAGCCGAGCACAATTTTAAACTTTGACGCTCCGGTGTAACAATGCATCACGTTGTAGGTATTGAAAAATTAGGTCAATATTTCAAACTTTATACCTACTAAAAGAACAAAAATAATGTAATGTGGGAATATTACCCTTTTCTTTCAGTATCAAAAAATATCATTGAACCGTTGGTCTCTTAGGCTGGTTTGACGTTTCATTGGCAACTTCATTGCCAGATTACATCAGGAATATCAAGTTTTGCAAATGATTTTCTCTTTTATTCACTTAAAGTTGCAAAAATTAAAAATTATTATTAACTCTTGTGTATTACAAGAATTAAATTATCATTTCGGTTACAACATAAAGCGGTTAAATTAAGTAGACGTACCTACATAATATACATATTATACATGTACAAAATAAGAGAGAAATACTACATAATCCTGATTTCTCTGCCTTCCTTGTTTCTGGTTTGTTATTCAGGAGTCTTAATATTATTAAACCTTATACATTTTTCAACAGTAGGTACCGTAAACGTAACACTGTCTATGTAAAAAAAAACACGGAATATTACTGCAGTACCTTTCATAAAAATGCTACGAAAAAATTTTGTTGGCAATTTTTTCTGCCGGGAAGTTGAGAAGCACTCTTGTTCTTTATTGCATAGCACTTGTAACAGCGTATATACATTTGTAATAACAAAAGTTATTCACGTTCAGAATGTGTCTGTCCTGACACTAAAGCATTTTTACTGAATTGAGTTTTTTACAAAAGGTAGGATTGATGGCTCGTATATACAATAAACCAGTATTTTGCTATTTTTTTTAGATCTATAGCTGAATGACGAGGTATTTCAGTAAATTTGTATACTAATATACTGTAACCGCGATCCAATTAGCCGATATTAAATATTATGTGGTTTTCATTAACCATTATTTACTTTGAAATAGTAGTGAAATGATTATTATGGTGGTTTTGATCGAATATTGTTCATACCTCTTTCACTCGATTTGTTAAAACTGTCACTTCCATATAACGAACAAAATTTAACTTTCTGACTTATTTCAATGATATAGTTTTATTCGTTTTTGAACTGGCGTAGGTATGCAGTTTGTTTAAAAATAATATTGGAATCGTTGTATAACAGTTTCTTTGCCTCCTTAAATTCCGTGATTTTTTATAAATTTTTGCTACACTGCGTGTGTACCAAACCTTCCAAACGGTTTGACCAATCTTGGAATTTGATACGTATTTTATTCAGATCAATTATGAGAGGTGGAGGCAAATAACACCATGGGTCAAATGGAAGTCACACTGATTTTGTATTTACCTACATAAAAGTCAATGCGCAGATGGTTTATTTTATTACTAGCTGACCCTCACAATTTTGTTTACGTCACATAAGGTTTCATACACCTTGCTGGTAGTTATCTCGCTCAACGAATAGGTATTGCTATTCAAAGGAGGAATGCTGCTAGTCTCTTGGACACAATACCCCCGGGGCCTTATTTAGGTTTAGTTTAGATAGTAATAATGTTAATATATAGTTATGTTATAATTATGTTTCTCTGTAATTTTTAACAAAATAAATGTGTATCTATTTTGAATAATACTTAGCACAAACAGAGTTTATGATCCGATACATTTGATCCTGACATTTTGCGCGGTTCCTTTGAGAGAAGTGATGAAAAACAAAATAGTTTTTCAGCTATAATTTGCAACACCGCATGGTCCGATTTGAAGTTTTTTTTTTTGGTGTCAGTAAGGGAGTACTCTAAGAATTGTTCCACACCAGTTTAAAAATTGGGGGTTATGTAGTTAAGAAATTGGAGACATCTCAACTTACGCTAAACCTATAATTCAATGGTGCCTTTGAATGTGTTGGGTTAATTTAAACTAGCGTGTTTGCGCTTTTACGATTAAGCAAACAGGGCAATTTTATACGCTCTCCTATGAGTCTGATGAAGAAATACCTCTCCTTTCAAGCACCTTATGTGCCGTAAACGAAGTTGCGTGGGTTAGCTAGTGTATAGATATAGATTGAGAATATAAGATAAATTTACTTTCGAATCTGGGTCGTGGGATCATTTTCTCCAGGGTACAGGCAGCTCCCTCTTGTATATATACCTACTCAGGGTACCTACGTAATTAATCTTAGCAGAGTTTTGCGTTCTTCCACGAGGTTGATGAATATTTTGTTTATACCTTAAACAACATTTCCATAAACAGTTCAATAAATTTGTTTACTTGTTTAATGTAGTTTACTGATAATATGGATGAATAAAAATTATAAATAAAAAATAAAACCGACTTCATATAAATCCTTAAAAATAAAATTTACCTAGCACATAGTAATATGTATTTTGATTTATCAGATTTTATTCAATTTCATATTGAAGTCGGCGCCAAGTAAACCCATAGGTTTAGGTAGGTATTATTAATGGCACCAACTTCAATATTACATTGAATAAAATCGAATAAATCAAAATACATATTACTATGTGCTAGGTAAATTTTATTTTTAAGGATTTATATGAAGTCGGTTTTATTTTTTATTTAAAATTTTTTATTTTTTTATTTTAAGTGACGGGTGGACCGAAAAGTATTTCTATCTAGGTGTAAAGTTCTCATCAACACAAATCAATCAAGCCGAAACACAAGGTAACTGCTGTAAATCGTTAAGGAATTCCCTCGACTGTCTTTCGGTTCCATCATCAGATCGACTCCAGACCTTCATTAAATTTTAGTACATTAAAGCACTAATCAAAAAGTTAACTAACGCACTAGTTGTCCCTACAATTTTCGGTGGTTGCCCTCGATTTCTCCTGAATTCCAGCATCTGATCCTGATACCCTGGATATAGAACCACCTCGGAAGAAGGCTTCTTTCAAACAAAAAAAGAATTTTCAAAATCCATCCATAATTGGCGCCGCTATCGCGTAACATACATACAAAAAAAAAATAGCGTAGGAATTGAGAACCTCCTCCTTTTTTTTTGAAGTCGGTTAAAAATTATATCAGTTGTCTATCTATTGATTTCAGTGTACCTACTGCCATGTTCATATTTGTACACAGTTTGTAAATCAATGCCTACGTTCTGAATGGAAAACTTTTCACTGGAGTCGTTTACATAACTTCGACGGAGTCAATTGAAGTGTAAATTGGTTTAAAACTTGGGCAATATGCAAAATAGGTTGTGTTTGTGATATGGGTACTAGCTTAACTTATCTTTTCTATTCCGTGGTTATATTATTATTATGTTTGATTATTGCAAGATAACTAAACCCTTTCGGAATATTTAAGACAGTAATATTTTCTCTCGTTCACTCTACTCGAGTGGCCGCACTTTTGAGAGTTTTCTTTTTGAAAATAAATGTAAATAAACCATTTAAAATCAAAACAAACAGTCCGCGGACGATAGTTCTCAATTCTATTTTATACGACGCAAACATGACTGACGCACAGTCTTTTAACACTGGACACATTTGGGTCAACTTTGGTACATAAATAGCCCCCCCCCTAGGCGAGGCCGCAGTGGCGGCCGTGGGTCTGTTGGGAGTCCTGGGACATCCTTCTGAGGACTTACCCGGGGCTCCAAACCATAGGCTGTTGGGCGTAACGTGATGTTTTTAGTCGGGAAGAGTCCGGCATAGCATCCATGAGGATTTTGCCTCACGTTAAAAAAAATAGGCAATCAGCATAAATAATTTAATCCTTATAATGGTCAAAATTACACCAGTTTCAATAGCTTTTAGGTTATGAAAATTACTGTTTCAAAATTTGTGAAGACAAGGAGCTAACTTTTTAAAATTTTTAGGCACTTTTTTTGGCAAATAAAATCATGTTCTATTTTGGCATGCTTCTAATATTACATCTAAAGTTATATAATATTCTAAAATTATGAAATGAAATTGCTAATAACAGAAATCGGATCCGTAAAAAAAAACAAAATAATCTTAAAAACATTTTCCAGCCCTCGCCGTCTGCCGTAAGAAATTAATATTCCAGCCTCCTTATCCTAAGAGGATCAACCTCTTGCCGAGGTGAAGATTAATATCGCTCCTTATTAATCTCTAACTAGATGGGTTTATCGTTTTTCGGACCTGCAAAAACAAAAAAAAAATCTGAGATTGAATTGTTCCTTTTGCACTGTTTCACAAATTGTTTCCGATGCAGAAAATAATCCGTAATATAGTAAAATCTTGACAGTAGGTACCTATATAATTTTACATGGTAGAATTTACATTTTATTGTTTTTTTTTTATTTTTTACATTTTAATGTTTTTTTACAACTTTTTACATTTAATATACTTACATAGAGATACGAATTCCGCTCGGGACTGAAAATCTATTCCACAGTAAAATCTAGAGTGTCTAGGAGACATCACTACCACCTTCTTTTCCGATCCCGAACAACGCGTGCTGGGCAGAGCATTCACTCATACACAGTGGAGAGAATCTTCTCTAGAACTGAGCGTTTCAAAAGATCGTTGCTCGGTCGAACTATAAAAACCTGGAACGACCTGCCCGCACACGTATTCCCCTTATCTTACAATCCCAGGTTTTTCAAACGGAACGTGAAGAGGCACATCACAGGGCCGCCATCTTGAGGACTACTGTCAGAAGTCTTACGGACTGTGACAGTGGCCCCCAATCGCTAGATGCGCCATGGATTTCCATCAGGCTGGCGACGTCAATTTGGCAAGCTTAAAATGTATTAAAAAAACATCCCTGCAGCCTCAAAAGCCTTTATTTAGAACTAAAAAGTAAAAATGTCTCTCGATTTATGTCACTTTTTCTGCTAGTGAAGAAATTCGCAATGAATTTCTTTCAGTAGCGGAAATGGTACACAAAGCAGATTTTTTGGAATATAATTTTATAAAATCAAAAAGTAATACGGACTACATTTTTGATACTAAACGAGACTGGATCTTTACCTGAACTTAATGCAAAAATATATACTTCAACTTGAAAGTAATAAAGAAATGAAATGTGTGAATGAAAAATAATTTATTTTTTTGATTGTTATGAAGGTATCATTGTCTGAATTCCTCCCAAAGTTTGGAGTTCGAAATTTTGCAGTAATAGATCTAAATTCTTTACTACGGAAAGATCTTCTGAAACGCACTTACTTTGACGGCCCTTTGATCATAAAAACTCAATTAAATATTGGAAGAATTTCTGAACTCTTTCAGTCAAAGAAAACACACCATAATTTCCCTAACACTTACTCTTTTAGCCTCCGAGTAGTAGATTATTCAAATATTTTTATGAATATTCAATTTCGGTCTGAGTCTAACAATTTTAATGAACAGTTTCGTAAAAGAAAAACGTTGTATGACGGTGGTGGGTTTTAATATTTATGACTTTTTAAAACAATTCATCTTTATTTATTAGGTACGACAGTTGGTAGTCATACTTTTATTTTTGGCACTAATTGGCTGTTACTGGACCATCTATCATAAAATCTATATGTGCACTTCAAAGTACTTGGGGAACTATGGTAGGTATATTTAATTTTTTTTTCACCCATATTAATTTATGGTGTGTTTATAAAAAAGCTGATTGACTAATATTAACACTCAGCTAAAATTACTGAAGATGCGATTTGAACATCGTAACAGACTAGGAAAAGGGTTTTTCGAAATCCAAGGATGGATGTATTAAAATTATGTATTAAAAATTATGTATTATTAGGTATGGGAGACAAAAAAGAATTCCATAAAAATTAACAAACTGATCTTTCAGGATTTTCTAAAGCTCGAACCTTGAGGGTGTAAAATAGGGTAAGTATTAAAATTTATACATGAAATATTTGAAAACTGATTTTAAGTGGCCTATGTTGGAGGTGTAGGGCAAAAATGGAGTCACTGGTGATACCAGGAGGCAAGACTAGGTAGGAGGTACACAGCTTTACTTTTTGTTGGCATTTCCCTCAACATTGATCTATAGTATGCACGATAGTCATGACTGAGCTTTGGTTTAGTTGCGTATTTGTAATAATATCTAAGTAAGATTTCTCTAACACAGTTGCCAATAGCACCAAATTACTAAAGACGTAATAGATCAAACTGTTCAAAATAAATAGGTATAATAGATTACAATGTACTTAACTTTATTGGACTGATTCATTGTTTGCTATTCAACACGAATTGGAAACCATTCGGCCTCCATTTTTCTCTTCAAATAGATACCTATACGAGTTCATACGATCGAATAATTCTTATATTGTGAACAAAAAGCACGTTAAATGCTGAATACGACAAATTTGCTATTCTTGATTTTAAGTGATATTATGTTTTGAAGCGAAACTTCCTTTGCCTCGGCGTGAATTGGATTTTAGAAAAAGAAAAGTTAAAGTATCTCTTCCGTTGAAACGTATTTAGCTCAGTGTTTAACGAAACGGTGTTAAAACGGAATACTTTGTATTTGATTACAGAACTGTTTTATTTGGTAGGTACTCATTGGATTTGTAAATTTAAAAAATTAAATAAAAGGAGACAAAGTTTTGGTTTAGGTTTTGACTGGGTGTGAATTAGATTTTATGAAGTTTCACTCCAACCGTATATTTTTACACTCGATGTTTTTTATGTTACAGGTAAAGTTAAAGAACTCTTTAGCTTCTAATAACTCTTAAAGCAGAGAAAGAAAGATGGAGCTAAGAAATGTCATACAGACAAATGCCCATTTCATAAAATTAAATGGTGATGACTCACTGTAACAATTTAATCAGTAATAAACAAATAGTATGTTACATTCTTTATTCGTACAACCGTATTTGCGGTAACAAAGTAACTCCATTACCTATTGCAGTCACGTAATATAACGCTATATAAACGCAGCCAGTAACGCCGCAGAAATATGTTCCAGTGAACGCGAAACCTTAACTTCATTATAATGTGAACAAATGAGGACACACGTAGGAGATAATTTTACAGGGAGTGCTTTAATGAGCGGTGGAGAAACTTTTGGAATAGCTACTATGTCCCATATTCATATGACTAAGTTTATAGAGTTATTTGAATTTGTACCTCATGGTCATTTCAATGAATTATAACATTAAAAGACTCGAGTTCTTGATGATATTCCCAAATGTGTTTCTTTAAAAGGAGTCTAAAAGGATGTTGCACGGCGCGGGCAGAGCGAACGTAACACCAGGGGCGTAATAAACGTCCTTAGGCCTCGATGATAAGTTTGTAAAAACCTCATCAAGGCTATGGACTTTGATATACTATAAAAAAAAGAAAATTAAGCTAAGCAAAGGCCTGTCTCAAAGATAGCTGCTACAAGTTTGCAGTTTCCTTGTGACTTATGTGGATATTCCACCTTGTGCTTACGTCGCTTTTTAATATGCGGGATACCTACCTTCTGAAGAATCTTATGGCTCTATAGTCATACCTAAAGTACTCAATTTAGAGGCCGGAGTTCAATCAAATCAGTCTACGGCTGTCTTATGCTCGATCTATTCACAGGGAAGGTCTGGCGTAGGGTCGTCCTATCGGTGTTCACTTGCCGGAAATCCAGTTATTTTAAACAGAAAACCTATTGTATGTAATGTAATGTAGAACAGTCAGAACTTTGCATTGATAGTCTAATATTGTTATTTACTACACATACATACATACATATGGTCACGCCTTTATCCCCGAAGGGGTAGGCAGAGGCATATTATATGCCCACATTTCACCTTTGTATAATTTCTCCCACGTAATAGGTGGTGAGCCGTATTGCCGTGTTTAAATGGACAGCCGCAGGTTGTGACTGCCTGCTGTTGAAATAAAGCCTTCAACTTAGCTTAACGACTGCATTTTACTGGCAACCGGGACCAACGGCTTAACGTGCCTTCCGAAGCACGGAAACGCTCAAATAAATGTCACAGAGTGATCACATGGATGGTCACCCATCCATGGACCGGCCATAGTGAAAGTTGCTTACTGCAGTGATCGTTTACAGAACACTGAGTCCGCGGGGCCACGAGCCTTTGTTATTTACTAGTCACTTTAATTTAGTTATTATGTACACGTACAGACTATTTGGGCACATTATACATTCAAACCACGTGTTCAGACGTGCGTAATTTGTCTCATATGTGTGGTTTATGTTTTGATATTTATAGATGTTGTATTTTGGGCCTTTCTAATAGAAAGTGGTCACCGTTTTTCAGAGGTCTGCCACAATGGAGGTGTAACGCTGGCGCGGAGGATCTCGTGGAAACCTTCTCATATTGCTTTTGGAGAATGCCTAAGAAGAAGATATATGAAAAATTAGTGACAAGTAGTTTATTTCACAATTTTGATGCGGGCATACAACACAAGACATGAAGTCCCTGACGGGCCTTATCATTTGAAAATCCTTCACTTTAAATTTACATACTTCGAAATGAACACATCCCTGTATGTTTCGGGAAGGATATGTTGGCTCATCTGTTTCTTTGTACGTGGCATCCTAGCGAGTGAATTTGCCAGATTTATCTCAGAGATATTGCCGGTTTTATTCAAATTGAGAGGCAACTCTACACATTCCCTACTGCGATGTTATTTGTGAGCCAAATTCTTTTCATTCGGTAAACGCACGAGTATTTTGCGAATGAATAATTTCTTACAAAATTGTCTACTAGTATATTATCGACAGCCTCGGTGGCGCACCCGGGTTGGTTCAAATATTTTTGTTATCCACAAATGTTTGTTTCGGAGTTTGGGTGTTTTCAATGTAGAATAATATATTGTAGATTGTAGAAATATTTTAGTATGTCTATCAGTCGTCTAGATCCTATAGCACAAGCTTATATTAGCTTAATTTGGGTTCGATGATGTTATTTGAGAATATACACAAATATAAAAAAAAGTATTGTTGTTTCCATCACTCTGATGCAAGTACACTGCCATAGAAATGTGAAAATGTTTATAAGTTTGCTGCTCAATCACGCTCTAACGGTCTGAAATGTGTGAAATAACACCTAGGCTACTATTATGCCCAAAAAAAGTTCCCATGGGAAGCAGGAACGCAAGTTTCAATAAGTTAATTAGCTGTAAGTGTAACTTAATATTATACGTCCAATAAACTGAGTCTGTTCGTGGACTTAGAAGCTCAAATTGAAGCTATGTCTACGGCGTAGATCTCGTAGCAGCTGATGTAGAACTTCGTCTTTCGGCCCAAGTTAATCTGTAAGAAAATAAAGTACCTCCGTTAAGAAGTACTGAGGTTAGATTAATAAATTGTAATTATTTTAATCCTCGTGTATGGCTTCTTTTGATCAACAAGCTTTAATTCAGGATTGCAATACTTATTCAACAAACGCAAACTCGCAGTATAACTACGAAGCTGGCCTAAACGAACAAAACAAAATTATTCTCATAAGCATAATAAACACCAAAAAGGACCGGAATACCATAGGATATAGAATATATAAGGATAAGCCCTCGTAATTTTGATCAACTGAACATCATTTAGGAGAAGAAAAATTGCGGTACATACGTGGCCGAGGTGTTAGCTATCACATTACCGGACTCAGTTCACTGACCCCCAGTTCACACGGCAAAGTGCCAAGCTCGTACTGTCAGCAGATAAATTGCGAACACGGTTCTGTGTCCGTTATAAATAGCAGAGACAAATACTTGAACCCATTTTGAAAACATTTGAGATTTGCCCCTGTTATTTTCATCTAGAGTTTTGAATCGAATTTTGACACTTATCTCCAGGTATCCATTGAATAAAATTTATTACAATTTCTTTTTGAAATGGCTATCTCACTAAATTATAATGAACACGAGAAAGTTTGTGAGTGTGAATGTGTAGATGTCTGGATGTTGGTTACTCTTTCACGCTCTAACGGCTAAACGGATCTGGCTGAAATTTGGTACAGGGATTAGTCTGGAATACTGGAATAGGAATAACACAAAGGCTATTTACTATTTCGGGAATAAATTCTCATAGGAGGTGGGAACAGGAACAAATTTCCACGCGGTCGAAGTCTACTGGCATCCGTTAGTCTTATATAATAAATGGCTAAAGTAAATAATAATAATTATTCACGGACATTTCACACAAACTCTTCAGACAAACATTTATGGGTCACACAAATATTTGTCTCCGGTGGGAATCAAACGCACGACCTGCGGCGCCGCAGGCGGTGTCACCACCGACTGCGCCACAGAGGCAGTGAAAGTGTCTTTCAATTTTGTATTATGTCTGACCTTTACCCTCTACCTTGACATTGGCTACTTTATATCGCTGGAATACGTTTCCATAGGTAATTGAAACAGAATTTCTCATTAGCGAAGCTGCAGGCAACATCTAGTCTGTAATCCCATAAATTTTAATGATTTTCTAATATGAGACAAAGGGAAAGCAACAAATGATACGAAAACTAAATTATTTTAAATATGTATTTGACAAAAGAGAATACGATATCAATGACAAATAATGTACAGAATACATCAAAGCCTTTAGGAGGATCTTGAGTAATGTATAATAAAATATGTATTGAGATATTTGCTTTGAAGATTGGGGAACGTAATATTTTACCAACCTACGAAACAAATAATGGAATTTACAAAGAATCAGGATCGATTTTTTTAGTTTAGGCAAGCATTAGTAATACCTTTCACTATGGCCAGTCATTGGATGTGTGGCCATCCATGTGACCACTTTGTGACATTTATTTGAGCGTTTTCGTGCTTTGGAAGGCACGTTAAGCCGTGCGAGGGTCCCGGTGGCCAGTAAAATGGCAGTTGTTAAGCCAAGTTGAAGGTCTAGTCAGGTGTTAAGCATAGTTTTATAAGTCACAGAACTAATGGGAAAAAAATTACCAGTAGTTATGTCAACAGAATTAGTCAACAGAACAGGTGGGAGTATACGGTATAGCGTTGTGGCTTGAAAAGTTTCAACAGCAGGCAGTCACAACCAGCGCCCGTCCATCTCAACACGACAATACGGCTCACCACCTATTCTGTGGGACAAATTTAAAAAAGGTGAAAAGTGGGCATGTAATAAGCCTCTGTCTACCCCTTCGGTGATGGAGGCGTGATCATATGTATGTATGTATGTGTTAGTAGTGGCAACATGGCATATCGGTTACAACCAATCCAATTTCTAGCTCCTATCAGTACGCTATTGGTGCAGGTTCGAATTTCATCCTAAACTGAAATTTTCAACAGACATCCTTCCGAGGGGTTACCCGGGGCTCCCGGTTGTAGGCAGTAGTAGGGCTCCGTGTGGTTTCAAACGGTAAGAGTCCGGCATAACCTCCATGAGGGATTGCCACACATAAATAGTATTAGTACAATAAATGTCAATAAAAGTCAGTTGAATGTTGTCCTTTACATTAAATATTTTGTTTGTGGATTATAAAGATAAATAAATAAATAAACATAAATGAAATATTGAAGGCCGCAGTGCATGTCTAGCGTCTCTATTCCGCTACAGTTACTTCTACTTCATTTTGTCTAATCCAACTTAAAAATTTATAAATGTACATGTCAATAAATGTAAGTAAAAGAAGGAAACTAATTTACGTTACACAGACATTTACAAACTAAAAACTAAACTTACAGCTTTACACATAGTACAGAGAGAAGTAATGAAACTCTAAATTAGTTTACCTACTTTTAAATTCATGAGAAAACTTTACTAATTAAATACAAAATAGATAAATTACAACTGAATTAAGTGACGTTCTTTTCTATCAGAGAGTTTTCCTAAACCAAAAAATCTGACTTTAGCTTAGAACGTGTTTTTTTTGCCGTTTTTTTATTACGGAACTACTGAACTCGACTTGCGTATGTCCGACGGCACATTGTATTCTTTTCGAATCAATCGTTGAACGTTAACAAGTGTTTCTGATAAGAATGACCTCGCGAGCAGCCAGAAAAATATCCAAAAAATAATTCATTTCCATTACGTTTCAGTCAAAAAACATCAGAGTCCGTTCATGAAAAACGCGACAGCAATCATCACACCTTTACTACCTTTCTCCTCCATTTTCCACCCTATAAAAAAAACTCTCGATAAAAGTTGTATTTGAAACCAAAGAACACCTGTGCCAAGTTTGGTGAAAATCGGTTTAGAAATGTGTCCCATAGACCGAAGCTGACGTACACACAGACACACGGACGAAAGCAAAATCGTCCATACAGTCGAATCGAAAACTCTCATTCGCTTCGCTCACTCTGTCAATGAAGGAGGGAAAAGAGTGGACTTCTCCCTTCCCTCCTTCAGGCAAACGAACGGATGTACGGAACCATCAGTGAGCGAATTGGACTCGCAGTTTTCTGACTTTTTGTGTTTTTTATTTGTACTGACTAACCTCTATACTTCGGTGCCCTTGATCAGGTTATGTAAGTTTTTATTTTTAAAATATACTCGTCCATTTTTATAGAACTTAAACTGTTCTAGGTAATTTCTTAAAATATTCTAAGCTTAACCAAAAATAGTACAGTGATAATGACTGTGGCAATTAAGAGTCTCGGTAAGTAATAAGCGGGTTGTAAGCGAGCATAGTAACGAAGCCCTGAGGCTAATCATGCAAATTACATAATCCGTGCTTATCAAATAATGGTAAAAACTTTTGTGACATACTTGATTCGTTTGAAAATGTATCAACATTAACCTTTTTTTAGATAAGCCTGAATTTTTAAAATGATTACTAATTCTTTTTGAATATTCAGACTTATTATTGTAGATAATAAAACAATTGTTAACTATAAAAAACTAGCTGACCCGCGCAACTTCGTTTGCGTGATAAATAAAGAACCGCTCTACCGATTTTGTGCAAACTTCACATAAACCATCTACTAAATAGTCCGAACAAAGCCTAAACCTTTGGTTTGGATAGGTGAGCCCGTTCTTGGGTTATAAAATTACAACGAAAAGTGGCATTGATTTTTATATATTTAGATAATATCAACAAAAACTAATCGAAATTCAAAGTAAAAACTGAAAACTCTGAATTTATCACAAGATAACCACGTATTTATCACAAGATAACAGCTGTATATCGTTAAGTAATTCCATCAACTGTCTTTCGGCTCTATCATCAAATCCACTCGAGATCTTCTTTAATTAGTAGTGCTGTAAAGTACATTAATGAAATAATTAAGAAACGCACTAGTTGCCCCAGTTTTTGAAAGTTTTCCTCGATTTCTCTGAGATGCCATCGTTTGATCCTGGTTTCCTTGTAATGGTACCAAATTGAAATCATCAGCATTCAAACAAAAAAAAATTTGAAATCGGTGTACCCGATCAAAAGTTATGAGTTAACAAACATAAAAAAATCGTCGAATTGAGAACCTCCTCCTTTTTTTTTTGAAGTCGATAAAAATAGAATGAATATTGTGTAAAAACCATCAAAATCACTAGATAACGTGACAACGTAGTGTTCACTTCGAAAAAGGTTTAATAATAAACCAATTTAGTGTGAGGTAATTTTGATAGATTTTAAATATGTACTCTTTACAATAATATATTATATCAGAAAATTTGCATAAAATACTTTAAGTGACTTTCTATTTACGTGTGTATTCATTGTTCAAGATTAGACGTACTAGATACTTTGTCACAACTCTGTTTGTATTTTGTAGACAGTTGTTTACAAAATACAAACAGTTGAAACCAGTGTTGTAAATTGGAAGGTTTCTGAGGGAGTGTATAGTGAAATAGCCACTCAAGATATATTGTTACTACTCCTCTGAGCTTTGGCTTAAAGCTGAGAACTTGAAACAAATAGAAGTGGGGAGGCTACTTTTAGCTACGGTTTAGTAAGAATTTACTTAGAATTTGCTTTATAGAATACTAGCTGATACCCACAGCTTTATTCGCGCGGTATTCTGTTCCATGCCATGGGACCATAATAATCCACCGCATCGACCGCAGCGAAATCTCAACTTGATGGCGTCCCGCTTGATCCTTGTACAAAACTACGATCCTGATTGAGCTTGATTGAGTGACAAACTGACTGGCCTCGTGGTCGAGTGATTTGTTATGTGACAGGGTGTAATTTATCTATAATAATGTATTGTATGTATTTAGAAATAAAATATAAAAGTAAGGTTATCAAGCGTCTAAATCCCATAGCACAAGCTTATATTAGCTTAATTTGGGCCAGATGATGTTGTGCGAGAATGTCAAGAATAAAAAAATAACAATCAATTATCTAAACATCCAAATATTTTCACTAACTCTTTTAACCTCCTAACTTCTGAAGGTATAAAATCTTTCCGATTTTTATGAAACTTAGTGTAGATGTTAGGTATGGTATGAAAACCATAGGAAAATTATTGAAAAAAATCGTAAGCTTGGAAAAGTGGGTTTTCTTGATGTACTATACATAGTACATTCGGTGTCTGTTGAGCTTAAATATTTAATTTGATGTTCTATGTGTAGTACTTTAGTTGTGAAATAGTGTAAAAAAAAGAAAGAAAATTTTAGTCTTTATTTCAAAAAATGCTTGTATATTGCTATAAAATAAGTTAAAAAGTTAAAAACATACAAAAAAAGAATGAAACTAAAAACAAAAATTTACGGAAATAATTTCTTAGTAATCAGAATCTTCATAGTAATGTTAGCACAATGACACTATTTGACTTTCCATGATAATTTGTGGCGAGCGTGAATTCCTCACGTCACGCAATTTAATTTAATATGTTATTCATCAAGCAGTTTTCTAGTGGAGAAATATCTACCATAACATAAAAATGGCTAGGTTTACGTTTCTGTAAAAGAGCTTAGGAGCCATGAAGGCGAAGGGACTGGTACTGTGACGGAGGAGCTGATTCAATATTTTCTTCGACATCTGATTATGATAATGTACTAGAAATATTATACTCTTGATATGTAAAGGGTCATAGTCAGAATCTTCTGAAAAATCACGCTCGGATTCGTCTAATATTGTCAAAATTAAGCTAAAAAATATGAACATCAATAACACCATTGGCACCTGATGTACTATGCATAGTACATCAAAACAGTTTAAAAACAGTAACTTGACCCCTGTTGTACTATATGTAGGACATCAAAATATTTGACCTTGTAGTGAAAAAACTATTGAAACCTAAACCAAAATACATCGTAAATATTATCATATACTTCATAATCAAATAGAAAACACTTTGCAATCTAAAAATATTATCCTGAAGAATGAATCAATATGAATTATTTACTATGTTTCGAACTAAGAAGCGTACACCTGCGTTGAAAGTGTTTCTTAGAAAGAAATTTGTCAATCTGGTGAAGGTGGTAGTATTTTTTTTTAAAAGAGACGTTCACATACCATGCTATAGTAGAAAAAGAAATGCAATTTTTTAATTAGCTATCTCGTCAGATTTTTTTACTTCAGATGTACTATGTATAGTACGCCAGGGGTTAGGAGGTTAAATCTATAGGTATTAGTAGGATACAGTTCAGTAGAGATGTTTTTATTTCCGCTCAATGTGTCTTATTAATATTTTTGAAACTATGCTTACCTTTCCAAGTCTAGAAAACAGATAACACTGACTCACTCACTCACCTATCAATCACATAGTATCTTGAAATAGGAAGGGTTTTTGAAAGAAGAAACAGCATGGCTCCATTGGGGAACCACAGATGTCCATTACTCTTTCCCAAAATCAAATAACACCGTGACAAGTAAGATTTAATATAAAATTAATAAGTTTATAATATTCCAATTAAGGTAAACGCAGCTATTAACGACCCATCGAAAATTCGCAGGTATTACCGATCCATTTCATTAACCTGCAATTTTTACGTTACTGGAACAGTTTATGCTAGAGACATTTGACGAAATACGCACATTTGTTCATTGAGTGTCGCAAATACTTACGTTAGTGTGCGTGGCATTCCGGGAAAGAGACGAAATTCGTTTGTTTCTATGAGGATAGTAAACTTGCCGATAGTGTGGTACAAATCCTTAATCTTACAGATAAGCACACGAAAACTTCGTTTAACAGTTTTTAAAGAATTGTATGAAACCTATGATTGTTCTGTAGTATTGAATGTGTTCATTTAGATGTGAGGTCTTAATTTCTTACAGTATTTCATAAAGTTTGTTTAATTAAATATTATAAAACTTCACATTTAATTAAAGCGGTAATACCTTCAATTATTTTAATAGTAGCAGCTATTGCCGACCCATGGGCCGGTGATTGCGATGCATATTAAATTTTGTTTTACCTCTTTCTCGTCGATATGTGACAATAAAGCAATTATTTTAATATAACATCTTAATCTAATATAGTCAGCCTTTGTAACACACAATTACCGATCTATACTATTTGGTCTAGTTTTCTTATTTAATCGTTTTTTGTTTACTACGAAATACAACTTTAATCATTCATTGTCATTATAAAGGAGTATTATAAAATTACTTTTTATTGCATCACAATGTTTGTATTAATTAATATTATTTGCAACACTATTTATTTAAAATCTCTGCTATGGCTACAAAAATCAAATAAATACATATAATCTACTTTTTATGAGTCGGCCATACAATTTCGTAATTATGTATTACATCGACTATTACCGATCTATATGAGTCGGTGATAGCAAGTACGGGAAGCTATTGCCGATTCTATACAAATCCTGGTCGTTTATGTAACACTAGCTGAGCCCGCAACTTCGTTTACGTCACATAAGGTGTATGAAAGGAAAGGTATTTCTTCATCAGAGTCATCAAGCAGCGTCTGAAACTGCCCTGTTTGCTTAATCATAAAAGAGCTTAATGATTAAGTCTATTTTTAAAACAATTCAGTCCACGCCTTCGGCGCGGACTGAATTGTTTAAAAATAGTCTTAATCATTAAGCTCTTTTATGATTAAGCCAACACGCCAGTTTAGGTTCACTCACATTCAAAGAAACCCCTACAATTAAAATTTTCAAAATATCTGATTCTTAAAAGTGTTATAACTCTTTTATTTCTAAACCGATTTACATAAAACAAACGTTAAATGTTAACTGGAGCAAACCTCAACACAATACAAAAAACCGCATTGCAATCGGTTGAGCGGTTACTGAGATTAGCGTGCACAACCGTACAGACAAACAGATATACAGACATACAGACATACAGACAAACAGACAAAAATTCTAAAAATCATTGTTTTGGGTTCTATTGCGTTCATAAAGCCCCCCTATAATATTTTTTCTTATTTGTCTTCCATGTACAGACAGCGACCTGTTACGATTTTATTATATGTATTGATTGATAACACTAGTTTAATGAAATATTAGCTTATTATCCAAACAATATTTTGAAGATAAAAAAACCATAAAAGCTCTTTTACAACATAATGTCTTAGTCAAATAGCATGGACCAGAGTATCTAAGTGACTTTTCCTATGAAGTATAATATGAAAGTGTATGAAAGGTAGTATGAAAGGACTTAGAGCAAACCTACATGATTTTCTGCAAAAACACCATAACGTGTTTTTTCTTAATTAAACAAAATACCTGCCTATACATTCTTCTTGTTTTTAACAGTCGGTAATAGGTTCATAAAAATCGGTAAATAGCTTCATAGCCTTTCGTATGGGTCGGTAATACAAACAATGGACTTGATCACTTAATTATTTTTTTATTTTATTAGTATTGTGTTTAAGGGCAATTTAGGGCTTTAAACATAAACTAGACAAACTAAAGTTTCATATAAAATCAAAACATTGGGTGTGAACTCAATCACCATTCTTAATAACTATCATCAATTTTAAAATTGTCTTAACAGGGTCGGTAATACCTGCATACCACCTTAGTTTAGTATTCCATAACAAACTTTGAAAGTCCGATATCCAAAAACGACTTGGTAATAAGTCTCAATTTGTTAGCGAATGCGTAGGAGGATCATTGCGCCCCGGTGGCTTTTCATTATAATTCTCCAACATTTGGGACAAAGTGCTCTGGAAACTTTCAATTGGTTTTGATTTTGGAAATCACTTTGGTATTTGAAATCGGTTAAACTTTTACAGGTTCGTTTCTTGGATAAACTTCTAATGCTTTCTAGGATACCTATTTTAGAAATCGCTACAAAAATATAAGCTAAGTTGAATAGTTATGACATCCTACATGCCTAATAGTATTGGTAGATACCGATTAAAATAGTAAACAAGTCAACTCCAAAAACTGGTGCCCCCAATACGTACTTCAACAGCCTTTATCCCATATTCAAACAATATTAAAAACTAACGTTAAAGTCACAAGAAGCTATTACTCTATATGATTACTACAGACATTCTCTATATTAAAATTAATATTCTATTTGTTAAAATAATTATTACATAAAATGAAGGATCAAAACAGAAATTGATTATGATTTATTAAAAATAATTAGACACATACCTACAAGTCAAATTTTTTTGTAGTGCCTACGAGTATTTTGTTGTGATAAAGGCAACAAAAATAGGGTAAACCACCCAATTATTGGCACTTTTAGAATGAATTATTGGCACTTTAGTTAAGAGTATATTTCGAAAAATAAGGGAAACCTAGTTTATTCCAGTTCGGTGTTGCCCATTATGTAGTTGTAGGTATGCATTAAAAAGTAAAATAGCATTCTTTTTCTGTTAGAAATGGGCAAAATTACCTAAAGTGCCAATAATTGGAGGAGTGCCAACGATTGGGTGGTTTACCCTATATTATCTGTGAAAAATTCAACTGTCTATATCACGGTTCATGAGGTACAGACAGACAGACAACGAGTCTCAGTAATCCCATTTTTACCATTTGGTTACGGAACCATATAAGCCTTTCCCAGATTGATAGCAGGAATTAATTATCGAACCATCTTCCGGAACATGAAGGAACGAAATGTCTTGTTTTTAGAGGGTAGAATTGTATATTTTTCTCGTAACATGTCAAAATATTATGCAGCATATTACTATAATGTATTGTGGAGTTGTGTCAGTCTTTTTTTTATGTTCATGTTTATTTATGAGCTGTGTATTTGTTCTGTGTATCTAAAAGTATAGGGAGCAAAATAAATGAAATTATCATGCCCTTAGTATAGGGGGTCTCCAGATTCCAAAGTGACTTTGAATGTTATAGGAACTACACGCTATGTCGTCATACAGGACTCCCACCACAAGCGGCGCGCGCGCGATGCGCGCCTCTGTACCCATCGCCCCGCGCAGCCGTCAGACCATTATAAAAACGGCTGCACGCGTGGTGTCGGTCTCTCTCGCTGCCTGCTGCCTTCAGGTGATGTACCACACACCATCTGCGCGACATCACTGAATCTGGTGGTCTAGGACTAGAAGAACCGTCTCTTGCTCGTTAACTAACGTGACGATAGTCTATTTTGTACTTATAACATTTCGATTCGCTGTATGAGAATAAACGCAGATAACTGCAGTACTACTTCAACCCTATTGTTCATATTTATCTCCTTGGTAAATATACCTATACCTGGACCGAGATAGGTGGCTGATCCACCCCTCTCGGGACAACGCTATTATTGTCATCATGAAATACTTATTGTTCAGTGAAGGTTAAAGACAAAAATGCGTATTTTATTTTGTGAAAAGAATCTTATACTCGAACTGGATTCAAACTTGCGGATTCTCTATTGTCGGGGGCGTCAAGTGTTTTTTTTTATATTAAGCTATCCAAATTTACTATCTCTGTCAAGCTTAAAGCTTATACAACAAATTCGGTCTAAGTTTTCTCGGCCAATAAATGGTGAAATTACGTAGGTAATATTATTCAGTGAACCTCTTTGACGGCTTTGAGGTCACGCGGATAACCGCTCTAATAAGCTTTTGACCCCTGTTCTTTGAATTTGCTCGTATAATAAATTTCCCTCAGGATTTTGCCTATTAATCTTCAGAACCAGTTGGTGGAAAACTCACACGTACATATTAGCAGTGCCTATTCACATGGACAGTTTCTTGTGTGTGTGTGTGTTTGACTCATAAAACCTAGTAGTAACTAAGGGTGTAAGGTAAGTTCCCGTTATGCCTTACGAAAGATTTTCATGTCATTTAGATCCAAGTAGCTTTTATAAGTATTTTCTAATGAACGTGTTCAAATACACTTACATAATCTATCTTCACGCCTGTCTTCCATCGGGGTAAGCAGAGACTGTGACTTTTCACTGGTTACGATCCTGGCATTTAAGTTTCGGTTTTTTTTCTTCCGTAAGTTTTTGCATACACGCTCGGGGATTAAGTGTCCTGACCTTTTCCTAACAGTTTTTCAAATTGCTTGAAATACAAAAGTCGAGGTCGACCCCTATCAGTTTTACCCATTCACTCTTGCCCCATAAATCCGTTTCGTCAGTCTATCTCCATCCACCCTCTCCACATGTCCGAACCATATGAGCATCCATTTTTTCTTTTTTTAAATCCTGCTTACTTCCTATCGCTGTCCATGACAGTTGATCTTATTAACGACAGGTTGTCAAAATTAAAATAAAATAAATGTGAGTCGTAAAACGAAATAAATGTCAAGACTTAAGAGTCTGTATGACGCCAAATAGACTATTACCTTGATCTAGATCTCAGCACTCGTGAGGTCTAATGAATTAAAATTTTAACACAGACAACTTCAGTTCATAAACTAAAAACGCACTAGGCTATAAACACGATTGCTGATAAAATCCTCGATAGATTTTTGTGTTGAAAATACCTCGATTTCTTGAAATTTTATCCTAGATCTCATAAGTTTTAAGTTGTTTTTATAATATAAAATATTTATAAGAAAGACAATAGTAAAATCTTCATTTGCACTAGACCACTTTTTTAATATTCGTTATAGTTTTTTTATAATTAATTTATTTAGTTAAAAACGCACAAAAACCGATCGCATCTCTCTCTGTCTTGCACGCTAAAATGTATATCTTCTATCTTCTTTCAACAGTTTGGCGTCTGGTAGGCTCTTAAGCTATGACGTCTGTCTATAAAAATATCGACACTACCCAACGAAAACTGACATGACAGGAGTTAAACGGTAAAGTATTTCAACGAGACAGTGACGGTAAACTGTCTCTAACAATAATGAGTATTATATTTCGATTTAGGTAATGGGAAATAGCTACAGACTTCAGACGTCTACCGATGAATTATCGTGATTATTGTGACATTATTTTATTAATATTAGGGTTTTTGATGTTTTCAAATTTTGTCAATAATTGAATTAATTATTTGTATGCCTTGAGGCGGAATATTAATAAAGTAAGGACATTCTGTCATCATCATGCTTACCATTGTCCATGTTGTTTTTAAATACTACTTTTGCTTCAACTTTGTCACAAAAATAGAGGCAAATATCCCTGACCGTAACTTGGGTTCTTAACAGTCCAGTGTGATTGATTTGGTTACATTAGTCCTCAACCCCTACAAACCTTGAAGGATAGGCCTGCATGTCGCGATAGTTTCAGTGTATGTACCAAATCGACAACTTATCTATGTGCTTAGGACTCTGAATTACGGTATTTAGGTAGGATTTTAAAAGCGTTGGTAATATGGAATATTGCGACTACATAAATGGGATTCTTAGACTGCATACAATAGTCACGCCTTAATCCCCGAAGGGTTAGGCAGAGGCATAGTATACGCCTAAATTACACCTTATAGTTTTAAGTCCCACTGGTAGTGACTCTATGGACAGGCGCAGGTCGTGACAACCCGTAGTTGTTTTTTTTTCAAACCCCCCCATAAGGCTTTCAACTTGGCTTGACGATTGTCATTTCACTAACAACCGGTTTCATTTTGAGTTTTTCTTTCTTAGGCAATGATTTTTTTAAAATATATAAATATTTGTTGACAATGCGCAAAAACAAAGCGCAGTACCTATATTATTTTGCTACTAGCTGTGCTCAAGTGCATCGCATGTGCTCACTAACTCAAACATTATTTCCTAATTGTAAGGAAATCTGTTAGTTAGACTAGTTGACATTCATTGCTACTATTTTCACACACGCTATCTGATCACAAAGTAGGTAAGCTAGGAATAACCTGCGCTGGTTATGGGTATCAGTCTACGTGTATCATATACTTTTAAATACATAATTATCATACTTTTAAATACCACTTAGACATAATGTAAAATGGCATTAGGCCACTAAACATATCTCGGTGACGACATAGCATCCATCAAATGATAAATAATTAGCAACGAGTAGACTAGGCAAGGTGAACTACACACTCACATTTCTTCAGACCCTCAAGATACAGGGTCACCTATTGCAACTGTCCTATCGGATACTTTTCATAGAGCAATATTACTTTCCCAATTATAGTCATAGGTCGTGTTTTTCTGCGGGTACCTACTTCTTAAATGTGAGAAAATCTATGACCATTACATTCCGAAGCCCAATTCCAACAACATGTAACACATTCACATAATATACAATCTCTGCACTAGCTAGTATGAGTCCCGACAAAATGCGAGTCGGATTGAAGAACGGAGGGTTCCGTACCAAAAAACGGCATTGAACACTTGTTGTGTGGGAGCCCCTCAGTCTTGGGGTAATTGGCTTACCCGGCTAGGTAGGATACGTGTGGTTATTAGTCGGTAAGAGTCCGGCATAGCATCCATGTAGGATTTTCCTCAGGTTAAAAAAATGGGGCCCCTTAAAGGTTTTTTCTGTTGTGAAATATCCTACTGTCTAGCTGTTAAAGTTCACAACATACAGTCTAGTGAAGGACAGCAGAGCCTCCGTAAACTGATCCCGTTTTAACCCTTTCGGTACGGAACCCTAAAAAGTAAAACTGTTCACAATATGTAGTATATTATATTATAAGATGTAGCCTTGTCTTTGGCCCATAATTTGAATGGAAAGTCAATCCTATCTTGTTTTATGATCCCATTTCGTATTTGAATGTCGACTCGCTTAGATCTATTTTGTATCTAAGCGAGATTCCCACTGCCACAAAATCTGATATCACCTTAAAAAAAGTCGTGGACGACAATTAATTGTGTCGTCCTACATATAAACATATCCATTAAAATACAGTCACGACGTTTCAAATGATACAATAATTTGTACTTACAATATATTGGGAATGCGCTCTGAGACTCCGTTCCCACTATATTGTTTCGTATAATTATCGTCGGGCGATAAAATTGACTCTAGCTGTTCTTTAATAACAACTTTTGTCTCGAATAAACTGAACAACAAATAGGGCCTAGTGGGTATAGAGCTAAACATACATTTTCGTGATCATTCTAGCTAGATCGCATTCTAAATACAAAGCTTAAGCCGATACTTGCTAAATAATATTCCAAAGATTTTTTTAAACAGAAATAAAACAGACTTTAAACAAAAACTATCTACTGAAAAATAAAATTTACTTAGCACCAAGTAATTTTATGTATTTTGATTATTCAGATTTTATTAATTAACATACAGGTGGACTGAAGAATCTATTTATCTAGGTGTAAAGTTCTCATCAATTCAAATCAACCAAGCCCAAAGACAAGGTATATGCTTTAAATTGTTAAGGAATTCTCGACTTTCTTTCGGCTTTATCATCAGATCGACTTCAGACCTTCATTAATTTTTTTCAAATTCAAATTCAAATTCAAATCATGTATTGCCAACTAAGTGTACATAGATATTAACATTATGGTTCAGTACTTATGACTTAGTGCCTTTTACAAGCATTGCAATAGTGTGGTCACTTGTTAGTTGTTACTTCATTAGGTAGGTACTTATTCTATTTTTATTTATATGTTTCCTTTCTTTTCTTTTTCTCCATATCATTCTCCAATATTTTATAAGTATTAAAAAGAAAGAAAACATAAGTATTTATATCATTCGTATCTATAAATTTATATAATTCAATTCAATTCAGTTGTCATTACCCCATCTCATGCATCCATTAAGGCTGCAATGCTCGACCTTGACAAATCCTAAGGCAATTCGAACGGTTGCAGCGTACGCTCTTGCCGGATTTCATTTGATTCTAATACACCATATTACTGTTATAAAATCTGAGAGGTTTTTTTTGGAAAGAGAAAAAAAGAAATCCATATGTAAAATATTGTTCTAAAGACCTATATCTATCCTAAGACAAGTCCTAATGAGATTTAAACTCATTTATTTAAATAAAAAAGTACATTACTTGCTAAGGCCTTTGCAATATTTCTCATTTTTCTAGAGCGATCCTGATCGAACCAAGTATTCCTGATCGTGTTTTGATACATTAAAAAAGCAAGAGTATCTAATAAATTACAATAATATAGTCATAGCAGACCAAATCGAAGAATATTTCCCAGTATAATAACTCTCATGTCCAACAGTTTTCTATGAAATGTCAATTAGTATCTAACATCATAATGTATTCATAACGTTTTTTTTTTTTTTTAAATTACAACAAATTTTCATTTTAGACTTATAAATAAATTACAATAGGTCCCCTGGTACAAGTGAATAGGTAGATTGTGTTACATTATAGGTGTGTCGATTCTGGATCTAGTCAATAATCTAAATAAAAAATCTAAATCTTTTAGGGCTTTAAGTAGGTATATTACCGAGAGTGCTGAAATTCATGTGGACTACCTGATTGAAAGTGGTTACCGTAAGCTACCGAACACCAAAAATTAATTATTAGTCTCAATATGTCAACAGATTCACATGTTGAGACAAATATTTAGTTCGTTTTTAGGGTTTCGTAGCCAAATGGCAAAAACGGAACCCTTATAGATTCGTCATGTCTGTCTGTCTGTCCGTCCGTGTGTCACAGCCACTTTTCTCCGAAACTATAAGGCCTATGCTATTGAAACTTGGTAACTAGATGTATTCTGTGAACCGCATTAAGATTCTTATATAAAACTAGAAAAAGAGCAGTAAATTTTGGGGGTCCCCATACTCAGAACTGAAACTCAAAATTTTTTTTTTTTCATCAAAGCCATACGTGTAGCATATCAATAGATAGGTCTTTAATAATGCTATTGAGGTTTCTAACATCATTTTTTTCTAAAGTGAATAGTTTGCGCAAGAGACACTTCCAAAGTGGAAAAATGTGTGTCCCCCCCTCTAACTTCTAAACTAAGAGAATTATAAATCCAAAAAGAATATATGATGTACATTGCCATAAAAACTACCAACGAAAATTAGTTGGAACGAGATAGAGCTGGTAGTTTTTTTTTAATACATCGTAAACCGCAATTTTCGGTTAGAAAAATCACTACCACTGCGAACGTGTTAAAACATCAATCAAAGTTACAACGAACTAAAAGAACTTTTATATTATGTTACTGGCTGCTACGAAACCTTTCATGGGCGAGTCCAACTCGCACTTGGCCGGTTTTTATTACACAAAGTCTCTAAGGTAGTACGTCACCACTGTTAAATTAAAAGCAAAATATGCATATACAGAGCACCAAAAGTTCACTTCCAGCGTAAGGACTAACATCACGTTCACATAAATCCACTATTAAGAACCATAACAGTATGAGTGAACGCGACCGCTGCATGCAATATTTTTTGGTCACTGGGTTACCACTATTAGAACAGACCTGTATCTTGTACAATAAATTTTGCCAACTCAAAAATGTAGTGCCTACCAGTACACCATAGAGTTCGCATCAGAAATATAAACAGCAATTAGCCTCAAAGTTTGAAGAACCAATTCGGTAGTGATTGACCTTTCTAAGTGCCCTCTTTATCTCGGCACTTAAGACCCGACCTTATCCAAGATCCCTAAGTACTATGAACGGGTCTGTTAACGTATTTTCGTCCAAAATGTGGTTAATCATTGTTTAATATGACCTTCACATAAACATATACTTATACCATTTATAGAGAAAATTATTTTTACTGGACATACATTTTCTCGTCGGTCGTCGCTAGGCCAAGTTGATAAAATACGGTGATAATTTCAGCAGTTGATCGTCACAACCAGCGGAGCCTGGGTCGGCAGTGCATGTGTAGCACTTCTGCTGTTACAAAAGTTCACAGACTACTGTAACCACTTTCTATTAGGTGGGGCCAGTAGCTTGTCTGCCACCTGAGTAGAAAAAAAATGAACCACTTACAGACTTACAGGTGAGGCTGGCTTAAGCCACGGAAATGTCGGAAGGTCATAATACTCGTAGAAGAAGACCAGCACCAGCTAGATGACATCCTCATATATGCCTTATGAGAAATGAAACGGATTAGTGCTAAGCGCAACTCTACATATCATGCATATTCCTTGTAAAATCCCTCGTGACTTGAGTTTCATAAAGTTTCACAATTTTACCCGCAGCGCATAAGCTTAGTAGTTTGCTTCAGAGCCGAGCATGATTTTAAACTTTGACGTTCCGGTGTAACAATCGCATCACGTAGTAGGTATTGAAAAATTAGGTCAATATTTCAAACTTTATACCTACTAAAAGAACAAAAATAATGTAATGTGGGAATATTACCCTTTTCTTTCAGTATCAAAAAATATCATTGAACAGTTGGTCTCTTAGGCTGGTTTGACGTTTCATTGGCAACTTCATTGCCAGATTACATCAGGAATATCAAGTTTTGCAAATGATTTTCTCTTTTATTTACTTAAAGTTGCAAAAATTAAAAATTATTATTAACTCTTGTGTATTACAAGAATTAAATTATCATTTCGGTTGCAACATAAAGCGGTTAAATTAAGTAGACGTACCTACATAATATACATATTATACATGTACAAAATAAGAGAGAAATACTACATAATCCTGATTTCTCTGCCTTCCTTGTTTCTGGTTTGTTATTCAGGAGTCTTAATATTATTAAACCTTATACATTTTTCAACAGTAGGTACCGTAAACGTAACACTGTCTATGTAAAAAAAAACACGGAATATTACTGCAGTACCTTTCATAAAAATGCTACGAAAAAATTTTGTTGGCAATTTTTTCTGCCGGGAAGTTGAGAAGCACTCTTGCTCTTTATTGCATAGCACTTGTAACAGCGTATATACATTTGTAATAACAAAAGTTATTCACGTTCAGAATGTGTCTGTGCTGACACTAAAGCATTTTTACTGAATTGAGTTTTTTACAAAAGGTAGGAGTGATGGCTCGTATACAATAAACCAGTATTTTGCTACAGAACATTTTGTTTTCAGTTTCATATCAGATCTATAGCTAAATGACGAGGTATTTCAGTAAATTTGATCATCGCTAATGATATAGTGAAACCGCGATCCAATTAGCCGATATTAAATATGTGGTTTTCATTAACCATTATTTACTTTGAAATAGTAGTGAAATGATTATTATGGTGGTTTTGATCGAAAATTGTTCATACCTCTTTCACTCGATTTGTTTAAACTGTCACTTCCATATAACGAACAAAATTTAACTTTCTGACTTATTTCAATGATATAGTTTTATTCGTTTTTGAACTGGCGTAGGTATGCAGTTTGTTTAAAAATAATATTGGAATCGTTGTATAACAGTTTCTTTGCCTCCTTAAATTTTTGCTACACTGCGTGTGTACCAAACCTTCCAAACGGTTTGACCAATCTTGGAATTTGATACGTATTTTATTCAGATCAATTATGAGAGGTGGAGGCAAATAACACCATGGGTCAAATGGAAGTCACACTGATTTTGTATTTACCTACATAAAAGTCAATGCGCAGATGGTTTATTTTATTACTAGCTGACCCTCACAATTTTGTTTACGTCACATAAGGTGTATGAAAGAAGAGGTATTTTTTCATCAGACTCATAGGAGAGCGTATAAAATTGCCCTGTTTGCTTAATCGTAAAAGCGCAAACACGCTAGTTTAAATTTACACAACACATTCAAAGGCACCATTGAATTATAGGTTTAGCGTAAGTTGAGATGTCTCCAATTTCTTAACTACATAACCCCCAATTTTTAAACTGGTGTGGAACAATTCTTAGAGTACTCCCTTACTGACACCAAAAAAAAAAACTTCAAATCGGACCATGCGGTGTTGCAAATTATAGCTGAAAAACTATTTTGTTTTTCATCACTTCTCTCAAAGGAACCGCGCAAAATGTCAGGATCAAATGTATCGGATCATAAACTCTGTTTGTGCTAAGTATTATTCAAAATAGATACACATTTATTTTGTTAAAAATTACAGAGAAACATAATTATAACATATCTATATATTAACATTATTACTATCTAAACTAAACCTAAATAAGGCCCCGGGGGTATTGTGTCCAAGAGACTCGCAGCATTCTCCCTTTGAATAGCAATACCTATTCGTTGAGCGAGATAACTACCAGCCCTTGGGTCACCAGTCGACTCCACAAGGCGCTTTTTCAAATTCTTGAAAAATTGTTGCGCATTGGGACCCCATCTACCTAGGATCTCGACACCGACAGGACAAAAACGATACGATGAGTCGAGACCCTTATCTATACTTATATTAAAAAGAGGAAAGATTTGTTTTTTGTTTGTTTGTTTGTTTGTAATAAATAGGCTCCGGAACTACTGGACCGATTTGAAAAATTCTTTCATTGTTGGGAAGCTACACTCTTTGTGGTGAACATAGGCTATATTTTATTCCTGTATTCCCACGGGAACGGGAACTACGCGGGTGAAACCGCGTGACGTCCGCTAGTATTTAATAATTTTAATATTTTCAGCCGCATTCGCTGCTGCACTGGCTTTTAATTTTGTTTTAGGAAGATGGGACGGGGCCAGAGTGTCAACACAAGTTACATCCCAGACCAGCACCCGACCCATCTCCCACGGTATTAAAGTTATACCATCCGGTCTCTTGCCATCGTCCCTAAAACGCCGTTTGGCTCTAGGAGCGCAGGCACATTGGCGGTGGCAAGAGCACGGCGAATAATGTCATTCAAAATTGATTCAGTAGGTACGGCGTGATACTTAAAACATTTGAGACCACGCCTTCGTTAACTGCATTATTTTACAATACCATTAATCACTAAGCTCTTTTATCATTAAGCAAGCAAGGCATTTTCACTTGCTCTAATGAGTCTGATGAAGAAATACCTCTCCTTTCAAGCACCTTATGTGCCGTAAACGAAGTTGCGTGGGTTAGCTAGTGTATAGGTATAGATTGAGAATATAAGATAAATTTACTTTCGAATCTGGGTCGTGGGATCATTTTCTCCAGGGTACAGGCAGCTCCCTCTTGTATATATACCTACTCAGGGTACCTACGTAATTAATCTTAGCAGAGTTTTGCGTTCTTCCACGAGGTTGATGAATATTTTGTTTATACCTTAAACAACATTTCCATAAACAGTTCAATAAATTTGTTTACTTGTTTAATGTAGTTTACTGATAATATGGATGAATAAAAATTATAAATAAAAAATAAAACCGACTTCATATAAATCCTTAAAAATAAAATTTACCTAGCACATAGTAATATGTATTTTGATTTATCAGATTTTATTCAATTTCATATTGAAGTCGGCGCCAAGTAAACCCATAGGTTTAGGTAGGTATTATTAATGGCACCAACTTCAATATTACATTGAATAAAATCGAATAAATCAAAATACATATTACTATGTGCTAGGTAAATTTTATTTTTAAGGATTTATATGAAGTCGGTTTTATTTTTTATTTAAAATTTTTTATTTTTTTATTTTAAGTGACGGGTGGACCGAAAAGTATTTCTATCTAGGTGTAAAGTTCTCATCAACACAAATCAATCAAGCCGAAACACAAGGTAACTGCTGTAAATCGTTAAGGAATTCCCTCGACTGTCTTTCGGTTCCATCATCAGATCGACTCCAGACCTTCATTAAATTTTAGTACATTAAAGCACTAATCAAAAAGTTAACTAACGCACTAGTTGTCCCTACAATTTTCGGTGGTTGCCCTCGATTTCTCCTGGATTCCAGCATCAGATCCTGATACCCTGGATATAGAACCACCTCAGAAGAAGGCTTCTTTCAAACAAAAAAAGAATTTGCAAAATCCATCCATAATTGGGCCGCTATCGCGTAACATACATACAAAAAAAAATAGCGTAGGAATTGAGAACCTCCTCCTTTTTTTGAAGTTGGTTAAAAATTATATCAGTTGTCTATCTATTGATTTCAGTGTACCTACTGCCATGTTCATATTTGTACACAGTTTGTAAATCAATGCCTACGTTCTGAATGGAAAACTTTTCACTGGAGTCGTTTACATAACTTCGACGGAGTCAATTGAAGTGTAAATTGGTTTAAAACTTGGGCAATATGCAAAATAGGTTGTGTTTGTGATATGGGTACTAGCTTAACTTATCTTTTCTATTCCGTGGTTATATTATTATTATGTTTGATTATTGCAAGATAACTAAACCCTTTTGGAATATTTAAGACAGTAATATTTTCTCTCGTTCACTCTACTCGAGTGGCCGCACTTTTGAGAGTTTTCTTTTTGAAAATAAATGTAAATAAACCATTTAAAATCAAAACAAACAGTCCGCGGACGATAGTTCTCAATTCTATTTTATACGACGCAAACATGACTGACGCACAGTCTTTTAACACTGGACACATTTGGGTCAACTTTGGTACATAAATAGCCCCCCCCCTAGGCGAGGCCGCAGTGGCGGCCGTGGGTCTGTTGGGAGTCCTGGGACATCCTTCTGAGGACTTACCCGGGGCTCCAAACCATAGGCTGTTGGGCGTAACGTGATGTTTTTAGTCGGGAAGAGTCCGGCATAGCATCCATGAGGATTTTGCCTCACGTTAAAAAAAATAGGCAATCAGCATAAATAATTTAATCCTTATAATGGTCAAAATTACACCAGTTTCAATAGCTTTTAGGTTATGAAAATTACTGTTTCAAAATTTTTGAAGACAAGGAGCTAACTTTTTAAAATTTTTAGGCACTTTTCTTGGCAAATAAAATCATGTTCTATTTTGGCATGCTTCTAATATTACATCTAAAGTTATATAATATTCTAAAATTATGAAATGAAATTGCTAATAACAGAAATCGGATCCGTAAAAAAAAACAAAATAATCTTAAAAACATTTTCCAGCCCTCGCCGTCTGCCGTAAGAAATTAATATTCCAGCCTCCTTATCCTAAGAGGATCAACCTCTTGCCGAGGTGAAGATTAATATCGCTCCTTATTAATCTCTAACTAGATGGGTTTATCGTTTTTCGGACCTGCAAAAACAAAAAAAAAATCTGAGATTGAATTGTTCCTTTTGCACTGTTTCACAAATTGTTTCCGATGCAGAAAATAATCCGTAATGTAGTAAAATCTTGACAGTAGGTACCTATATAATTTTACATGGTAGAATTTACATTTTATTGTTTTTTTTTTATTTTTTACATTTTAATGTTTTTTTACAACTTTTTACATTTAATATACTTACATAGAGATACGAATTCCGCTCGGGACTGAAAATCTATTCCACAGTAAAATCTAGAGTGTCTAGGAGACATCACTACCACCTTCTTTTCCGATCCCGAACAACGCGTGCTGGGCAGAGCATTCACTCATACACAGTGGAGAGAATCTTCTCTAGAACTGAGCGTTTCAAAAGATCGTTGCTCGGTCGAACTATAAAAACCTGGAACGACCTGCCCGCACACGTATTCCCCTTATCTTACAATCCCAGGTTTTTCAAACGGAACGTGAAGAGGCACATCACAGGGCCGCCATCTTGAGGACTACTGTCAGAAGTCTTACGGACTGTGACAGTGGCCCCCAATCGCTAGATGCGCCATGGATTTCCATCAGGCTGGCGACGTCAATTTGGCAAGCTTAAAATGTATTAAAAAAACATCCCTGCAGCCTCAAAAGCCTTTATTTAGAACTAAAAAGTAAAAATGTCTCTCGATTTATGTCACTTTTTCTGCTAGTGAAGAAATTCGCAATGAATTTCTTTCAGTAGCGGAAAAGGTACACAAAGCAGATTTTTTGGAATATAATTTTATAAAATCAAAAAGTAATACGGACTACATTTTTGATACTAAACGAGACTGGATCTTTACCTGAACTTAATGCAAAAATATATACTTCAACTTGAAAGTAATAAAGAAATGAAATGTGTGAATGAAAAATAATTTATTTTTTTGATTGTTATGAAGGTATCATTGTCTGAATTCCTCCCAAAGTTTGGAGTTCGAAATTTTGCAGTAATAGATCTAAATTCTTTACTACGGAAAGATCTTTTGAAACGCACTTACTTTGACGGCCCTTTGATCATAAAAACTCAATTAAATATTGGAAGAATTTCTGAACTCTTTCAGTCAAAGAAAACACACCATAATTTCCCTAACACTTACTCTTTTAGCCTCCGAGTAGTAGATTATTCAAATATTTTTATGAATATTCAATTTCGGTCTGAGTCTAACAATTTTAATGAACAGTTTCGTAAAAGAAAAACGTTGTATGACGGTGGTGGGTTTTAATATTTATGACTTTTTAAAACAATTCATCTTTATTTATTAGGTACGACAGTTGGTAGTCATACTTTTATTTTTGGCACTAATTGGCTGTTACTGGACCATCTATCATAAAATCTATATGTGCACTTCAAAGTACTTGGGGAACTATGGTAGGTATATTTAATTTTTTTTTCACCCATATTAATTTATGGTGTGTTTATAAAAAAGCTGATTGACTAATATTAACACTCAGCTAAAATTACTGAAGATGCGATTTGAACATCGTAACAGACTAGGAAAAGGGTTTTTCGAAATCCAAGGATGGATGTATTAAAATTATGTATTAAAAATTATGTATTATTAGGTATGGGAGACAAAAAAGAATTCCATAAAAATTAACAAACTGATCTTTCAGGATTTTCTAAAGCTCGAACCTTGAGGGTGTAAAATAGGGTAAGTATTAAAATTTATACATGAAATATTTGAAAACTGATTTTAAGTGGCCTATGTTGGAGGTGTAGGGCAAAAATGGAGTCACTGGTGATACCAGGAGGCAAGACTAGGTAGGAGGTACACAGCTTTACTTTTTGTTGGCATTTCCCTCAACATTGATCTATAGTATGCACGATAGTCATGACTGAGCTTTGGTTTAGTTGCGTATTTGTAATAATATCTAAGTAAGATTTCTCTAACACAGTTGCCAATAGCACCAAATTACTAAAGACGTAATAGATCAAACTGTTCAAAATAAATAGGTATAATAGATTACAATGTACTTAACTTTATTGGACTGATTCATTGTTTGCTATTCAACACGAATTGGAAACCATTCGGCCTCCATTTTTCTCTTCAAATAGATACCTACCTATACGAGTTCATACGATCGAATAATTCTTATATTGTGAACAAAAAGCACGTTAAATGCTGAATACGACAAATTTGCCATTCTTGATTTTAAGTGATATTATGTTTTGAAGCGAAACTTCCTTTGCCTCGGCGTGAATTGGATTTTAGAAAAAGAAAAGTTAAAGTATCTCTTCCGTTGAAACGTATTTAGCTCAGTGTTTAACGAAACGGTGTTAAAACGGAATACTTTGTATTTGATTACAGAACTGTTTTATTTGGTAGGTACTCATTGGATTTGTAAATTTAAAAAATTAAATAAAAGGAGACAAAGTTTTGGTTTAGGTTTTGACTGGGTGTGAATTAGATTTTATGAAGTTTCACTCCAACCGTATATTTTTACACTCGATGTTTTTTATGTTACAGGTAAAGTTAAAGAACTCTTTAGCTTCTAATAACTCTTAAAGCAGAGAAAGAAAGATGGAGCTAAGAAATGTCATACAGACAAATGCCCATTTCATAAAATTAAATGGTGATGACTCACTGTAACAATTTAATCAGTAATAAACAAATAGTATGTTACATTCTTTATTCGTACAACCGTATTTGCGGTAACAAAGTAACTTCATTACCTATTGCAGTCACGTAATATAACGCTATAGAAACGCAGCCAGTAGCTCCGCAGAAATATGTTCCAGTGACGCGAAACCTTAACTTCATTATAATGTGAACAAATGAGGACACACGTAGGAGATAATTTTACAGGGAGTGCTTTAATGAGCGGTGGAGAAACTTTTGGAATAGCTACTATGTCCCATATTCATATGACTAAGTTTATAGAGTTATTTGAATTTGTACCTCATGGTCATTTCAATGAATTATAACAATAAAAGACTCGAGTTCTTGATGATATTCCCAAATGTGTTTCTTTAAAAGGAGTCTAAAAGGATGTTGCAAGGCGCGGGCAGAGCGAACGTAACACCTGGGGCGTATCAAACGTCCTTAGGCCTCGATGACCAGTTTGTAAAAACCTCATCAAGGCTATGGACTTTGATATACTATAAAAAAAAGAAAATTAAGCTAGGCAAAGGCCTGTCTCAAAGATAGCTGCTACAAGTTTGCAGTTTCCTAGTGACTTATGTGGATATTCCACCTTGTGCTTACGTCGCTTTTTAATATGCGGGATACCTACCTTTTGAAGAATCTTATGGCTCTATAGTCATACCTAAAGTACTCAATTTGGACGCCGGAGTTCAAGCAAATCAGTCTATGGCTGTCTAATGCTCGATCTATTCACAGGGAAGGTCTGGCGTAGGGTCGTCCTATCGGTGTTCACTTGCCGGAAATCCAGTTATTTTAAACAGAAAACCTATTGTATGTAATGTAATGTAGAACAGTCAGAACTTTGCATTGATAGTCTAATATTGTTATTTACTACACATACATACATACATAATTATGGTCACGCCTTTATCCCCGAAGGGGTAGGCAGAGGCATATTATATGCCCACATTTCACCTTTGTATAATTTCTCCCACGTAATAGGTGGTGAGCCGTATTGCCGTGTTTAAATGGACAGCCGCAGGTTGTGACTGCCTGCTGTTGAAATAAAGCCTTCAACTTAGCTTAACGACTGCCATTTTACTGGCAACCGGGACCAACGGCTTCACGTGCCTTCCGAAGCACGGAAACGCTCAAATAAATGTCACAAAGTGATCACATGGATGGTCACCCATCCATGGACCGGCCATAGTGAAAGTTGCTTACTGCAGTGATCGTTTACAGAACACTGAGTCCGCGGGGCCACGAGCCTTTGTTATTTACTAGTCACTTTAATTTAGTTATTATGTACACGTACAGACTATTTGGGCACATTATACATTCAAACCACGTGTTCAGACGTGCGTAATTTGTCTCATATGTGTGGTTTATGTTTTGATATTTATAGATGTTGTATTTTGGGCCATTCTAATAGAAAGTGGTCACCGTTTTTCAGAGGTCTGCCACAATGGAGGTGTAACGCTGGCGCGGAGGATCTCGTGGAAACCTTCTCATATTGCTTTTGGAGAATGCCTAAGAAGAAGATATATGAAAAATTAGTGACAAGTAGTTTATTTCACAATTTTGATGCGGGCATACAACACAAGACATGAAGTCCCTGACGGGCCTTATCATTTGAAAATCCTTCACTTTAAATTTACATACTTCGAAATGAACACATCCCTGTATGTTTCGGGAAGGATATGTTGGCTCATCTGTTTCTTTGTACGTGGCATCCTAGCGAGTGAATTTGCCAGATTTATCTCAGAGATATTGCCGGTTTTATTCAAATTGAGAGGCAACTCTACACATTCCCTACTGCGATGTTATTTGTGAGCCAAATTCTTTTCATTCGGTAAACGCACGAGTATTTTGCGAATGAATAATTTCTTACAAAATTGTCTACTAGTATATTATCGACGGCCTCGGTGGCGCACCCGGGTTGGTTCAAATATTTTTGTTATCCACAAATGTTTGTTTCGGAGTTTGGGTGTTTTCAATGTAGAATAATATATTGTAGAAATATTTTAGTATGTCTATCAGTCGTCTAGATCCTATAGCACAAGCTTATATTAGCTTAATTTGGGTTCGATGATGTTATTTGAGAATATACACAAATATAAAAAAAAGTATTGTTGTTTCCATCACTCTGATGCAAGTACACTGCCATAGAAATGTGAAAATGTTTATACGTTTGCTGCTCAATCACGCTCTAACGGTCTGAAATGTGTGAAATAACACCTAGGCTACTATTATGCCCAAAAAAAGTTCCCATGGGAAGCAGGAACGCAAGTTTCAATAAGTTAATTAGCTGTAAGTGTAACTTAATATTATACGTCCAATAAACTGAGTCTGTTCGTGGACTTAGAAGCTCAAATTGAAGCTATGTCTACGGCGCAGATCTCGTAGCAGCTGATGTAGAACTTCGTCTTTCGGCCCAAGTTAATCTGTAAGAAAATAAAGTACCTCCGTTAAGAAGTACTGAGGTTAGATTAATAAATTGTAATTATTTTAATCCTCGTGTATGGCTTCTTTTGATCAACAAGCTTTAATTCAGGATTGCAATACTTATTCAACAAACGCAAACTCGCAGTATAACTACGAAGCTGGCCTAAACGAACAAAACAAAATTATTCTCATAAGCATAATAAACACCAAAAAGGACCGGAATACCATAGGATATAGAATATATAAGGATAAGCCCTCGTAATTTTGATCAACTGAACATCATTTAGGAGAAGAAAAATTGCGGTACATACGTGGCCGAGGTGTTAGCTATCACATTACCGGACTCAGTTCACTGACCCCCAGTTCACACGGCAAAGTGCCAAGCTCGTACTGTCAGCAGATAAATTGCGAACACGGTTCTGTGTCCGTTATAAATAGCAGAGACAAATACTTGAACCCATTTTGAAAACATTTGAGATTTGCCCCTGTTATTTTCATCTAGAGTTTTGAATCGAATTTTGACACTTATCTCCAGGTATCCATTGAATAAAATTTATTACAATTTCTTTTTGAAATGGCTATCTCACTAAATTATAATGAACACGAGAAAGTTTGTGAGTGTGAATGTGTAGATGTCTGGATGTTGGTTACTCTTTCACGCTCTAACGGCTAAACGGATCTGGCTGAAATTTGGTACAGGGATTAGTCTGGAATACTGGAATAGGAATAACACAAAGGCTATTTACTATTTCGGGAATAAATTCTCATAGGAAGTGGGAACAGGAACAAATTTCCACGCGGTCGAAGTCTACTGGCATCCGTTAGTCTTATATAATAAATGGCTAAAGTAAATAATAATAATTATTCACGGACATTTCACACAAACTCTTCAGACAAACATTTATGGGTCACACAAATATTTGTCGCCGGTGGGAATCAAACGCACGACCTGCGGCGCCGCAGGCGGTGTCACTACCGACTGCGCCACAGAGGCAGTGAAAGTGTCTTTCAATTTTGTATTATGTCTGACCTTTACCCTCTACCTTGACATTGGCTACTTTATATCGCTGGAATACGTTTCCATAGGTAATTGGAACAGAATTTCTCATTAGCGAAGCTGCAGGCAACATCTAGTCTGTAATCCCATAAATTTTAATGATTTTCTAATATGAGACAAAGGGAAAGCAACAAATGATACGAAAACTAAATTATTTTAAATACACTCGAGAGCAATGAATCCGGGTCACTTAAAGAATGTTAAAAATCTCGGAAACTAAAAATGATAGGTTAATGCAATAAATTGTATTTAATAGACAATGTAATACTCCTTAAATGAAAGTAAAAAAAATATGAGTCACCATACATTTTATTAACACAAAATTACATAAAGAAAAAACTGCCGATCTCTCCTTAAAACAAAAATAGGAAACATGAAATTTTTGAACTTTATTACGATTTTCTTGAATTTTAATACTTCGTATTGCCTCCTCGTGCTTCCATTACTGCGTTTACGCGGTTTGGCATGCTGTACACCAAGTTCCTTATACGATTTTGGGGAATATTCTCCCATTCCTCTGTGAGAGCAATTTTGAGCTCACGAAGCGTGATTGGGGGAGGGTTTCGTTGTTTTACGCATCTGCCTAGCTCGTCCCAAGCATGCTCGATCGGGTTGATATCCGGGCTGCGCGCTGGCCACTCCATACGAGTAATGTTCATCTCTTGAAGGTAGTCATTCACAATCCTACCTGTATGAGGTCGGGCATTGTCATGCATAAATATAGCATCCTCACCTAAATTGACCATAAATGGACCAACGTGATCATTGAGGATTTCTTCCACATATCTTACGCTAGTTAAAGAGCCGTTTTCTATGATCACCAGCTCTGTGCGACTTTCAGAAGAAATTCCGGCCCACACAAGTACAGACCCACCACCGTAGGCTACTTTTTCTTCGATGCATGCTTGCTTGAATCTTTCCCCTGGTCTTCGATACACTCTGTGTCTTCCATCGTGCTTGTAGAGCATAAATTTTGATTCGTCGGAGAACATAACTTTTGACCAATCTTCAATACTCCAATTTACGTGGCTCTGGGCATACCTTAGTCTCGAAATACGATGCCCACGCTCCAGTTTAGGGCCGTTTGCAGGTCTAAGGGGTTTTAAGTTAGATTCAGCAAGCCGACGTCTTACTGTCCATGCACTTGGGTTACTTCCTCCGAGGCGTCGAAACTGATTGGTGAGTTCAGTTCCTGTGAGATAGCGATTTCGAAGCATGGTGTTCACCAAGTATCGGTCTTCTCGTGCTGTGGTACACCTGGTTCTGCCCGTTCCTGGTCTGCGTAGGTTAGAACCAGTTTCTTCGTAACGTCGGAGAACTCTTTGTACTGTTGACAGCGACACACCGACAGTCCTGGCTGTATCGCGCTGACTCCGGCCGGTTTCCAGCATTGTAAGTATTCTGGTGCATTCTTCAGGCGTAAGCGACATAATTTCAGCTTGATTAATGAATATAGAGCACTATCAACATGGTTTATGTACCCACATAAATGACAGATTACAAACAAAAGCAACACCAAATGCTGTAATTTCGTAGTTCCATCTTCGAAAGTGGCCCTTTTTCAAATTTGATTTTTTTATGATATAACTTTACAATAACTAAGAAGTTTTAATACCTTCATTTAAGGAGTATTACATTGTCTATTAAATACAATTTATTGCATTAACCTAGCATTTTTAGTTTCCGAGATTTTTAGGATTCTTTAAGTGACCCGGATTCATTGCTCTCGAGTGCATTTGACAAAAGAGAATACGATATCAATGACAAATAATGTACAGAATACATCAAAGCCTTTAGGAGGATCTTGAGTAATGTATAATAAAATATGTATTGAGATATTTGCTTTGAAGATTGGGGAACGTAATATTTTACCAACCTACGAAACAGATAATGGAATTTACAAAGAATCATGATCGATTTTTTTAGTTTAGGCAAGCATTAGTAATAGCTTTCACTATGGCCAGTCATTGGATGTGTGGCCATCCATGTGACCACTTTGTGACATTTATTTGAGCGTTTTCGTGCTTTGGAAGGCACGTTAAGCCGTGCGAGGGTCCCGGTGGCCAGTAAAATGGCAGTTGTTAAGCCAAGTTGAAGGTCTAGTCAGGTGTAAAGCATAGTTTTATATGTCACAGAACTAATGGGAAAAAAATTACCAGTAGTTATGTCAACAGAATTAGTCAACAGAACAGGTGGGAGTATACGGTATAGCGTTGTGGCTTGAAAAGTTTCAACAGCAGGCAGTCACAACCAGCGCCCGTCCATCTCAACACGACAATACGGCTCACCACCTATTCTGTGGGACAAATTTAAAAAAGGTGAAAAGTGGGCATGTAATAAGCCTCTGTCTACCCCTTCGGTGATGGAGGCGTGATCATATGTATGTATGTATGTGTTAGTAGTGGCAACATGGCATATCGGTTACAACCAATCCAATTTCTAGCTCCTATCAGTACGCTATTGGTGCAGGTTCGAATTTCATCCTAAACTGAAATTTTCAACAGACATCCTTCCGAGGGGTTGCCCAGGGCTCCCGGTTGTAGGCAGTAGTAGGGCTCCGTGTGGTTTCAAACGGTAAGAGTCCGGCATAACCTCCATGAGGGATTGCCACACATAAATAGTGTTAGTACAATAAATGTCAATAAAAGTCAGTTGAATGTTGTCCTTTACATTAAATATTTTGTTTGTGGATTATAAAGATAAATAAATAAATAAACATAAATGAAATATTGAAGGCCGCAGTGCATGTCTAGCGTCTCTATTCCGCTACAGTTACTTCTACTTCATTTTGTCTAATCCAACTTAAAAATTTATAAATGTACATGTCAATAAATGTAAGTAAAAGAAGGAAACTAATTTACGTTACGCAAACATTTACAAACTAAAAACTAAACTTACAGCTTTACACATAGTACAGAGAGAAGTAATGAAACTCTAAATTAGTTTACCTACTTTTAAATTCATGAGAAAACTTTACTTATTAAATACAAAATAGATAAATTACAACTGAATTAAGTGACGTTCTTTTCTATCAGAGAGTTTTCCTAAACCAAAAAAATCTGATTTTAGCTTAGGACGTGTTTTTTTTGCCGTTTTTTTATTACGGAACTACTGAACTCAACTTGCGTATGTCCGACGGCACATTGTATTTTTTTCGAATCATCTAATTGAATCAGCTGTTACATGGTGGAAATCAATCGTTGAACGTTAACAAGTGTTTCTGATAAGAATGACCTCGCGAGCTGCCAGAAAAATATCCAAAAAATAATTCATTTCCATTACGTTTCAGTCAAAAAACATCAGGGTCCGTTCATGAAAAACGCGACAGCAATCATCACACCTTTACTACCTTTCTCCTCCATTTTCCACCCTATAAAAAAAAACTCTCAATAAAAGTTGTATTTTAAACCAAAGAACACCTGTGCCAAGTTTGGTGAAAATCGGTTTAGAAATGTGTCCCATAGACCGAAGCTGACGTACACACAGACACACGGACGAAAGCAAAATCGTCCATACAGTCGAATCGGAGACTCTCATTCGCTTCGCTCACTCTGTCAATGAAGGAGGGAAAAGAGTGGACTTCTCCCTTCCCTCCTTCAGGCAAACGAACGGATGTACGGAACCATCAGTGAGCGAATTGGACTCGCAGTTTTCTGACTTTTTGTGTTTTTTATTTGTACTAACTGACCTCTATACTTCGGTGCCCTTGATCAGGTTATGTAAGTTTTTATTTTTAAAATATACTCGTCCATTTTTATAGAACTTAAACTGTTCTAGGTAATTTCTAAAAATATTCTAAGCTTAACCAAAAATAGTACAGTGATAATGACTGTGGCAATTAAGAGCCTCGGTAAGTAATAAGCGGGTTGTAAGCGAGCATAGTAACGAAGCCCTGAGGCTAATCATGCAAATTACATAATCCGTGCGTATCAAATAATGGTAAAAACTTTTGTGACATACTTGATTCGTTTGAAAATGTATCAACATTAACCTTTTTTAGATAAGCCTGAATTTTTAAAATGATTACTAATTCTTTTTGAATATTCAGACTTATTATTGTAGATAATAAAACAATTGTTAACTATAAAAAACTAGCTGACCCGCGCAACTTCGTTTGCGTGATAAATAAAGAACCGCTCGACCGATTTTGTGCAAACTTCACATAAACCATCTACTAAATAGTCCGAACAAAGCCTAAACCTTTGGTTTGGATAGGTGAGCCCGTTCTTGGGTTATAAAATTACAACGAAAAGTGGCATTGATTTTTATATATATAGATAATATCAACAAAAACTAATCGAAATTCAAAGTAAAAACTGAAAACTCTGAAACAATTCAGTACCACGTATTTATCACAAGATAACAGCTGTATATCGTTAAGTAATTCCATCAACTGTCTTTCGGCTCTATCATCAAATCCACTCGAGATCTTCTTTAATTAGTAGTGCTGTAAAGTATACATTAATGAAATAATTAAGAAACGCACTAGTTGCCCCAGTTTTTGAAAGTTTTCCTCGATTTCTCTGAGATGCCATCGTTTGATCCTGGTTTCCTTGTAATGGGACCAAATTGACATCATTAGCATTCAAACAAAAAAAATTTGAAATCGGTGTACCCGATCAAAAGTTATGAGTTAACAAACATAAAAAAATCGTCGAATTGAGAACCTCCTCCTTTTTTTTTGAAGTCGATAAAAATAGAATGAATATTGTGTAAAACCATCAAAATCACTAGATAACGTGACAACGTAGTGTTCACTTCGAAAAAGGTTTAATAATAAACCAATTTAGTGTGAGGTAATTTTGATAGATTTTAAATATATACTCTTTACAATAATATATTATATCAGAAAATTTGCATAAAATACCTTAAGTGACTTTCTATGTACGTGTGTATTCATTGTTCAAGATTAGACGTACTAGATACTTTATCACAACTCTGTTTGTATTTTGTAGACAGTTGTTTACAAAATACAAACAGTTGAATCCAGTGTTGTAAATTGGAAGGTTTCTGAGGGAGTGTATAGTGAAATACCCACTCAAGATATATTGTTACTACTCCTCTGAGCTTTGGCTTAAAGCTGAGAACTTGAAACAAATAGAAGTGGGGAGGCTACTTTTAGCTACGGTTTAGTAAGAATTCACTTAGAATTTGCTTTATAGAATACTAGCTGATACCCACAGCTTTATTCGCGCGGTATTCTGTTCCATGCCATGGGACCATATTATTCCACCGCATCGACCGCAGTGAAATCTCAGCTTGATGGCGTCCCGCTTGATCCTTGTACAAAACTAACTTGTACGAAAGTGGTTCATTGGTTTAACACTAACAATCTTAAACTAAATGATAATAAAACTAAATGTATTAAATTTACCTTGCCTAATGTAGCACAGTCAGAAACCAATGTTCAACTTAATGGTCGAGAGTTGGAACTTGTGGAACAAACCACATTCCTAGGGTTAACGGTTGATGCTGGTTTACAATGGGGTCCACATATTGTAAAACTAGCTAGTAGATTAAGTTCAGCAGCATTTGCTGTACAAAAAATAAGGCACTTGACTGATGTAGATACGGCTAGAATAGTTTATTTCAGTTACTTTCACAGTATAATGTCTTATGGTATTCTACTGTGGGGCAATGCTGCAGATATAAATAAAATTTTTATTTTACAAAAGCGGGCCATAAGAGCTATATATAGACTAGGTCCAAGGGTCTCTCTGCGCGAAAAATTCAAAGAGGTTAATATTCTTACTGTAGCATCACAATATATTTTTGAAAACCTTATGTATGTACAAAGAAATCTACATAGTTTCGCTAAGTTAAGTGATAGACACAATGTCAACACTAGAAATAAAAATAACCTTGCTGTTTTTCATAGCAGATTGCACAAAACCAGCAATTCTTTCATGGGTAACTGTATACGCTTTTACAACAGGCTTCCAGACGAAATTAAAAGTATGTCCCTTAATAAGTTTAAAAGATCTGTTAAAAGTAAATTGAACTGCAGGGGCTACTATACAATCAATGATTATTTGTTGGATAAGGAAGCCTGGAAATGACCTGCTCTGCTGGATTCTCAAAAAAATTGTTAAAATGCCTAGTTTTTAGATTCTTTAAAATTGTAAATAGAGCAAAAAAAGAACAACCCGCTGAGTTTCTTGCCAGTTCTTCTCAGGTGGGTCGCGTTGTGAACTGGTGGTAGAGTTTTTGTTTTGTATTCTGGACGTTTTGCAAGCGCATCTGTATAATGCCTATGTGAAATAAATATATTTTTGATTTTTTTGATTTGATTTTTACTACGATCCTGATTGAGCTTGATTGAGTGACAAACTGACTGGCCTCGTGGTCGAGTGATTTGTTATGTGACAGGGTGTAATTTATCTATAATAATGTATTGTATGTATTTAGAAATAAAATATAAAAGTAAGGTTATCAAGCGTCTAAATCCCATAGCACAAGCTTATATTAGCTTAATTTGGGCCAGATGATGTTGTGCGAGAATGTCAAGAATAAAAAAATAACAATCAATTATCTAAACATCCAAATACTTTCACTAACTCTTTTAAATTTATAGGTATTAGTAGGATACAGTTCAGTAGAGATGTTTTTATTTCCGCTCAATGTGTCTTATTAATATTTTTGAAACTATGCTCACCTTTCCAAGTCCAGAAAACAGATAACACTGACTCACTCACTCACCTATCAATCACATAGTATCTTGAAATAGGAAGGGGTTTTTGAAAGAAGAAACAGCATGGCTCCATTGGGGAACCACAGATGTCCATTACTCTTTCCCAAAATCAAATAACACCGTGACACGTAAGATTTAATATAAAATTAATAAGTTTATAATATTCCAATTAGTTTATTATTCTATAACAAACTTTGAAAGTCCGATATCCAAAAATGACTTAGTAATAAGTCTCAATTTGTTAGCGAATGCGTAGGAGGATCATTGCGCCCCGGTGGCTTTTCATTATAATTCTCCAACATTTGGGACAAAGTGCTCTGGAAACTTTCAATTGGTTTTGATTTTGGAAATCACTTTGGTATTTGAAATCGGTTAAACTTTTACAGGTTCGTTTCTTGGATAAACTTCTAATGCTTTCTAGGATACCTATTTTAGAAATCGCTACAAAAATATAAGCTAAGTTGAATAGTTATGACATCCTACATGCCTAATAGTATTGGTAGATACCGATTAAAATAGTAAACAAGTCAACTCCAAAAACTGGTGCCCCCAATACGTAATTCAACAGCCTTTATTGGGATAAAGGCTGTTGAATAGGCACAACAAATAGAAACAAATAGGCACAACAAACAAATTTGTATAGCGCGTGTCAATTTTTTTAGATCCTTCATTTTATGAAATAATTATTTTAATAAATAGAATATTAATTTTAATATAGAGAATGTCTGTAGTAATCATAAAGAGTAAATGCTTCTTGTGACTTTTGCGTTGGTTTTTAATATTGTTTGAATATGGGTATTCAAACAATATTAAAAACCAACGCAAAAGTCACAAGAAGCAGAATATTAATTTTAATATAGAGAATGTCTGTAGTAATCATAAAGAGTAAATGCTTCTTGTGACTTTTGCGTTGGTTTTTAATATTGTTTGAATACCCATATTCAAACAATATTAAAAACCAACGCAAAAGTCACAAGAAGCATACCCATATTCCAACAATATTAAAAACCAACGCAAAAGTCACAAGAAGCATTTACTCTTTATGATTACTACAGACATTCTCTATATTAAAATTAATATTCTGCTTCTTGTGACTTTTGCGTTGGTTTTTAATATTGTTTGAATACCCATATTCAAACAATATTAAAAACCAACGCAAAAGTCACAAGAAGCATTTACTCTTTATGATTACTACAGACATTCTCTATATTAAAATTAATATTCTATTTATTAAAATAATTATTTCATAAAATGAAGGATCTAAAAAAATTGACACGCGCTATACAAATTTGTTTGTTGTGCCTATTTGTTGTGATAACGGCAACATAAATACGTCATCAGTGAAAATTTCAACTGTTTTTTTTTAACGTGAGGCAAAATCCTCATGGATACTAGTCATGGACTTCTACTGACTAAGAAACCTCACGTAAAGCCCAACAGCCTATGGGTGGGAGCCCCGGGTAAACTCTCGAAAGGGTGTTCCAGGAATTTCAACTGTCTAACTATCACGGTTCATGAGGTACAGCCAGACGGACAACAGAGTCTCAGTAATCCCGTTTTTACCATTTGGTTACGGAACCATAAAAAACCTTACTGAGATTGATAGCAGTAATCAATTATTGAATCATATTCCGGAATAATAAGGAACAAAATGTCTTGTTTTTAGAGGGTAGAATAAAATTGTATATTTTTCTCGTAACATGTCAAAATAGGTACCTATTATGCAGCACATTACTATAATGTATTGTAGAGTTATGTCAGTCTTTTTTATGTTCATGTTTATTTATGAGCTGTGTATTTTTTCTGTGTATCTAAAAGGATAGGGAGCAAAATAAATGAAGTTATCATGCCCTTAGTATAGGGGGTCTCCAGATTCCAAAGTGACTTTGAATGTTATAGGAACTACACGCTATGATTGACATCATGAAATACTTATTGTTCAGTGAAGGTTAAAGACAAAAATGCGTATTTTATTTTGTGAAAAGAATCTTATACTCGAACTGGATTCAAACTTGCTGATTCTCTATTGTCGGGGGCGTCAAGTGTTTTTTTTTTATATTAAGCTATCCAAATTTACTATCTCTGTCAAGCTTAAAGCTTATAAAACAAATTCGGTCTAAGTTTTCTCGGCCAATAATTGGTGAAATTACGTAGGTAATATTAATCAGTGAACCTCTTTGACGGCTCTGAGGTCACGCGGATAACCGTTCTAATAAGCTTTTGACCCCTGTTCTTTGAATTTGCTCGTATAATAAATTTCCCTCAGGATTTTGCCTATTAATCTTCAGAACCAGTTGGTGGAAAACTCACACGTACATATTAGCAGTGCCTATTCACATGGACAGTTTCTTGTGTGTGTGTGTGTGTTTGACTCATAAAACCTAGTAGTAACTAAGGGTGTAAGGTAAGTTCCCGTTATGCCTTACGAAAGATTTTCATGTCATTTAGATCCAAGTAGCTTTTATAAGTATTTTCTAATGAACGTTTTCAAATACACTTACATAATCTATCTTCACGCCTGTCTTCCATCGGGGTAAGCAGAGACTATGACTTTTCACTGGTTACGATCCTGGCATATAAGTTTCGGTATTTTTTCTTCCGTAAGTTTTTGCATACACGCTCGGGGAGTAAGTGTCCTGACCTTTTCCTAACAGTTTTTCAAATTGCTTGAAATACAAAAGTCGAGGTCGACCCCTATCAGTTTTACCCATTCACTCTTGCCCCATAAATCCGTTTCGTCAGTCTATCTCCATCCACCCTCTCCACATGTCCGAACCATATGAGCATCCATTTTTTCTTTTTTTAAATCCTGCTTACTTCCTATCGCTGTCCATGACAGTTGATCTTATTAACGACAGGTTGTCAAAATTAAAATAAAATAATTGTGAGTCGTAAAACGAAATAAATGTCAAGACTTAAGCTATGACGTCTGTCTATAAAAATATCGACACTACCCAACGAAAACTGACATGACAGGAGTTAAACGGTAAAGTATTTCAACGAGACAGTGACGGTAAACTGTCTCTAACAATAATGAGTATTATATTTCGATTTAGGTAATGGGAAATAGCTACAAACTTCAGACGTCTACTGATGAATTATCGTGATTATTGTGACATTATTTTATTAATATTAGGGTTTTTGATGTTTTCAAATTTTGTCAATAATTGAATTAATTATTTGCATGCCTTGAGGCGGAATATTAATAAAGTAAGGACATTCTGTCATCATCATGCTTACCATTGTCCATGTTGTTTTTAAATACTACTTTTGCTTCAACTTTGTCACAAAAATAGAGGCAAATATCGCAAAAAAATTTAAATATATAAATATTTGTTGACAATGCGCAAAAACAAAGCGCAGTACCTATATTATTTTGCTACTAGCTGTGCTCAAGTGCATCGCATGTGCTCACTAACTCAAACATTATTTCCGACTTGTAAGGAAATCTGTTAGTTAGACTAGTTGACATTCATTGCTACTATTTTCACACACGCTATCTGATCACAAAGTAGGTAAGCTAGGAATAACCTGCTCTGGTTATGGGTGTCAGACTACGTGTATCATATACTTTTAAATACATAATTATCATACTTTTAAATACTACTTAGACATAATGTAAAATGGCATTAGGCCACTAAACATATCTCGGTGACGACATAGCATCCATCAAATGATAAATAATTAGCAACGAGTAGACTAGGCAAGGTGAACTACACACTCACATTTCTTCGGACCCTCAAGATACAGGGTCACCTATTGCAACTGTCCTATCGGATACTTTTCATAGAGCAATATTACTTTCCCAATTATAGTCATAGGTCGTGTTTTTCTGCGGGTACCTACTTCTTAAATATGAGAAAATCTATGACCATTACATTCCGAAGCCCAATTCCAACAACATGTTACACATTCACATAATATACAATCTCTGCACTAGCTAGTATGAGACCCGACAAAATGCGAGTCGGATTGAAGAACGGAGGGTTCCGTACCAAAAAACGGCATTGAACACTTGTTGTGTGGGAGCCCCTCAGTCTTGGGGTAATTGGCTTACCCGGCTAGGTAGGATACGTGTGGTTATTAGTCGGTAAGAGTCCGGCATAGCATCCATGTAGGATTTTCCTCAGGTTAAAAAAATGGGGCCCCTTAAAGGTTTTTTCTGTTGTGAAATATCCTACTGTCTAGCTGTTAAAGTTCACAACATACAGTCTAGTGAAGGACAGCAGAGCCTCCGTAAACTGATCCCGTTTTAACCCTTTCGGTACGGAACCCTAAAAAGTAAAACTGTTCACAATATGTAGTATATTATATTATAAGATGTAGCCTTGTCTTTGGCCCATAATTTGAATGGAAAGTCAATCCTATCTTGTTTTATGATCCCATTTCGTATTTGAATGTCGACTCGCTTAGATCTATTTTGTATCTAAGCGAGATTCCCACTGCCACAAAATCTGATATCACCTTAAAAAAAGTCGTGGACGACAATTAATTGTGTCGTCCTACATATAAACATATCCATTAAAATACAGTCACGACGTTTCAAATGATACAATAATTTGTACTTACAATATATTGGGAATGCGCTCTGAGACCCCGTTCCCACTATATTGTTTCGTATAATTATCGTCGGGCGATAAAATTGACTCTAGCTGTTCTTTAATAACAACTTTTGTCTCGAATAAACTGAACAACAAATAGGGCCTAGTGGGTATAGAGCTAAACATACATTTTCGTGATCATTCTAGCTAGATCGCATTCTAAATACAAAGCTTAAGCCGATGCTTGCTAAATAATATTCCAAAGATTTTTTTAAACAGAAATAAAACTGACTTTAAACAAAAACTATCTACTGAAAAATAAAATTTACTTAGCACCAAGTAATTTTATGTATTTTGATTATTCAGATTTTATTAATTAACATACAGGTGGACTGAAGAATCTATTTATCTAGGTGTAAAGTTCTCATCAATTCAAATCAACCAAGCCCAAAGACAAGGTATATGCTTTAAATTGTTAAGGAATTCTCGACTTTCTTTCGGCTTTATCATCAGATCAACTTCAGACCTTCATTAATTTTTTTCAAATTCAAATTCAAATCATGTATTGCCAACTAAGTGTACATAGATATTAACATTATGGTTCAGTACTTATGACTTAGTGCCTTTTACAAGCATTGCATTAGTGTGGTCACTTGTTAGTTGTTACTTCATTAGGTAGGTACTTATTCTATTTTTATTTATATGTTTCCTTTCTTTTCTTTTTCTCCATATCATTCCCCAATATTTTATAAGTATTAAAAAGAAAGAAAACATAAGTATTTATATCATTCGTATCTATAAATTTATATAATTCAATTCAATTCAGTTGTCATTACCCCATCTCATGCATCCATTAAGGCTGCAATGCTCGACCTTGACAAATCCTAAGGCAATTCGAACGGTTGCAGCGTACGCTCTTGCCGGATTTCATTTGATTCTAAAACACCATATTACTGTTATAAAATCTGAGAGGTTTTTTTTGGAAAGAGAAAAAAAGAAATCCATATGTAAAATATTGTTCTAAAGACCTATATCTATCCTAAGACAAGTCCTAATGAGATTTAAACTCATTTATTTAAATAAAAAAGTACATTACTTGCTAAGGCCTTTGCAATATTTCTCATTTTTCTAGAGCGATCCTGATCGAACCAAGTATTCCTGATCGTGTTTTGATACATTAAAAAAGCAAGAGTATCTAATAAATTACAATAATATAGTCATAGCAGACCAAATCGAAGAATATTTCCCAGTATAATAACTCTCATGTCCAACAGTTTTCTATGAAATGTCAATTAGTATCTAACATCATAATGTATTCATAACGTTTTTTTTTTTTTTTAAATTACAACAAATTTTCATTTTAGACTTATAAATAAATTACAATAGGTCCCCTGGTACAAGTGAATAGGTAGATTGTGTTACATTATAGGTGTGTCGATTCTGGATCTAGTCAATAATCTAAATAAAAAATCTAAATCTTTTAGGGCTTTAAGTAGGTATATTACCGAGAGTGCTGAAATTCATGTGGACTACCTGATTGAAAGTGGTTACCGTAAGCTACCGAACACCAAAAATTAATTATTAGTCTCAATATGTCAACAGATTCACATGTTGAGACAAATATTTAGTTCGTTTTTAGGGTTTCGTAGCCAAATGGCAAAAACGGAACCCTTATAGATTCGTCATGTCTGTCTGTCTGTCCGTCCGTGTGTCACAGCCACTTTTCTCCGAAACTATAAGGCCTATGCTATTGAAACTTGGTAACTAGATGTATTCTGTGAACCGCATTAAGATTCTTATATAAAACTAGAAAAAGAGCAGTAAATTTTGGGGGTCCCCATACTCAGAACTGAAACTCAAAATTTTTTTTTTTTCATCAAAGCCATACGTGTAGCATATCAATAGATAGGTCTTTAATAATGCTATTGAGGTTTCTAACATCATTTTTTTCTAAAGTGAATAGTTTGCGCAAGAGACACTTCCAAAGTGGAAAAATGTGTGTCCCCCCCTCTAACTTCTAAACTAAGAGAATTATAAATCCAAAAAGAATATATGATGTACATTGCCATAAAAACTACCAACGAAAATTAGTTGGAACGAGATAGAGCTGGTAGTTTTTTTTTAATACATCGTAAACCGCAATTTTCGGTTAGAAAAATCACTACCACTGCGAACGTGTTAAAACATCAATCAAAGTTACAACGAACTAAAAGAACTTTTATATTATGTTACTGGCTGCTACGAAACCTTTCATGGGCGAGTCCAACTCGCACTTGGCCGGTTTTTATTACACAAAGTCTCTAAGGTAGTACGTCACCACTGTTAAATTAAAAGCAAAATATGCATATACAGAGCACCAAAAGTTCACTTCCAGCGTAAGGACTAACATCACGTTCACATAAATCCACTATTAAGAACCATAACAGTATGAGTGAACGCGACCGCTGCATGCAATATTTTTTGGTCACTGGGTTACCACTATTAGAACAGACCTGTATCTTGTACAATAAATTTTGCCAACTCAAAAATGTAGTGCCTACCAGTACACCATAGAGTTCGCATCAGAAATATAAACAGCAATTAGCCTCAAAGTTTGAAGAACCAATTCGGTAGTGATTGACCTTTCTAAGTGCCCTCTTTATCTCGGCACTTAAGACCCGACCTTATCCAAGATCCCTAAGTACTATGAACGGGTCTGTTAACGTATTTTCGTCCAAAATGTGGTTAATCATTGTTTAATATGACCTTCACATAAACATATACTTATACCATTTATAGAGAAAATTATTTTTACTGGACATACATTTTCTCGTCGGTCGTCGCTAGGCCAAGTTGATAAAATACGGTGATAATTTCAGCAGTTGATCGTCACAACCAGCGGAGCCTGGGTCGGCAGTGCATGTGTAGCACTTCTGCTGTTACAAAAGTTCACAGACTACTGTAACCACTTTCTATTAGGTGGGGCCAGTAGCTTGTCTGCCACCTGAGTAGAAAAAAAATGAACCACTTACAGACTTACAGGTGAGGCTGGCTTAAGCCACGGAAATGTCGGAAGGTCATAATACTCGTAGAAGAAGACCAGCACCAGCTAGATGACATCCTCATATATGCCTTATGAGAAATGAAACGGATTAGTGCTAAGCGCAACTCTACATATCATGCATATTCCTTGTAAAATCCCTCGTGACTTGAGTTTCATAAAGTTTCACAATTTTACCCGCAGCGCATAAGCTTAGTAGTTTGCTTCAGAGCCGAGCATGATTTTAAACTTTGACGTTCCGGTGTAACAATCGCATCACGTAGTAGGTATTGAAAAATTAGGTCAATATTTCAAACTTTATACCTACTAAAAGAACAAAAATAATGTAATGTGGGAATATTACCCTTTTCTTTCAGTATCAAAAAATATCATTGAACAGTTGGTCTCTTAGGCTGGTTTGACGTTTCATTGGCAACTTCATTGCCAGATTACATCAGGAATATCAAGTTTTGCAAATGATTTTCTCTTTTATTTACTTAAAGTTGCAAAAATTAAAAATTATTATTAACTCTTGTGTATTACAAGAATTAAATTATCATTTCGGTTGCAACATAAAGCGGTTAAATTAAGTAGACGTACCTACATAATATACATATTATACATGTACAAAATAAGAGAGAAATACTACATAATCCTGATTTCTCTGCCTTCCTTGTTTCTGGTTTGTTATTCAGGAGTCTTAATATTATTAAACCTTATACATTTTTCAACAGTAGGTACCGTAAACGTAACACTGTCTATGTAAAAAAAAACACGGAATATTACTGCAGTACCTTTCATAAAAATGCTACGAAAAAATTTTGTTGGCAATTTTTTCTGCCGGGAAGTTGAGAAGCACTCTTGCTCTTTATTGCATAGCACTTGTAACAGCGTATATACATTTGTAATAACAAAAGTTATTCACGTTCAGAATGTGTCTGTGCTGACACTAAAGCATTTTTACTGAATTGAGTTTTTTACAAAAGGTAGGAGTGATGGCTCGTATACAATAAACCAGTATTTTGCTACAGAACATTTTGTTTTCAGTTTCATATCAGATCTATAGCTAAATGACGAGGTATTTCAGTAAATTTGATCATCGCTAATGATATAGTGAAACCGCGATCCAATTAGCCGATATTAAATATGTGGTTTTCATTAACCATTATTTACTTTGAAATAGTAGTGAAATGATTATTATGGTGGTTTTGATCGAAAATTGTTCATACCTCTTTCACTCGATTTGTTTAAACTGTCACTTCCATATAACGAACAAAATTTAACTTTCTGACTTATTTCAATGATATAGTTTTATTCGTTTTTGAACTGGCGTAGGTATGCAGTTTGTTTAAAAATAATATTGGAATCGTTGTATAACAGTTTCTTTGCCTCCTTAAATTTTTGCTACACTGCGTGTGTACCAAACCTTCCAAACGGTTTGACCAATCTTGGAATTTGATACGTATTTTATTCAGATCAATTATGAGAGGTGGAGGCAAATAACACCATGGGTCAAATGGAAGTCACACTGATTTTGTATTTACCTACATAAAAGTCAATGCGCAGATGGTTTATTTTATTACTAGCTGACCCTCACAATTTTGTTTACGTCACATAAGGTGTATGAAAGAAGAGGTATTTTTTCATCAGACTCATAGGAGAGCGTATAAAATTGCCCTGTTTGCTTAATCGTAAAAGCGCAAACACGCTAGTTTAAATTTACACAACACATTCAAAGGCACCATTGAATTATAGGTTTAGCGTAAGTTGAGATGTCTCCAATTTCTTAACTACATAACCCCCAATTTTTAAACTGGTGTGGAACAATTCTTAGAGTACTCCCTTACTGACACCAAAAAAAAAAACTTCAAATCGGACCATGCGGTGTTGCAAATTATAGCTGAAAAACTATTTTGTTTTTCATCACTTCTCTCAAAGGAACCGCGCAAAATGTCAGGATCAAATGTATCGGATCATAAACTCTGTTTGTGCTAAGTATTATTCAAAATAGATACACATTTATTTTGTTAAAAATTACAGAGAAACATAATTATAACATATCTATATATTAACATTATTACTATCTAAACTAAACCTAAATAAGGCCCCGGGGGTATTGTGTCCAAGAGACTCGCAGCATTCTCCCTTTGAATAGCAATACCTATTCGTTGAGCGAGATAACTACCAGCCCTTGGGTCACCAGTCGACTCCACAAGGCGCTTTTTCAAATTCTTGAAAAATTGTTGCGCATTGGGACCCCATCTACCTAGGATCTCGACACCGACAGGACAAAAACGATACGATGAGTCGAGACCCTTATCTATACTTATATTAAAAAGAGGAAAGATTTGTTTTTTGTTTGTTTGTTTGTTTGTAATAAATAGGCTCCGGAACTACTGGACCGATTTGAAAAATTCTTTCATTGTTGGGAAGCTACACTCTTTGTGGTGAACATAGGCTATATTTTATTCCTGTATTCCCACGGGAACGGGAACTACGCGGGTGAAACCGCGTGACGTCCGCTAGTATTTAATAATTTTAATATTTTCAGCCGCATTCGCTGCTGCACTGGCTTTTAATTTTGTTTTAGGAAGATGGGACGGGGCCAGAGTGTCAACACAAGTTACATCCCAGACCAGCACCCGACCCATCTCCCACGGTATTAAAGTTATACCATCCGGTCTCTTGCCATCGTCCCTAAAACGCCGTTTGGCTCTAGGAGCGCAGGCACATTGGCGGTGGCAAGAGCACGGCAAATAATGTCATTCAAAATTGATTCAGTAGGTACGGCGTGATACTTAAAACATTTGAGACCACGCCTTCGTTAACTGCATTATTTTACAATACCATTAATCACTAAGCTCTTTTATCATTAAGCAAGCAAGGCATTTTCACTTGCTCTAATGAGTCTGATGAAGAAATACCTCTCCTATCAAGCACCTTATGTGCCGTAAACGAAGTTGCGTGGGTTAGCTAGTGTATAGGTATAGATTGAGAATATAAGATAAATTTACTTTCGAATCTGGGTCGTGGGATCATTTTCTCCAGGGTACAGGCAGCTCCCTCTTGTATATATACCTACTCAGGGTACCTACGTAATTAATCTTAGCAGAGTTTTGCGTTCTTCCACGAGGTTGATGAATATTTTGTTTATACCTTAAACAACATTTCCATAAACAGTTCAATAAATTTGTTTACTTGTTTAATGTAGTTTACTGGTAATATGGATGAATAAAAATTATAAATAAAAAATAAAACCGACTTCATATAAATCCTTAAAAATAAAATTTACCTAGCACATAGTAATATGTATTTTGATTTATCAGATTTTATTCAATTTCATATTGAAGTCGGCGCCAAGTAAACCCATAGGTTTAGGTAGGTATTATTAATGGCACCAACTTCAATATTACATTGAATAAAATCGAATAAATCAAAATACATATTACTATGTGCTAGGTAAATTTTATTTTTAAGGATTTATATGAAGTCGGTTTTATTTTTTATTTAAATTTTTTTATTTTTTTATTTTAAGTGACGGGTGGACCGAAAAGTATTTCTATCTAGGTGTAAAGTTCTCATCAACACAAATCAATCAAGCCGAAACACAAGGTAACTGCTGTAAATCGTTAAGGAATTCCCTCGACTGTCTTTCGGTTCCATCATCAGATCGACTCCAGACCTTCATTAAATTTTAGTACATTAAAGCACTAATCAAAAAGTTAACTAACGCACTAGTTGTCCCTACAATTTTCGGTGGTTGCCCTCGATTTCTCCTGGATTCCAGCATCAGATCCTGATACCCTGGATATAGAACCACCTCAGAAGAAGGCTTCTTTCAAACAAAAAAAGAATTTGCAAAATCCATCCATAATTGGGCCGCTATCGCGTAACATACATACAAAAAAAAAAATAGCGTAGGAATTGAGAACCTCCTCCTTTTTTTGAAGTTGGTTAAAAATTATATCAGTTGTCTATCTATTGATTTCAGTGTACCTACTGCCATGTTCATATTTGTACACAGTTTGTAAATCAATGCCTACGTTCTCAATGGAAAACTTTTCACTGGAGTCGTTTACATAACTTCGACGGAGTCAATTGAAGTGTAAATTGGTTTAAAACTTGGGCAATATGCAAAATAGGTTGTGTTTGTGATATGGGTACTAGCTTAACTTATCTTTTCTATTCCGTGGTTATATTATTATTATGTTTGATTATTGCAAGATAACTAAACCCTTTCGGAATATTTAAGACAGTAATATTTTCTCTCGTTCACTCTACTCGAGTGGCCGCACTTTTGAGAGTTTTCTTTTTGAAAATAAATGTAAATAAACCATTTAAAATCAAAACAAACAGTCCGCGGACGATAGTTCTCAATTCTATTTTATAAGACGCAAACATGACTGACGCACAGTCTTTTAACACTGGACACATTTGGGTCAACTTTGGTACATAAATAGCCCCCCCCCTAGGCGAGGCCGCAGTGGCGGCCGTGGGTCTGTTGGGAGTCCTGGGACATCCTTCTGAGGACTTACCCGGGGCTCCAAACCATAGGCTGTTGGGCGTAACGTGATGTTTTTAGTCGGGAAGAGTCCGGCATAGCATCCATGAGGATTTTGCCTCACGTTAAAAAAAATAGGCAATCAGCATAAATAATTTAATCCTTATAATGGTCAAAATTACACCAGTTTCAATAGCTTTTAGGTTATGAAAATTACTGTTTCAAAATTTGTGAAGACAAGGAGCTAACTTTTTAAAATTTTTAGGCACTTTTCTTGGCAAATAAAATCATGTTCTATTTTGGCATGCTTCTAATATTACATCTAAAGTTATATAATATTCTAAAATTATGAAATGAAATTGCTAATAACAGAAATCGGATCCGTAAAAAAAAACAAAATAATCTTAAAAACATTTTCCAGCCCTCGCCGTCTGCCGTAAGAAATTAATATTCCAGCCTCCTTATCCTAAGAGGATCAACCTCTTGCCGAGGTGAAGATTAATATCGCTCCTTATTAATCTCTAACTAGATGGGTTTATCGTTTTTCGGACCTGCAAAAACAAAAAAAAAATCTGAGATTGAATTGTTCCTTTTGCACTGTTTCACAAATTGTTTCCGATGCAGAAAATAATCCGTAATGTAGTAAAATCTTGACAGTAGGTACCTATATAATTTTACATGGTAGAATTTACATTTTATTGTTTTTTTTTTATTTTTTACATTTTAATGTTTTTTTACAACTTTTTACATTTAATATACTTACATAGAGATACGAATTCCGCTCGGGACTGAAAATCTATTCCACAGTAAAATCTAGAGTGTCTAGGAGACATCACTACCACCTTCTTTTCCGATCCCGAACAACGCGTGCTGGGCAGAGCATTCACTCATACACAGTGGAGAGAATCTTCTCTAGAACTGAGCGTTTCAAAAGATCGTTGCTCGGTCGAACTATAAAAACCTGGAACGACCTGCCCGCACACGTATTCCCCTTATCTTACAATCCCAGGTTTTTCAAACGGAACGTGAAGAGGCACATCACAGGGCCGCCATCTTGAGGACTACTGTCAGAAGTCTTACGGACTGTGACAGTGGCCCCCAATCGCTAGATGCGCCATGGATTTCCATCAGGCTGGCGACGTCAATTTGGCAAGCTTAAAATGTATTAAAAAAACATCCCTGCAGCCTCAAAAGCCTTTATTTAGAACTAAAAAGTAAAAATGTCTCTCGATTTATGTCACTTTTTCTGCTAGTGAAGAAATTCGCAATGAAATTCTTTCAGTAGCGGAAAAGGTACACAAAGCAGATTTTTTGGAATATAATTTTATAAAATCAAAAAGTAATACGGACTACATTTTTGATACTAAACGAGACTGGATCTTTACCTGAACTTAATGCAAAAATATATACTTCAACTTGAAAGTAATAAAGAAATGAAATGTGTGAATGAAAAATAATTTATTTTTTTGATTGTTATGAAGGTATCATTGTCTGAATTCCTCCCAAAGTTTGGAGTTCGAAATTTTGCAGTAATAGATCTAAATTCTTTACTACGGAAAGATCTTTTGAAACGCACTTACTTTGACGGCCCTTTGATCATAAAAACTCAATTAAATATTGGAAGAATTTCTGAACTCTTTCAGTCAAAGAAAACACACCATAATTTCCCTAACACTTACTCTTTTAGCCTCCGAGTAGTAGATTATTCAAATATTTTTATGAATATTCAATTTCGGTCTGAGTCTAACAATTTTAATGAACAGTTTCGTAAAAGAAAAACGTTGTATGACGGTGGTGGGTTTTAATATTTATGACTTTTTAAAACAATTCATCTTTATTTATTAGGTACGACAGTTGGTAGTCATACTTTTATTTTTGGCACTAATTGGCTGTTACTGGACCATCTATCATAAAATCTATATGTGCACTTCAAAGTACTTGGGGAACTATGGTAGGTATATTTAATTTTTTTTTCACCCATATTAATTTATGGTGTGTTTATAAAAAAGCTGATTGACTAATATTAACACTCAGCTAAAATTACTGAAGATGCGATTTGAACATCGTAACAGACTAGGAAAAGGGTTTTTCGAAATCCAAGGATGGATGTATTAAAATTATGTATTAAAAATTATGTATTATTAGGTATGGGAGACAAAAAAGAATTCCATAAAAATTAACAAACTGATCTTTCAGGATTTTCTAAAGCTCGAACCTTGCGGGTGTAAAATAGGGTAAGTATTAAAATTTATACATGAAATATTTGAAAACTGATTTTAAGTGGCCTATGTTGGAGGTGTAGGGCAAAAATGGAGTCACTGGTGATACCAGGAGGCAAGACTAGGTAGGAGGTACACAGCTTTACTTTTTGTTGGCATTTCCCTCAACATTGATCTATAGTATGCACGATAGTCATGACTGAGCTTTGGTTTAGTTGCGTATTTGTAATAATATCTAAGTAAGATTTCTCTAACACAGTTGCCAATAGCACCAAATTACTAAAGACGTAATAGATCAAACTGTTCAAAATAAATAGGTATAATAGATTACAATGTACTTAACTTTATTGGACTGATTCATTGTTTGCTATTCAACACGAATTGGAAACCATTCGGCCTCCATTTTTCTCTTCAAATAGATACCTACCTATACGAGTTCATACGATCGAATAATTCTTATATTGTGAACAAAAAGCACGTTAAATGCTGAATACGACAAATTTGCCATTCTTGATTTTAAGTGATATTATGTTTTGAAGCGAAACTTCCTTTGCCTCGGCGTGAATTGGATTTTAGAAAAAGAAAAGTTAAAGTATCTCTTCCGTTGAAACGTATTTAGCTCAGTGTTTAACGAAACGGTGTTAAAACGGAATACTTTGTATTTGATTACAGAACTGTTTTATTTGGTAGGTACTCATTGGATTTGTAAATTTAAAAAATTAAATAAAAGGAGACAAAGTTTTGGTTTAGGTTTTGACTGGGTGTGAATTAGATTTTATGAAGTTTCACTCCAACCGTATATTTTTACACTCGATGTTTTTTATGTTACAGGTAAAGTTAAAGAACTCTTTAGCTTCTAATAACTCTTAAAGCAGAGAAAGAAAGATGGAGCTAAGAAATGTCATACAGACAAATGCCCATTTCATAAAATTAAATGGTGATGACTCACTGTAACAATTTAATCAGTAATAAACAAATAGTATGTTACATTCTTTATTCGTACAACCGTATTTGCGGTAACAAAGTAACTCCATTACCTATTGCAGTCACGTAATATAACGCTATAGAAACGCAGCCAGTAGCTCCGCAGAAATATGTTCCAGTGACGCGAAACCTTAACTTCATTATAATGTGAACAAATGAGGACACACGTAGGAGATAATTTTACAGGGAGTGCTTTAATGAGCGGTGGAGAAACTTTTGGAATAGCTACTATGTCCCATATTCATATGACTAAGTTTATAGAGTTATTTGAATTTGTACCTCATGGTCATTTCAATGAATTATAACAATAAAAGACTCGAGTTCTTGATGATATTCCCAAATGTGTTTCTTTAAAAGGAGTCTAAAAGGATGTTGCAAGGCGCGGGCAGAGCGAACGTAACACCTGGGGCGTATCAAACGTCCTTAGGCCTCGATGACCAGTTTGTAAAAACCTCATCAAGGCTATGGACTTTGATATACTATAAAAAAAAGAAAATTAAGCTAGGCAAAGGCCTGTCTCAAAGATAGCTGCTACAAGTTTGCAGTTTCCTTGTGACTTATGTGGATATTCCACCTTGTGCTTACGTCGCTTTTTAATATGCGGGATACCTACCTTTTGAAGAATCTTATGGCTCTATAGTCATACCTAAAGTACTCAATTTGGACGCCGGAGTTCAAGCAAATCAGTCTATGGCTGTCTAATGCTCGATCTATTCACAGGGAAGGTCTGGCGTAGGGTCGTCCTATCGGTGTTCACTTGCCGGAAATCCAGTTATTTTAAACAGAAAACCTATTGTATGTAATGTAATGTAGAACAGTCAGAACTTTGCATTGATAGTCTAATATTGTTATTTACTACACATACATACATACATAATTATGGTCACGCCTTTATCCCCGAAGGGGTAGGCAGAGGCATATTATATGCCCACATTTCACCTTTGTATAATTTCTCCCACGTAATAGGTGGTGAGCCGTATTGCCGTGTTTAAATGGACAGCCGCAGGTTGTGACTGCCTGCTGTTGAAATAAAGCCTTCAACTTAGCTTAACGACTGCCATTTTACTGGCAACCGGGACCAACGGCTTCACGTGCCTTCCGAAGCACGGAAACGCTCAAATACATGTCACAAAGTGATCACATGGATGGTCACCCATCCATGGACCGGCCATAGTGAAAGTTGCTTACTGCAGTGATCGTTTACAGAACACTGAGTCCGCGGGGCCACGAGCCTTTGTTATTTACTAGTCACTTTAATTTAGTTATGATGTACACGTACAGACTATTTGGGCACATTATACATTCAAACCACGTGTTCAGACGTGCGTGATTTGTCTCATATGTGTGGTTTATGTTTTGATATTTATAGATGTTGTATTTTGGGCCATTCTAATAGAAAGTGGTCACCGTTTTTCAGAGGTTTGCACCAATGGAGTTGTAGCACTGGCCTTGCGGATCTCGTGGTAACCTTCTCATATTGCTTTTGGAGAAAGCCTAATAGAAGATATGTGAAAAAATTGGTGACAAGTAGCTTATTTCACAATTTTGATGCGGGTACACAACACAAGACATAAAGCCCCTGACGGTGCTATCATTTGAAAATCCTTCACTTTAAACTTACTTTGAAATGAACACATCCCTGTATGTTTTGGCAAGGATATGTTGGCTCATCGGTTTCTTTGTACGTGGCATCCTAGTGAGTGAATTTGCCAGATTTAACTCAGAGATATTGCCGGTTTTATTCAAATTGAGAGGCAACTACACATTCCCTACTGCGATGTTATTTGTGAACCAAATTCTTTTCATTCGGTAAACGCGCGAGTATCTTGCGGATGAATAATTTCTAACAAAATTGTCTACAATATTATACCCTGCCTCGGTGGCACATTCGGTAGTGTAACCGCTTGCCACGCTGAGGTCCCGTGTTTGATTCCCGGGTTGGTTCAAATATTTGTGTGATCCACAAATTGTTGTTTCGGAGTTTGGGTGTTTTCTATGTATAATAATATACCTATATGTAGAAATATATTAGTATCTACCAGTCCTCTAGATCCCATAGCACAAGTATAACACCTAGGCTACTATTATCCCGAAAAAAAGTTCCCATGGGAAGCAGGAACGCAAGTTTCAACTAGTTAGTTATAAGTGTAACTAAATATAACACGTCCAATAAACTGAGTCTGTTCGTAGACATAGAAGCTCAAATTGTAGCTATGTCTACGGCGTAGATCTCGTAGCAGCTGATGTAGAACTTCGTCTTTCGGCCCAAGTTAATCTATAAGAACATAAAGTACCTCCGTTTTGAAGTACTGAGATTAGATTAATATATTTTAATCCTCATGTATGGCTTCTTATGATCAACAAGCTTTAATTCGGGATTGCAATACTTATTCAACAAACACAAACTCGCAGTATAACTACGTAGCTGGCCTAAACGAACAAAATAAAATAATTCTCACAAGCATAATATCACGAAAAGGACCAAAAAACTGTAAACATACAGAATATAAGGATAAGTCTTCGTAATTTTGATATCCTGAACGTCATTTAGGTAAAGAAAAATTGCCTTACATACGTGCCCGAGGTGTTGGCAATCACATTTATCGGACTCAGTTCATTGACCCCCAGTTCACACGGCAAAGTGCCAAGCTCGTACTGTCAGCAGATAAATTGCGAACACGGTTCTGTGTCCGTTATAAATAGCAGAGACAAATACTTGAACCCATTTTGGAAACATTTGCGGTGTTGAACTTGTAACTTTCATCTGGTATTTCAGGTTCAAGTTTTGACACTTATCCCGAGGTAATCTTAGAATTTATTACAATTTCTTTTTGTAATGGCTATCTCTTTTATATTATATGAAAATTAGAAAGTTTTTGACTGTGAATGTGTAGATGTCTGAATGGGTGTTACTCTTTCACGCTCTAACGGCTAAACGGATCTGGCTGAAGTTTGGTACAGGGATAAGTCTGAAATAACACAAAGGATATTTACTATCCCCCGAAAAAAGTCCGCGAAGCCGCTGGCATCCGTTAGTCTTATATATATGGCTATATTGTCTTTCAGTTTTGTATTATGTCTAACTTTTACCCTCAATCCTCACATTGGCTACTTTTTATCGCTGGAATACGTTTCCATGGGTAATTGGAATAGAATTTCTCATGAGCGAAGCTGCAGGCAACATCTAGTCTGTAATCCCATAATTTTTTATGATTTTCTTATATGAGACAAAGGGAAAGCAACAAATGATACGAAAACTAAACCGTTTTAAATATTTGACGAAAGAGAATACCATATCATTGACAAATAATGTACAAAATACATCAAAGCATAAGCCTTTAGGAGGATCGTCAGTAATGCATAAAATAATAAAATATGTATTGAGATATTTGCTTTGAAGATTGGAGAACGTAATATTTTACCAACCTACGAAACAGATAATGTATTTTACAAAGAATCGGGATCGTTTTTTTTAGTTTAGGCAAGCATTAGTAATAGCTTTCACTATGGCCAGTCATTGGATGGGTGACCATCCATGTGACCACTTTGTGACATTTATTTGAGCGTTTCCGTGCTTTGAAAGGCACGTTAAGCCGTGCGTTGGTCCCGGTGGCCAGTAAAGGCAGGGCAGTTGTTAAGCCAAGTTGAAGGCCTTTTTAGGTCGCTTTAAAAAATTTAACAGCCGGCAGTCACAACCTGCGCCCCTCCATCTCAACACGGCAATACGGCTCACCACCTATTACTTGGGACAAATTCTAAAAAGGTGAAAAATGGGCATGTAATAAGCCTCTGTCTACCCCTTTGGTGATGAAGGCGTGATCATATGTATGTATGTATGTGTTAGTAGTGGCAACATGGCATATCGGTTACAACCAATCCGATTTCTAGCTCCTATCAGTACGCTATTGGTGCAGGTTCGAATTTCATCCTAAACTGAAATTTTCAACAGACATCCTTCCGAGGGGTTACCCGGGGCTCCCGGTTGTAGGCAGTAGTAGGGCTCCGTGTGGTTTCAAACGGTAAGAGTCCGGCATAACCTCCATGAGGGATTGCCACACATAAATAGTATTAGTACAGTAAATGTCAATAAAAGTCAGTTGAATGTTGTCCTTTACATTAAATATTTTGTTTGTGGATTATGAAGATAAATAAATAAATGAACATAAATGAAATATTGAAGGCCGCAGTGCATGTCTAGCGTCTCTATTCCGCTACAGTTACTTCTACTTCATTTTGTCTAATCCAACTTAAAAATTTATAAATGTACATTTAAATAAATGTAAGTAAAAGAAGGAAACTAATTTACGTTACACAAACATTTACAAACTAAAAACTAAACTTACAGCTTTACACATAGTACAGAGAGAAGTAATGAAACTCTAAATTAGTTTACCTCCTTTTAAATTCATGAGAAAACTTTACTAATTAAATACAAAATAGATAAATTACAACTGAATTAAGTGACGTTCTTTTCTATCAGAGAGTTTTCCTAAACCAAAAAAATCTGACTTTAGCTTAGAACGTGTTTTTTTTGCCGTTTTTTTATTACGGAACTATTGAACTCGACTTGCGTATGTCCGACGGCACATTGTATTTTTTCGAATCATCTAATTGAATCAGCTGTTACATGGTGGTAATCAATCGTTGAACGTTAACAAGTGTTTCTGATAAGAATGACCTCGCGAGCAGCTAGAAAAATATCCAAAAATAATTAATTTCCATTACGTTTCAGTCAAAAGTCATCAGGGTCCGTTCATGAATAACGCGACAGCAATCATCACATCTTTACTTACTTCCTCCATTTTCCACCCTATAAAAAAACTCTCGATAAAAGTTGTATTTTAAACCAAAGAACACCTGTGCCAAGTTTGGTGAAAACCGGTTTAGAAATGTGTCCAATAGACCGGAGCTGACGTACACACAGACACGCGGACGGAAGCAAAATCGTCCATACTGTCGAATCGGAGACTCTCGTTCGCTTCGCTCACTCGGTCAATGAAGGAGGGAAAATAGTGGACCTCTCCCTTCCCTCCTTCAGGCGAACAAACGGATGAACGGAACCCTAGGTGAGCGAATTGGACTCGCAGTTTTATGACTTTTTGTGTTTTTTATTTGTACAAACTAACCTTTAGACTTCGTCGCCCTTGATCGAGATAAGTAAGTTTTTATTTTTGTAAGATATACTCGTCCATTTTCATAGAACAATGAACTCAAATTGTTCCTGATAATTTCTTGAAATATTCTAAGCTTAACCAAAAATAGTACAGTGATAATGACTGGGGCAATTAGAGCCTCGAGAAGCAATAAGCGGGTTGTAAGCGAGCATTGTAACGAAGCCCTAAGGCAAATCATGCAAATTACAAAATCGCTTCTTACCACATAATGGTAAGAACGTTGTAACGTAATTAATTTCTAAATTTATCAACATTCATTAAATTTTGAACAGTTTTGAAATTCTAGTTGTAAAAACAAAGCTTTGTTTATGCAACCATAATTTTGAATTTTTAAATATGACTTAATATTAAAAGGGGATAAATATAATCAGTTTCAACACGGCAATAGACTCACCATTGGCAACACCCACCATCTAACGTGTGTAAAGTGTGTCTGACACTCTCAAGTTTATTACTCTGCATTGTAGGAAGCCTGTGGTTTTTGGTGCACGGTTTTAACCGTTGATATAATGATGTACTCAAAGTTAAACAACACCAAAAGACCACTACATACATTTAACTTGATCACTACTCGGATAGTTGTTTAGAAAATACAAAGAGTTTAAACCAGTGTTATAAATTGGAATGTTTCTAAGGGAGTGCAGAGTGAAATAGCCGTTCTAGACAATGATGTTATAGTAAAAAAGAGGTAGATATCGCATTAGCGCTCAAAAACTGTTGCGGACAAAGTCACACAATTGTTGTTTTTTCATTTAGTCTGCTAATAGCTGCGAGCGAAACAAGCCGTGTTGTAGTCTGCTGCTGTGTGCAAAACGACACAGATAGCTATCCCTCTCTGTTTTAAACGTTTTGTATTCTCTATCGCATTCATAGATGAAATGTATTAGGTACCGATGGAAGCACGTGAAATTATAACTCAACAATAACTGGACGCTGTTTTGTATGAAGGTAGCATATCTTTACTTAAATATAATTGGTTCTAGATGTATTGTTACTGCTCCTCTGAGACTTGTGAGGTTTAGCGTAGAACTGACAACTTAAAACAAGTAGAAGTGGGAAAACTAACTTCAGCTACGGTTTAGTAAGTACCTATTCACTTAGAATTTCCATTATAGTATATTAACTGATGCCCATGGCTTTACACGCGTGGTATTCTATTTCCCTTCCATAGGACTATATTATTTTAGACCGCATCGACCGCAGACGAAGTCTCCAGCTTGATAGCAGCCCGCTCGTGTGTATCAGAACTAGAACTGGTACTTGGTTCGTGTTATTTCAGACTATAATCTATCTCTGTACCAAATTTCAGTTAGATCCATTGAGACATGAGAGCGTGATTGAGCAACACACATTTAATTATCTAAACATCCAAATATCTTCACAATCTTTTTTCTTCTACATACATATGGTCACGCCTTTTTCCCCGAAAGGGTAGGCAGAGGCATATTATATGCCCACATTTCACCTTTTTAGTATATTTGCCCCACGTAATAGGTGGTGAACCGTATTGCCGTGTTGAGATGGACAGGCGCAGGTTGTGACTGCCTGCTGTTGAAATTTTTCAAGCCGCCTAAATACGCCTTCAACTTGGCTTAACGACTGTCATTTTACTGACAACCGGTACCAACGGCTTAACGTGCCTTCCGAAGCACGCAAGCGCTCAAATAAATGTCAAAATGTGGTCACATGGATGGTCCCATCCAAGGACTGGCCATAGTGAAAGTTGCTTACTGCAGTGACCGTTTACAGAACACTGAGTCCGCGGGGCCACGAGCCCTTTATATCTATAGATACTATAAGTAGGGTACAGTTCAGTAGAGATGGCTTTATTCTCACTCAAAGTGTCTTAATGATATTTTTGAAACCATGCTCACCTTTCAAAGTTTAGAAAACAGATAACACTTGCTCATTCACCTATCAATCACTTTTGTAACATACTATTATCTTGAAATAGGAAGGCGTTTTTATATTAAGAAATAGCATGGCACAATTTCACGCGGTCGGAACCGCAGACGTCCACTAGTCTTTCGAAAAATCAAATAACGCCGTGTCACGTAAGATTTAATATAAAATTAATAAGTTTATAATATTCCAATTAGTTTATAAATTACAAGTTATTCCATAACAAACTTTGAAAGTCCGATATCCAAAAACGACTTGGTAATAAGTCTCAAGTTTGTTAGCGAATGCGTAGGAAGATCTTTGCGCCCCGGTGGCCTTTCATTATAATTTTCCAACATTTGGAACAAAGTGCTCAGGAAACTTTTAATTGGTTGTGATTTTGGAAATCACTTTCGTATTTGGAATCGATTGAACTTTTACAGGTTCGTTTCTTGGATAAACTTCTAATGCTTTCTAGGATACCTATTTCAGAAATCGCTACAAAAATATAAGCTAAGTTGAATAGTTATGACATCCTAGGTAGAAGCCTAATAGTATTGGTAGATACGTATAAAATAGTATACAAGTCAACTACTAAAACTAGTGCCCCCAATACTTACGTCAACAGCCTTTATCCCATATTCAAACAATATTAAAAACTAACGTAAAAGTGACAAGAAGCTATCTTACTAATATTATAAATGTGAATGTTTGTGAGTGTGGATGTTTGTTACTCTTTCACGCTTGAACGGCTGAACGGATCTGACTGAAATTTGGTACAGGGATACATTATAGTCTGGAATAACACATAGGCTACTTTTTAAAGTTCCCATGGGAAGTGGGAAATAAAATTTGACGCTGACGTAGCCGCGAGCGCCATCTCTGAACCATACCTATGTACTTAAAACATGTCATAAACGTCACAACAATACCATAAATGTACATTTCAAAGAATGTCTATTATTACCATAAAAATTGCAAAAAACAGTTTTTAAGTAGTTAAGAAGAAATAGGTACTCTTTTATCTTTTAACTAGCTGACCCTCGCATCTTCGTTTACGTCACATAAGGTCTATTAAAGTTGAGGTATTTCTTAATCAGACTCATCATACAGCGTGCGAATCTGCGAATCTTAATCAAAATAGAGCTCAACGATTAAAGCTTTTCCTCAGTTTAGAATTTTCCTCAGTATAAACAATTTACATACAAACACCGGCGTGTTAGAATTTTATTACATGTATCAATGTAGTAGACGTACGTGTATAAAATGACATCAATCAAATGTCATCAATACTCTGAAAAAGAAATTAAACATAGAGTTCAAAAACTCTTTTGAAAATACCTACCTTAGAGGATCGTTATGAAGATAACAGGATAGTTAGCAACCATCCATAGAAAATGGATGGTTTAATGCTGAATACCGCAAAGAACAAGCGGTGCGGCATAGAATGGGGACTATCCTGATATCCTGGAGGATTTAAATGACGTCGATGACCTGTGCCTGCTAAGGCACACACACGCCGTCATGCATGTCTGCAGGACAACGTGCAGGATGAGGCAGCGAATGACTGGACTGATAATAAAATCGACAGACGCAGGAGATGTGGTGGAGGTACTAATAAACGTACCTCGGGAGTGTCGTGTCGGAAACTGACGGGATAGAAGACTACCCTACTTCATTTCGAGACTCGCCAAGGCTAGAACAACCTTCACACAGCTTTGCTTCGTAGGCAGTCGCGAAAATGGACTCGAAGAGTGAAACTCAAAACAAAGTAAACGTTAAAACTGTACTGCTAACTGCCATACGGATGCGAGACATGGAAGGTCACTAAAGACATTTCGCTCCAGCTACCAGCTACAAGTCTTCGTCAACCGCTGCCTCCAACGGATCCTCGGTGTATACGGGCCCGAGAAAATCACCAACGTAAGCATATTGGAACGCTGCAGTGAGACCCCTATCCACCAACAGATCAAACGTCGGAAGTGTAGCTGGATTGGACACACGCTACAAAGGGACCATGATCATGAAAGAAAGAAAAAGATTTTTTCATCATACCAAGATCATATCATACCAAGGCAAGCCTTACTGAAACTACTGGTAGGGTTTTAAAAACTCTTTAACTGTTCGATAGTACCTAAATAGGTACATTTATTGAGAATGGCTTAAGGCTACATAACATAATGCTTAGATTAATAGGAGCGGTGCAGCAATGAGAAATGTTTCGAGAACGGAAAACACCTATTTATTTATTTATCTTCTAAGGTTCGCTCACAGTTACATTTTTTTAAAGTGAGGAAATTCCTACATACATGTGCTATGCCGGACTCTTAAAGAATAAAAACCACACGTATCCTGCTTAACAGCCTACGGTTGGGAGCCCCGGGTATGCCCTCGATAGTCAACCCAGAACTTCCAACAGACCTACGGCTACCACTATGGCCTCACCTAAGTGGGTTTGGGTGCTATCTCGCGTTTTTGGGAGGTTTTCGATCAAAGTAACGTTAATTATTTCTAAAACAATGAATAGTAGACGGGAGTAAACGCAACGGGGGTAAATGACGGGAAACATGATATCAAAATAATAGCGCTCTTTCTCTCTGCCACTCACTCTCTCTCTCTCTCTTATGAGACGCAAACGAAGTTGCGCGGGTCAGCTAGTTACTCTATATGATTACTACAGACATTCTCCATGTTAAAATTAATATTCTGTTTATTAAAATAATTATTTCATAAAAAGAAGGATCTAAAAAAATTGACACGCGCAAGACAAATTTGTTTGTAGTGCCTATTTGTTGTGATAACGGCAACATAAATATATCATCTGTGAACAATTCAACTGTCTCTATCACGGTTCATGAGGTACAGTCAGACGGACAACGGAGTCTCAGTAATCCCGTTCTTACCATTTGGTTACGGAACCATAAAAAGCCTTTCCCGGATTGATAGCAGTAGTTAATTATCGAACCATCTTCCGGAACATGAGGGAACGAAATGTCTTGTTTTTAGAGGGTGGAATAAAATTGTATATTTTTCTCGTAACATGTCAAAATATTATGCAGCACATTACTATAATGTATTGTGGAGTTATGTTAGTCTTTTCATGGTAATGTTTATTTATGAGCTTTGTATTTTTTTTTCTGTGTATCTAAAAGGATAGGGAGCAAAATAAATGAAATTATCATGCCCTTAGTATAGGGGGTCTCCAGATTCCAAAGTGACTTTGAATGTTATAGGAACTACACGCTATGATTGACATCATGAAATACTTATTGTTCAGTGAAGGTTAAAGACAAAAATGCGTATTTTATTTTGTGAAAAGAATCTTATACTCGAACTGGATTCAAACTTGCTGATTCTCTATTGTCGGGGGCGTCAAGTGTTTTTTTTTATATTAAGCTATCCAAATTTACTATCTCTGTCAAGCTTAAAGCTTATAAAACAAATTCGGTCTAAGTTTTCTCGGCCAATAAATAGTGAAATTACGTAGGTAATATTAATCAGTGAACCTCTTTGACGGCTTTGAGGTCACGCGGATAACCGCTCTAATGAGCTTTTGACCCCTGTTCTTTGAATTTGCTCGTATAATAAATTTCCCTCAGGATTTTGCCTATTAATCTTCAGAACCAGTTGGTGGAAAACTCACACGTACATATTAGCAGTGCCTATTCACATGGACAGTTTCTCGTGTGTGTGTGTGTGTTTGACTCATAACCCACGGCTCAACTTTAGATTGTCTGACGTGGAGTTTGGGATTCATATTTTTTTTACACAAAGCTAATATTATTAGAAGCCTCCACACGAAGTTTTAACTTGCGGAAATTAATGGTTAACGAGAAAAAAAATAATGAAAATCATTAAAATTCACCAATAATTTGTCACTTTTCATCACAGAATACATACACTCTCAATGCTTTCGACATTCGGCTCGTCACTATACGTTTCGTTTTCCGTAAGGTTAAAGCACAACAATGTTTTACTTTATTTAATAATTAAATAAATAATTATATTTTGTAACAAAGTAAAATTTTATGCATATTTTATAATATTACGTATATTTTGCTGATATAAATGAATGCTATTACTTAAATGTATTCTGACAATAATTTACCGACTATTGCCGCTATGTAAAACTAAACGTAAAAATTCGTCGAAACCCTGTCACTGTTACTTTCTGACAGTTATATTTTTTTTTTGTAATATATATTTTACGGCCTTTGGCTTCAGCCTTTTAGCCAAACTATTATTGATTATCTTATTATGGTTAGGTTAGGTTGGAACTGTGACCATTGACGCGCGAAGGCGAGCGAGCGAAGCGAGCGTGCCGCGGCAGCGGCCGCCGAGCGCTTTATTATATTATTTTAACAATTTCGACCTTTATATCGATGTCAACACAAGACAATGCGAAAGTTAGGTTAGGATATTAAAAAAATCATAACTCAAAAAGGGGGGGCTTCCGCAACTTTTCCTTCAGGGGGGGGGTTCTACAACCCCCCCCCCTTTCCACCCCCTCCCGCTATTAAATCGTGGGACGACAATCCGAAGTCCTACCCCCACCAAGTAGTAACTAAGGGTGTAATGTCAGTTCCCGTTATGCCTTACGAAAGATTTTCATATCATTTAGATCCAAGTAGCTTTTATAAGTATTTTCTAATGAACGTGTTCAAATACACTTACATAATCTATCTTCACGCCTGTCTTCCATCGGGGTAAGCAGAGACTATGACTTTTCACTGGTTACGATCCAGGCATAATAATATAAGTGTCGGTTTTTTTTTTGCATACACGCTCGGGGATTAAGTGTCCTGACCTTTTCCTAACAGTTTTTCAAATTGCTTGAAATACAAAAGTCGAGGTCGACCCCTATCAGTTTTACCCATTCACTCTTGCCCCATAAATCCGTTTCGTCAGTCTATCTCCATCCACCCTCTCCACATGTCCGAACCATCTGAGCATCCATTTTTCTTTTTTAACCGACTTCAAAAAAAGGAGGAGGTTCTCAATTCGTACGCTATGTTTTTTTTTTGTATGTATGTTACGCGATAGCGGCGCCAATTATGGATGGATTTTGAAATTTTTTTTTTTGTTTGGAAGAGGCTACTTCTGAGGTGGTCCCATATCCAGGGTATCAGGATCTGATGCTGGAATCCAGGAGAAATCGAGGGCAACCACAGAAAATTGTAGGGACAACTAGTGCGTTTGTTAACTTTTTTATTAAGTGCTTTAATGTACTACAATTTATTGAAGGTCTGGAGTCGATCTGATGATGGAACCGAAAGACAGTCGAGGGAATTCCTTAACGATTTACAGCAGATACCTTGTGTTTCGGCTTGATTGATTTGTGTTGATGAGAACTTTACACCTAGATAGATATACTTTTCGATCCATCCGTCACTTAAAATAATAAAATAAAAAATTTTAAATAAAAAAATAGAACCGACTTCATACAAATCCTTAAAAATAAAATTTACTTAGCACAAAGTAATATGTATTTTGATTTACCAGATTTTATTCAATATAATATTGAAGTTGGTGCCATTAATAATACCTACCTAAACCTATGGGTTTACTTGGCGCCGACTTCAATATTATATAGAATAAAATCTGGTAAATCAAAATACATATTACTTTGTGCTAAGTAAATTTTATTTTTAAGGATTTGTATGAAGTCGGTTCTATTTTTTATTTAATTTTTTTTTAAATCCTGCTTACTTCTTATCGCTGTCCATGACAGTTGATCTTATTAACGACAGGTTGTCAAAATTAAAATAAATTAAATGTGAGTCGTAAAACGAAATAAATGTCAAGACTTAAGCTATGACGTCTGTCTATAAAAATATCGATACTACCCAACGAAAACTGCTATATATGACAGGAGTTAAACGGTAAAGTATTTCAACGAGACAGTGACGGTAAACTGTCTCTAACAATAATGAGTATTATATTTCGATTTAGGTTATGGGAAATAGCTACAGACTTCAGACGTCTACCGATGAATTATCGTGATTATTGTGACATTATTTTATTAATATTAGGGTTTTTGATGTTTTCAAATTTTTTCAATAATTGAATTAATTATTTGCATGCCTTGAGGCGGAATATTAATAAAGTAAGGACATTCTGTCATCATCATGCTTACCATTGTCCATGTTGTTTTTAAATACTACTTTTGCTTCAACTTTGTCACAAAAATAGAGGCAAATATCCCTGACAGTAACTTGGGTTCTTAACAGTCTAGTGTGATTGATTTGGTTACATTAGTCCTCAACCCCTACAAACATTGAAGGATAGGCCTGCATGTCGCGATAGTTTCAGTGTATGTACCAAATCGACAACTAATCTATGTGCTTAGGACTCTGAATTACGGTATTTAGGTAGGCTTTTAAAAGCGTTGGTAATGTGGAATATTGCGACTACATAAATGGGATTCTTAGACTGCATACAATAGTCACGCCTTAATCCCCGAAGGGGTAGGCAGATAGTATACGCCTACATTTCACCTTACAGTTTTAAGTCCCACGGGTGGTGACTCTATGGACAGGCGCAGGTCGTGACAACCCGTAGTTAATTTTTTTTCACACCCCCCCCATAAGGCTTTTAACTTGGCTTGACGATTGTCATTTCACTGACAACCGGTTTCATTTCGAGTTTTTCTTCCTTAGGCAATGATTTTTTTAAAATATATAAATACTTGTTGACCATGCGCAAAAACAAAGCGCAGTACCTATATTATTTTGCTACTAGCTGTGCTCAAGTGCATCGCATGTGCTCACTAACTCAAACATTATTTCCGACTTGTAAGGAAATCTGTTAGTTAGACTAGTTGACATTCATTGCTACTATTTTCACACACGCTATCTGATCACAAAGTAGGTAAGCTAGGAATAACCTGCTCTGGTTATGGGTATCAGTCTACGTGTATCATATACTTTTAAATACATAATTATCATACTTTTAAATACTACTTAGACATAATGTAAAATGGCATTAGGCCACTAAACATATCTCGGTGACGACATAGCATCCATCAAATGATAAATAATTAGCAACGAGTAGACTAGGCAAGGTGAACTACACACTCACATTTCTTCGGACCCTCAAAATACAGGGTCACCTATTGCAACTGTTCTATCGGATACTTTTCATAGAGCAATATTACTTTCCCGATTATAGTCATAAGTCGTGTTTTTCTGCGGGTACCTACTACTTAAATATGACAAAATCTATGACCATAACATTCCGAAGCCCAATTCCAACAACATGTAACACATTCACATAATATACAATCTCTGCACTAGCTAGTATGAGTCCCGACAAAATGCGAGTCGGATTGAAGAACGGAGGGTTCCGTACCAAAAAACGGCATTGAACACTTGTTGTGTGGGAGCCCTTCAGTCTTGGGGTAATTGGCTTACCCGGCTAGGTAGGATACGTGTGGTTATTAGTCGGTAAGAGTCCGGCATAGCATCCATGTAGGATTTTCCTCAGGTTAAAAAAATGGGGCCCCTTAAAGGTTTTTTCTGTTGTGAAATATCCTACTGTCTAGCTGTTAAAGTTCACAACATACAGTCTAGTGAAGGACAGCAGAGCCTCCGTAAACTGATCCCGTTTTAACCCTTTCGGTACGGAACCCTAAAAAGTAAAACTGTTCACAATATGTAGTATATTATATTATAAGATGTAGCCTTGTCTTTGGCCCATAATTTGAATGGAAAGTCAATCCTATCTTGTTTTATGATCCCATTTCGTATTTGAATGTCGACTCGCTTAGATCTATTTTGTATCTAAGCGAGATTCCCACTGCCACAAAATCTGATATCACCTTAAAAAAAGTCGTGGACGACAATTAATTGTGTCGTCCTACATATAAACATATCCATTAAAATACAGTCACGACGTTTCAAATGATACAATAATTTGTACTTACAATATATTGGGAATGCGCTCTGAGACCCCGTTCCCACTATATTGTTTCGTATAATTATCGTCGGGCGATAAAACTGACTCTAGCTGTTCTTTAATAACAACTTTTGTCTCGAATAAACTGAACAACAAATAGGGCCTAGTGGGTATAGAGCTAAACATACATTTTCGTGATCATTCTAGCTAGATCGCATTCTAAATACAAAGCTTAAGCCGATGCTTGCTAAATAATATTCCAAAGATTTTTTTAAACAGAAATAAAACTGACTTTAAACAAAAACTATCTACTGAAAAATAAAATTTACTTAGCACCAAGTAATTTTATGTATTTTGATTATTCAGATTTTATTAATTAACATACAGGTGGACTGAAGAATCTATTTATCTAGGTGTAAAGTTCTCATCAATTCAAATCAACCAAGCCCAAAGACAAGGTATATGCTTTAAATTGTTAAGGAATTCTCGACTTTCTTTCGGCTTTATCATCAGATCGACTTCAGACGTTCATTAAATTTTTTCAAATTCAAATTCAAATTCAAATCATGTATTGCCAACTAAGTGTACATAGATATTAACATTATGGTTCAGTACTTATGACTTAGTGCCTTTTACAAGCATTGCAATTAATAGTGTGGTCACTTGTTAGTTGTTACTTCATTAGGTAGGTACTTATTCTATTTTTATTTATATGTTTCCTTTCTTTTCTTTTTCTCCATATCATTCCCCAATATTTTATAAGTATTAAAAAGAAAGAAAACATAAGTATTTATATCATTCGTATCTATAAATTTATATAATTCAATTCAATTCAGTTGTCATTACCCCATCTCATGCCTCCATTAAGGCTGCAATGCTCGACCTTGACAAATCCTAAGGCAATTCGAACGGTTGCAGCGTACGCTCTTGCCGGATTTCATTTGATTCTAATACACCATATTACTGTTATAAAATCTGAGAGGTTTTTTTTTGGAAAGAGAAAAAAAGAAATCCATAGGTATGTAAAATATTGTTCTAAAGACCTATATCTATCCTAAGACAAGTCCTAATGAGATTTAAACTCATTTATTTAGATAAAAAAGTACATTACTTGCTAAGGCCTTTGCAATATTTCTCATTTTTCTAGAGCGATCCTGATCGAACCAAGTATTCCTGATCGTGTTTTGATACATTAAAAAAGCAAGAGTATCTAATAAATTACAATAATATAGTCATAGCAGACCAAATCGAAGAATATTTCCCTGTACAAAGATCACCCAAGATGAGTCCCTCTCGAACATACAAGCCTTAACCAATAATAACTCTCATGTCCAACAGTTTTCTATGAAATGTCAATTAGTATCTAACATCATAATGTATTCATAACGTTCTTTTTTTTTTTTTTTAAATTACAACAAATTTTCATTTTAGACTTATAAATAAATTACAATAGGTTCCCTGGTACAAGTGAATAGGTAGATTGTGTTACATTATAGGTATGTCGATTCTGGATCTAGTCAATAATCTAAATAAAAAATCTAAATCTTTTAGGGCTTTAAGTAGGTATATTACCGAGAGTGCTGAAATTCATGTGGACTACCTGATTGAAAGTGGTTACCGTAAGCTACCGAACACCAAAAATTAATTATTAGTCTCAATATGTCAACAGATTCACATGTTGAGACAAATACTTAGTTCGTTTTTAGGGTTTCGTAGCCAAATGGCAAAAACGGAACCCTTATAGATTCGTCATGTCTGTCTGTCTGTCCGTCCGTGTGTCACAGCCACTTTTCTCCGAAACTATAAGGCCTATGCTATTGAAACTTGGTAACTAGATGTATTCTGTGAACCGCATTAAGATTCTTATATAAAACTAGAAAAAGAGCAGTAAATTTTGGGGGTCCCCATACTCAGAACTGAAACTCAAAAATTTTTTTTTTCATCGAAGCCATACGTGTAGCATATCAATAGATAGGTCTTTAATAATGCTATTGAGGTTTCTTACATCATTTTTTTCTAAAGTGAATAGTTTGCGCAAGAGACACTTCCAAAGTGGATAAATGTGTGTCCCCCCCTCTAACTTCTAAACTAAGAGAATTATAAATCTAAAAAGAATATATGATGTACATTGCCATAAAAACTACCAACGAAAATTAGTTGGAACGAGATAGAGCTGGTAGTTTTTTTTTAATACATCGTAAACCGCAATTTTCGGTTAGAAAAATCACTACCACTGCGAATGTGTTAAAACATCAATCAAAGTTACAACGAACTAAAAGAACTTTTATATTATGTTACTGGCTGCTACGAAACCTTTCATGGGCGAGTCCAACTCGCACTTGGCCGGTTTTTATTACACAAAGTCTCTAAGGTAGTACGTCACCACTGTTAAATTAAAAGTAAAATATGCATATACAGAGCACCAAAAGTTCACTTCCAGCGTAAGGACTAACATCACGTTCACATAAATCCACTATTAAGAACCATAACAGTATGAGTGAACGCGACCGCTGCATGCAATATTTTTTGGTCACTGGGTTACCACTATTAGAACAGACCTGTATCTTGTACAATAAATTTTGCCAACTCAAAAATGTAGTGCCTACCAGTACACCATAGAGTTCGCATCAGAAATATAAACAGCAATTAGCCTCAAAGTTTGAAGAACCAATTCGGTAGTGATTGACCTTTCTAAGTGCCCTCTTTATCTCGGCACTTAAGACCCGACCTTATCCAAGATCCCTAAGTACTATGAACGGGTCTGTTAACGTATTTTCGTCCAAAATGTGGTTAATCATTGTTTAATATGACCTTCACATAAACATATACTTATACCATTTATAGAGAAAATTATTTTTACTGGACATACATTTTCTCGTCGGTCGTCGCTAGGCCAAGTTGATAAAATACGGTGATAATTTCAGCAGTTGATCGTCACAACCAGCGGCGCCTGGGTCGGCAGCGCATGTGTAGCACTTCTGCTGTTACAAAAGTTCACAGACTACTGTAACCACTTTCTATTAGGTGGGGCCAGTAGCTTGTCTGCCACCTGAGTAGAAAAAAAAATGAACCACTTACAGACTTACAGGTGAGGCTGGCTTAAGCCACGGAAATGTCGGAAGGTCATAATACTCGTAGAAGAAGACCAGCACCAGCTAGATGACATCCTCATATATGCCTTATGAGAAATGAAACGGATTAGTGCTAAGCGCAACTCTACATATCATGCATATTCCTTGTAAAATCCCTCGTGACTTGAGTTTCATAAAGTTTCACAATTTTACCCGCAGCGCATAAGCTTAGTAGTTTGCTTCAGAGCCGAGCACGATTTTAAACTTTGACGCTCCGGTGTAACAATGCATCACGTTGTAGGTATTGAAAAATTAGGTCAATATTTCAAACTTTCTACTAAAAGAACAAAAATAATGTGATGTATGAAAATTGTGTACTGCTCATGATGATCAAAAATTATAATTGAACAGTTTACATGCTTAGAGACTGTGTGATGAATTTTAAAAATAAGTTTTCTAGCACCTCTGCTCTCTCTCTCCTTTATTTCCCGTGGTCCACCTCGTAGTCCACCCAGGTGAACCACGGGAATTTTTTTTTACCAGTAGTCCACCTGGTGTACCACGGGAATTTTTTTATTACCCGTAGTTCACCTAGGTGTACCACGGGAAATAATTTTTACCCGTGGTCCACCTGACACTTAGCGCTCTTCTATCAACACTTACAGCTATGGTAACCTTTTTATGCAAGTGCCCTTTATCCACTAAAATCCATTAAAAAGATTCATCATGGATCTTTGTGTACATGTCATGTCCACTTCTCATAAGATCCATTTTTCATAAAAAATACTTTAAGGTATTAAACCTTAAAGTATTTTTTATGAAAAATGGATCTTTTAGGACATGTCAGTGGAAAAAAATCCATTATAGGTTGTGGTATACGAAGAACATCTAAAAGGTAAAATGTATAAAGTAATGAAATAATTTTCAAAACAAATGAAGATCAACAAAACAAAAGAAGATCGACTAAACAAATGAAGTCAATGAAACAAATGAGATCTTCATTTGTTTCATTGACTTCATTTGTTTAGTCGATCTTCTTTTGTTTTGTTGATCTTCATTTGTTTTTGATCCAGTAGTACCATGGGTAAAATTTAAGTACCAGTGGTACTACTGGGACCACTTAGTAGTACTACTGGTAATTTTTTACTTTCATGATCATAAGTATATCCATAATTTTATTATATAATTTACTGTTACAAACATATGGCTATGCAGGTGGACCACGGGTAAAAAAAAATTCCCGTGGTTCACCTGGGTGGACTACGAGGTGGACCACGGGAAATAAAGGCTCTCTCTCTCTCTCTCTCTCTCTCTTTCTCTCTCTCTGAACATTAGGTATAATTTTTAATAATAGGTACATTAAAATTTCTTTTTCGTAAATCTAAGTTTTTTGTTATTTTAGTTATAAAGTATGGACACTGCTTAGTTTTTAATATCTATCAGAGTTTTGAAGTAAAATGAAATTTAAAAGTATAAGAAAATAGAAACTTCTGTGTTTCTTTCTGTCACTCTCTTTCTACTTTTCTTATTTAAAAATATTGACTAAAATAAAAGGTTTCACTTCTACCGTGTAAATTCACATTTGATTTATTCTTTTCATAAAGTCGCTTAATTTGGTTATAAGCATTAGCTTGTACTATGTTGTTTATCAAGCAGGTTGCAACTATCTAGCTGCTAGATGGTTGCAACCTGCTTGATTTAGCTCCATATGCTAGATTCTAGCATATGGAGCTGTACAAGAGTAAGATAGAGAGAGAGAGAGAGATACTCCATAATCCTGATTGTGCTGCCAATCCTGACGATTTGTGATTTATTATCTATTCAGGAGTCATAATTTTATTACACCTTTAACATTTTTCAACAGTACTACAAACGTACCGTTGTCTATATAAAAACATGGAATATTACTGTTTCATAAAAATGCTACGAGAAAATTTTGTTGGCATTTTTTTTGCCGGGAAGTTGAGAAGCACTCTTGTTCTTTATTGCATAGCACTTGTAACAGCGTATATACATTTGTAATAACAAAAGTTATTCACGTTCAGAATGTGTCTGTGCTGACACTAAAGCATTTTTACTGAATTGAGTTTTTTACAAAAGGTAGGAGTGATGGCTCGTATACAATAAACCAGTATTATGCTACAGAACATTTTGTTTTCAGTTTCATATCAGATCTATAGCTAAATGACGAAGTATTTCAGTAAATTTGACCATCGCTAATGATATAGTGAAACCGCGATCCAATTAGCCGTTATTAAATATGTGGTTTTCATTAACCATTATTTACTTTGAAATGGTAGTGAAATTATTATTATGGTGGTTTTGATCGAATATTGTTCATACCTCTTTCACTCGATTTGTTTAAACTGTCACTTCCATAATAACGAACAAAATTTAACTTTCCGACTTATTTCAATGATATAGTTTTATTCGTTTTTGAACTGGCGTAGGAATGCAGTTTGTTTAAAAATAATAATGGAATCGTTGTATAACAGTTTCTTTGCTTCCTTAAATTCCGTGATTTTTTATATATTTTTGCTACACTGCGTGTGTACCAAACAACAGTTTGACCAATCTTGGAATTTGATACGTATTTTATTCATATCAATTATGAGAGGTGGAGGCAAATAACACCATAGGTCAAATGGAAGTCAAACTGATTTTGTGTTCACATAAAAGTCAATGCTGAGATGTTTTATTTTATTACTAACTGACCCTCACAATTTTGTTTACGTCACATAAGGTGTATGAAAGAAGAGGTATTTTTTCATCAGACTTATTAAAGTGAGTGAAAATACCTTGCTGGCTTATTCATAAAAGAGCTTAGTGGTTAAGGGTATTGTAAATTAATTCAGTTCACAAAGGCGTGGGCTGAAATGTTTTAAGAATCACGCCGTAACTACTGAATCAATTTTAATGATACTTGCCACAATCAGAGTAACTTAATTAACCTTAGCAGAGTTTTGCGTTCTCCGACGAGGATGATGAATATCAGTTTATACTACATTTCCATAAACAGTTCAATAAATTTATTGAATGAGTGTCATTACTGATATCTTTGATTCAAAATAATGTCAGTTGTATAAGCCGATGCATTAAAGAAAGGAATCTTAAATGGCGGCTTGTACTTGCGTTGACGGATAGTACAGTTAGCATGTAAAATTTCAAGTCAGTTTTTTTTTCCAATTAAAAATAATAAAATCAAGACCGGGTCGTATTATTTTCTGAGTAGCTTCTGCCAGCGCGGCTTTGCCAGAGTGAAAGTCAAAAATTGGCATCTATTATCATTTTCATCGGAAACAGTGCCTATACCTACATTTTTCGGGATAAAAGGACACTATGTCCATTTGTACGGAAACGGACATAGAGTGCTTTCATCCCGAAAAAAGTACCTGGCAACGTATACCACATTATGTCATGGACGATCATGATGTCGGTTAAAATAAAGAACGAAAATTTTTATTAACTTAACGTGAAAGCAAATCAAGATTTTTTTTTTGTTTACGGTACGTGCGAGAGTGAGTATAGACGGCACAAGTGTGCGAGCGAGAGTACATGATAAGCACCGCCATTTAAGATTCCTTTCTTTAATGAACCGGGTTATATAACTATTGATTTCAATGTACCTACTATGCCGTGGTTTATCCTTCATTCCCAGTAGTACACAATTTGAAAATCAATGCCTACATTCTGAATGGCAAAATTTTCACTGGAATAGTTTGCATAACTTTGACGGAGTCAATTGAAGTGTAAATTGGTTTCAAACTTGGGCAATATGCAAAATAGGTTGTGTTTGTGATATGGGTACCAGTTTAACATACTTATCCCTTCTATTTCGTGGTATGAAATAGAAGGGATAAGTCTCTAATCCATACTGAAGCCGAAATTGTAATTTAAACTTTTCATGTCTGTCTGTCTGTATCCCGAAAAAGTATCACGCCGAAACTACTGAATCGATTTGAATGAAATTGGGCACAATCTGAGCTTATGTTCCGAGCAAGGTTCTAAGATATTTTCGATCCCGATATTTTCCGCGGTTCCTTCAGGAGAGGGGATAAAAGATGAAATGGTTTTTCAGCTGTAATTGCTCATCGCGTAGTCTGATTTCAATTGTTTCAAAAAGCGTCAAAAAGGGAGTACTTTAAGCATTTTTCCACACAAGTTTCAAGGTTGAGGGTTATGTGGTTTAGAAATTAGAGGCATATCAACTTTCGCCAAACCTAGAATTCAAGGGTTCCTTTGAATGAGAAGGTAAATCTAAACGGGCGTGTTGGCTAATATATAACAAAACTTAATTATTAAGGCTGTTGTAAAATAATTTAGTCCGTGCCGAAGGCGTGGACTGAATGGTTTTAGAATAGCCTTAATCTTTAAGCACCTTTATGATTAAGCCAACAGGGCCGTTTCACACGGTGCTTGAGGAGTCTGATGAAGAATTACCTCTCTTTTCGTACACCTTATGTGACCTAAACGAAGTTGCGAGGGTCAGCAAGTCTATACATATAATAAAACTGTAGAGGGCCGAGAGTCTGTACATGGAAGATAATTTGAAATTTTCAATTGTAGGGCGTTCTCTAATCGACACTGAAGCCGAAAATGCAATTTAAATTTTTCATGTCTGTCTGTCTGTCTGTCTGTCTGTATCCCGAATAAGTATCACGCTGAAACTACTGAATCGATTTGAATGAAACTTGGTACAATCAGAGCTTATAATCCGAGGAAGGTTCAAAGATACTTTTGATCCCGATATTTTGCGCGGTTCCTTTGGGACAGGGGATGAAAGACAAAACAGTTTTTTTGTTGTAACTTCTCAGTGCGTGGTACGATTCCATATTTGTTTTTATTGTTATTGAGGGATTGTTTTACACAAGTTTCAATGTTGATGATTTTGTAATTTAGGAACTAGAGACATCTCAACTTTCGCAAAACCTGCAATTCAAGAATTCCTTTGAATGTAAGGGTAAATCTAAATAAAAAAATCGCCTTTGGCGCGGACTGAATTATTTTACAATAGCCTTAATCATTAAGCTCTTTTATGATTAAGCAAACAGGGCAGTTTCATACGCTCCCATGAGTCTGTTGAAAAAATACCTGTCCTTTTATACACCACAAGTGGCGTAAACGAAGTTGCGCGAGTCAGCTGGTTATCGAAATAAAACCAAATCCTTTTCGGATATTTAAGACAATTATTTTGTCTCGTTCACTCTACTCGAGTGACAGCACTTTTTAAAGTTGTCTTTAAATGTAAATAAATATTTTAAAACAAAACAAACAGTCCGCGGAAGGAAGTTCTCAATTAAATTTTGAACCTTTGTGTATATTTTATAGGAGGCAAACATGACTGACGCACGGGCTTTTAAGACTGAACACATTGGGTCGATTTTGGTACATTCTGGTCAATGAGTTTAAGTAATTTACTCTTTATAACGGTCAAAATTAAACCATGGTATAATAGCTTTTAAGATTACGAAAATTACTATTACAAAATTTGTAAAGACATGGAGCTAAATTCTTAAAATCATTAAGCTCTTTTCTTGGCAAATAAAATCATGTTCTATTTTGGCATGCTTGTAATATTACATCTAAAGTTATATAATATTCTAAAATTATGAAATGAAATTGCTAATTACAGAAATCGGATCCGTAAAAAAAACAAAATAATCTTTAAAAATATTTTCCAGCCCTCGCCGTCTGCCGTAAGAAATTAATATTCCAGCCTCCTTATACTAAGAGGATCAACCTCTTGCCGAGGTGGAGATTAATATCGCTTCTTATTAATCCCTAACTAGATGGCTTATCGTTCGCCCGAACCTCCAAAAACAAAAAAAATGTGTGCGTGTACTAGTGTACACACGTAAGAAGTGAAACTTCTTCATAACCTTATTTTTCAAGCCCAAAAGCCCAAAATCCCAAAAGCCCAAAAGCCCAAAAGTCCAAAAGTCCAAAAGTCCAAAAGTCCAAAAGTCCAAAAGTCCAAAAGTCCAAAAGTCCAAAAGTCCAAAAGTCCAAAAGTCCAAAAGTCCAAAAGTCCAAAAGTCCAAAAGTCCAAAAGTCCAAAAGTCCAAAAAGTCCAAAAGTCCAAAAGCCCAAAAACCCAAAAGCCGAAAAGCCGAAAAGCCGAAAAGCCGAAAAGCCCAAGAGCCCAAAAGCCGAAAAGCCGAAAAGCCGAAAAGCCGAAAAGCCGAAAAGCCCGAAAGCAGAAAAGCCGAAAATCCGAAAAGCCGAAAAGCCCAAAAGCCGAAAAGCCGAAAAGCCCGAAAGCCGAAAAGCCGAAAAGCCGAAAAGCCGAACTGCCGAAAAGCCAAAAGCCCAAAAGCCGAAAAGCCCAAAAGCCGAAAAGCCGAAAAGCTCAAAAGCCGAAAAGCCCTAAAGCCCAAAAGCCCAAAAGTCCAAAAGTCCAAAAGTCCAAAAAGTCCAAAAGTCCAAAAGCCCAAAAGCCGAAAAGCCCAAAAGCCGAAAAGCCGAAAAGCTCAAAAGCCGAAAAGCCCTAAAGCCCAAAAGCCCAAAAGTCCAAAAGCCCAAAAGCCCAAAAGTCCAAAAGCCCAAAGTCCCAAAGTACAAAAGTCCAAAAATCTACAAACGACATGCTATCCCTGGATAAAGTACTCTTAATTCGAATCCACCGTGGTGGGGACGAAAACAAAGATGGCGCGTAACGAAAAAACGTGACGTGACGCTAAATTTTTTCCAACGCCGATAAAGAAGTTTCACTTCAAAAAATCCAAAATGGATTTTCATCAAGAATTGTTCCGTTTGCACTGTTTCACAAATTATTTCCGTTGCAGAAAATAATCTGTTATAATATATAGTAAAATCTTGACAGTATAATTATAATCTCACATGGTAGATAGATTACATTTTATGGTGTTTATGATTTTTTTACATTATAATGGTTTTTACAATTTTTTTTTTTTTTTACATATTTTACATTTAATGGTTTCTACAATTTTGATGAGTAAGAAATAATTATGAGGAGCAATTAGTATACTGACTATATTTTTTTAAATTTCGTAGCCCTTAGACGTATGAGCTGGATACTTAGCTAATAGTATACTGACTATATTTTTTAAAATTTCGTAGCCCTTAGACGTATGAGCTGGATACTTAGCTAAATTAGCAGCTCTCCTGTATACATAGAGATATTAGAATTCCGCTCGGGGCTGAAAATCTGTTCCACAGTACATTTAGAAATAATCAAGAGTATCTAGGAGACATCACTACCACCTTCATTTCCGATCACGAACAATGCGTGCCGGGCAGGGATTTCACTCATACACAGTGGAAAGAATCTTCTCCAGAACTGAGCGTTTCAAAAGATCGTTCCTCTGTCGAACTATAAAAACCTGGAACAACATGCCCGCACACGTATTTCCCTCATCTTAAAATCCCAGGTTCTTCAAGCGGAGCGTGAAGAGGCACATCACAGAGGCACGTGACAGTGGCCCCCAACCGCTAGATGCGCCACGGCTTTCCATCAGGCTATCGATGTCAATTTGGTGAGCTTAATTATATATAAAAAAACATCCTTGCAGCCTCAAAAGCCTTTAATTAGAACTAAAAAGTAAAAATGTCTCTCGATTTATTTCACTTTTTCTGCTATGATATTTTTTCAGTAGCGGAAAAAGTACAATAAGCAGATCTTTGGAATATAATATTTTAAATAAATCTAAAAGTAATACTGACTACATTTTTGATACTAAACGAGACTGAATCTTCATGTACCTGAACTTAATGCAAAAATATATACTTCAACTTGAAAGATAATAAATAAATGAAATGTGTGAATCTATATATATAAAAATAATCTTCGAAATGTATGTACGTACGCTCATAACTTATATTAAAGATAGTGAGTGAGTGAGACAGAATGACATTACGTCAAACGGTTTTTCAAATTGTGTTTTTGCTGAAATTATCGTCGTGATAATTCTTGCTCATATTCGTATTACTCGTAATGTATTTGTTGTTTTTAATAAGAAAATGTCACCAGTAAGGCGTCAAAGTAGACGGACGTACACGTAATGCAAGTCAAGTCAACAATCTTCGCGACAACGAGACTGAAGAAGAACGTTCACAGCGTTTGGAAGCAAATAGAATGAGAATCTGAAGTAAAAATTTTCAGTAACTGTAACTGGCTCGAACTGTTCAAGAAAATGGGTTCTATTACGATTTTGAATCGGGTCTTGGAAATCGAGGCACCAAAATGGGAACCGGGTATAGAAAAACGGACTGGAAAATGAAAACCAGGTACCGGGAGCAAGGATCAGGAAACCAGGAACTGGAACATGGGACCGGGAACTCAGAACTCCGGATACCGATTTTCATATTCATAGTTATGGCAGGACAACGTCTGTCGGGTCAGCTAGTGAATAATAATTATTTCTGAATGTTATCAAGGTATCATTATCTGAATTTCACCCAAAGTTTGGAGTTCGAAATTATCCAGTACAAAGATCTAAAATATTTCCTACAGAAATATCTTTTGAATCGCTTTGACTTTGACGGTTCTTTGATCCTAAAAACTCAATTAAATATTGGAAGAATTTCTGAACTCTTTTAGTCAAAGAAAACACACCATAATTTCCCTAACACTTACTGTTTTAGCCTCCGAGTAGTAGAGTATTCAAATATTTTTATGAATATTCAATTTTGGTCTGAGTCTAACAATTTTAATGAACAGTTTTGTAGAAGTAAAACGTTGTATGACGGTGGTGGGTTTTAATATTTATGACTTTTTAAAAAAAAATTCATCTTTATTTATTAGGTACGACAGTTGGTAGTCATACTTTTATTTTTGGCACTAATTGGCTATTACTGGACCATCTATCATAAAATCTATATAGTGCACTTCAAAGTACTTGGGGAACTATGGTAGGAATGTTAAATTTTTTTTTCGCCTGAATAATTTATGGTGTGTTTATTAAAAAGCTGATTGACTAATATTAACACTCAGCTAAAATTACTGAAGATAGGATACATGAAATTTGGACAAAAGTTTTCTTTTATGACACCGTAACAGACCAGGAAAAGGGTTTTTCGAAAACCAAGGATGGATGTATTAAAATTATAAATTAAAAATTATGTATTAAGTATTATGTATATAAGAAAGACTTCAATAAAAATAAACAAACTGATGTTTCAGAATTTTCCAAAATTCGAACCTTGAGGGTTACAAATAGGGTATTGAAATTGAAATGAAATATTTGAAGCAACTTTCACTATCCTTTATACTTTTGATTGTTGGCACTTGATGGAACTTGTAATACATTATGAAAACTCACTCACTTGTACTATTCCACAACTTTTATTATAATTTTAATAATACCGCGTAGCGAAACCGGTTAGGTATTATTAAAATTATAATAAAAGTTGTGGAATAGTGCAAGTGAGTGAGTTTTCATAACTTTCACTATGGCCAGTCCTTGGATTCAGGTGACCACTTTGTGACATTCATTTGAGCGTTTCCGTGCTTCGGAAAGCACGTTAAGCCGTTGGCCCTGGTTGCCAGTAAAATGGCAGTCGTTAAGCCGAGTTAAAGGCCTTTTTAGGCGGCTTGAAGAATTTCGCCTGTCCATCTCAACACGGCAATACGGCTCACCACCTATTGCGTGGGACTAATTCTAAAAAGGTGAAATGTGGGGCATATAATATGCCTCTGCCGACCCCTTCGGGGATAAAGGCGTGACCATATGTATGCATGTAAATATTTGAAAACTGATTTAGTGGCCTATGTTGGAGGTGTCAGAGGAGGGCCTAAATGGAGTCACTGGTGATCCCAGGAGACAAGGCTAGTACACAAATTAGAGATAGTACAGATGGAAAACTCATATTTGTACTTTTTTTTCACACCTACCCTCTGCTACACACACTGGCGCACAAATCAGTATCGAAAATTCGGTTGCGGTCTCTGACCTCGTGTCTGTGAATGAGCTGTCTATGTGCGAGTAGCTGTCTGTGAATGAGGTTTCCATCTGGACTATCTCTAATTTGTGCTAGGTATGAGTACACAGTTTTACTTTTTTTTGGCATTTCCCTCAACATTGATTTATAGTATGCACAATAGTCATGTCTGAGCTTTGGTTTAGTTGCGTATTTGTTATAATATCTTAGTAAGATTACTCTAACATAGTTGCCAATAGCACCGCCCAAATTACTAAAGACGTAATAGATCAAACTGTTCAAAATAAATAGGTATAATAGATTACAATGTACTTAACTTTATTGGACTGATTTATCGTTTGCTATTCAATACGAATTGGAAACCATTCGGCCTCCATTTTTCTCTTCAAATAGATACCTATACGAGTTCCTACAATCGAATAATTCTTATATTGTAAACAAAAAGCACATTAAATGCTGAATACGACAAATTTGCCATTCTTGATTTTAAGTGATATTATGTTTTGAAGCGAAACTTCCTTTGCCTCGGCGTGAATTGGATTTTAGAAAAAGAAAAGTTAAAGTATCTCTTCCATTGAAACGTATTTAGCTCAGTGTTTAACGAAACGGTATTAAAACGGAATACTTTGTATTTGATTACAGATTACAGTTTTAGTTTGGTAAGTACCTACTCGTTGGATTAGTAAATTTAAAAATTTAAATAAAAGAAGACAAAGTTTTGGTTTAGGTTTGGTAGGTACTCATTAGATTTGTAAATTAAAAAAATTCAATAAAAGGAGACAAAGTTTTGGTTTAGGTTTTGTACTGGGTGTGAATTGGATTTTATGAAGTTTCACTGCAACCATATATTTTTACACTCGATGTTTTTTATGTTACAGGTAAAGTTAAAGAACTCTTTAGCTTCTAATAACTCTTAAAGCAGAGAAAGAAAGATTGAGCTAAGAAATGCCATACAGACAAATGCCCATTCCATAAATGGTGATGACTCACTGGAACAATTTAATCAGTTATAAACAAATACCATGTAACATTCATTATTCGTGCAACCGTATTTGCGGTAACAAAGTAACTTCATTACCTATTGTAGTCACGTAATTTAACGCTATAGAAACGCAGCCAGTAACGCCGCAGAAATATGTTCCAGTAAACGCGAAACCTTAACTTCATTATAATGTGAACAAATGAGGACACACGTAGGAGATAATTTTACAGAAAGCGCTTTTATGAGCGGTGGTAGAAACTTTTGGAATAGCTACTATGTCCCATGTTCATATGACTAACTTTATTGAGATATTTGAGTTTGTACCTCATGGTCATTTCAATGAATTATAACAATAAAAGACTCGTTTTCTTTAAGTTTCTTTAAAAGGAGTCTAAAAGGATGTTGCAAGGCGCGGGCAGAGCGAATGTAACACCTGGGGCGTATCAAACGTCCTTAGGCCTCGATGACCACTTTGTAAAAACCTCATCAAGGCTATGGACTTAGATACACTATAAAAAAAAAGAAAATTAAGCTAGGCAAAGGCCTGTCTCAAAGATAACTGCTACAAATGTTCTTAAGTTTGCAGTTTCCTTGTGACTTATGTGGATATTCCACCTTGTGCTTACGTCGCTTTTTAATATGCAGGATACCTACCTTCTGAAGAATCTTATGGCTCTATAGTCATACCTAAAGTACTCAATTTGGACGCCGGAGTTCAAGCAAATCAGTCTATGGCTGTCTAATGCTCGATCTATTCACAGGGAAGGTCTGGCGTAGGGTCATCCTATCGGTGTTCACTTGCCGGAAATACAGTTATTTTAAACAGAAAACCTATTGTATGTAATGTCATGTAGAACTTTGCATTGATAGTCTAATATTGTTATTAACTAGTCACTTTAATTTAGTTATGATGTACACGTACAGACTATTTAGGCACATTATATATTCAAACCGCGTATTAGACGTGCGTGAAATGTCTCATGTGGGTGGTTTATGTTTTGATATTTATAGTAGTTATATTCACGAAATAAACACTTATCAGATATCAAAGCAATGCTACGTAACAGTTTGACGTATTTGGGCATATGAAAAGTTTTATAGGTTTCTTTAGGCGCTTCTATAATTATTTAATTGAAAAATCTTACGGGTTTTTGTCACTGAAATGCTTATGACTTTTGTGTTTTAGTTAGATGCTTTTAAGATGGTAAAAATCTTGCTAGTTGACGTCATTGATATTTTGTTTTCCCCTGAGTTGGCAGTCTGCATGTCTGATTTTTTATACCACTAAAGTAGCAAAATAGAATGCGGCCATTCTAATAGAAAGTGGTTATCATTTTTCAGAGGTGTGCCACGATGGAGGTGTAACACTGGCGCGGAGGATCTCGTGGAAACCTTCTCTTATTGCTTTTGGAGAATGCGTAATAGAAGATAAATGAAAAATTTGTGACAAGTAGCTTATTTCACAATTTTGATGAGGTTACACAACACAAGACATGAAGTCCCTCACGGGCCCTTCATTTGAAAATCCTTCACTTTAAATTTACTTACTTCGAAATGAACACATCCCTGTATGTTTTGGCAAGGATATGTTAGCTCATCGGTTTCTTTGTACGTCGCATCCGAGTGGGTATATTTGCCAGATTTATCTCAGAGATATTGCCGGTTTTATTCAAATTGAGAGGCAACTCTAAACTTTCCCTACTGCGATGTTATTTGTGAACCAAATTCTTTTCATTCAGTAAACGCACGAGTATTTTGCAAATGAATAATTTCTAACCAAATTGTCTACAATATTATCGACTGCCTCGGTGGCACATTCGGTAGTGTTACTGCCTGCCACGCTGAGGTCCTGGATTTGATTCCCGGGTTGGTTCAAATATTTGTGTGATCCACAAATGTTTGTTTCGGTTTTCGGTGTTTTCCATGTATAATAATATTATTACTTAGAAATATAGAAATATGTCTATCAGTCATCTAGATCCCATAGCACAAGCTTATATTAGCTCAATTTGGGCTAGATGATTTTGTTTGAGAATGTACACAGATATTTAAAAAATAAACTTTTTTTTTTCATTGTTGAAGAAGACTGACTTCCTATCACTCTTATTCAAGAACACTGTCATAGAAGTGTAAAAATGTTTAAACGTTTGCTACTCAATCACGTTCTAGCGGTCTGAAATCATGCTAGTATTCCATCTTCCACGATATCAGACATCAAGCTCTTTCAAATCTTGGTAAAATCTTTCGCCTTGTTCTTTGCTAACGGCTCCTAAATTTTCTGGGAAGTAATCAATGTGTGAATTTAGAAAATTAAGTTTAGTGCTTGTTTATGTCCCTTTTATTTTAGAATTGTATCCAGTTATGTCACAACAACAAAAGTAGCCATCTTTATCATGGTCTGTAGCCTCTCTTCATAGCATATCTAGGTGAAACGATTTTTAAAGCTATTTTTCTGGCCTTTTAAACACTTGCGAAATTGTTATAAGCAAGTCGAACAAAGTTTATGAGGTGTCGAAGTTTTGTCTTGGTTACTTAATACGTGGCCAAAATAACTTTTGTAAATATTTTTCACAAACTCTGTAATAAAGTTTCATTGTTTTATCACCATGAAATTCCGGGAGATATTTTTTTTTTTGATGTGAGGGAAAATCCTCGTAGGATGCTATGCCGGACTCTTACCGACTAAAAAACCTCACGCCACGCCCAACAGCCTATGGTTGAGAGCCCCGGGTAAGCCCTCAGGAAGGATGTCCCGTGACTCCCAACGGACCTACGGCCGCCACTGCGGCCTCGCCCAGGGGGTGGTTCGGGTGCAATCCCGCGTCTATGGGGGGTTTCCGGTGTGACCCCGCTTCTAAGGGGGGGCGTGCGTGAGTTGCTCACGTCACGCTGCCGTCATGGGCCTGCTTCTGTAAGGACGGTGAGCGGCCCTCTCACCGTCCTCAGACCCCCGGTCATGGAGGCCGATAGTTCTCGGCGAAGACACGTCGGCGGCGCCCAGGGCGCCGACTGCGGAACTCGGGTGGGAGAGTTCTCTCCCGCACCCGGCCCGCCGCCTCCTTCACGAGCATGACCTGCTCGCAGAAAGAGGTGGCGCAGTCCCACTTACTCCCGCTGCAGAGCATGGCTCGCACCATGGCCTCGAGCGAGAGAGTGTCCACGCCCAGACCCACTACGAGGACCTGGCGCTGTTGTGCCCACGCCGTGCACTCCACCAGCGTGTGGAGCGCCGTGTCATCGCTGCGGTCCTCGCAGTGCTGACACTCGGCCGTGGTTTCCCGGTGTTTTCGCACAGATACCTACCGAAGCTACCGTGCCCGGCAAGCATCTGTGTCAACCGGTAGGAGAGAGCACCGTGTCTTCTCTCCAGCCACTCGTCCATGACCGGTCTGACGGCCGCGATTGCGGCGAATCCCCCCTTTGGTTGCTCAAGTCGCACCTTCCATGTCTCCAAGGTTTCCTGGTGGAGAAGGGTCCGCTGGGCCTCGATTTCTCGAGACGCAGGCCTTTGGCCCCGCTCCAGCGCCTCCTTGCGCCATCTGAACAGTGACGCAAGGGCTCTCGCTTCCAGGTCCCATGGAGGGGTCCCGGCTAGGAGACATGCCGCCTCACCGGAGATCGTGCGGTATCCTCTTATCACCCTGACGGCCATCACTCTCTGCGGGCTCAGCAGTCTAGCCTCATTGCTGGCCGTCAGGGTCTCCGCCCATACGGGAGCCCCGTACAAGGCCATGCTTCGCACGATCCCCAGGTACAGTCTTCTGTAGGGAGCGTTGGGTCCCCTGATGTTGGGCATCAGCCGCGCGAGTGCGGCCGATGCTCCCCTCAGTTTTGGGACCAAACTTCGGAAGTGATGTCCGAAGTTCCACCGGCCATCGAGTACGAGCCCCAGATACTTCATCGAGGGCTCGATGCCGATGCTGACGCCCCCTACCTGTAGGCTGGATCCCGCAGGTGGCCCCATCCGAGGTCCGTGGAAGCACAGAGCCTCGGATTTGTGAAGGGCGACCTCGAGACCCAGCCGCCGAATCCGACCCACGACCTGAGCAACCAAGCAAAAATTCCGGGAGATATTACAAAAACAATTCGTAGAATTTAAACAACTGCGCAATGTAATTTTAAAGTTCATGTTTCAAGATTCAACTGTTAATTTTCTAAATCAGTGTGGCTACTTATACAAAAACCCTTTGGCATATCTTTATTACACCCTTTTCTAATAATATTTACAAAAAATAGGTATCTAATATTACTATTAGGTAATTTTTTGATTTTATTACAAAATTAAGCCAAAATTGCCCGTTTTTAACATGGTTAAGGCGCATTACTTATACTTTTTATGTAGTAATTACCAAATTACTGATTTGCATGAATTTCTATGTCCTCATATACTAATTAAATGCAATAAAAATTAAACTGAAGTAATTTAATGACGTTTTATAAATTTTAAAAGGTAGTCTCTCAGACATTTTGAAGCAAAATCTTAAATATTCAATATCAATAAATCCTGACGTGTTGGATTTTTTTTTCTCGTAATCAGCACATCAGAAACTATAGAAAATGTTACTCAGATTTCAAAGAGGAAAACCATTGCAGACCTGTGTAATACGCCTTTGCCTACCCCTCGGGGATAAATGCGTGACCATATTATGCGTGTAAATATTTGAAAACTGATTTAGTGGCCTATGTTGGAGGTGTCAGAGGAGGGCCAAAATGGAGTCACTGGTGATACCAGGAGGCAAGGCTACGTAGGAGTGCACAGCATTTCTCTCTTTTTGGCATTTCCCTCAACTTTGAAATATAGTATGCACAATAGTCATGTCTGAGCTTTAGTTTAGTTGCGTATTTGTAATAATATTTATTTATTTATTTATTTTTTATTTATTTATCACAATTGCAAATACAGGTACATAAGATGTCAGGGTCTAGCATTAAGGTAACACTATATTTAGCCTTGCGGCGTGCAATGGTATGGGTTAGTAGGTACTTACGTAACAAGAAATTAAATATTGGAAACAATAGGTCCATGTCAACAAACCAGTATTCTACGTGAATTATATAATAATATTATACTACAACTGCATCACTCAATATAAATTGGAGAATTCAAATATAAAATAAAAAATAGGTAGGTATGTCAGCAAACCATTAACAATCTACGTCATGTTAGATAATACGTCACAGTTGGTCAATTAGAGATAGAATTATAGAATTAAAATAACAAGAACAGTACATGTCAACAAACCAATCATAATACAACACTTAACCATGGAGTACAAAAAGACAACACGTCATAGCTGATCACGCAGGTATTCCTCTACCGAGTAATAACTCTTCTCCAGTAACGTTTTCTTAAATATATTTTTAACAATTTTATAATTAGGTTCTTCCAGCATTGACCTAGGTAAATGGTTATATATTCTGGGAGCCATGCAGAAAATGCTCTTATTAAAGTGAGCTGTGGAGTTGGAAGGAAAACTAATTTTTAAAGTATGTCTAGCACTTTTCAGTTTTTTGAACATATGAAAATACTTTTTCACAAACAATACTGTCTCCAAAATATAAACACATGGCAGGGTCAGAATGCTTAATTTCACGAAAAAGGGTCGACAGCTTTCTATTGATTTTATCTTACAGATGGACCTTATGCATTTCTTTTGAGCTTTAAATGCGTGTTCAACATCAGTAGAGTTGCCCCAGAAAGTTATACCAAATTTTATAATTGGAGCAACATAGCCATGATAGGCAGTCAAGACTGTAGATGTATTTGTTGTTTTTGTAAGCATAGAGAGAGCATAGGAGTGCTTGTTCATTTTGGAACACAAAACTTCAATATGATTCTTCCAGTTCAGATTTTCATCAATATTTAAACCTAAAAATTTGGCGGCTTGTACTTGTTTGATATGCCTATTATCATACCGTACATTCAAGTCAGCCAGCTTACTCACCCTATTGCTAAACGACATTACGCTAGTCTTATCAACATTTATTTTTAAGTTGTTTTGAGTTAACCATTCTATACTAGTGCGTAAAGCATCATTAATTTGGTGTTCCATCTCTGGCTTATCATTGCTTCTAAATAAGACAGTGCTATCGTCAGCAAAGAGTACAGATTCCTGGCGCAATATTTTGGGGAAATCGTTTATGTATATTATGAACAACAGTGGTCCTAAGACGCTACCTTGTGGGACACCAAATACAACATTCCGTTGCTCAGATGTGTAATTTACTACTGATTTTTTAATAGGACATAACCTAGATATTTGAGTGGATTGCTTTCTATCACTAAGATATGATTTTATTAAGTTGAGTACGTTTCCTCTTACACCATAAGCATTCAGTTTCTCTAGTAATATTTGATGATCCACATAATCGAATGCCTTCGATAAGTCCATATAGAGAGCACAAGCTTGGTTTTTTTTGTCTATTTCAGTCATGATTGTTCTAAGGAATTTGTAAATAGCAATATTTATGTCCTTATTTTTCCTAAAACCTGATTGTTCATCAACCAATAATTCTCTGTTTTCAAAATAGTTATACAGGCACTCATAAATTACCTTCTCAAATATTTTTGATATAACCGGCACCAAAGCAATAGGTCTGTAAGAATTTATATCATGTTTGTTGCCTTTTTTAAATAATGGTCTTATAATTGTTATTTTGAGCTCGCTTGGAAACACACCATGAAATATGCACAAATTAATTACATGGCTCAGTACAGATGAAAGTTTAACAGAAACATATTTTAAAATCCTAACAGATATACCATCATAACCGGTGCTGTTGGTTGGTTTGAGGTTCATAATTATTTTATTTATGTCGTTGGGCAATGTTGCGGGCATAAACAGTGATTTTAGACTACGACTTTCGTAAGTTTGTGTGGAGTTAATATTCAGTTTCGTTACTTGACTTATATAAAAATTATTAAAGGCACTGGCCAGCTCCGACGGTTCAGTAATAATATTATTATTAACTACAACATGCTCAATTTGATCTTTAGGGACCCTATATTTATTGTTGTTTATTATAGCCCAAGTGGCCTTGCATTTATTGTTGGATGTCCCTATAAAGTGGTCATTCTGGGCTCTCTGGGTAAGCTTAATTATTCGATCTAATCTGGCCTTTAGGTCTGTAAAACATTTTTTATTATGATCAGTAGGTCTTTTGCGATACTGCCAAAGAAGATGCCTTTTCCTTTTACAGCAAAGTTTTATACCATTGGTGATCCATTTAGGCTTGTTTTTTGCATGTTTTTTTAATTTCACAACTGGAAAGCATAAATTATAAAAAAGTCCAAACAATTCATAGAATTCTACAAAGGCAGCACTTGGATCTTCACTGTCAAAAACTTCCTGAAAACTAAGGGCATTGATACATTCTACAAATTTTTTAATGTTGTTTTTATGGTAATCGCGTTTTTCAACACAAATATCTTAGTAAGATTTCTCTAACATAGTTGCCTACAGCACCGCCCAAATTACTAAAGACGTAATAGATCAAACAGTTCAAAATAAATAGGTATACAATAGGCTTACAATGTACTTAACTTTATTGGACTGATTTATCGTTTGCTATTCAATACGAATTGGAAACCATTCGGCCTCCATTTTTCTCTTCAAATAGATACCTATACAAGTTCATACGATCGAATAATTCTTATATTGTAAACAAAGAACACATTTTGTGTTCTGCAGAATTCAAAAAAATTACTATACTTGATTTTAAGTGATATTATGTTTTGAAGCGAAACTTCCTTTGCCTCGGAGTCAATTGAATTTTAGAAAAAGAAAAGTAAAAGTCTCTATTCCATTGAAACGTATTTAACTCAGTGTTTAACAAAACGGTGTTAAAACGGAATACTTTGTATTTGATTACAGAACTGTTTTAGTTTGGTAGGTACTCATTACATTCATTATTCGTACAATCGTATTTGCGGTAACAAAGTAACTTCATTACCTATTGCAGTCACGTAATATAACGCTATATAAACGCAGCCAGTAGCTCCGCAGAAATATGTTCCAGTGACGCGAAACCTTAACTTCATTATAATGTGAACAAATGAGGACACACGTAGGAGATAATTTTACAGGGAGTGCTTTAATGAGCGGTGGAGAAACTTTTGGAATAGCTACTATGTCCCATATTCATATGACTAAGTTTATAAAGTTATTTGAATTTGTACTGACACGCTTCTGGGAAGTCCAGAGTGATCCCAAGAGTTCCCAGGCGGTTCAGTAGTTTAGGTAAGGTAATTTGTCCTGGAGTCAATAAATGCAAGAATTCAGAGTAGGTAATAATATTTTTATTACAATTCACCAGTAATAAACTTATATCTAACTTAAAAATCTATGTACTCATCCGGATTCTGGGTTGGCACTTCCTTTATCCAGGATATGTAAAATACGGCTATACGCCTATATCTTCAATAACTAGCTGCTTAAGGGTAGGTATAGGCAGGGTTTTTTTTTTTAAATCTTAACTTGGAAGCTCATTCTGAAAAGAACAAACAATATATTTTATATACACCCTCTTCAACCATAGATTTCCCTAAACTTTCCCTTACTATTATTTTTAACCCCATTTTAAAACATTTAATATACAAAGAACATTACCCCCTTTTCTAAATTTCACAAACGCCTGCCTGATAAAATAAATTTACTCAAAATATACTTTTTTACATAAAAATTACCCACAATTAATTTACTTAATAAAATTGATGAAGTTGATGCTTACCAGAGCTTCCGTTTTCACATATAAAAATTTAGTTAAATACTTGGGCTATTAAGCCACTCACTGATTATTTCAGTGGAATATATTTTACAGAATAATTTACTTTGATGTAAAATTTCTTCGACAGTATGAAGTAAAATAAATTAATTTTAGTTAGTTCCTGATTTCCTTTTTACCATTGCGCACGCCTATATATAGCTTACATCCCACCATATCTCCTTCCATCTACTATCCCTACTTTGACACTAATAAGGACACACCCATTATACCGACCTAAGTATAACCATTATACCTACGCTTAATAGCGCCTAATAAACTAATATAGCAAATCCATGATTTACGCCACAGTACCTCATGGTCATTTCAATGAATTATAACAATAAAAGACTCGAGTTCTTGATGATATTCCCAAATGTGTTTCTTTAAAAGGAGTCTAAAAGGATGTTGCAAGGCGCGGGCAGAGCGAACGTAACACCTGGGGCGTATCAAACGTCCTTAGGCCTTGATGACCAGTTTGTAAAAACCTCATCAAGGCTATGGACTTTGATACACTATAAAAAAAAGTAAATTAAGCTAGGCAACGGCTTGTCTCAAAGATAACTGCTACAAATATTCTTAAGTTTGCAGTTTCCCCGTGACTTATGTGAATATTCCACCTTGTGCCTACGTCGCTTTTTAATATGCGGGATACCTACCTTCTGAAGAATCTTATGGATCTATAGTCATACCTAAAGTACTCAATTTGGAGGCCTGAGTTCAATCGAATCAGTCTATGGCTGTCTAATGCTCGATCTTTTCACAGGGAAGGTCTGGCGTAGGGTCGTCCTATCGGTGTTCACTTGCCGGAAATCCAGTTATTTTAAACAGAAAACCTATTGTATGTAATGTCATGTAGAACTTTGCATTGATAGTCTAATATTGTTATTTACTAGTCACTTTAATTTAGTTATGATGTACATGTACAGACTATTTAGGCACATTATATATTCAAACCGCGTTTTAGACGTGCGTGAAATGTCTCATGTGGGTGGTTTATGTTTTCATATTTATAGTAGTTATATTCACGAAATAAACACTTATCAGATATCAAAGCAATGCTACGTAACAGTTTGACGTATTTGGGCATATGATAAGTTTTAGAGGTTTCTTCAGGAGCTTCTATAATTTTTTTAAGGAAAAATCATACGGGTTTTTGTCACTAAAATGCTTATGACTTTTGTGCTTTAGTTAGATGGGTACTTATGCTTTTGAGATGGTAAAAATCTTGCTAGTTGACGTCATTGATATTTTGTTTTCCCCTGAGATGTCAGTCTGCGTGTCTGTTTTTTTTATACCACTAAAGTAGCAAAATAGAATGCGGCCGTTCTAATACAAAGTGGTCATTGTTTTTCAGAGGTGTGCCACAATGGAGGTGTAACACTGGCACGGAGGATTTCGTGGAAACCTTCTCATATTGCTTTTGGAAAATGCCTAATAGAAGATAAATGAAAAGTTGTGACAAGTAGCTTATTTCACAATTTTGATGCGGGCACACAACACAAGAAGTCCCTGACGGGCCCTATCATTTGAAAATCCTTCACTTTAAATTTACATACTTCGAAATGAACACATCCCTGTATGTTTTGGCAAGGATATGTTGGCTCATCTGTTTCTTTGTACGTCGCATCCTAGTGTGTGAATTTGCCAGATTTATCTCAGAGATATTGCCGGTTTTATTCAAATTGAGAGGCAACTCTACACATTCCCTACTGCGATGTTATTTGTTAACCAAATTCTTTTCATTCGGTAAACGCACAAGTATCTTGCGAACGAATAATTTCTAACAAAGTTGTCTACAAGTATATTATCGACTGCCTCGGTGGCACATTCGGTAGTGTAACTGCTTGCCACGCTGAGGTCCCGGGTTTGATTCCCGGGTTGGTTCAAATATTTGTGTGATATAATAATATATTAGTATGTCTACCAGTCATCTAGATCCCATAGCACAAGCTTATATTAGCTTAATTTGGACTAGATGATGTTGTGTGTGAATGTACACAAATAATTAAAAACAAGTTTTTTAAATTGTTGGAGAAGATTGACTTCTATCACTTTGATTCAAGAACACTGTCATAGAATTGTGAAAACGTTTGGACGTTTGCTACTCAATCACATTCTAACGGTCTGAAATGTGTGAAATAACACCTAGGCTACTATTATCCCGAAAAAAAGTTCCCGTGGGAAGCAGAAACGCCAGTTTCAACTAGTTAGCTATAAGTGTAACTAAATATAATACGCCCAATAAACTAAGTCTATTTGTAGACATTATGTAGAAGCTTAAGTTGTAACTATGTCTACGGCGTAGATCTCGTAGCAGCTGATGTAGAATTTCGTCTTTCGGCGAATAAGAAAAAAAGTACCTCCGTTAAGAAGTATTGGGATTAGATTGATATAGTGCCTAATTATTTTTAACCCTCATGTATGGGTTCTTATGATAAAAAGTTTTAATTCAGGTTTATAATATTTTATTCGACAAACTCAAACTCGTAGCGTTTCTAGAACGTTACTGGCCTAAACGAACAAAACAAAATTATTCTCATAAGCACAATAAACACCAAAAAGGACTGGAATACCATGGAATAGGGTATATAAGGATAAGCCCTCGTAATTTTGATCACCTGGCCATCATTTAGTTGAAGAAAAATTGCAGCACATACGTGGCCGAGGTGTTGGCAATCATATTTATCGGACTCAGTTCATTGACCCCCAGTTCACACGGCAAAGTGCCAAGTTCGTACTGTCAGCAGATAAATTGCGAACACGGTTCTGTGTCCGTTATAAATAGCAGAGACAAATGCTTGAACCCATTTTAAAAACATTTCAGATGCCGAACTTCTTTTTGTAATGGCTATCTCTCTAATATTATATGAAAATTAGAAAGTTTGTGAGTGTGGATGTGTAGATGTCTGAATGGGTGTGACTCTTTCACGCTCTAACGGCTAAACGGATCTGACTGAAATTTGGTACTGGGTTTAGTCTGGAATAACACAAAGGATATTTACTATCCCCCGGGAAAAGTCCGCGAAGTCCGCTGGCATCCGTTAGTCTTATATAAATGGCTGTAGTGTCTTTCAATTTTGTATTATGTCTGACCTTTGCCCTCTACCCTCACACTGGCTACTTTTAATCTCTGGAATACGTTTCCATGGGTAATTAGAACAGAATTTCTCATGAGCGAAGCTGCAGGCAACATCTACTCTGTAATCTCATACATTTTTATGATTTTCTAATACAAGACTAAGGGAAAGCAACAAATGATACGAAAACTAAACCGTTTTAAAGATTTGATGAAAGAGAATACGATATCATTGGCAAATAATTTACAAAATACATCAAAGCATAAGCCTTTAGGAGGATCGCGAGTAATGTATAATAAAATATGTATTGAGATATTTGCTTTGAAGACTGGGAACGTAATATTTTACCAACCTACGAAACAGATAATGTATTTTACAAAGAATTGGGATCGATTTTTTAGTTAAGGCAAGAATTAGTATTCTTTCACGATGGCCAGTCATTGGATGGGTAACCATCCATGTGACCACTTTGTGACATTTATGCGTATATTATTTAAGCGTTTCCGTGCTTCGGAAGGCACGTTAAGCCGTGCGTTGGTCCCGGTGGCCAGTAAAATGGCAGTTGTTTAGCTAAGTTGAAGGCCTTTTTAGATTGCTTGAAAAATTTCAACAGCAGGTAGTCACAACCTGCGCCCGTCCATCTCAACACGCAATACGGCTCACCATCTATTACTTGGGACCAATTCTAAAAAGGTGAAAATGGGCGTGTAATATGCCTCTGCCTACCCCTTCGGTGATGGAGGCGTGATCATATGTATGTATGTACGTGTTAGTAGTGGCAACATGGCATAATAAATAAATAAAATAAAATATTCTTTATTGTACACCATAAAGGAACATATTCAAAGAAGAAGATCTTAATCTACGTATGTACAATAGGCGGCCTTATCGCTAAAAGCAATCTCTGCCAGGCAACCTTTGGATGGATAGAAAACATGAAGCTGATAGGGGCAGTGTACAAATTTTAGAAGCAAACATATACCAACAACATAACTATAATTATATACATATAAATAAACATACATAAATACACATACATATTATATAATATATACAATACATAAACATACATACAGACACGATATACTTTATCATATATACTCGTATTTAGAGACATATACATACTAAGAAGAAAACACGAAGTGGGTACTAGTCGGAAATAGACAAAAAGTGATTCATTAGCATACTCTTGAAAGATACTAGTGATTGTGCTCGCCTTATAGATACTGGCAAAGCATTCCACAGGCGAATCGCTTGTACAGTGAAGGATTTGTCCACGAAATTTGTTGAGTGCTGTGGCATCCAAAGAGTCAAATTTTCTGATGACCTTAAAAATCTCGAATGTTTGTCATGAAGGAACGTGAAACGTTCTTTGAGATATCGGGGAGTACAAGGATTGAACAGTACATTGTATAGTAAAGCTAATATGTGAGTATTCCGTCGAAAGCGAATTGGGAGCCACTTGAGCTTTTTTCTGAATTCAGATACTTGGTCATATTTGCGTAGTCCAAATATGAATCTAATACAAACATTTTGATGGCGCTCAAGCCTGTCAAATTGCTCCTCTGTGAGATCAAGATAGCTGACATCTGCATAATCAAGGGTTGGGAGCAAAAGAGAGTGGGCAAGCGCAATTTTAGTGGCTGTGGGGAGAAAACTACGTAATCTACGTAGTGATCCTGCAGATGCAAACAGTTTGCGCCCGACCTCCTGCAGCTGATGATCCCAGGACAATGTGCTATCGATATGCACTCCCAAGTTTTTGACCACATCGCTTATACCAATAGGAGTACCATTAAAAATAACTTGTGGCAAAATTGTGTAGTCGATACGTGACGTTATCCAAGAACTCCCGACTATAATGACCTGGGTCTTTGAGGGATTAACTTGAAGCCCATGATTAATGCTCCATTCACATATGCGATCCAAATCCGTGTTCATTGCAGCAATTGCTTCGTGCAACTGGTTTAACGGCGCCTGTGTATATATTTGTAAGTCATCTGCATAAAGGTGGTAGGATGAAATTAATTTTAGAGAAATTGAATTTATAAATATAGCAAAGAGTAAAGGAGACAGAACGCCGCCCTGTGGAACACCGGCTGTAATATTAGTCCAAGAAGAAAGAGAATCTTCTACACATATACGTTGCCGGCGCCCAATCAGGTAACTTTGAAACCAATCAATCACCATAGGAGATATGTTAAGAGAGCGAAGTATGCCGAGTAGGATATCATAGTCCACAGTGTTGAAGGCATTACTGAAATCAAGCAAAGACAGTACCGTGAGGCTGCCCTTCTCCATGCCTATTCTTATGTCGTCCGTAACATTAACTAGAGCAGTTACAGTACTATGTCCAGTACGAAAACCAGATTGGAAAGGATTTAGCAAAGAGTTGGTAGACAGGAACGTGTTAAGCTGGTTATAGACAAGGCGTTCTAGAACTTTAGAAAGAAATGGTAGTATAGATATAGGACGGAAGTGGGAAAAACATGATGCGTTACCTTTTTTTGGTAGAGGAATAATCTGTGCTTCTTTCCAAACGGATGGAAAGAGGCACAGAAATGGAAAAATTTAAAATGTGAGTCAAGACAGGAAGGATTTGATCAAAGATAGGTATGATCATGTTACGACTGACATAGTCACTACCCACTGCACTTGATGCAATCGCCATTATGCTCTTCTTAACATCACTATTAGTGAAAGATTCAAAGAAGAAACTCGGATAATTTGGAGTTGGAAGTGATGAAAGATGACTAAGTGTATTGGTCTTGGTGGTCCCTCCAAAACCGGACGAAGAAGAAAAATGCAAGTTAAGTGCATCGAGGTCAAAATTTTTAGGAATACTATTTTCTTTAGACTTTCCAACCCCTATGCTTTTTAGGAATTTCCAAACTTTAGGTGGATCACCGTTTTCAATTGATGCATGAATATGCTGGCGTTGTGCATTTCTACACACCTTATTGCAGTGATTACGTATTTCGACATATTTTTCAAAGTTGCATGTAGTCGGTCGACATTTATATTTAAATTTTGCTGCAACTTTCTTGGCCATTACCTTTTTTATGGCATCAGTGAGCCACGGAGCAGGCATATGTTTTATTTTAATCGCTCGGACAGGAGCATGCTTATCATAAAGCTCTATGATATGTTTATTAAATGCAAATTTTTTCATCAATAGATTCTGATGTAAATAATGAGTCCCAGTCAACCCTGTCAGCATCCCCACGAAGGCTGTCAAGGTTCATAGCACCAAAATTGCGCTTACGCAGTATTTTGCATTTCGCCTTAGGAGGGCGAAGTTTATAGGAAAGGAAGAGTAGATCGTGGTGAGAGAAAGCATCCGCATTACATTGGCCATATTTAATGACGTGCTCCACTGATGATACCAAGATAAGGTCTATAAGGGATGGTCTACAGTCTGGAAAGTGGTGGGTAACATTCAGGGTAAGAATTGAAAGATTACAGGATTGAATCAAACGGCGAAAAGAAGAAGCGCGAGCGAGAGAGCGAGGATCATTTTTTACGAGACAGGTATTGAAATCCCCTAGTATGACTGTGTGACTGTAAGACGGGGTATGTTTTTCCAAAAGACGTTCAAAGGATGCAAAGAAACTAATGTTTGAAGATGGGCAGTAATAAACACCCAGCAAAACTTTGGAATGATTAAGTTCCACCTCCAGGAAGAGATGCTCCCCAGCATTCGGGGGTGGTGGCTGTGCTGACACATCAAGGACGTGAAAAGGAATTTGAGAACGAATATAAATTGCAACACCGCCACCAACCTCGTCGCCACCACGATCATTTCTTATTAATTTAAAACCTGGAAGTGGGAAGGCGGAAGATGAATGATATGTCCTGAACCAGGACTCTGAAACAAGAATTGCATGAATGCCTTTACAGTCGAAAGAAGTCAGCATATCAGAAAAATGGGAGGGAATACTCTGGGCATTTAAATGGACGACATTGAAACTTTCAGGTACATCAGAAAACCGAGAATTTAACGTTTCAGCCAGTGTTGGAACACTGACAAAACTATTCAAGAGGCTCGAACCCAGATAAAAACTTTCACTATCACTGTCATGTCTTAAATCTGTCATAGATATAGAATAAAATAAGTATAAAAATATAAATAATATATATAAATAGGTATAATAGAATAATAATATAATAGGTATAAGAAAGATTTAACTACAAAGATATTATTAGTTATATTAGTTCGAATGTCTATCCACCCGCCAGTTGAGTGTCTGAGTATTGAAAAACGTCGCTACAGGCATGGAACAAAATAATACAGACAAAACATATTATAATAAAATAAGTAATCACTGAATTTGTTAGAAACAAAAATGACAACAAATTCCAACAACAGTTCACAACATACACCTTAATAAAAAGTACTTTCTATGCTTTGGACACAGCCGAACGCAAATACTAGTCCATCATAGCATAGCCCAGCCCATAAGCAGATTGTGTTTTAGTGGCGAAAAAATTCTAAATCTATGGTTTTCATATTTGTCCATAGAAAAATAATTATAAAAGCGAGGTGTAGGTATGTAATGTAACGCAAAACGGAACGCACCCAGTGACAGACAATCGATTGACATTGACATTTTTAGATGTCACCGTCACAATCTCGCCGCCCGCATTTGCTGTTAATGTTTGTATTCTCAACAACAACAACAAACATAATTATTGTAGGTAGTGAGTGAATTATTTATCGGTAAAAGTTGTACTCATGATAAAAACATATTATTCATCTTATCTTACTAGAGAAAAGTGATAAGTATAATAACAAAATACAAATAGCAAAGAGTGTCTACGTTCAGTACCTATTCAAAAAGAAAGAGATAAACAGTTAGATAAGCGGAAAGTGTAGTGAACTGTTATTGTTGCTTTACAATTACTCAACCACTGTAGCACCAACGATGATAAATAAACAATTACTTTTTGGTAGTTACAGCACGCCGGGACTTACTAGTTACAGTTTTAGGAGCTTCAGCTGGTTTGTCATCGACATCGCTGATCTTAGCGAGATCCCGCATTGTAGCCACTCGATGACGCTGAGCCTTCGAATCAATGACATAAATATGACCATCCCTTGGCCAGCTCTTCTTGACACCAAAGCGTTCGCGAGCAGCTAGAAAAACCTCGTGTCGAGCCCTTGTGAGAAACTCTGATAATGTCAAACCAGAACCCTTCAGCAACGTCTTTGAAAACCAGACCTTATCTCTCAGTTCAATTTTGTCAAACTTTACCAAAATAGGCCTGGGTTTATGGGCATTAGATGGACGGCCCATTCTGTGACACCGCCTAATATCCGCAGCGACAAAGGTGCTCAATCCGAGTTGCCGTTGAACAGCATTGACAATTACAGCTGTTGTATCCTCCGACTTGTCATCTGCCAGCCCATGAAATAGAAGTATTTTACGCCGCCCATGCATTTCAAGACTGTCAACCTGACTGGCAAGCTTGTCCACCTGTCGCTGAAGCAAGCTTAAAGATTCCATCATGAAGTTCTTGAATACATTAAAATCTGCCGCAATACTGGACATATTTGTAGGTGACACAGAGCCGGTCTGCTGCAGCCTTGCTTTAAATTTTGCTAGACCATCAAAAAACATTGCCTTCAGACTGGACATAGATTCCTGTACATTGTGCTCCATAGTGCTGCTATTTACAATAGATAATTGTTGTGCAAACTGTTGGAAAAACACTCTCACTGGTAGGTGAATATTTCTAATTGTTTTTTATCTGCATTATATATTATATTATATTATATACATTTATACCCTCGTGGACAGTCGTTATCTTTTCATGGGATTAACGCATCCCTATGAGGGCATAGTAGATTTGCTTTTTGAGTCATCCACTTTTTGAGATCAACAAAAAATATCTTACAAGGTTATAGAAAAGCACACATCCGCAGGGCAGCTTGTGGCGAGCTGAATGTGCGTGGCTACACATCGGTCCCGATTCCTCAGAGTTTTGTTGCGCTCCTCGACCAGTTAGCATTTAATGGGCTAACGGGAGACTGTACTCCCGGGAGCGCAGCAAATCTCAACTCTGGCTTGCCTTAATTGGCTGGTCAGAGGGAGGAAGCCAGAGCTATATGCTCGGGGGTGGAAGTGTCATTTTCAAGGGCATAACTACGGGGAAACCCGCTCCGGGTCTAACCCGCGATGGCAAAACCGGCGCCGCACCGCTCGACACCCCTAGCCTCTCACACCGGTGTTGCCCTCTGTCGCCTTGCAGGCCTACGGGCCTATGGCGATTGTATAGGGGGCCCATCTAGTGAAGTGGCGAGTCACCGTCTGCCAATGTTTTAATAATAAGATATTGAAATGGCAGACGCCGTCTTCATCCATAGATCAAATCACCCAGTCCATTTTAACCCTCAATTCAATAGCCCATTTTGTAGTTTAGCATATTTTACAATAGTTTAGCTCCCATTGTAGGCAGTTCATTGCCGTTCTTCTACATAAGGCGGTTGTGAATTGTCTGCAGTGGGGGTCCCATTGCCCAATACATTAAAAATCTCAAAGGGCCTCTGCGTGTTGGACCAATATGTCCCCATGTAAGCCTACCAAAAGACCGGGTATCTTCAATAAAAAAAAAGAAGATACCCGAGAAAAGAAGAGATATAAGTACTATAATATATTTTTATTTACAATTTAAAAGACGAGCAAATTTTTACTTTGCTTTATTTCTCAACTACCCACATAGAACCCACCCACATAGAATATGGCATATCGGTTACAACCAATCCGATTTCCAGCTCCTATCAGTACGCTATTGGTGCAGGTTCGAATTGCATCCTAAACTGAAATTTTCAACAGACATCCTTCCGAGGGGTTACCCGAGGCTCCCGGTTGTAGGCAGTAGTAGGGCTCCGCGAGCTCCGTGTGGTTTCAAACGGTAAGAGTCCGGCATTACCTCCACGAGGGATTGCCACACATAAATAGTATTAGTACTGTAAATGTTAATAAAAGTCAGCTAAATGTTGTGCTTTACATTAAATATTTTGTTTGTGGATTATAAAGATAAATAAACATATATTATATCGAAGGCCGCAGTGCATGTCTAGCGTCACTATTCCGCTACAGTTACTTCTACTTCATTTTGTCTAATCCAACTTAAACATTTATAAATGTACATTTCAATAAATGTAAGTAAAAGCATGAAATTAATTTACGTTACACAAAACATTTACAAACTAAAAACTAAACTTATAGCTTTACACATAGTACAGAGAGAATTAATGAAACTCTTAATTAGTTTACCTACTTTTAAATTCACGAGAAATCTTTGCTAATTAAAAACAAAATAGATAAATTACAACTGAATTAAGTGACGTTATTTTCTATCAGAGAGTTTCCCTAAACCAAAGAATTTCTGACTGTAGCTTAGAACGTTGAACTAACTTAGAACTCTTTTTGCCGTTGTTTAGTACGGAACTACTGAATCCTTAGACCATATAACACGGGACTAGCCTTTGCGAACCACCGCATACAAAAATATTCTGCCAGTTTTCATACAAGTGAAGGGGGAAACACAAAGACATATAAAATTTCATTGCATTTAAAAATGTATTAATCGACAAACGCGTAATGGCTGTTGTGTGTTAATTGTTATTGTACAGTCAACTACAATGAAATGTACTAGTTTAATCATATAAAATGATGTACTGATGTACAGGCTTTTTATAAAGCCAAAAGACCAAATGGTCATGTGCAATGGCAGAAAACAATGCTTAAGTAAGGCGCATCCTGTGGTTAGATGATCTAAGACTGAATCTGACTCGCGCTTGTCCGGCGGCACATTGTATTTTTTCTTCGAGTCATCTAATTGAATCAGGCGTTACATGGTGGAAATAAATCGTTAAACGTTAACTAGTGTTTCTGATAAGAATAGACCTCGCGAGCACCCAGAAAAAAAAAACAAAAAATAAATAATTTTCTTTATGTTTCAGCCCCTTTATTAAATAACGCAACAGCAATCGTCACATCGTTACTTCCCTTCCCCTTCATTTTCCACTCTATAAAAAAACCTTGGATAAAAGTTGTATTTTAAATCAAAAAAACACCTGTTCCAAGTTTGGTGAAAATCGGTTAAAAAATGTGTCCCATAGGCACAGGAGCTGAAGTACACACAGACACACGGACAAAAGCAAAATCGTCCATATTGTCGAATCGGAGACTCTCGTTCGCTTCGCTCACTCGGTCAATAAAGGAGGGAAAAGAGTGGCCCACTCCCTTCCCTCCTTTAGGCGAATGAACGGATTTACGGAACCCCTTAGTGAGCGAATTGGACTCGCAGTTTTGTGACTTTTGGTGTTTTTAGGGTTCCGTAGCCAAATGGCAAAAACGGAACCCTTATAGATTCGTCATGTCTGTCTGTCCGTCCGTATGTCACAGCCTTTTTTCTCCGAAACTATAAAGCCTATGCTGTAAACTTGGTAAGTAAATGTATTTTGTAAACTGCATCAAGATTTTAGTATAAAACTAGAAAAAAAGCAGTCTAATTTGGGGGTCCCACTCAGAACTAAAACTCAAAAATTTATTTTTCATCAAACCCATACGTGTGGGGGGGTATCTATAGCCTATCTATCCCTATATATCTTCAAAAATGCTATTGAGGTTCCTAACATAATTATTTTCTAAAGTGAATAGTTTGCGCAAGAGACACTTCCAAAGTGGAAAAATGTGTGTAAACCCCCCCTTAACTTCTAAACTAAGAGAATGATAAATCTAGAAAAAAATATATGATGTACATTGTCATAAAATCTACCAGCGAAAATTAGTTTGAACGAGATCGAGTTGGTAGTTTTTTTAATACGTCATAAACCACGATTTTCGCCTTGAAAAATCACTACCACTGCGAACGTGTTAAAACATCTATGAAAGTTACAACGAACTACAAGAACTTTTATATTAAGCAGAGTTTACACGAAGCCAGTACCGCTGGCGTCAGTCCCGCAGACAAGCCAGCGCTGGCCTGGCCCCTGCTGTTTAGACGAGGCCAGTCATTCACGGATTTTTCTTCGGGTGAGCACACGTTGTGAGAAGTTTAAAAATAATGAAAACACGTCAAATGCTGTTAAAGAGAAAATGTACCTTTTTTAGTACCTACTGACGGCTCGACGGACATACGTCACCAAGATGGCCGCCAAGCGCAATATCAACGCGCGGGGCTTATAGGTACCTACTTAAAGATAATTGTTGTGTAACGGCAATAGACCGAATATTTATTTTTTTTGTTTAACGTGAGGGAAAATCCTTATGGATGTTATGCCGGACTCCTACCGACTAAAAAACCTCTCGTAACGCCCAACAGCTTATGGTTGGGAGCCCCGGGTAAGCCCTCGGAAGGATGTCCCAGGACCACTACCACATAATACGTGAGACATAAAACTGTAAGGTGAAAATGTGGGAGTATACTGTGCCTCTGCCTACCCCTTCGGGGGTAAGGGCGTGACTATATGTATGTATGTATATATGTTCAGTTATGTATCTGACAAAACGTGTGTCTGTAAGTAGCTTTATAATTTTTCTTAAATGTAATTTTCGTTTGAAATAAATGTAATGTTATTTTACTTACTAGGTATGTTTTTTCTTCTTATAGAAACCGGCTTTACAAACGAATCATATTCATCAAACCATTTTGCCTTTGGCTTATAAACGCTCCCCCCAGCCGCAGATCTTGAAGATCTTTCGATTTTGTCGAGTTCAAAGTAGTATGTATTTCGAATACCTTTTTAATTTTGATTTAACTTCATCGATAGTCAGTCCTTCCATATTCATTCCTACACGAAGTTGTTCTAGTGCCGAAGCACGCATTTATTTAATTTTGTAGGCATCGCTACGCTTATCCCACAAGCATTCGTGCTCTCTACATAGTTGTACGAATTTAAAATTGTCCTCCTCATTAAACTTTCGTGGCATTTTGTCGCAGAAATTCCATACAAAAACAAGAAACAGGAACACCGTACTGACGTTCGCCAGTAACTGGCGAGATGCGTCTACACGTGTCCAAAACGCTGGCGCGGGGGTTGAGGGGTATGCGGGCGGAGGTCACTGGCAAGAAAAATAGACGGGCGTCTATTCTCGCCAGCGCTGGCAGCCAGCGCTGGCCTGGCTTGAAAAACCTTTTACACGAGGCCAATACCATGCCAGCACTGGCTGCCAGTGTTATTGGCTGCCAGTGCTGGCTTCGTGTAAACTTTCCTTTATGTTACTTGCTGCTACGGAACTCTTTATGGGCGAGTCCGACTCGCACTTGGCCGGTTTTTTATTTGTACAAACTAACCTCTAGACTTCGGTGCCCTTGATCGGGTTTTGTAAGTTTTTATTTTTGTAAGATATACTCGTCGATTTTCATAGAATAATGAACTCAAATTGTTCCAGATAATTTCTTGAAAAGTATTCTAAGCTTAACCAAAAATAGTACAATGATAATGACGCGGGCAATTAAGAGCCTCGAGAAGTAATAAGCGGGTTGTAAGCAAGGATTGTAACGAAGCCCTGAGGCAAATTACAAAATCGCTGCTTACCATATAATGGCAAGAACGCTGTGACGTAATTCATTTCTAAATTTATCAACTTTCATTTAATTTTGAACAATTTAAAATTCTAGTTGTAAAAACAAAGTTTTGTTTATAAAACTAGATTTTTAATTTTTTTAATTGACTTTTTATTAAAAGGGAATAAATATCGACGGTTAAAAGGCGAATTGATTCAAGCGCCACTCTGGGCGATATTGAGTTATATACATCATTGGAATCGTGGAATTTTTCCGCGTCGTTTGAGCCGGGTTTGAGGCAAATCTGAGCACTTTTTTGGCGCTTGACTCCATGACGAATTTAGGTATCTTTTCTACTTATTAGGTATCAAGTGTAGTAATTTTGGTTGTTTTTTTCAAAGCATGTATATAAACCCATTTAAAAAAAATATATTTTTTTACTATCTGTAGTTTAAACCATTAATCCCTGGATAAATTAAAATGGTTTTGACGTTTGAATTGTTTTTACTTGAACTTAAATAATTTAACTTGGATGTTAATTCATTTTGCTTCAACCAGATTTATTAATGTATGCAACTTAAATCATTTTGCCTTGAACATGTGAATATTATCTCTGTCGCTTGAATTAATCTTACCTGAATAAGTATAATGGAAATATATGACTTGTGCTGATTATCCTTGACCAGTTTTTAGTATTTATGCCATTTAGAACAATTTTCTCTGTGCATAAAATAAATATGTGCACGTTTGATTCCTTTATATTAGTTTAATAATTTAACTTATGTCATACTTAAATTAGTTTACTTCTTTCACCTCGCATTAAAAACGGCATTTATATCTCAAGTAACAGCCAATATAACCAACGCGGGTAGGTACTTGGACCCACAACACACGTGTCGCGCGTGGTTTCGAGGTCGGTTCAGTCTACTGCGCGATGCCAGATAAGTCGGATGTTTACGTAATTATTAAACGCGCGAAGATCGTTAGTACCAAAATTCCATTAATTTAGTTATTATTAATTATAAAATTGTGTTTTAGTAGTAAAGCAATCCTTATTAAACGTATAAAGAGTTTTTAATTACGAGAAATAAAGGAGGGAAAAGACAAAAGTACACACATCAACACCGTCTAGGGATATTTTTTAAAAAGTTCTGCATCTCAAGAATACTGGCCGATTTTAAAAACTTTTGATTGAATCTTATTTTAAGTATATTTGAATGATTCCAAATTTGAAATTAAAAAAAATAAATTAAAACAAAATGATTTGCGCGGCATTAGTATAGCGAAGTTCGAAATTTTAATTTTACCGACGACGATAGTTGATTGGTATTTGTTTTATCCAGTTGAAGTTTTAAAGCTAGTAATTGATTAATTACGAAATGCTAAGGGCAGTAGGCATGCTCCAAGCTGGGGCTACTCAGCGGAGTATTGCTGAGGAGATTGGAACCAGGCAAAACGTTATATCAAGATTGTGGTCACGTTATCGTGCAACCGGGGAAGTAGCTGAAAGACACCGTGGCGGGAGACGCATAACCACCCAACGACAAGACCGATTTTTACAAGTTGCCGCGAGAATGCAGCCAAACGTTACAGCCGTGCAGTTGGTTCAACGGCTCCAGTCAGAACACCAATTGCTTGTCAGTGACCAAACTGTGAGGAGGAGACTGCATGAAGCTAACCTTCATGCTTGCAGGCCACTTCGTACTCCAGCACTACGCAGAGGAAATCGTGGACGAAGATTAGAGTGGGCTCGTGAACATTTGCTTTGGGAAGATAACCAGTGGTCTGTAGTACCTACTGTTTACCGATGAGTCCCGATTCGGTTTTCATCACGATTCACGAAGAGTACGCGTTTGGCTAGTTCCTGGTCGTGAGAGTCGTCTGCAACACCCCCAGGTAAGTCCATCCATACAAGGGCGGGACAATTATAGCTTGGGCGGGAATTCGTTTTGGTGGAAGAACGGACCTCGTTTGGATTAGAAAAACCATGACCGCTGAAAAATACCGCGACCAGGTGCTTGTACCCATTGTCTACCCTCATCGACTTCAAATGGGTCAAGAATTTACTCTCATGCATGACAACGCCCGTCCGCACACAGCGCGAGCGGTGACCAGCTGGCTGCAGGACCATGACGCGTCGGTTTTACCCTGGCCGGCGCAATCGCCTGATTTAAACCCCATCGAGCATGCGACAGCAGACATTGCGACTGAAGAGCAACTTTTTTTGCATCTTAGCAGAACTTGGGACAATATCCCGCAGCGAGACTTTGATAACTTAATTCAAAGCATGAAAAACCGTTGCAGGACCGTGGTTAACGTCATGGGTGGTTTTACTGACTACTGATTTTTCCTATCAGTGCAAAAAATTGAAAAGAAATTACTTATTTTTTTATTTATTCGTAAATGACACATTCATCTTTAGTTGCACCATTTTTTTACTTTTTGTTTTCATTTTAATAAAATTTTATATAAGTCGAAAATATATTTTTATTTTATTTTAAAATATAGTCTGAAAAATGGGCTTCCTAAGAATATAACATTGTTGCATATTATTCCTAACATATTTTCTGAAAATTGAGAAAATGTGAAAAATCCCTAGACGGTGTTGATGTGTGTATTTTAGAGAGGTGATAAGTAAAAGCTTCGAAAGTGATGTGAAGTGCAAAAAAAGCAGGCTGTTGATAAATTGAAGAATAAACCAAGCCCCAATAAGGAAAATATATCATATTTTGTAAGTACATACATACATACATACATATGGTCACGCCTTTATCCCCGAAGGGGTAGGCAGAGGCATATTATATGCCCACATTTCACCTATTTTTTAAGTACATACATCCTAATTATACATTTATTAGTGTAGAGTACCCATAAAAAGCGATTTTTATGGACGATGGGAAATTTTAAAGTCTCATGTTCTTAAAAGTGTGCCAATTTTATCTATTTAAGTTACTTTTCTTAAAATTTATGTGACATTTCATTCGCTTTCCCTGCATCGGAAATTTTAGTTTATTACCTTTGAGCTATTTTCCTCAATTCAGATTTAAATAAATGTTGCGTTTAAAACAATTTGCTATAAATAGTTAATATAACACTGTGTAATTTGAGTTATTCCTCCTCGAACATTTACAACTAGGTGAACGGTTTAACTCATTTATCCATGAACAATTGACAAATAGGTAAGTGATTTCAATCATTTATTCATGAACATTTGACTTATAGGTAAGTGATTTAAATCATGTATCCATGAACAGTTGACAAATGGGTAAGTGATTTAAATCATTTATCCTTGATCTGTTAAAGAAACAAGGAACACATAAACTATTTTGTTTTGAATACATAAATTGTTATTGTGTACATAACCCTTTCTGTCCTGATCAAAAAATTATGCAAAATGGCTCAAGTTACAATTTACTTGCTTTAAAAACACCTTTTATCTGTTATAATATTATCATAAATTAGCAAAAAATATACCGCTTTTTAGTTGGGGAGATTTGTACATTTTTATTATATACTTTAGGAACAGTGATTTTTTTTCTTAAAAAATAAACTTTAAAATGCTCTCCTGTAAAGTTCTCAAAATGGCGCTTGAATCAAGTCGCCTTTTAACCGTCGATATGTCACTTTCAACACTGCAATAGACTCACCATTGGCATAACCCACAATCTAACGTTAGTGAAATGGTGAAGTGTGTCTGACGCTCTCAAGTTTATTAGGTACTATTCATCGCTTTAGGTTGGGTACCTGTGGTTTTTGGTGCACGGTTTGATATAATTATTTACTCCAAATTAGACGTAAACAACACCAAAAGACCACTACATACATTTAACTTGATCACTACTCGGATAGTTGTTTAGAAAACACAAAGAGTTTAAACCAGTGTTGTAAATAGGAAGGTTTCTGAGGGAGTGTAGAGTGAAATAGCCGCTCAAGATATATTGTTACTGCTCCTCTGAGGCTTGTAAGGTTTAGCGTAGAATTGACAACTTAAAACAAGTAGAAGTGGGAAAACTAACTTCAGCTACGGTTTAGTAATTACCTATTCACTTAGAATTTCCATTATAGTATATTAACTGATGCCCATGGCTTTACCTGCGTGGGTGGGCGTTATTTCCCTTCCATAGAACTATATTATTTTAGACCGCATCGACCGCAGACGAAGTCTCCAGCTTGATAGCAGCCCGCTCGTGTATATCAGAACCAGAACTGGTACTTGGTTCGTGTTATTTCAGACTATAATCTATCTCTCTATCAAATTTCTGTTAGATCCATTGAGACATGAGAGCGTGATTGAGTAACAAACATTTAATTATATAAACATCCAAATATCTTCACAATCTTTTTTCTTCTACATACATATGGTCACACCTTTTTCCCCGAAAGGGTAGGCAGAGGCATATTATATGCCCACATTTCACCTTTTTAGTATATTTGCCCCATGTAATAGGTGGTGAACCGTATTGCCGTGTTGAGATGGACAGGCGCAGGTTGTGACTGCCTGCTGTTGAAATTTTTCAAGCCGCCTAAATACGCCTTCAACTTGGCTTAACGACTGTCATTTTACTGACAACCGGTACCAACGGCTTAACGTGCCTTCCGAAGCACGCAAGCGCTCAAATAAATGTGGTCACATGGATGGTCACCCATCCAAGGACTGGCCATAGTGAAAGTTGCTTACTGCACAGTGACCGTTTACAGAACACTAAGTCCGCGGGGCCACAAGCCCTTTATATCTATAGATACTATAAGTAGGGTACAGTTCAGTAGAGATGATTCTCACTCAAAGTGTCATAATGATATTTTAGAAACCATGCTCACCTTTCCAAGTCTAGAAAACAGATAACACTTGCTCATTCACCTATCAATCACTTTTGTAACATACTATTATCTTGAAATAGGAAGGCGTTTTTATATTAAGAAATAGCATGGCACAATTTCACGCGGTCGGAACCACAGACGTCCATTAGTCTTTCGAAAAATCAAATAACGCCGTGTCACGTAAGATTTAATATAAAATTATTAAGTTTATAATATTCCAATTAGTTTATATATTACAAGTTATTCCATAACAAAGTTTGAAAGTCCGATATCCAAAAACGACTTGGTAATAATAAGTCTCAAGTTTGTTAGCGAATGCGTAGGAGGATCATTACGCCCCGGTGGCCTTTCATTATAATTTTCCAACATTTGGGACAAAGTGCTCATGAAACTTTCAATTGGTTCTGATTTTGGAAATCACTTTCATATTTGGAATCGATTGAAATTTCATAGGTTCGTTTCTGGCTAAACGTCTAATGCTAGGGTACCTATTAAGGAAATCGTTACAATAATTTTAAAGTTGAAACGTTATGACATCCTACATGCTCATAGTATTGGTAGATACGTATAAAAATAGTATACAAGTCAACTACTAAAACTGGTGCCCCCGATACGTACTTCAACAGCCTTTATCCCATATTCAAACAATATTAAAAACCAACGCAAAAGTCACAAGAAGCTATTAAAATTTACTCTATATGATTATTACAGACATTCTCTATATTAAAATTAATATTATATTTATTAAAATAATTATTTTGTAAAAAGAAGGATCTCAAAAAATTGACACGCGCAAGACAAATTTGTTTGTAGTGCCTATTTGTTGTGATAACGGCAACATAAATATATCATCAGAGAAAATTTCAACTGTAATTTTTTTAACGTGAGGGAATATCCTCATGGATGCTATGCCACACTTCTACTGACTAAGAAACCTCACGTAACGCCCAACAGCCTATGGTTGGGAGCCCCGGGTGAGCCCTCGGAAGGATGTCCCAGGATTTTTTACTGTCTAACTATCACGGTTCATGAGGTACAGACAGACGGACAACGGAGTCTCAGTAATCCCGTTTTTACCATTTGGTTACGAAACCGTGAAAAACCTTACTCAGATTGATAGCAGTAATTAATTATTGAATCAACTTCCGGAACATGAAGGAACAAAATGTCTTGATTTTAAAGGGTAGAATAAAATTGTATATTTTTCTCGCAACATGTCAAAATATTATGCAGCACATTACTATAATGTATTGTAGAGTTATGTCAGTCTTTTTTCATGTTCATGTTTGTTTATGAGCTGTGTATTTTTTTTTCTGTGTGTCTAAGAGGATAGGGAGCAAAAGAAATGAAATTATCATGCCCTTAGTATAGGGGGTCTCCAGATTCCGAAGTGACTTTGAATGTTATAGGAACTACACGCTATGATTGACATCATGAAATACTTATTGTTCAGTGAAGGTTAAAGACAAAAATGCGTATTTTATTTTGTGAAAAGAATCTTATACTCGAACTGGATTCAAACTTGCGGATTCTCTATTGTCGGGCGTCAATTGTTTTTTTTTTTATATTAAGCTATCCAAATTTACTATCTCTGTCAAGCTTAAAGCTTATAAAACAAATTCGGTCTAAGTTTTCTCGGCCAATAAATGGTGAAATTACGTAGGTAATATTAATCAGTGAACCTCTTTGACGGCTTTGAGGTCACGCGGATAACCGCTCTAATAAGCTTTTGACCCCTGTTCTTTGAATTTGCTCGTATAATAAATTTCCCTCAGGCTTTTGCCCATTAATCTTTAGAACCAGTTGGTGGAAAACTCACACGTACATTTAGCAGTACTTATTCACATGGACAGTATCTTGTGTCTGTGTGTGTGTGTTTGACTCATAAAACCTAGTAGTAACTAAGGGTGTAAGGGTGAGTTCCCATTATGCCTTACGAAAGATTTTCATGTCATTTAGATCCAAGTAACTTATAAAGGCATTTTCTAATAAACGTGTTTACATATACTAACATAATCTATCTTTACGCCTGTTGTAACGTTGTGAAGCGACGAATAAAAAATCTATTAATTCATATTATTATTTCAATTAGTTTATATATCTTAAAAACTATTTTATAATGGAAGTTGTTGAAAGCGCCATCTGCCGACAAATAGTCACATTAAGACTAGCGCGGGTTAACTCGCCAAGTAGGTAAATGACGTAGGACGTAGGGACGATCCTAGCCGCCAGAGGCGCTGTTCAATTCTATAAATAGGAGTGCACGCGCAGTTTCTGCGAACACATCACAAATTTAAAAGATACAGTCGCGAAAGTATTAGAAAATAGTATACATATAAAAATAACTGTCATCAGTGTATAGGGAGCGAAATTCTCCCTAAGTGAATAATTGTCTAGCTGCAAACGACGAGTACCCCATCCTTGGGTGAGTTAAATTGTGTATAACGTAATCTAATTTTTAAACTATGAAAATAAACGGCTGTTGGTCCACCCTGTTATAAGGGGGTAGTTAAAGGGGTGTGAAAAAACACTTTGTAAAATTAATGCTGTAAGCAGATGTTGTAAGACCTCGCGATTCTCGCAACTGTTCATAGCGAGTTTCCATTGCAATAAATCGCCAATTATAATTTTAATACTCTTATCATTTCTCTCTTCTATTCTTTTCCTGAAAGCCATCAGCTTTTCACTGTCTTCCATCGGGGTAAGCAGAGACTGTGGCTTTCCACTGGTTACAATCCTGACCTATAACTTTCGATTTTTTTCTTCCATAAGTTTTTGCATAACTACACGCTCCGGGATTAAGTGACCTGACCTTTTGCTAACAGGTTTTCGAATTGCTTGAAATAAAAAAGTCAAGGTCGACCCCTATCAGTTTACCCATTCACTCTTGCCCCATACATCCTATCTGTCAGTCTATTTCCATTCACCCTCTCCACATGTCCGAACCATCTGAGCATCCATTTTTCTATTTTCATATCCCGCTTACTTCTTATCACAGTCCATGACAGTTGATCGTATTAACGACAGATTGTCAAAATTAATAATAGTGAGTAGTAAAACGAAATACATGTCAAGACGACCGACGTGTGTCTATAAAGACGTCGATAAAATGTCGACACTACCCAACGAAAACTGCTATATATGAGAGTAGTTCAACGGTAAAGTATTTCAACGAGACAGTGACGATAAACTTTATTAAGCTTTATTAAGCGCCCTAAATTTTATTTATATGGTGTACCTACTTTTTTTAAATTCTTGAACTATTGTGCGGGTTACATGTTTGTACGACTGATTGTACTACAACAACATGTTATTTGTTCATAATGTTAACTTCTGTAATTTGTTCCAAATAAACTGGGTGTTTCTTTTAGGGTGTCAAGCCGCCACTAGCTGGTAGCAGGGTTTCATACCTATCGATTTAACCCCCATGTATGTTCTACGATGTTTTGTAGTTTTCGAGATATAATTTTTTTTCGTTATTTTTCCACGTGGCTTTAAATAATTACAACTTCTATTTGGTTCGACTTTTCTTGGATATTTTTTTATTATTATTTAATGCCTATAGATTGCAGTATTATGGACAAAATAATCTCCTTCCTAACTTTGATACAAGATGTAAAAAATTTAATCGATACTAAATAAATAGGGAATTATGCAGAACATTATATCTCGAAAACTACAAAAAATCGTAGAACATACATGGGGGTTAAATCGATAGGTATGGAACCCTGCTACCAGCTAGTGGCGGCTTGACACCCTAAAAGAAACACCGTGTATAAACGAATACCAGATGGCACCCGCGCAGTACTTTTGCCATTCCTGCATACTATAAGAACTGGTTCCGGTAGTAAAACTATCTCTGTGTCAAATTTGAGCCACATCCAGAGAAAAGTGTTACAATCATTCATTCAAAGTTTATTTTTAAATACCTACTACTCTTTTCCTTTTACTTGTGTCACGAAAAAGTCGAGACAAATTATTATCCCTGACAGTAATTTCTTAACAGTGTGATTGATTTTGTTGATTTAGTCCTTAAAGGCCTATCCTTCAAGGTTTGTAGGGGTACAAACCTTGAAGGATAGGCCTGCATGTCGAGATAATTCCGGTGTATGTACCCAATCGACAACTAATCTGTGTGCTTAGGACTACGAATTACAATATATAAGTTGACTTAAAACCGTTAGTAATGTGGGATATTGCAGCTACATAAATCGGATTCTGTGATTACATACACGTCTTAATCCCCGAAGGTGTAGGCAGAGGCATAGTATACGCTGACATTTCACCTTATAGTTTTATGTCCTACGGGTGGTGACATGGACAGGCGAAATGGGCAGGCGAAATGGACAGGCGAAATTCAATTAAATATATATTTGTGGACAATGCGCAAAAACAAAGCGCAGTACCTACATTATATTGCTACTAGCTGTACTCCATTGGTTCGTATGTGCTCACTAACTCAAACATAATTTACGACTTGTATTGAAATCTGTCAGTTAGACTAGTCGACATTCATTGCTACTGTTGCTTCCGATTCCTTGGTGTTCACGAACATTTTCACACACGCTATCTGATCACAAAGTAGGTAAACTAGGAATAACCTGCTCTGATTTTGGGTATCAGACCACGTGTATTAATACTTATATACTTTAAATACATGCTTATCATACTTTTGAATACTACTTAGACGGAATGTAAAGAGGCACTAGGCCACATAACATACCTCGGTGACAACATAGCATCCATTAAACTTGGTAAATAATTAGTAAACTTGCCTAACGAGTAGCCTAGGCAAGGTGAACTACACACGCACATTTTGTCGGTCTCTCAAAATACATGATCACCTATTGCAACTATCGGATACTTTTCATAGAGCAATATTACTTTCCCGATTATAGTCATAGTTCGTGTTTTCTATGGGGACTTAAATATGAGAAAATCTATAACCATTACATTCCGAAGCCCAATTCTTACAACCAGAACAGATGTTACACATTCACATAATATACAATCTGTGCAGTACGTAGTATAAAAACCGACAAATTGCAAGTCGGATCGGACGGAGGGTTCCGTACCAAAAAACGGCATAAAACACATGTTATATGGGAGTCTATAGTCTCGAGGTATCCTTCCGAGGGCTTACCCGGGGCTCCCGACCGTAGGCTGTTAGGTAGAATACGTGTGGTTCTCAGACTAAAAGATATATTCTTTTAATCTGAGCGTGTGGTTATTAGTCATTAGGAGTACGGCATAGCATCCACGTAGGATTTTCCTCAGATAAAAAATAAATGGGAGCTACTTAATTTTTTTTTTCTGTTGTGAATATCCTACAGTCTTAAAGTTCACAACATGCAGCCTAGTGACGGTTAGTGGAACATCCGTAAACTGATCCCGTTTTAACTCTTTCGGTACGGAACCCTAAAAGTAAAACTGTTCACAACACGAAGATGTTGCCCTGTCTTTGGCCCATAATTTGAATGGAAAGTCAATCCTATCTTGTTTTATGATCCTATTTCGTATTTGAATGTCGACTCGCTTAGATCCATTTTGTATCGAATGTCAACATGAGATTTATTTTGCTGGGGATATTTATATTGTATGCTTAGCTGTAAGGCCGCATTCTCGCTATGTCGATTTGGATAATTATCGTCTGACCACTATTATCGTTTCTGTCTGTTCACATTATAACGACTTCAATCGTTTGACGATATTTTTATTTTTGTCTGTCTGCTGTCATGCACACAAAATCTGATATCACCTGAAAAAAAATCGTGGACGACAATTAATTGTGTCCTACATGTAAACACCTCCATTAAAATACACAAGTTACGACACCAACGCTTCAAATTATACATTAATTTGTCATCACAATATAATGGGAGTGCGCTTTGACACCGCGTTCCCAATATATCGTTTCGGATAATTATCGTCGGGCGATAAAAATTGGTTCTAGCTGTTCCGTAATAACAACTTTTGTCACGCATAAACTGAACGACAAGTAGGGTCATTTTCGTGGTCTAGATCTAGCTAGATCGCATTCTAAATACAACGCTCAAGCTGATGCTTGCTAAATCTTATTCCAACAAAATATTTTTTTTAACAATAAACTTGAATCAACAACTAAAAACTGAAAATTTGATTTACTCAGCACAAAGTAATTTATATATTTTGATTTATACAGGTGGACTGAAGAATCTATCTATCTAGGTGTAAAGTTCTCATCATTACAAATCAATCAAGACCAAAGACAAGGTAACTGCTTTAAATAGTTAAGGAAGTCACTAGATCGACTCCAGACCTTCATTAAAGTTGTCCCTACTATTTTCAGTGGTTGTCCTCGATTTCTTCTGGATCCCGTCATCAGATCCTGACTTGGTGAAAATGGGACCACTTCAAAAGTGAACACTATCCAACAAAAAAACATTTTTGAAATCCGTCTATAATAGAAGGAAATATCGGTAAACATACATAAAAAATACATACAATTGAATTGAGAATCTCCTCCTTTTTTAAAGTTGGTTAAAAATTCTTCATAAAATTATGACTTTACAGTCTTACAATTAAAAGATACAGAGTTGCGTGGAGGAACGGTGACAGTTTACAATCTAACAGTTTTTACAATTTTAGTCTAACAAGTATACCTTTAAATATTAATAAAAATAGATAAAAAATTGTCATAAACTTTTTCCATATATTCTGATTTTGATAGGTTTGGTAAAACCTATCTCAACATCGAAAGCAATTTGTATTAGCATACTTTCACTTTCAGAAATTATATCTATCTAATATTTATTCAGTGAGCAAATGTAATGCCAGTCAGTTATACATAAGGTGTATTGAGAAAATGTAAATGTATGTACCTATCCAATTTATATTGAATACACTAATAGGATTATAGAATGTACACAAGTTTTTCGATTTAAGGAATACTTGTTTTCCAATGAACAACGCTTTTAATGATCTGTAGACTGTGCTATTACTAAGACTCCGCTGTCTGTCTGTGTTCAGGCCGTACCTCATAAACTGTAATAGCCATACAATCCATACTAATATTATAAATGCGAAAGTAACTCTGTCTGTCTGTCTGTTACGCCTAAACATCTGGAGTGATTCAGATGAAATTTGGTATAAGTTCAAGGCCCTGGGAAGGACATGGGCTTTTTTTTATATTTAGCTCGCCAAATTGACGTCGCCACCAGCCTGATGGATAGCCGTGGCGCATCTAGCGATTGGGGGCCACTTCTGACAGTGGTCTTCAAGTTGGCGGCCCTGCGATGTGCCTCTTCACGCTCCTCTTGAAGAACCAGGGATTGTAAAATAAGGGAAACACGTGTGCGGGCAGGTCGTTCCATGTTTTTATAGTTCGACAGAGGGCTACTTTTTAACCGACTGCGAAAAAGGAGGGTTATAATTGTAAAACCTCAGAAGAAAACACAGATATCATCACTCCTTCTTTATTTCACTTCGCTTAGTAACTGTAACTATAATCCTTATACACCGCGTGGCACAAGGAAGAACATTGCAACCAGTGTCTGGGACTTGCGACCCAAATTGTAGGTTTGAGGTGGCCACCTTACAATGCGCATAAACGCTCACCTTCCACCGCCAACAATGTTCCCCATTGCCCAATTACACTTATACGTTTCTATCTAGCGACGTGTAGTTTACGACTGAGCCCCACAAAATGGCGTTGCCGCTTTTTATAGACATTCCCCACTCGTTGAATTCTTAATCTACCTTCATTGCCATTGCAAAAATCCAGGCAAAACAATGAAACCTTACACTCGTCCATCCTGACGACGTGTATGTCCTCATACACGCATCGGTGAAACCTTACATAATTTTACGCGATAAACGACTTCTACGCGGTCGAAGCCGCGGGGAACAGCTAGTTAAAAATAAATTTTCCCAGATATGTATTGGATGCGGTTAAAAACTTAACTTGTGTATATGTCACTACTTGTTACATGGTTCGTTAGCTATGATCAATTGGTCAGCAAATCCGGACATAAATCACGCTCATACTGCGGAACATTTCGATGCGAAGTAATTTAACAATGTCTTGATAAGGAGATGAGGAATGTTTGTTAGGACGAAATTATGCAGTGCTCGTGGCCCTGCGTATTTTGAGTTCTCTAAATGAACATTACCGAAAGCAACTTTCACTACCTTGTATCCATTACGTAAACACAAATTAGCCCATCACGTAACCACTACATAATAAATTACAACATTTTGTTCTAAGCTCCGCACACTGGGCGACATGTTGCCGCGACTAGGCTACAAGCTATGGGAGTCGCGGCGACACTGAGATAGTCGCTGAGCGAACGCATTTTGCACTACGTCTGTAGCCGCGACTTGAAACCAACGCCTGCGACAGTCGCGGTGACAAGTCGTCCGATGCAGGCGCACACTAGGCTACAGTCACGGCGATCTGTCATCACGACTGTCGCCCAGTGTACGCCAACGCCTACTGTAAGTCGTTGGTCAGTAATATGACAGTCATCAAGCTGGCCCGCCTTGGAGTCGCAGGCGCCATCTAGTCAACAAATTTTGTGCAACAGTAAAAATGGCGTTTTTTTTCATTATGTTTATAGGTAATAGCAAGCTCAATAGTATAAATAATCACGTTAAAGAATGTTTATCACACAAAATTGAACATTTTCTTTTACTGTTTTCATGAAATAATTCATGAACAGAGTGAAAAATAGATAATCATGTACATAAGAAAATTACTAAGACTCATAAAACAAGGGCCGCTAGCATTACAAAGAAACGAATAATAAAATTGTATTCCACAAATTCTCACCACGGTTTCATTTGTCATTGTAGTACAAGGAATAAATTTAAGAAACCCGCTTTATTCTGAGGATAAACATAAATCATAAAACAGCTTTATACCAACACGAGAGAACGCCTATGACTCTTTTTTTTAACGTGAGGGAAAATCCTCATGGGTGCTATGCCGGACTCCTACCGACTAAAAAACCTCACGTAACGCCCAACAGCCTATGGTTGGGAGCCACGGGTAAGCCCTCGGAAGGATGTCCCAGGACTCCCAACAGAACGCCTATGACTCCACCTGCTATCTGATGGTATTCGATAGTAAGACATATTTTCTGAGTTAAAAGCTCAAACGTCTTTCGGAAAAAAATCATAAAAACATTATTTGTCATTCCATTGATTCGTCACTATGTGAAACAGGTCAAACCAATCATCATTATTGTCATGCCGAGCTATTTCACCCTATATTTTGTGTGTTAAAATTTTGTAAATAGTTTTTAACGAGGTGTACAAAAAATAAAGCTTTATTCTATTCTATCTATTCTATTACCGGCTAAAATCTCACAGTAGTGCCCTACCTCATGTATAACACCTAACATAGATTCTCTATGGATAATCTGACTACTTACAGCAAAGAGTGTAAGCCCGGGTAAGCCCTTGAAGGATAACATGAAACTTTTTTACCTAATTTTTTTCCAACCCCTTGCGGCATTTCAGATTGGAGCCTGGGGTTTTGTGTTTTGCTGCTTTGAGGTGCTATGATTTGGCGTTTTTTGTTCAAAAATGATCGAAGTAAATACGGTCTCGCTATCTTTTTGAAAAATTGCGCATTAATAGTCAAGGTTTGAAATATGTCACGAGCAAAACCTCAAAACACAAGCAAAGATAATACCTCCTCAAAACACAAGTATCATATCTATATCTCCGAATAGATAGGCAGCGGCGATTTAGAAACTTTGTCTTATTTGTTTTTGCTCTCACGTAATAAGGGCAAATAATAAAGATCTTTTATGATGACCCCCAAACTGTAGACGTTCAGGAAAACTGAACATCTACGTGAAGACAATATATAAATTAATAACGTAATAATAATATAACATACATACAAAAATAACAGCACGTCTGTTTCCTAACGGGGTAGGTAGAGACTTTAGCTTTCCACTTGCTACGATCCTGACAAACAACTTTCACTTCTTCAACTTTCGTAAGTGTCGTACATGTTTTTCGGTTAAGGGTACTCTTGACCTAGCCTTTTCGCAAAAGATTATCGATTTGATCGACATGCGTGCGCCGAGGTCGACCCCTACCAGTCTGCTCATTCACTCTCGCCCTATAAATTTGATTCGTCATTCTATTTCCATCCATTCTCTCCACATGTCCGAACCATCTGAGAATCCCTTTCTCTATCTTTGTCACCACATCTTCTATTATGCCGCAATGTTCCCTTATAGCGCTATTCCTTTCTTTATTCATCAATGTCACCCCAGCTATACTTCGCAAACTTCTCATTTCCACTGCATTAATTTTACTTTCATGCTTCTTCTGCCAAACCCATCGTTCACTACCATGCATAAGTGTAGGGACAAGCACTCCTCCATGGACAGCCATCCTTGCCTTTTTAGACACGTTCTGACTGCTCATAGAGGTGTGAATGACTCCATTCACTTTATTTCCTGCCAAAACTCTTCTTTCAATATCGTAGTCACATTTTCCATCGCTAGCAAACTTTGAACCCAAGTACACAAACTCTTTCACCTGTTTCACGCTTTTTCCTTCTATTATTATTATTATATCGAGCAATTAGTCATACATTCCTCTCTTTCAAAAATCATCACTTTTGTCTTGCTTACATTTACATTCATTCTGTATGTAACATAATAACAAAATCAAATTTTACTTTTTTCTTGAATGGTTACTTTCTACTTACAAAAACGCGTATCTTTAAGGGAAATGTAACGTGAATATAACCGAGCACGGTTCATGAAACTTAATGGCATGTTGGTGACCGGTCATGGCATTTTATCGGCTCGTAATGGACAATTGGGCTTTATTATTGGTAATCGTATTCGATTGACCATTACACTTTATTGATTCTGGCAGTATGACGTCACACAATAGAACCTTTTTAGGGTTTCGTAGCTAAATGGCAAAAACGGAACCCTTATAGATTCGTCATGTCTGTCTGTCTGTCTGTCTGTCCGTCTGTCTGTCCGTCCGTGTGTCACAGCCACTTTTCTCCGAAACTATAAGGCCTATGCTATTGAAACTTGGTAACTAGATGTATTCTGTAAACCGCATTAAGATTCTTATATAAAACTAGAAAAAAAGCAGTAAATTTTGGGGGTCCCCATACTCAGAACTAAAACTCAATTTTTTTTTCATCAAACCCATACGTATGAGGTATCTATAGATAGGTCTTCAAAAATGCTATTGAGGTTTCTAAGATCATTTTTTTCTAAAGTAAATAGTTTGCGCAAGAGACACTTCCAAAGTGGAAAAATGTGTGCCCCCCCCCCCCCCCCCTCTAACTTCTAAACTAAGAGAATGATAAATCTAAAAAAAATATACGATGTACATAGCCATAAAAAAAAATACGCTTTTATAATGCACAAAAAATCCCAAAAATAAATTATGGATCGTTCAAGTTGCCTCTATTTCTGGGCTGAAGTGTAAACTATGTGCTTTTAGTTATAATATTTGATTGCAAAAGCGTAGGGCGCTGGAACAGGAAAGACTTTCCTGGCGGAAGCTGCATGAAGTCTTGTCAGATTAAGGATAAGGTCACATTTATAAAAGCGTGATTTTCTCGTGTTTTTAATCTATTAATTTACACTGTCACGCTTTAATATATCTATTGTGACTTTTACTATTATTAATATCATTTTAAATTTCGGAAATGTATTAACGATGATAGGCTTTAATTGAAATACATAACATACTTACTTGAAAAGTAAAGTAGTTAATCACGTCTACGCATTTTCAACACCCACTTTGCCAGTTTTTCGTGACGCCCGCGTAATAGGAGCAAACCTATTACAGTTACGGATCTCTATTAGATAATTCATTGGTAGGTCTTTAAAGTTTCGGCATTCCGAGATATTTAGTACAATATGTAGTAATCACGTAATAGGAATACAAACGCATATATCCCCAAGCGGGTTTTTAACGGTAACCAAAGATATCTCGTTCTCGAACAAGAACTCTACATTTTGCCACTGTTAACGTATTCCCCTCATGTATCTACTTAATTGCCTGAAAGAAAAGGCGTTCCCTTTGGCAGCATAAACGTTATGCTCTTGTGCGACCTCATGCAGCTTTCGCCAGGATTTTTATTATATAAGGATTAGTATTAATAGGAATATGCTTATAAAAAAACTCTTTCTTGTTCTAGCACCCCACAATTTTATAATCAAATATTATAACTAAAAGCACATAGTTTACACTTCAGCCCAGAAATAGAAGCAACTTGAACGATCCATAATTTTTTTTGGGTTTTTTCGTGCATTATAAAAGCGTATTTTTCTAGGGTTTTTTAAACCATTTATTTATTTTATACTTTTTAGTCACAACATTTATACCTTAACTAGCTGTTCCCTGCGGCTTCATCCGCGTAGAAGTCGTTATCGCATAAAATCATTACCCTCCTTTCGCGCAGTCAGTTAAAAAGTAACCTATGTCCTTCTCATAAACTCAAACTATCTTTATAACAAATTTCATCAAAATCGGTTTAGTGGTTTAGGCATGAAAACGTAACAGACAGACCGACAGAGTTACTTTCGCATTTATAATATTAGTAGGGATTTCTGTATTACATGGTGTCTTGTCTGAGTTCGACTAAATTAGTATAAAGGCGAAACTGCCGTTTGCGCCTTTTTCCAATTATTTGAGCAATGAGTTCACTTTGCTCTATTCTATGACATCAGTAAGTAAAAAAATTTTTTGTCAATTAAATCCAAAATAAAATTTTAGGCAAATAGGCGTATGTGTAAAAACTACGTCACGTATAAAGCCCGATCGCACTGTTCGCCCATCTACAGCGCTGAGTAGTCAGGTAGGGGCGCGGCGGCTGTTTTTATACTATAGTTGTTCTAGATTAGTGATGGGCAAAGTACGGCCCGCGAAAGCATTTAATCCGGCCAGCCGACGGTCCTTCGACATGAGTATATGACTCGTGATAATCATAATTTGACGGTCCAGAAGTATTATAGAATTTACTTAATACAACAATAGACCCATATGTAAAGGAGCCAGCTAGCAGAAAATTAGAGCGATGTTTGCATCGTCATATGTGTGCGAATAGACTTTTTCGACCATGAAATACTGCAAATCTTAATCAGAAACCGACTAACTGATGAACACCTCGCACTACTGAAAGTGACTGCGTCTCAACTGGAACTCATTCGAAAAATGCATTTTTCCTATAAATTTGGCCCTCGATTGAAAATTCTTCATTTTTCTGGCCCCCAATTAAGAAAGTTTGCACACCACTGTTCTAGATTAAGGTAAACTTTATAAGAGTAATAAACTGTTAGATTATCAAGTTAAGTTACTATTTTTTTTTAAATTCAAATTAGACAAAACATTTGTGAGAATAGTTCAAATTAATTATAGGTAGAGTAATTTCGGGTAATATGGCCTGGTCGGTCAATATGGCCTACTGCGATTTCTCTGAACTGAATGAACACTTGCGACCGCTTGACTCGGCAAACCAACGCAACCCTTCCCCTCACTTCCTCAGTCAACTCGCGCGAGACGAAGTGTGCATGTGTGTCCCGTGCGGGCGCTCGATCGAAAATTACGTAAAGTGATCTTATTTTTTGGTAAGATTTACTCATTACATTTCTTGAAATTGTAGTTATTTTTACATTGGTACTACACAGGTTTGTAGATTAGCTATTCTTATGTAGTATTGTGATAGATTTTAAACATATTTCTTGCTCATTTTTAGGCTAGACTTTTACCTAATAAAAACGTTCCCGCGGCCAATATGGCTCACCAGATAAATGGCTAATAGGTATGGCACCAGGCCATATTGCCCCCATAATTTTATATTGTTTCTATTATGTTTTTCTTTTTAAGATAATGGCTCCGCGGAAACCACATTCGTAAAAAAATGACAAATTTGCTCCGCAAAGTAACACAAAATTTATTAGATAGGTACTGTTATATTTCTAGATGGCAATATAGCTCACCTGATTTGTGGCTAATATGGCCCAGGCCATATTGCCCTTCCATTGTTAAAATTTGACAATTGTTGAAGGTTCAGATTTTGTTTTTTGTAAATTATTTCTTTATGTTGATTGTTTTGAAATTCTAATTATTTATTCTTTATTAGTTCTAAGACTGAATTGTGAAATAAAAACTGATCGATCTCAAAAAAAAAAATGATTTATTCCCAAAAAGGCTTATGGCGTGCCATATTACCCGAACTTACTCTACTTACCTAAGTAGTTGATTATGCAGAAAAGTTAAAAGTTGTCTTAATAATATTTTTTATTAAGTTTGATCTCTAATAAAACTTTATACGAATAGAAGACTTAATTAGATTGTTTATGTTGTTATTTGATTGTTTATTTAAATTAGGTAAAATATTGCCCACAATAAATAAATAGATACATAAATAAATAATTCTTCAGCCAAAGTTGGAGCTATGGTCGATTTTGCAGAAAAGTTAAAAGTTGTATTAATTTAATTATTGTATCTAATACTTAATAGGTAAAGAAACTTTTTACTTTTCTAGATTATCAATTTTTTTTCTATTTGAAAAAAAAAGAAAAACAATAGTTTGTCACAATAGTTAAAATTATGATAGCAAAAATGTCTCATATTTTTTTATTCAATGTAGCATTTGTTGTACTTACATTCCAAGTTGATACTACTTATTATATTGCTATTATTTTATGCATGACTATACGAGTAGTTGGTTACATATTGCATCTTTTATAATTTTAATCTTAAATAAAACCGTGAAAATGTTTAGCAAATTGTTTTATTTATAAATAAGGACACATTATGCTAAAGACCTAACTAAATTTGAGCACACTATAAGGGCGTATTTGCGTTAAAACGAAATAACGATACAATAAGCAACATTCTGTAACTGATTCTTATAAAAAGTAATACGTGATAACAATTAAAATAATTACATGCATAAATAAAGACAGAACTCGCTTAAAATATTGTATTTACATTAAGCCTAGTAAAATGCGAATGATCATTTAAGTTTCTATACGTTGAACAATATACGTAGAATTACAGGAAAATGACGACGTAATAGGGCCAATGTGTAAAATCTCAAAAAGTATTATAAATGCATGAAAATTGATAACAACCCTAGAAATAGTATTACACGTAAAGGCTAAATGCAAAATTTCATTAAATTCGGTTAAGTAGGTCAGAAGATATTACCCAAAAATATGGTGCTGGCAACTTAAATCGCTCTCCTGTAAAATCTATTTTATTCACTTACGCCTGTATACATAGGACCCATCGTAATGTGAAAATATTTCATTATTATTCTAATACATATACATTTTCTGCAGGTACCTATGTCAATACTTACTGTTTATTCTTTAATCTTTAATCTTTATTTGGCACAAAAAGTTAGACATGTCAACAACAATTATTACACTGATAATATTACAGCATCCAAAAATTTGTATCCGGTGCAGGCAACTGCTGCTGAACTAGGCTTAATACCTGTATTTCAGCTAACAGCGCCCCCACCCTGACATCTCTGAATATTACAATAACATAATGAATCAACAATCATGGCCCAAAAAACAATAAAGTAATATGGATTAATAACTTTACAATAATAAATAAAATTAGGAGATAAATTTGATAAGTAAACAATATGTACATCAATGAATTACAAACTAATTACCTACCAATAATAAATAAAATCAAGAAATAAAATGATGAAATAGGTATGAACAAACATAAAATAAAAATTATTAATTTAACATAATAAATAAAATAAAGGAATAAAAATTTCTACATTAACAATCATAAGTATGTACAGTAAAAGAGTAAAATTAATAAATTAATAAAAAGAATACTTAATAAAATCACCTCTCCATTGGAAATCATTAGAAATATCAGCAACATTAAAACCAGTACTTAAAATTTTAATAAAATCATCTATCCATTGGAAATCATTGTAATATCAGTAAAATAAAATTAGGAGATAAATTTGATAAGTAAATAATATGTACATTAATGAATTAAAAATTAATTATTTACCAATATTAAACAAAACTAGCAAATTAGCAGTCATCAATACCTATGTAAAGTCATGAAATAAACTATCAATATTAATAACTTCGATCAATAAATTAGCGATAAAATCATTTAAACTATCAATAGTAGGTACTGTAATCAAAAATAAGGATTAAAAAAATTTTAACTGTAATAAATGAAATCAAGAAATGAAATGATCAAATAATAATAATAATAATAATAAAAAAAAATAAAAATATATAATATTATTAAATGCTTACACGAGCAAAAGCCAGAAGTAAAAATGCACGACCAACATCTCCGGACTCGTCGCACAGCTCCATCTCACAACCCACGGAAACCTTAGGAATGGAATCGACTGTTGCTGAGGCGTCGAGCTCATCAAGCGACGAGTATTTCTCCCCACCGACGTCGCCAACACCTGTACGTCGGCAGGGGAGAGGCCGGCCGCCGATCTGCTTAGGACCCCGAGACCCACCGGCCTCGAATAGGGTCCCCGCTACCGGTGGTAATGTGCACCGCATGCGATGGACTTCATCTATGAATGAAAACGTCATGCGGGCATATTTTGCGGCTACAGAGGGGGGAATTAACCTCACTGCGTACCGTGTTCGGTTGCTACCTTTGTTTCAGGCTCTTGAACCAACTGTCAACGTGTCGGCACAGCGACTATCGGATCAAGTGCGGGTCATACAGCGTAATCATATGTTGAATGATGCCGTGCTTGAGAGGCTTCGATCAGAAGTACAATGTAGCATCATCATCCCTACTACATCTGAACCAAGTATATCTAGTGAAACGATTAACAACGAAATACAATCTGTTGTGCCTATTGATATAGTAGTGAATGATGATGCTACAACAGTAAGTACACAATACAACGACGAAATAAGGAGTGTTTTGGAACGAGCGATTCAGGAATACAGATTTTGTGATCCCATTTGTCGTCCTCGTATACCGCGTTTGCCCACGCATAGAAAAAACATGGCGCTAGTGAGTGCCCTGGACTCGGCTCTATCAAGTTATTTTGACACTTGTGTAGATATTAGTGATGCACACTCAATTCTGTATTGCGCGGCTGTTACAGTGTGTCGAGTGGCTGGTGTTAAATTTTCTAAATTTGAGCCAGCTACCAGACCTAATTCTGTTCCAGCCTGGCAATGCAGAATTGAGCGTCGCATCGCCGAGACTAGGGTACTCATTAGTAAGTTATGCTGCTTCAGGACAGGTAATACCCGACCTAGGGTAATGCGTTTTGTGACTCGTGCATTCGCGGGGACCGATATTGGTTCTCGCGAATACACAGTGCGGGTCACGGAACGCATAGACTACCTGAAGCAGAAAATTTATGCGTGGGCGAGCCGTATACGGCGGTACAAGAAGAGGGTGGATCGTTATACTCAGAATCGCTCGTTCCAAAAAGATGAAAGGTGGGTGTATAGAAGATGGGAGCAGCCCGATTCGAGTGTGACTGACAGGTGCCTACCGGATGCTGAAGCCACAAATACATTCTGGCGAGGCATTTGGTCTGCACCTGTTAGTCATACAGAGTGTGAGTGGATGCGGGATGTCAAGCTTTCATGTGAGTCTATAAAGACTATGGAACCAGTCCTAATAACATCTTGTGACATAGCCAGTGCGGTTCGTTCGTTGCCCAATTGGAAGTCAACTGGGCCGGACGGACTGCACAATTTTTGGCTGAAATGGTTCCATAGCTCACATGCTTGTTTGGCATCCTGCTTTCAATCATCACTTGAATCAGGGTCGCTTCCATCTTTTATGACTTCGGGAATAACCCACCTTCTCTACAAATCCGGTAGTACTACGGACCCTAAAAATTATAGACCGATAACTTGTTTACCAACGGTCTATAAGCTTCTTACATCTATTTTGAGAGTTAAATTAGCAACTCATATTGAAAATAATTCTATAATGTCTAACTCTCAAAATGGATGTAGAAGCGGGTCACGTGGTACTAAAGAACTCCTTATTCTTGACATGGCCATTAACCAGCAGGTTCGCCGTAACCGAAAAAATCTGGCGACATGCTGGATTGATTACAAGAAAGCCTACGATTCAGTGCCACATACATGGCTGTTGAGGGTGCTGGAGTTGTATAAAGTTGATGCAACTCTTAGCACCTTCTTAAAGGCATGTATGGGGCAATGGACAACGGCTCTTGTATATCCAGGATGTCGTCAGGTTCTTGGGAATGGCGAGCCTGTCAGGATCAAGAGGGGTATATTTCAGGGTGACAGCCTGAGTCCCTTATGGTTTTGCCTGGCGCTGAATCCTCTCAGTACCTTACTGGAGGGTTCAGGGCTAGGCTATCAGTTCAGGAGAGGAGGTCAAGTTGTTTCCCACCTTCTTTACATGGATGACTTGAAATTATTTGCCTCCACCGATTCCCACTTGATAGAGTTACTAAAAGTCACAGAAGCTTTCAGTAATTCTATCAAAATGGAATTTGGTGTAGATAAATGCGCTGTCATGCATGTAAAGAAGGAACGAATTGTGGAATCTGAAAGAGTACATCTTTCAGATTTTACAAAACTTAAATCCATCTCCGCGACTGAAACCTATAAGTATCTGGGTATGTCGCAGGCATTAGGTATTACAGAGATTGGCATGAAACAAACGTTGGTGGACCGTTTCTTTGGCCGCCTGAAAAAAGTACTGAAAAGTCTTTTATCGGGCGGTAACAAGGTGCGGGCTATCAACGGTTGGGCCATGCCAATCTTAATCTATTCCTTCGGCATACTTAGATGGACTCAGACTGAATTAGACGCCCTGGATAGGAAAGTCCGTTCACTATTGACCATAAACCGAATGCATCACCCACGTTCGTCTGTAATGAGGTTGTATATCCCACGAAAGTGTGGAGGTCGCGGCTTTTTAAATGCCAAGACCTTACACAATCGTGAGGTATACAACCTTAGGGAATATTTCCTTCATGCTGACGTGGGTATGCATCGGGATGTGGTAGCAATGGATAACGGACTGACCCCTCTTGCTCTTGCCAAAGAGAACTGGCACAAACCAGTAATACTATCAACTACGGATCGCAAGGAGATATGGCAGAGCAAAGAGCTGCATGGACGATTTTATCGGGCCTTACACGGGCCCGATGTAGATTTAACAGCATCTGTCTCCTGGCTACGTTTCGGTGATTTGTTCGGCGAAACAGAAGGTTTTGTCTGTGCAATTACAGACGAAGTTGTTATGACGAATAACTATCGGAAATATATTTTGAGAGATGGTACGGTTGACATATGTCGGGCATGCCACCTACCCGGTGAATCTCTCAGACATATTATTTCTGGTTGTTCTCGTCTTGCCAACGGCGACTATTTGCATAGACACAACCAAGTGGCCAGGATTGTCCATCAGCAACTTGCACTAAAATATAAACTTGTGGATTTGGAGGTACCGTATTACAGGTATGTGCCCGACCCAGTTCTTGAAAATGGTCGTGCCACGTTGTATTGGGATCGATCTATTATCACTGACAGGACTATTGTAGCCAATAAGCCTGATATAGTGGTAATAGATCGATCAGAGCGCCTCGCAATAATCGTTGATATCACGGTTCCACATGACGAAAACCTCGTGAAAGCCGAAAAAGACAAACAATTAAAATATTTGGACTTGGCTCACGAGGTTGTCGACATGTGGGATGTAGATTCAGCGATTATTGTTCCGATAGTCGTATCAGCACACGGTCTAATTGCCAAGAGCCTCGATCAACATCTCAAGAGGCTCGCGTTAGGTAGTTGGGTCAAGGGCCAGATGCAAAAGGCGGTACTTTTAGACACGGCACGTATCGTGAGACGGTTCCTGTCTCTGCAGCCCTAACCACCGGTAGCTTGGTCCCTGTACCCGATGCCGGTGGGACGCTATTTTTTTATATTTTTAAATATATTTTTTTAGTTTTAGAATGTATTTAAAAATTTAAATTAATAAGTTTATAGATGTAAATAAAGGGAATAATAATAATAATATATCGTTTATTTTCTCGCCACAATACAAGTTTTATAAGTAGTACATTTTTGAACATTATTCAAATTAAATATATTGTGGGAGACTGGTGCCTAAGCTAGGTTCAAGACCTGTATTTCAGGTCACCAGGTCTCCACCTTTGACATGCTATTGTATTCAAGTTTGTGCACTCAGCTTTACTATGAATTGTGATGATGATCAGATAATTCTACATTCTATAATAATTATAATCTATTTTATTTTATTAATGGTTAGTATGTATGTGTATAGTGTGTGCGCGAGTGTGTGTGTGTGTGTGTGTGTGTGTGTGTGTGTGCGTGTGTGTGTGTGTGCGTGTGTGTAGTGCGCGCGCGCGCGTGTGTGTGTGTGTGTGTGTGTGTTTGTGAGTGTGTGTGTGTGTGTTTGTGGGTGTGGGTGTGTGTGTGTGTGCGTGTGTGTGTGTGTGTGTGTGTGTGTGTGTGTGTGATATCTAAGTTAATATAGCCAATATATTTTCAGTGTATGTATATACTGTATATACAAATAGGTATGTACAAACATATAAAAATTATTAATTTAACAATAATAAATAAAATAAAGGAATAAAAACTTACACTCAATAATAACTTCAATATATAACAGGTTTGTTATAACCTTAAACCCTAATCGTGGTCTAAGCTCATTACACGACTTTTCTAACAAATCCAAACACAGCTATGATACGATGTTCAATCATGAAGTTACAGTTCATATCTTACGACTCCATCATCAGATCAGTTTGACAGCACCATATTATTGTATTTTTATCAGAACTACAAGCATCTGCCAATTTTCATGACGCTACGATCCTTGGAAGATGCTTAAATTAGTTACCTGAGATTCCATTGCATAGTTTTACAAGTCAATTAAAAAAAGGTTTGTTCTAACCTTGAAACCTAAGCCTGGTCAAAGTTCATTACAAGACTTTTCTGACGAATCCAAAAACAGATATAATACGATATTCCATCATGAATTTCCAGTGCATATCTTCCGGCTCCATCATCAGATCAGTTCGACAGTACCATATTATTGTATTGTCATCAGAACTACATACAGCTGCAATTTTCATGACGCTACGATCCTTGGAAGCTTGTTTAATTAGCTACCTTAGATTCGACTTTTTCCATCGAAGTTTCAGTGCCTATCTTACGGCTCCATCATCATATCAGTTTGACCGTACCATATTATTGTATTGTCATCAGAACTACATACAGCTGCCAATTTTCATGACCCTACGATCCTTGGAAGTTGGTTAAATTAGCTACCTTAGATTCCACTTGTTTTCTGTGCCTATCTTCCGGCTCCATCATCATATCAGTTTGACGGTACCATATTATTGTATTGTCATCAGAACTACATACATCTGCCAATTTTCACGACGCTACAATCCTTGGAAGATGGTTAAATTAGTATCCTTAGATTCCACTTTTTCCATCGAAGTTTCAGTGCCTATCTTCCGGCTCCATCATCATATCAGTTTGACAGTACCATATTATTGTATTGTCATCAGAACTACATACAGTTGCCAATTTTCATGACCCTACGATCCTTGGAAGCTGGTTAAATTAGCTACCTTAGATTCCACTTGTTTTCTGTGCCTATCTTCCGGCTCCATCATCATATCAGTTTGACAGTACCATATTATTGTATTGTCATCAGAACTACATACATCTGCCAATTTTCATGACGCTACGATCCTTGGAAGATGGTTAAATTAGTATCCTTAGATTCCATTACATTGTTAGTTACATACACGACGACCTAATAAAAGCTTATTAAAAATCACTACCACTGCGAACGTGTTCAAACATCAATGAAAGTTACAACGAACTACAAAAACTTTTATATTATGTTACTTGCTGCTACGAAACCCTTCATGGGCGGGTCCAACTCGCACTTGGCCGGTTTTCTTTGGGATTTATCTTTGTTAAATGTGTTGCTAAGCGCAAAAGTTCAGGTGGGAGTAAGTGCGAAAAGGATCTTATTTTACTCGTAACTCAGTGTTTGCCGTAACATACTACATACAATAAGTGTTGTAAATGTTTCATATAAACATTACACGTAAATTACGAAAGCAGGTTTCATATTTAGTATACATAATTACATCCATTACACTGTAACTGTTATAATTAAAGTGTTTAAATCTGAATTTAATGTTACTTATTTTCATTATTTTCTCAATAAACATAATATGTCGTTATATTGTACACTACATATTATTATTGCTACGCCTTCTATTATTCCGAAAACCAACCAAGATCTTGATTAATTCCATCAGCAGTCGCAATAAAGTATCGACGGTCTAAACATTCATCATGCTATTTGTCACGCACTAAAATGCCCCGGGAGTGTTTTCATACTCACGAGACTACCCTTCGCACTGGCGATGGTGGTTGGATAGTGTGTAGATAAACAAAATCGTCCTTAAACGACTCGAACTCGGGCACGTAGGGTTCCGTACCGAAAAACTAAATCACATTTATTTGGTGTATGAGAGCCCCTTCAATTTTGTTTTCTGATTGTAGTACTTGTAACAGGAGTACTAATAATCGGTCATAATTACCACTGTCTAGCTGTCCCGGTTCATGAGATACAGCCTCGAGACAGATTGACTTGCATCGAGGTCTCATTAATAGGGTATCGTGTCCTGGGACATCCTTCCGAGGGCTTACCCGAGGTTCACAACCATAGGCTGTTGGGCGTTCCGTGAGGTTTTTTAGTCGGCATAACATCGTCGGTAAAAATAAAATAGGGTATCGTTTTTACACTTTGCGTACGGAACCCTAAAAAGAGATAAATGAAGTCCTTTTGGTGCCTTGTCTTCGAAAGGGTCAGTCTCGAGCCTGTAATCGTAAATAATGCAAGACGTGTCGTCTATTGGGCTATTTACCTTGAATCGAAAAGGACAGCGCTTATTCATAAGAACCCAAAATAATGTTGTATCTTTCTGTTCTAAACTCTATGAAAAATTATACAAGATCTTATATGGCCATAGCCCTCGTAGACGCACTGTCTCAGTATTTTGTTATCTATTACTGAAATAATCATCTTTCAGTAAGACTGATCCTCAGATGGGTAACCCTCTGTGACATTTTCATTTACGAGCGTATTCGCGCTTCGGAAGGCACGTTAACTGTTGGTCCCGGTTGCCAGTACCATGGCAATCGTAAAGCTAAGCCTTTATGGGTAGTTTGCACACCACGCGCATGTCAATTTTAAAATAGCAATAGGATCACCACCTCTATCATGACTCTGAAATAGATGGTGAAATGTGAGTTATTAGTATAGCGCTGCCTATTCCTTTGGGGATATAAGCGTGACTATATACATGTGTGTATGTTCTATATTTGAATTTTGTATCAAAGGACTGCCTAAATGGGCTTATGGAGAGGGTTTCGAAAACAATTTTTGTTTTTATTTTCCCTTTTTAGGGGCAGGCGTTCGCCTTGGGTATAATCTCATCGGAGCTAACGACAAAATGGCTTAGGAAAATGGTGAAATGAAAAAAATGGATTGGAAATAGCTATGTACGCCTACCAAACGAATAAAATTTTAAGAGAATACACACATCAACACCGTCTAGGGATATTTCACATTTTCTCAATTTTCAGAAAATCTGTTAGGAATATTATGCAACAATGTTTTATTCTTAGGAAGCCCATTTTTCAGACTATATTTTAAAGTAATATAAAAATATATTTTCGACTTAAGTATATAAAATTTTATTAAAATGAAAACAAAAAGTAAAAAAATGGTGCAACTAAAGATGAATGTGTAATTTATGAAAAAAAAAAAAAATAAGTAATTTTTTTTCAATTTTTTGCACTGATAGGAAAAATCAGTAGTCAGTAAAACCATTCATGACGTTAACCACGGTCCTGCAACGGTTTTTCATGCTTTGAATTAAGTTATCAAAGTCTCGCTGCGGGATATTGTCCCAAGTTCTGCTAAGATACAAAAAAAGTTGCTCTTCAGTCGCAATGTCTGCAGGAAAATTCTTATAAGCCCTTCTTTGGAGCATGTCCCACGCATGCTCGATGGGGTTTAAATCAGGCGATTGCGCCGGAAAGGGTAAAACCGACACGTCATGGTCCTGCAGCCAGCTGGTCACCGCTCGCGCTGTGTGCGGACGGGCGTTGTCATGCATGAAAGTAAATTCTTGACCCATTTGAAGTCGATGAGGGTAGACAATGGGTACAAGCACCTGGTCGCGGTATTTTTCAGCGGTCATGGTGTTTCTAATCCAAACGAGGTCCGTTCTTCCACCAAAACGAATTCCCGCCCAAACCATAATTGTCCCGCCCTTGTATGGATGGACTACCTGGGGGTGTTGCAGACGACTCTCACGACCAGGATCTTCCCAAAGCAAATGTTCACGAGCCCACTCTAATCTTCGTCCACGATTTCCTCTGCGTAGTGCTGGAGTACGAAGTGGCCTGCGAGCATGAAGGTTAGCTTCATGCAGTCTCCTCCTCACAGTTTGGTCACTGACAAGCAATTGGTGTTCTGACAGGAGCCGTTGAACCAACTGCACGGCTGTAACGTTTGGCTGCATTCTCGCGGCAACTTGTAAAAATCGGTCTTGTCGTTGGGTGGTTATGCGTCTCCCACCACGGTGTCTTTCAGCCACTTCCCCGGTTGCACGATAACGTGACCACAATCTTGAAATAACGTTTTGCCTGGTTCCAATCTCCTCAGCAAAACTCCGCTGAGTAGCCCCAGCTTGGAGCATGCCTACTGCCCTTAGCATTTCTTCTCTAGTTAAATGGCGTCGCTGCATGACTTACACAATGAAATAAATTCGTAATTAATCAATAACTAGCTTTAAAACTTCAACTGGACAAAACAAATACCAATTAACTATCGTCGGTAAAATTAAAATTTAGAACTTCGCTATACTAATGCCGCGCAAATCATTTGTTTTAATTTCTTTTTTTTAATTTCAAATTTGGAATCATTCAAATATACCTACAAAATAAGATTCAATTAAAAGTTTTTAAAATCGGCCAGTATTTTTTGAGATGCAGAACTTTTTAAAAAATTCCCTAGACGGTGTTGATGTGTGTACATAGAGTGTTATGAAAATTATCGGTGACAGAAAAATAATATGTACATAGTTTATTTACTATACTAGTAGTAGAGTTCTTATAAAACATAAAAACATACCTACCGATTATCTTGATAAAGCGTCGCAAACTTTTGATTTACGAGATATTGAAGTAGTACTTCAGTATGGTTACCATAGTTACGTTGTTCTTATTAGTTGTTGGTAAAATGGAAAATTTCTTAACTTATAGAACAAGTAACTTTCTAGTATAGTTGCACTCCGATTTTGGTCGAACACGACTAAACCATTTTAAAATACTTTGCTTTAAAATATTTTTAATGCATCAATTATCTGATGTAACCCTTAATGTATATCGCCAAGTTTGTGAACATTGTGCATGTAACAGAAACGATGCCGAGTGGAAACCTGGTGACCAGTAATACAGGTATTTTTATTACCTAACTATCTGATGCCCGCAGCTTCGCCCGCGATGGCGCTGTATGTGAAAAATGATTTTCTTGCTTTTCTGTTGAATTTTTCCTGAATTTTCTTTGCTATAAACCTCACGGAGCCCGAGACCTTTCCAACGAATGCAAAACCGTGGAAATCGGTTCGTGCGTTCAGGAGTTATAGCGTCAGGAAGGAAAACCCGACTTATTTTTATATAATAGATACAGGCACCAGTAACCCACCACAAAGAATCCTGTGTATTTTTGCATTTTTCGTATTTGTGAACTGGTGGTAAAGAAAATAAAAGTTTATTATAGTTTATTATTATTATCAAAAAAAAAAAAAAATATCCTGAGGCTTAGCTTAATCTAATGTCAATTTTTCGATAAGATTCTGATTCCGTTCACCTGCTACTTTCTAATAAGAAAATTCCATCTCGGTGGTTAAGGCCATACCCAGGGCTAACGACCTTGAGCATATGGGCGATATGACTCGCCAACATAGAGTAGCGCAACTACAGAGACATCAGAGTAAAAGCACTACGGAAGAAGAAGAAAAATAGTAGCGGAAATGCGTTCCTCGCTTCACCAAATAAACAAGAAGCTGTGAGACGGTCTCACCCGACTTCCCCACTCTAAGACGTTTATTGTGAGAGTTCAATCCGATTGACGTTGTCATTTTTGTTTTATTTCAAACGTTGAACAGATGATCCACGTGACCTAGTGACGTAGTTTAATGCAACAGAGTCACAGACTACAGACAAAGTCTCGCCATAAGCCCCTTTGCACTTTATTATATAGAGAGAGGCGAAAATAAATTAAAAAACAAAGGAACGTTTGTATTTCAATTTTCCTTTGTTTTTAAGTGTAGTAAAATACACTGCAAAAAATGTGATTGATTATTACGTAAAAATTAAATGTGACGAATTCACAAAGACGATTGTTCATATATTCATTGTTTTACTTAAATTATTACAAATCCAGACAAGAGGGGTCTACCACTCGCTTAAAATTTTTGTTACTTTTGGAACAAAATTTCATTTCATTTTATTATAACAAACAAAAATAGTCGTAAACACAGTTGCGAGGGTCAGCTAGTTATGTATAAATAAGAAGCGCTCGCGGCACCGCGGACTCAGTGTTCTGTAAACGATCACTGTAGTAAGCTCATTCACTATGGCCAGTCCTTGGATGGGTGACCATCCATGTGACCACTTTGTGGCAGTTATTTGTTCGTGTCGTTTCCGTGTTTCGGAAGGCACGTTAAGCAACGGCTTAACGTGCCTTCCGGAACTTACGGGCAACCAAGACCAACGGGTCTTGGTTGCCCGTAAAATGGCAGTCATTAAGCCAAGTAGAAGGCTATTTTACGGCTTTTTTTTTTTTTTTTAACGTGAGGGAAAATCCTCGTAGGATGCTATGCCGGACTCTTACCGACTAAAAAACCTCACGTAACGCCCAACAGCCTATGGTTGAGAGCCCCGGGTAAGCCCTCAGGAAGGATGTCCCGTGACTCCCAACAGACCTACGGCCGCCAATGCGGCCTCGCCCAGGGGGTGGTTCGGGTGCAATCCCGCGTCTATGGGGGGTTTCGGGTGTGACCCCGCTTCTAAGGGGGGGCGTGCGTGAGTGCTCACGTCACGCTGCCGTCATGGGCCTGCTTCTGTAAGGACGGTGAGCGGCCCTCTCACCGTCCTCAGACCCCCGGTCATGGAGGCCGATAGTCCTCGGCGAAGACACGTTGGCGGCGCCCAGGGCGCCGACTGCGGAACTCGGGTGGGAGAGTTCTCTCCCGCACCCGGCCCGCCGCCTCCTTCGCGAGCATGACCTGCTCGCAGAAAGAGGCGGCGCAGTCCCACTTACTCCCGCTGGCTATTTTACGGCTTGAATAATTTCAACAGCAGGCAGTCACAACCTGCGCCTGTCTATCTCAACACGGCAATACAGCTCACCACCTATTACGTGGGACAAAATTCTAAAAAGGTGAAATGTGGGGACATAATATGCCTCTGCCTACCCCTTCGGGGTTATCCCCGAAGGGGTAGGCAGATACATACATAAATACATACATAAATATGGAAATTATGTATGTATGGTCACGCCTATAAAGGCGTGACCGTATTTATGTATGTATGTAACTAACTAGCTGACCCTCACAACTTCGTTTGCGACGCTTAAGGTGTATGAAAGGGGAGGTATTTCTTCATCAGACTCAGCAAGTGGTGAGTAAAACTGCCCTGTTTGCATTATCATAAAAGAACGTACACGTCGAGGGCGCGCCTTCGGCGCGGACGAAATATTTAACTCTGGGCTTAATCATTAAGCTCTTCTCTTATATGATAAAGCCAACACGCCGGTTTAGATTTACACTCACATTCAAAGGAACTCTTGAATTCTAGGTTTTGAGAAGTTGAGATGTCTCTAACTCCTGAACTTCCTCGGATCAATTTTCATTCAAATCAGTAGTTTCGGCGTGATACGTATTCTGAATACAGACGGACATGAAAATTTTAAATTTCATTTTGGCTTAAGTAGGTATCGATTAGAGAGTGCGTTCTTTTTTTTTAAATAGCTTCCATGTTCAGACTCTCGACCCTCAACAGTTTTATTATTATGTATAGATATAGACTAGCAAGAAACTCGGCGGGCTATTCTTTTTAGTGCTCTGCTTACTGTAATATAGACTTAAAAAATCTTAACAAATTGTTTGAGAATCCAACAGAGCCAGCAGATCATAAAACTTACTTGTCTAGCAAATAATTGAATACAATTTTTGGTCCCGAGCAGGATTCGAACCTGCGTCTTCTGGTTTGCCGGACCAGACGGCCTCACCATTGGACCAACGAGACACTGCTCTCGACCGTCAATTCTTTCACTTTATTACCATAACCAAGTTGCCGGTAGATGGTGCCTACATCACCCCAAGACGTAATAAGCTGAAAAAATTGACGGTTAAAATAAATAAACAAATATAAATAAATATATTCACGGACATTTCGCACAACGCTAAGTATCTAATCACAAAGTAAGCTAGGAATGACCTGCTTGTGTTATGGGTATAAGACCACGGATATTAATACTTTTATACTTTTTAAATACATACATATTATACATAGAAACACTCGTGAGACATACATTTATGGGTCACACAAATATTTGTCTCCGGTGGGAATCGAACCCACGACCTCCAGCGCCGCAGGCGGTATCACTTCCGACTGCGCCACAGAGGCAGCCAAGTTGAGAGCAGTGTCTCAAAAATAGCAGTGCGTTAATAATAACTGTAATATAAGTATTTTCATCAGTTGTCTATATCCCTTAGCACAAAGTTATAATAGCTTAAGTTGTGTGGGAATGTCCACGAATATTTCTTCATTTATTTATTTTGAAATGATTAAGTACCGCTTACAATATTACATACATACATACATACATATACTCACGCCTTTATCCCCGAAGGGGTAGGCAGAGGCCTATACCGGCCCACATTTCACCGTGTACAATTCGGTCCCACGTAACAGGTGGTGAGCCCATCGCCGTGTTGAAATGGACCGCCGACGTCAGAGCCTCGTCCGTTGTTCAGCAGGTGCACGAGCTTGCACGTGATGTTGACTTGGGCCCGGAGGTGTTGGTAGGGCCCCATTACACCCTACAATATTAGCATGACTACCTTTAGAAGTAATTTGATAAAACAATACATAAAATAAGTTCAAATGCATTAAATTCTCATGTAATGCAGTATGCATTGTGTAACTCGGGCTCTGTCTGTTACACGCATTACTCTGTACATGAATGAAAATATAACATTTTACGAGAATATTTTGCAGACCAGAGCGACACACGTCCGTCTAGCAACACGACTCCCCTCGCACTAGATTTGCGAACGAGCGCGGGGAAGCAAGCAATGTAATGTATTCTTTGAATACATTATTAGGTATAATTAGTTAAAACTTATACTAAATCAAAATTGAAGAAAACCATTTTAGAGGTCTATGTTTTCTTTAGTCTCTGATATAAATTTTATTATCATTCATTAATAAATAGATGTCATACAACGTCTTCTTCTAAAAAACTATGGGCTATTTCAATGATGTTTTACTAATTATTTATAATAAATACACAATTTCTGATAAAACCATCTTTTGACACACATCTTTTAGATTTCAAATCTACTTTTGGCTATAATTTTTCGTATACTAATACCGAGAAGGATGTCTTCATTTGCACCTCTTTTTCGCAAACTTTGTCAACCACTCCCCTTAATTTAAAACGAATCGTAATATGATCGAAGATTCATACATTTTTGATTCGTGTCGGCGTCGCCGCCTAGCCATCGACTTGATTTCGGCTTCAGTATCGATTATAGAATACCCTACAATTCAAAATTTTCAACAATATCTGTCATGTACAGATTTTCAATGCTGAACAGATTTAATAAATGTAAAGGCGTATTTTCTTGCACACAAAAAGATAAAACTTGTATTGGTATCTTTGTGAATTGTGTATGAAAACACATTTCGGCAATAATTTCAAAGCGTTCCGTTTGAATAACGATAAACATCTATTTTCCCTGTTTCCCCATCCTCCATATCGAAAAGCTCTCGATATTTATTGCTTTTATTTTATTCAACGCAATGGGCCGTTATTCATAGATGTAACGGTTGTGATAACTGATATTGCTCATAGACGTCTATAGTGGCATTCAACAGACCTAAATAATATAGTAAACAAAGAAATTGGATCTCGACTACTCCATAATTACTTACATTTAATTATCAATCCTGATCATAGTCCTTTCAAGGAACTCTAGTTAGATTTATGCAGACATTTCTATACTAATAAACCTTTAGATTATAGAATAATTTCATGAAAAATACTCGGATGGTAAAAATTTAAGACTGTCATTTTTGCTTGTCATTAAATTATTTTTTCTCAGACTTGTTTGTCTTTGCCATAGTGTTGTAAAACTGTTGTACTGGCCAATTGATTTTAAAAGGAGGTTATTGTTTTATCAATCTGTCAGTTCGAAAAAATGTACTTATTTTAATAATATAACTTATTGACCCAGAGAGCTAAGAGTGCGAGTCTTTGCCCCTTTTCACACGTACCGGTTGCCGGGTGCCGGGTAGGGTATGGCCGTGTACTGTAGCTTTCACACGTACCGGCGTGATTTGCCCGGCAACCGCTTGCATTCGCCGTCGGTTACCCGGCACCGGCTACCCGGCAACTAAATAAACAGGTTTCTGTCAAACTGGTCGCTTAGACTGACTTCCCTGACGATGCGAGGCAAGTCCGTCTGGGGTCCTTATTATCTGATTGGTGATAGTTATGGAGTCGTGCAGATTATAATGGAACGACTTCAATCAATGACAATCTGATTAATACTTTGTGGATTGAATATAGGTAAGGTATAGATTTAACATTATGGCCATTCAAATGTCTTGAGAGGTAAGTCCGGCACAATTATGACCTCAGGTGTTCTAAACATTTTATATTTAATTTTACCCTACTGCGCGACACAAAAGAAGGGTTATTGTGTCGGCTGGTTTGAATAGCAGGCTGAATGAATTGATACACAAATAAAATTAGGAAAACTTAATAAAACGTAATGTTGTAGTATAAGACACAGCAATGAGGTACTTAGTATTAGATATAGATACATTCCTAAATACTTATATGGTTAGAAACATTTCAAAACTTGGTTTCGAATGTGGCCGAAGGGTTCTTGATATGAAGCATTCCTACGATTTGTATATTAGACTAGCTGGCCCGCGCAACTTCGTTTGCGTCACGTCACTTATGAGAGTTATGAGTGAAAAAAAGGTAGGTAGTATTAATATTTTCAGTTTTCAGATTTAAAAACCCCACATTAGAAATCTCTCAAGATGTCTTAGTCTGCTTCTGTAAGAACGGCGAGCAGCTAGCGAGGCGTCTACACTTTTTATCATCCCTAAAGTAATTTATTACTGTAAATAAATGATTATACTATTAAATGTTCTAAAAGTTTCTTTTTTTTTTAAAGATCCTTTAATTATTGCACATAATATAATTATATTGATATACCGATATACCGAATTTCATGATTTGATGAATTTGGCGATTGACATACCGAAGTAAATGAATGTACGGTGAACTAGATATAACTCAATGATTATGTACATACATAGAATCAGTATAGTTACAGCACTATGATCATAGACAACTTTTGTCAAAACATGACATGTTTACATGATTGCTGAGCTGTCCAGAAAAAGACTATAGAGTATAATATACCTAGACTGTAGATAATGCCTATTATTAAAAATGACATGCTGATAAAATCTTCAGCGGTATAACTTACGTAGTAACTATTATTTAATCTGTGGTATAACATTGAAAGTTGTTCGCAGTGATGTCAAAAAAATACTGAGCTGAGCAGGGTAAATTGAATTTGGGAGGTTGAATAATAATAAGCAGTCTATTTTGGAAGTACAACAAAAAACAAGATGCCTATCAATGTACCTAAATGGATCTTTGTCATTTTTATGAACAGAAGAATCTTTGGAAATAACCAATTCGAACATTTTAATGTAAGAAAAAAATAATTCAATGTTTAATGGTTGTTTCAGAACATTATTATAATATCTTTCATTCAATTAATCTATCACTTTTTGTAGGTACTCCGAATCAAAATTCACAGTCAGCACACAAAATAATAAGGTACATCGTACGTACTCTGTTTTCAAACCTACCCTCGGCTATGCACACTCGCGCACAAACCAGTATCGAAATTACTGTAAAAATCCTTTGACCTTCTCTCCGCGAAATCCAGTGAGCGGTGTCTATGTGTGTGTAGCTCGAGCGTGCTTTGTATGTACATTTTCTGTCAGTATGTTACACAACGCATACAACTACAATCCTATCATACCCGTGGGACACCTAAGAGAAACCTAACAAGTAAGGTCAACCTAGGTGTCCCACCGTTAACTTCTTTCATTCAGGTCCACTAGTATGTTCCACGGGTAATTTTGGATACCTGTATATCTAGGTGTCCCACGGATAAATCGCTGTAGTCCGAACTTTGTAGCTTTTTTTTAAACGTGGCCTCCTACCGACTAAACCCACACGATCCCTTACAGCTGTCTACGGCCGGGAGTCCCGGGCAAACCCTCGGAAGGACGTCCCAGGGCTCGAATTTTTTAACTGTTTATGACTATTATTTATCTTGAGTGAATATTATTATAGTCACATTTTCACGCAGCTACGGAGAATGTTTCAATACAGTCAAGTAAAGTCAAAGTTATAGGAGTGTCGCCGTCGATATATCAACACTGACCACCAACTCTACGAAAACGCAGCTGTTCCAATATCCTATACAAACAAATAAGATTCACTTTAGCAATAAGGCAGCTGGTATCCGATTTCTATTTGTTTTGTATCAAAATACTATATTTGATAGTAGGGTCGTATTAAGTTTCAACTGCGACAGTAGGTGCCATTAAAAATAAAATTAGAATACTATATTTTAGTATTTGACATGGACGAAAATTCAATTACTACGAGTATACGTATATTACAAAAATTATTTTATCAAAATGTAACAGCCTTTATTAAAAGATTTTCTCAACTGAAATGCTGCTGAATATTGCATCGAAATCGGTAACACGAAAACTTAGAGAGTTTGAAAACAGATTTAATGACCGCGCTGGGAATAATTTTGGTCCAAAGACATTATAAGGAGTTTATTTCTTGTTTAAAGGAACCGCGCGTAGCCCCGCGGACTCAGTGCTCTGTAAAAGATTACTGCAGTAAGCAACTTTCACTATGGCCAGCCCTTGCATGAGTGACCTTCTATTTGACCACTTTGTGAAATTTATTCGAGCGTTTCTGTTCTTCGGAAGGCATGTTAAGCCGTTTTTCCCGGCTGCCAGTAAAATGGCAGTCGTTTAGTGTACGCGGCTTGAAAAATTTCAAAAGCAGGCAGTAACAACCTGAGCCTGCCCATCTTAACACGGCAATACGGCTCACCACCTATGACGTGGGACAAATTGTAAAAAAGCTGAAATGTGGGCATATAGTATGTCTCTGCCTACCCCTTCGGGAATAAAGGCGTGACCATATGTATGTATAATATAATATAAAATTTTGTTTTTCTCATCACAACAGTTTCTTATTTGTAAACAATGTAGTTATAGTTAGTACAATAAAATTAACATTGTGAGAGACTAGTGCCTAAGGTAGGTATGTGTAGTAGTATGCCTGCGCACAACCTGTATCACTGGTCACCAAGACCCTCCCGCAGATAACCTGAGTACTTTATTATATGTATACATGTTATAATGATACCTACTGTTTTCGAAAAAATAACATTATTTTGAGGCAATGTGTATGTATGCGACATACACAACTGAAAAACACTTATATCTTTATACTGGGTTTGTTCCCTAACTCCTTTCTAAATGGCTGGACCGATTAGGATGAAAATTTGTGTGAAAGAAATTACAATAGATTTCTGGTTGAATTCTAGAAAACAGAATAAAATCGTAAGTTGGCGCTTCTATCGGGTTTCCCCGTTAGTACATACCTACATAGAAATAAATGAATTACACAAAATAGAAACTTATCATCACATAATAGAGATCTTACCTTATGTGGATACGACCAATATGCCAAATGTCAACCATAGATTATCATACAAAAAGTATTTGCATTAATAAATCCTAAAGACATAATGTCTTTAAATGAAACTCAGAACCACAGACAGCAAATGTAAAAGATAATCTACATAACTTACGATAATGGCTTTCACCAATGATTCCCAAAGTTGAATGGGCTCTAACCCCTCACACCAAAAAACTCTATATCAATACCCATCTATTTGACTGACTCGTTGGTTTAGAGGTCATGTTGTGAATATAAAAAATTGCACTACTATCCGTTGTCCGGTACCCACAAGCCGGTCAATTTTAGATTTGCAAAATATTTTTTTTTGCAAGTATCGAATAAAATAAATATCTCTGTAGTTCGATAACACAAACAACTTAATTTATAGCTTATTTTGCAACCAAATGGCGAAGGAAAAATGTTCGGGAGTATAATATACCTACTTATGCATATTTATTTACCTATCAGCTGACTTGACTATATTTCGTCCTTCATTTCAGGGCCCACATGGAGTACTTGCTTGCGACCCACTAGGGGGTCGCGACTCATATTTTGAGATCTGCTGACTTATACAATACATAAGTCCCTCGCTACAATAACGCGTTCGAATATAAAACAGAGAACTCATTTCCCTTTGCCAACTGGAGTAGCTAAGGATGTCATTAGAGTCGACATTTTACGGTTACGTTCTGTAAAAAAATCGAAGTAATGAAAAAAAGAACATTTTTCTTTTGTGTACGCTTTAAAGACTTAAAAAGTTTATTATCAATTTAGCTTCAATATCGACATTAATTATTATGCAATCCGGTTCAATGAATATATTTTTTATCTATTTTAATCCCTAGAACTAGTTTCTATGGGAAACAAGTAAGACAAAATTTCATAATCACGCGGGTGGAGCATTAGATAGTCTGTATAAAGGGGAACAGTTTGGTTACTTGCTTGTTTATTTGCATCAAATAGGCTCCGAAAATACTGAACCGATTTTAAACATTCTTTCGCTGTTGGGAAGCTACAGTATCCCCGGGTAATATAGGCTCTATTTTATTCCCGTATTTCCACGAGAACGGGAACCACGCGGGTGAAACCGCGTGATGTCCGCTAGTTTATTATAATAAAATATTTAATAACTCGGTACAATTATGTCTGAGCAAACAACATTATTGAATAACTTTGTTTAAGTGCTGGTATACTTGTGGTATTTACTTGGAGAAGGTTGTGGTTTAATTACATTACTATTTGTTCACAACATCGCCGTCGCTATGTGGTAGGTAAATAACAAATAATTTGAATTGTCTGCTCACCGTCCTTACAGAAGCAGGCCCTTGACGGTAGGTAGCGTGACGTGAGGGATTCACGCACAAATTTCAGCCTAGAGCCTAGACGGACGGCGTGGTCTCATGGATAGGGTCCCGTTTTTTACCCTTCGGTATGGAACCCTAAAAACATGACAATAGTGTAGACACGTGTTTCGCTTTTCCACGAGGCATTCTCATGATTGAAAAGCATTAAAAAATCAATGACAATGATTTGCACTAAGTAACTGAATACATACATATGATCACGCCTTGAACCCCGAAGGGGTAGGCAGAGGCATATTACATGCCCGCATTTCACCTTTTATTTATAATTTGTCCCACGTAATAGGTGGTGAGCCGTATTGCCATGTAGAGATGGACAGGCGCAGGTTATGAATGCCTACGCTTTTCAAATTTAACCAGCCGCCTAAAAAGACCTTCAGCCTGGCTTAACGACTGCCATTTTATTGGAAACCGGGACCATCGGCTTCACGTGCCTGTCGAAGCATGGAAACGCTCAAATAATTGTCACAAAGTAGTCACCCATCCAAGGACTGGCCATAGTAAAAGTTGCTAACTGCAGTGATTGTTTACAGACCACTGAGTCTACTACACTGAGTTACTAGTAACTAATCAGCACCAAATCGGTTTACGACAGTCCATTGCTGGATCTAGGTTTCTGCTATTTTCATTTCAGGCCAATCAGGGTGATTGCCCTTTATGTACCACATTAGACAGACGGGTTGGTACAGATTTTAGTTTTCTGTACCTTTAGCCATCATCAGTTGCAGATGAGACTATCTTGGGCCACGAAGGTCTTGCTAGGGTTCCAATGCATCCAAGTAATATGTCAATCGTCGTAAATTCGTACATAATATTCGTTCACTTATTTTCACATTCTTACTTTATGCACAGTGCACTCTATTTCAATTTCAAAATTAAATATTTATGCCTACGCTATTAAAAATTCAGGTCACAGACGCATTTGAGGCTTGAAGCTTTACACGCCTGCAAAAAAATTTTACCCAGACCTGAAAATGTATGTTTTGCTGCCATCGCAATCCACAAATTGCTGCAAAAAAATATTTGCACATTGCATATATTATTAATGGTTATAATTTTTCTATCGAAACAGCCTATCGCCAATTGCAGTTCACTGATAGATGTTGAAGTCTTTTAATAATTTTGGAAGGACTTGCTGGCCTGAGGGTTGCGTCGAGTTTTGGTTCTCTTCATGTCAGTGAGACTGATTTGGGCCACGAAAGGAAAACGTTCGATTGAAGATCTTAAATATAAGGGCTGATGCTTGACTGAAGACAATACTAACTTTTAAACTTTCGCGTTGCATGATATTATGAAACTATATGAAACGGGAATTAACGCGATCATACCTTATATTTGAGGCTTGACGTTTCGGCTGGGTTGCACCAGCCGTGGTCACAAGCAGACTCGTCTGATATCAGAATAATCTGTGAATAATTCAATTATTGTAACATTTACTGTCGAGAAATCCATGATTTACAACCATTTAAATCGCTACAGTGAATAGCTACCTCAATCAACATTATAGCCCTAATACTGCCATTAAGCAGCTGTATAATAACTTCAGCCTTACATTTTACTGAACGTGTGGACTATTATCGAATATAATAATAGACCTAATGTCTTTTAGCGTGACGTCACCGAGTAATTCCACTTCATAGTAGACGTTAAGCTTTGTTAACAGACGTTAAAGCCGTCTTATCAAAGGAAATGGGATGAAAAGAGGCCCTTATCATGACTTGCATTACTTAGAAGCTTTGTAGGAGCATTTTTAAAAGGAGAATCGGGTTACAGTAAGCACCGATGGCATAATAAAAAGACAAAGCTCAAGCTGAACTCTTTATGATAAGAGAAGAGCTACTTAGAGGGATGTGCACAATTTTTTCACTTTAGTATAAGTTTTATTTATTACGAAAAATAAAATATTTTATTTGGGATAGACCATGCCTCTAGAAGCAAAGGTTCCGGTCTCACCAGCTACGCTACAAAACCGTACGTAATTTATATAAATATTTTAGATTCATATCATATTAGTGTTCCTAAAACTCGACGGTATTAGACGAATGAGGCTATCAATCTTTGATATCAACCGTTGTTCATGAAGCGTATATCTTTTTTGTTCTAAATAATAAAATATAAGGACTATTTTTTTTTAAATTTAGATTACATTAAAGAAGTACACAGTAAGCCTAGTACAGTTCATGAAAAATATACTGAGGTTAATTTGCAAGACAATTTGAAGTCGAAGGTTGTATATAATTACTTTTCATTTATAAGAAATTCATGTGGATACAACATAATCATGTCAACGTACTACGGAAAAAGAGGGAAAATTTCGTTAACGTTCTACTCCAATAAAACGATAGAAACTTTCCTGGAGCTGTAAATTACTACCGTCTGCCTCTGTGGCGCAGTCGGTAGTGATACCGCCTGCGGTGCTGGAGGTCGCGGGTTCGATTCCCACCGGAGACAAATATTTGTGTGACCCATAAATGTTTGTCTCAAGAGACTGGATGTTTCTATGTATAATATATGTATGTATTTAAAAGTATATAAGTATTAATATCCGTGGTCTGATACCCATAACACAAGCAGGTTATTCCCAGCTTACTTTGGGATCAGATAGCGTTGTGTGAAATGTCCGTGAATATTTATTCATATTTATTTATTTATTCACACTAACTGTCATGAAAAGCTCTTCTCTTTCAGAGTTAGTTGGTTAGAAATGAATTAAATGATTATTCCCGTTTCCATTAATGTAGAAATTTTGCGTGGGAAACAAAAAATAATATTCAATTATGAAAAGAAATGAAATGATAAGAAAAATGGCAAAGATAATGCTTTCAAAACATTTTCGCAGCCCTTTGCAGGTCTAACAATACGCAATATAAAATTTCTCCTGTCGTCTGCAACGGGCCTAATTATAGTGACGGTAACAAATATGTGTCATAAATATTCCTTAAGTGTGCGCCTCCCTTAATTGCCATGACACCTTGGCATTACTTTCAGGCAAGGGGCCCCATACGTTTTAATGAAGTATGCAGGGGCATTATTTAATCCTTTTTAGTGCACTTTCGTGCTGATCCTGAATTCAGAAAAATACACTGAAAGTGATGGTATCTATTACATTCTTTTAAGAGTAAATACATATTTGATAATAATCATAATAGTCCTTTACTCGGTGTAAGGTCAAAGTTCACCAAAAAGGTTGTTGCAATATTTTTTACTTCAGCAAATGTCTAATTAATTAAAGCTTGTCTTTAATTTCGACTTTTCTAAGGTCGAGTTCGCGAAATAAGACTTAATATCTCATTTTATTGTTATTTTTTAAACCATCGCGGTTTTTTACACTCATACTTATAGAACTCGGGACTTCACGCGAAATACATTTACTTACATTTCACACCAACGTTTCGAGCAGCGCCCGTGGTCGCGGTTGGACTGAGGCGAGGATCGACGAAAAACATGAAGTAACTTCTTGCCAAACTACCCTCCGCTATTGCTACAACGAAGGATAAGGCCGGCGACACACTACAGTCACTACGTCAGTTTTAATTGGCACAGTTTTACGTTCAAGTTTATTATTCACTGCATTCCACATCCCGGAGAGCTTATATCCATCATCTCTATTGAAATTTTAGTGTTTTTTTTATTTCAATGGCTTCACTCACCATAGTACGTGGATAATAATGGCGATCAGTGGAGAGGACTTTTGGTTGGTGAAGTTCAATCCAGTGATTACTGCCCGTATCGAAGTGTTCTGCTATTGCCGATTTATTAAACTGACGGTTTTTCACAGCTGCAATATGTTCTTTGACCCTTTCCGCGATGGTCCGCTTGGTTTGGCCTATGTAGGAACTACCGCAGCTGTAATCCACTTTGTACACACCTGGTGTTTGCAGAGGAATGACGTCCTTTGGTGTTCGTACGTACCTAGCTACCTTGGTTAACGGTTTAAAAATCGTCCGTATGGAGAACCGCCGTAAACACGATCCGATCTTGTCCGTTATGCCCTTTATAAACGGCATATAAGCTGGTTAACGTTCCACCCCCTGCTTCACTTTCCTCGTTCCACGTCGTGTCTTTCTATTACTCGCTGCATACCCATTCATCTTTAGTATCTCCTGAACTACTAGTCCTACTCCTGCTGTAAATGCTCAGGGTCGCAGACGTCAATAGCTCGCTTGACGAGCGTCGCGCTGACTGATTTGAGATTAAGTGGGTGATGATGCGAGGAGGCGTGCAGGTATCTATTTGTGTGAGTGGGTTTGCGATACACAGTGTGGGCCAAGGAACCGTCTGCTCTCACCATTAATTTGACGTCAAGGAAAGACAATGACCTGTTGTTCTCAATCTCATAGGTAGGTAAATTGTGTTTTCACATGTAATGCGTTGAGATATGTGTCACCAAATCACCTGCTCCCTGTTGCCTTTAAATATGCAGAATATATCATCTACATACCTTTTCCACAACCTGATCTGAACTCGGACATCCTGGAATCTCATTTTATTGCTATTTGTGAATTATTTTTCCTAAATAATTAGTTAACTTAAGTTTATTGACTTTTTTGAAGTATAGAAGAAACACAAACTCACATAACGCTGATTCATTGATGTGATTGCATTAAACAAACAAATAGAACAGAAATACATTATTTAACTTGACCTTTTCCCATTAAATCTTCTCTAAACCTTGCATGGCGTAAATTCATCGTCTTATATTGTCTGCCTCTTTGGCGTCGGTAATCGGTAGGGGTTTACCACTGGTAACCGAAATTAATTTGACGTGTGACCGAAAAAACATTAGGCCATTCTACTACTGACCGACTGAACAATTGACCAAAAGAGTTTTTTTCGAACAAACATTTGGTATTTTTACTACTCACCGAATGAACGTTTTGTCGAAAAACAGTTGACTCAAGAATATTATAACAGGGGCTGAATAATTAATTAGGGCTGAATAAAATAATTTAAAAGTCCCTGTTATAATATTTTTAGTCAACTGTTTTTCGACCAAACGTTCTTTCGATCAGTAGTATAAATACCAAATGTTTGTTCGATAAAAACTCTTTTGGTCAGTTGTTCATTCGATCAGTAGTAGAATGGCATAATGTTTTTTCGGTCACACGTCAAATGATCAAATGAATTTCGGTCACCAGTGGTAAACCGAGTCAGTAGTGATACCGCCTGCGGCACTGGAGGTCCTGGGTTCGATTCCTGGGTCGGTCCAAATATTTGTGTGATCCACAATTATTTGTTTCGGAGTTTGGGTGTTTTCTATGTATAATATGTATGTATTTAGAAATATATAAGTATGTATATTAGTCGTCTATATCCCATAGCACAAGCTTATATTAGCTTAATTTGAGCTATATAATGTTGTGTGTTAATATCCACAAATGAAAAAAAAAATCTGCGAAATCTTCATTACTCAAAGGTTAATGGCGGTATATTAACCTATAAACTAACCTAAAACTTTCGTGCGCCTGTCTTAATATTACATCGACGGCGTTATCACTGCCCCGACCTGTCTCAAAGGTAATTTAATTAAGGAATATGGTCTACATTGAATAATTATTTCTTGTACTAGCTGATGGGCGTGGCTTCGCCCGCGTGAAATTTGGTACCCGTTCCCGCTCCCCGTGGGAACATTTTTCCGGAATATAAAGTAACCTATGTGTTACTCCAGACAAATTTCAGGCAGATCCATTCAGTCGTTAGAGCGTGATTGAGTAACAAACATCCAAACATTTAAATATTCAAATATCTTCACAAACTTACACATTTATGATATTAGTAGGAAGTAGGATTAGTTGTAGTACCATACACTGCGGTAGGGGAATGGTTTCAATTCTGATCGAGAGAACCAAAGGCCGAAACACAAACCAACCATTTTGTATACAACAATCTTTTCACACTTCACAGTAAATCCAATCTAGTACAATATTGGCAGAGTCTAGCTAGATTTAATCAACAGCCAGATACTTCGTAAGTTATATTGGAGGGATCCTATACTTTCGGACGTGACACGATGGACCGTGTCCTCAGAACCGTACGTGAGCTATTACTTCATATGTCTCTAGCTGGGAAAATGAGTCTTGTTAGCAAGATATCCGTTTTGATCAGATTTCTAAATAACTATAGTAAAGCCTTTACAAAGCTAAAAAAACTATGATCAAAAACCTGGATCTAATAATACAAGTATTTTCGTTATAACCCATAGATTACATATGAAGTAAATTTTACACTTGCATTCAGTCTTTTGTCAGAATACAAAATAGATACAAAGGCGGTCAAAATAGGTGTTGCTTCAAAAGATCTCGTGCAAAAAAAAAGTCGTTTTGAAATTGGACCTAGAAATTCGACGAAAAATGTCCTACGGCCAACGAAAGAGGTCGGACGTTTATTGTTGTTTGAGTCAAGCGTGTAGAGAAAAACGCGGGAACTTTACTTCTTTATTTGTGTACGACCTAAAACTGAAAATGTCTACACGAAACTGTACAATTTTAATATATAAACTTCTGTTCATTAAAATTTCTCATAGAGGGAGCTGAATGTGTCGAACAGTTTCAAAATATTATAGGTAGTAAGTAGGTATTTTCTATTAGTCAGTACTATAATATTAATATTTGATTTTCTCTCTACTATATTCTGAAACTTCCTGGTTGTATGAATAAAAAATATCACTATCTCTGTTTATACAGTACCTACTTTGCTCCTTTGTGACACAATATTAATGAGTCTTTAAGAGACCATACTCTTAGCATTCCGTGGATTCTCCGTGCGGGCGCTGGGTTTACAGCGTGGCACAGGGGGGAACACCCCAACGGCGTCTGGGACTTGCGACCCTTTTGAGTAGGTTTAGGGTGGCCACCTTACTATGCGCATAAACGCTCACCTTCCACCGTCAGCAATGTTCCCTCCCCTGCCCAACCAGACTTGGTAAGATCCTATCAATGCTGCTAGGGATATTCGTTTAAGTAAAGAGCTCTTTAAATAAATTATACAGTGACTAGCGGTACCCTACCACGCTTCGCTGCGACTTTTTTATTGTGGTTTTAAGTCCCTATAAGAAATGAGTAACAAACCAAAGGATGGGTACATTACAAAAAAAAATAATGTTGAGCCGTAACCAAAATAATAAATCTTTCTAAAAATCCAATTAACATCCAAATCAATAGAAGCTTCACTTGAAAAAAAAAATCTATTCTGTGATCATTTTAAAACATCATGATCACGCTTCAAAAAAATAAATTCACTCTAATAATATTTCTCTAACGCGCCAAAACTCTAACTTCAAAAATAACATGCAAAACATATCTGACCTCTTTATTAGGTAAGTACTCTCTTTTATTATTCTGAATGCAAGGAGGCCGCGATCAAACTTCTCTTAAAAAACAATAATCTGGTAGGTACCTTAAACATAGGTTGTTTATAATATTTTGTTCTGAAGCTGGCAGAATATATAATTTAAAAAAAAACGACCAGCGCCACCTACTGGTAAAATCACTTTTTAAAGCTGTTTTATTCTTATTGCTGTTATTATAATAGTGTATAAAGTAGCCTAAAACCATCTCTGAATCCTATTGTATATCGTGTCCAATTTTGAGCTCAGTCGATTCAGTCAATTTTGAGTTTTTAATAAGTACTTAAACGCACACAACATTTTTATATATATATATATAGATTTAGCTGGAATTCCCCTTGCTCCTACGTCTACGGCATAGAGTTTAACCACAATAGTCATTTTCGGTTAACTCAGTGGTCAAGTCAAAGTGTTTATACAAGCGGCGGCAAACATCAAAACTGAGTATGGCTTTTGATGTACTTTCTTCGAACAGCCTTCCTTTACGAACGCAATGTCATTTCTTATGTTTGTGGTTAATCCCTTTTTTGCTCTAGCTACCTCCAAACAGACTGCCTCACGTATGATTTCCAATACCCTATCATGTCGGCGTGAGTAATGACCCCAGTCTAATAGCGTCCTTAAACCCAGCCTAGCAGTTCCAATTGCTTCTCTACATGCATTACATGTTTTATCTGTGGCTTTCTCCCACCTGACCTTTGGTCAGGGAGGGTCAACTGAAACGCATTTAGATAGAATCTAAGCAACGCCGGCGACCAGTCGTACAAAAAGGTACGCCACTGCAACAGTTGTCGAAAACGAATTGTTTGTTACCTCAGCTGGCTACAAGTTAAAAATTAAACATTGTAGGTGTGGTTGCAAATAAAATATTTAACATCTCTTTGTGTTCAACCTCTAGCCACAGATTAAATAATAGTTACTACGTAACAGATACATCACTCCCATACTTAACCTCAAAAATATTAGCTATAACATATCGCTACAGTGGAAAACATGCTCTACGACGTATTCCGAGAGTCGAGATTCGTGCGCACACCGTATGATTGCGTCATCGAGTGACAACTATTGACAACATTAGGGTTGTAAGCACGTAACAAAAATACATATAACTACAAAAAACACAGTGTCTGAAAAAAAAACTTAATAATATTTTATAACTTCTTCTTTACATAAGAATTCTATTATAACTAGCTGATGCTCGCAGCTTAGCCTGCATAAAAGTTTGTTCCTTTTCCCTCTTCCAATGGGAACTTATTCCCGGGATAAAAAGTAACCTATGTGTTATTCCAGACTACAATCTATCCCTGTATCAAATATCAGCCAGATCCGTTAGCCGTTAGAGCGTGAAAGAGTAACAAACATTCACAGATCTACACATCCACTCTCACACACTTTCGCATTTAATTTTAGAATATTAGTAAGAAGTGAGATGAATAAAAAAGCAAGACTAAATGAAGCGAAATATTATTTTACTCGGGAAATGTACATTGGTTGTGCGCACTTCGCTCGGTCTGGCGTGTGGCAGCCCTCTGCCGGTCGGCCACGTTAGTTCTGCGTCATAATACTTAGGAGTAGGTGCTTATAAAACGACTTGTAGAGAGTGACGGAGGCCTGCTCTAGCGCTCGGCAATGAACAAGTACGAACTTACCTATATAGAAGGTCAGCTCGTAATAGTAGGGGAGCCCATGAAGGGATTTCGGGATTTACTAAAGCGCGACAGATTAATATACACGGGGATACCTTGTACCCGGTTAAGAACCTCCACAAAACATGAGGCCCATATATAAGGCCGCCCGTGAAGGATACAGGATCAGATTAGTAAAAAAAAGTTGACCATCAGAAATTCTCGAGCGCGTCAGATTAAGGTAGGGTGAGTTAATTACATCCTAAAAAGTGTATATTCTACTAATCTGACAATTTGAGAGTGACGTAAAAAAAGGGGAGGGCAACAAAGTTGTAAAAAAAAAACGTCATCTCGACATTCTCGAGCGTAGCTAAATTTTTTTTTATTTTGAAGGAAATAATTCAAGAATAATGAAAAATATATAATCTGACGATTTCCACAAACCGAAATAACAAAAATTCGTCGATAAAGTTACACTATGCGCCAAATATCTTTGCGTCTACGAACTTCGTTCGTACTACTACTACTACTTACTTTCAATAATAGTATAGAATTAATATTGACCTATTCACATCTATGTCCTGGAAATTACGCAACAGCATCGATAAAATGAATTTTTAGGCTTAGTACTTTTGTTTGCGATTGTACCTGCGTCGATCGCCACCAAGCTGGTCAAAAGCGGTTGATTCGTTCGAGAGATATCGTGAACGAAAGAAACCCGAAAAAGTGTTTTTTCGGGATTACTCCGAAATTTGTGGTTCGATCAATTAAAATTGCAAAATTACTTATGAGGATGATAAAACTGCGTCGAATGCCGCCAACCGCGTGAAAATCGGTTATCCATTCAAAAGTTATTGCGGTTTGAAAATTCCAAAAATAGTGTTGTATGAAACTTCTATCAGACTTTCGAGCTGAGAGAGCTCAAATGCATAGAAATATTATTTCTTTGAACTCAGCCAGCTCAAAATATCACATAAATTCTATTTTGAGCTCAAAAATGTCATATTTGTTGAGATTTTCTCAATAGAAACTATAATCTTTTGTCAAAATACCATTTAATATTTAACATATGAATAATTTATGTGAAATTCAATAATAAAAATGGGGTTTTTTTTTTAATAATTTAAGATTACATAGCCTCGATATCCCCAAAATAAACAAAAAAATAAACAAATAAATAGGCAGTAATATTTTATTTTATTTTCGGAGATTTCATATCTACAGATTATTATTTTTTTGGTGAAAGTGAATTGTTGATGTATATATTTTGTAAATAAAATAATTTATGTCAGAAAACTGCTTTTTATTTTGAATTACATGGTAAAATCTGAGAGTACTCCTTCATTTTCCCCATCCTAATTTTCGGCCAAATATCATAAATCCATTACACATGGGGTGTTCTCGGATTTAGTGTAGTTATTTTCGTCAGTTATCCAGCATGATGAAACAGTAAGTATTTATGTAGTACAACTCCTGTAAAAGAAATAAGGATATATTGTGTGACGTCCGGCGTGCAGCCGCCGTTCCCGCCAAAGGCGTGGGCACCGCCTATGGATACGCCGGCGTGACCACGCCACCGGCGGGATTGAGCGGATAAGTACAATTTTAAGAGCCCAGGAATGGAATTAGCGGGAAGTTGCAGGGATGGCCTTTAAGGTGAACCGTTTTTCTATTTTTTTTTGTCAGATCAGGCCAATCCCTCTAGATAATCGTCAGATTATGAGACAGTTCGTTTAGAACATAAAGATGAACCATATACACTCGAGAGCAATGAATCCGGGTCACTTAAAGAATGTTAAAAATCTCGGAAACTAAAAATGATAGGTTAATGCAATAAATTGTATTTAATAGACAATGTAATACTCCTTAAATGAAAGTAAAAAAAAATATGAGTCACCATACATTTTATTAACACAAAATTACATAAAGAAAAAACTGCCGATCTCTCCTTAAAACAAAAATAGGAAACATGAAATTTTTGAACTTTATTACGATTTTCTTGAATTTTAATACTTCGTATTGCCTCCTCGTGCTTCCATTACTGCGTTTACGCGGTTTGGCATGCTGTACACCAAGTTCCTTATACGATTTTGGGGAATATTCTCCCATTCCTCTGTGAGAGCAATTTTGAGCTCACGAAGCGTGATTGGGGGAGGGTTTCGTTGTTTTACGCATCTGCCTAGCTCGTCCCAAGCATGCTCGATCGGGTTGATATCGTTGACGTTGGTCCATTCCATGGTCATTGCTCTCGAGTGTATATCTTAATCTGACGCGCTTGAGTATTTCAAAATGGCGAATTTTTTTTGCACATTATGAAAATGGCCGCGAGTTTGCGTCCCATCGAAATCGTCAGATTAGTGAATGAGAGCTTTTTTTTGGTGCACTTAACACTCCCTTAGAAAATCTGACGCGCTCGAATATTTTTTTTTTCATTTTCAGCCCTTAAATACAACCACCCGCATCATGCTAACGATCAGATTAACATACGTACATTATTAAAAATACGTAGGGAATTGATGCTATCAATATCTGACGCGCTCGAGGATGTCCATGCAACAGTTTTTTTTTACATATTTAAAAATCTATAGCCGCTTCCCCCACCGATGTAAAGGTATATCATATAACATTTTTTTCTTCATATCATCTAAGCTTTGCATCCCAATAGGTCTCTACGACGCTCGAGTAAATCCCCATTTAGCATCGTGGGCTCCCCTACTATAAGGATTTTTTGTGCCATTTTGTTGGGGGCATGCCCTCAGCTTTTGTAGTTCCCAGATGCTGGTTGCTGACGACAGCATTTCACATTTAAATATTTTACAGATGTTTTGACATAACTATTTTTAGGGATTACTTATTACGTGTATCATATAAGAATGTGAAAGGATTTCTAATAAATAATTCCTAAAAATAGTAAAATCTTAAATATACCTAACTAGTTTTCCCGTTTTTGCCAGTATGATGCGACGTTAGCGTCACGATCTGGGAACTACACTGTCTGTGTGCATGCCCCCAAAAAATTCTCACACAAATCCTTAAGAATTCACCTTCTGTGTACTTATGTATTTATTGCTCTCGGTGTGAATGTAGACTTACTAAGACAAATGTGTACAGCGCTGCGGATGCTTTTGATGAAAAAGTTAATTGCTGGCCACGGGCAGGTGTGAATTTACGTGTTGGTTGAAATTTTAATCAGCGGTATAATTTGTTAAAACGTTGACGCGGCGTCAGTGGTGCTTTGAATATTTTTATAACAGACCTTTTTGAGTTAAATATTAATTTACTTATACATATAATAATGTACATTTTTTTAAAGAGTACCTTCTTTTTTTTATTTCGAAGCATTTAATTAATATAATAGCTAAATTAATGTTTATGTTGAGTATTGACTTTGTACCGGTAACGGTGAAAGGTGAGTGCTGACTGATCTACTAAATTGTTTTTTAAGTTCCTGTCACCTAGTCACCCATACTGTGTTCCGCTCTGTACCCCATTATGGACCTGGCGCAGAGCTCGCACGGTGAATCCAGGGAGTACAGAGAACAGATCTCTCGAGTCAGGTCTACACATAGGCTACATTATTATCACGAAACTTTGTCTAGGAGCGAGATAGAGAGCTATAGAAATCACTTCACAGTTTCCTCGCGAACGAAGTAGCAGGCAACAATTAAGTAGTGTTTAATAATTTATAGGTATAATGTTTCTCTCTCGTCCTTCACTGTCAGTCCTGTAGGAGGGTGACACATTTAGGTTTATCAATTATTCCTTGTTTGTTGTAAAGGTAATTAGTGTAATGGATTAGGGGTTTATTGTAAAGGGGGTTTGTAACCTTCATAACCTCGCTAGCTCAGTGTTCTATAAACAATTACTGTATGCAATGTCAATCAGGTGGAGTCGTAAGCTTGACTGCCACCTAAGTAGTATAAAAATATACCGGCCAAGTGCGAGTCAAACTCACGCAGAGGGTTGGGCGAGGCCGCAGTGGCAGCCGTTGGTCTGTTTGGGAGTCCTGAGACATCCTGCCGAGGGCTTACCCGGGACTCCCGGCTGTTGGGCGTAACGTGAGGTTTTTTAGTCGGTAGGAGTCCGGCATAGCATCCATGAGGATTTTCCCTCACGTTAAATAAAAAAAGACTCACGCAGAGGGTTCCGTATCAAAAATAGGCAAAAAATTACCGTTGTTGTAATGGAAGCCCCTTTTAAATTCTTTTTCTGTTTTTGTTTTTGTTGTTATAACGCTATAGCTTCAACAGAAATAAATTTCTATTGCCTGGGGATCACATTTCATGAGATTCAGTCTGGTGAGAAACGCCCACATTAATTCATCTTATACATAGTTGCTATGCCTATTGTCGTGTTGAAAATTCCAAAGCACGGAAACGCTCGCAAATAAATATCACAAAGTGATCACGTGGTGGTCGCCGATCCCAGGATAGGCCATAGAAAATGCTGCTTACTGCAGTGATCGTTCACAAAACACTGCTTATATAAAAATCTAAATATTTGAAGAAATCATAACAACACATTTGTAATTTAGGAATTTGATATAAAAGAGTGGAAGTGGTTAGATCCAACAATGCAATCCAACCACGGATACTGAACCATGTTCATAAAAATAATTCTAAAATTGGAAATACGAATTCATACCTAATTGTTATTAGTAAAAATCCAAACCACTATTTTTCATATAAAAAATATAAGACCGCAGAGCCACGTAGTTTCCACACATAATAGCAAAATGGAGAAATCATTTGTAAAACGTCGCTTGCAGGCATGAAATATGGTGCCTTATTTAATAATGTGTCGCATCTAGACCCAGCGGTTATTATATTGTGGTAAGCTAATCTGTTTTATCACCATATGCAACCGAAAGAGGATATTTTATCGCTAATGAGAAAATAAATACCTCATTTACGAGCTACAGAATGTACGTTAGGCGTTAGTCCATTTTCCAGTAACATAGTATTTTTAATTATGCCACCAAAGTGGCAGACAAGCATACGGCGCACCAGAAGGACTCGTGGTCATCGCAGCCTATCAAGGTTTGCTACACTGGAAGCGCCACACTCGCGCTGCCGACCCTGTAAAAACCTTCTAAGGCCCGTTTTGAAGAACCCTCATACTGTAGGCGTTTGGGAAAACCGAGGCAAGGAGTTAGATCATTTCACAATCTAAGCGTGTGCGTCAGTCTTTAAGCTGAGTTGGAGGCCTTATTATATAAATTGTGATCCCTTTTAGGACTCCTGGCAGCTGTGAAGCATTGAAAAGTTCAATTGACAGTTCCCAATTCCCCATTCCTAATTCTCAAACACAAATTCCAGTTTACCCCTTGGCTTTAGATGTTTCAATCAAAATACGTTTTTTTTTTAAATTAGTAATTTATACCTTATTTCTTAAGTTGGCACACTAATAAATAGACGTGAAACTAGAGTTAGTTTATCGATCTCTTTCTACAAGTAGACCGTAGTTACGTAGTTCTTTTAGATCGTTACACAAGACCAATAAAATCTCACTATGATTTCAAATTCAATAAAATGGAATGAAATGCTATTAAGATGGCTAATTGGAATGCAAATCTTTTCACAAAAAATCCACGTCATCCTCGAACATCAACCTACAGGCTGCAACCATTTCGATTGACTTCAAATATTTTTGAGCGAATCATCATCACTTGAATTAGTCACTAACCATTTTTTCCAATATAAAGTAACAACATCGGTCCTGGGACATCCTTCCGAGAGCTTATTCGGGGCTTCGAACCGTTTTTGGGCGTTAAGTGAGGTTTTATTCGGTAGGAGTCCGACATAACATACATGAGGATTTTCCCATACATCAAAAAAAGTAAGAAATGTCTCCAACCCGTTCAATATTATTAGTTTCTGACTCCTGCGAGCCGTCAAATTTGAATTAAAAATTAATAAACGGAGGTGACATCACCATAATTCGCAAACTCCGTGTAAACTGGAATGTATAACTGTAATGGAGAATAATTTGTCACTCAAGATTGATAGGGACGTAATAATTGATTATTTTTTTTTTATACCACTAAGGTGGCAGACAAGCATACGGCCCACCAGAAGGACCGGTGGTCACCGCAGCCTATGAACGTTTGCAACACCAGAGGTGCCACACTCGCGCTGCCGACCCTGTAAAAACCTTCTAAGACCCCTTTTGAAGAACCCCATACTGTAGGCGTTTGGGAAAACCGAGGCAGGGAGGTCATTCCACAACCTAAGCGTGCGTGGAAGAAAACACCTATCGGATCTAACCGTGCTGGAACGCACCGGACGCAGAGTGTGAGGATGAACTCCCTGTCTGTGGCGAGCGGTGCGATGATAGAACGTAGCCGTGGGCATCATATCAAACAATTCCTCAGAGCACATACCATTGTACAGGCGGTAGAACACGCATAAGGAGGCAAAGTCTCTCCTGTCGCGAAGAGGTTCCACACCAGCTGTAAGTACAGGATCGTTGACAATTCTTACAGCTCGTCTTTGCACCGAGCCAAATGGACGAAGCTGATATTCAGGTGCTCCCGCCCAGAGGTGACAGCAGTACTCCATATGCGGCCGCACTTGCGATTTATAGAGAAGCAGTGTTTGCGCCGCAGTGAAGTACCGCCGCGCCCTGTTGAGCACACCTAGCTTCTTGGACGCCAGCTTAGCCTTGTCCTCCAAATGACTACGGAACTGAACGTCACTGGAGATGTCAACGCCAAGGATCCCTATACTTTTGGCGATGGAAAGAGATTTGCCCTGAAATTGCGGCGCTACAGTAATTGGGGTTTGCTTAGCGGTGAAAAAACACGCTTGTGTCTTGGAAGGGTTGAACTGGACAAGATTTTGTCCACCCCAATCGGACACTCTAGTAAGAGTAGCCTCGATTTCAGACACAAGCTGTTCACGATTTTCCTCTACTGTGTCCCGAGAGATACCGGGGCGGCCCGTGTAACAAGTGTCCCCCGTACTGTCGTCCGCATAACAATGAATGCCATCAATAGACAACATGTCATTGATATGCAGCAGAAACAGAGTAGGGGACAACACTGAGCCTTGCGGGACTCCAGCGTTTATGGCCATGCAGTCTGAACAGCTGCCGTCAACGACGGCCCTGATGCTTCTACCGGCCAAGAAGCTGGACACCCATCTTCTTGGCCGGTATGCCTCTGATGTTGCAAAAGTCCACTTGAAGTGTGGACGCCGATGCCGCTGTGGATACCCTTTTATTTTTCCTTTTTGCTGCCATGGTTGTTTTTTTTTAAAAAGGGGAATTAAGAAGGTTGAGGGGGCGCCTGTGTGCCGCTGGCGCAGGAGACTAAGCGAGGCTCCAACTCACCAAAGGCAGACAAAGGTAATGCGGAAGATTGGCACGGCGTACGGAAGGGCCCCCGGTCCCCCCCCAATGCAGTGGCCGCGTCCACTCCGGTATCCTCCTCCGGCACGACCACAGCACCAGGGACTTTACACAGGCTGCTGGTTCAGCCTCCTGGGGCGGAGATTAAGTGATCCCCAGGTTCGGGTTCCGTACAGCCTGCGGGCGGTCAGCGGTCAACCGTTTCACCGGGTCTCCCTGACCGCCGTACCAATACTCCGCGCCTCTATCCGCCAATGGAGCCAGGTAAGCCTCTGGTCTCACCGTCACCGGCACAAAGTCGCCCCAATGAGCTCTGGATCCCTGCTAACCGACGGAGAACATAACCCAACCGGAGTCAGGTTACTATTACCGCGGTCTTCTGCAGGGCGGAGGTACTGCCCCAGGCGGGCTGCTCAACGAACGGAGTACCGTTATGCCCTTCCTCCTAATGTGGGCTTTTTCGTTAATCCCTAAGATATTGAATCTTAGGGATCTCATTGAAGAAGCCGCTACTGTACCCTCAGGGTGTAACGTTAGCTCCATGAGAAGTAACGCATATCCCCTAAACCCCGAGGGGAAAAAAAATTGATGCGATGTTGATATTGATGGACGCGGTCCTTTTCATATCCTTGTCGTATAAATGGTAAAATAGTGATGTATCAAGAACTTTGAAGTCCTTGATACATCACTTTCACCCTTGATACAACCGACGTCCAATATAATCGGACTAATTGCTATAGCTACAATAGTACAAAGCACACCTCCTTATGACAGATAGAAAGACGGATAACAAATTCGGATATCAAAATACATTCAAAACGGATTCTTAAGGGTTCTGTTATTCCTTTTGAGGTACAGAATCCTGGAGAACTGACAAACAATAAATATTTTACAATCTTGTATTTATAGATTTCAAAGGTGTAGTTTTACCTAACAAGGGAGGCGCGAGTACTCCAAACTTTAGTGTTTGACCAGTAAAGAAAAGAGTACGATTGAATATAGTTAAAAGCCTTTTACTGATATTTTCCCCAATAAGAAGAGACATCAGAAATTCTCTGGTCGGACGCTGGAGGTGACACCATTCCTGTTGTCGGAGGTGACACCATTCCTGTTGTCGGAGGTGACACCATTCCTGGTGTCACCCTTTAAGTCTGATCTTATTATAGACCAAAGTTGCAATTAACAAAACCGAAGTGAAAGTAAATGGCTGCTCCTACCATCCAGCACAAGCAGATCCCAGGCTCCAAATCCAAGGAGATTGGCAGCAACTGAAATGATCCAGATCTGAAAAAAGAGTCGGAGTTGCGAAAGAGTAGCAATAGGAATTATCGAATAAAATTACCAACAATTTATTCATGAAGGCTTAATCGGACCTAATATAGATTACAGTGTAGCAATTATACCCTTATAAATAAGCCGTGACGGCACAACTGAGGCCCCATTTACAGTTACTGCGTGTTGATAGAGGTTTGTACATTTAATATTGTGTCGAATACTTCCACTCAAACGGTCCCTTAGCTATTATTTACGGGACACACATTTGGGTTATTCAAGGCATTTGATTAATGGACGCATTCTAATATTACTACCTAGCGTTTTCTGACACATGGATCGAGGCAATGAAAAGCTATAACAATGTTTATATCCCAAAACTTTATAAATTGCTTTTAGAAAGTTTTGTGATACAAAACATGCGATAGTAACGTCCGGCCATGCTCGTAATATGGATTTATCTATTTGGTATTAGTTTCAGTATTATATGAGTTGAAAAACCCGAAATAAATCTTAAGCTCACAGGTCTGAAATAAATAAAACTAATAAAACTTACTGATTACTTACTGAGAACTAAAGTACGAGAACATGGAAACAAGTTGATGGATGGGTTCGTGTGATGTGTTAGGGAACAAAATGCAGTCCAGTGGGATTTGTACCTGCTACTTTTCCCTAGTCTAAGCAGAAACTCCATACAAATGATTCATTTTTCAACACCTACATTAAAAATACGCCTTGGTCGCACAGAGCTTGAATGTGTGTGTGACCAATAAGGCTAAGCAAATCTTTCCTCAAAGCACCCGTCATCTAAAATGACAGCTGTGGCGGGACTTAGTCAGAAGCTTAGTCAGTGAGGGTCAGGGAGTTGCCTATCTGGATGTAATACTATTATAATTATAATCTTTGATCTAAGTAGTAACCTATCGAGGTGCATTCGAAACTGACGAAAATTTTCCACATTATAATTTTTGAAAATAAAATTCATCATAAAAACTGTTTTTCAACATTATTTCTCCAGCATAAACTGTTTACTAAGTGATTTGCATTTGGTAAACATGTACCCAATCATGAAAAATAAGTTCATTGCAACATTGTAAGCTTAAAGGTCTGGTCAAGGAGCCGAACTCATATTACTATCCCAGTTAAAAAAGCAGTGTGCTTTTGAGTGCACTGGCAACGAAACCTTGCCAACATGTTGGCATGGTTTCGTCACCAGTGTGTAAGGAGCATTGCATTTTAATTAGAGGTAAGAGACGGCGGCGGTTCTGAAATCCAACTATTCGCGGTGTAGTGCACTATTTAATTTAATTTATTCCTGCAGTATTTAATGACGCATACTTGCATTTTTTTTGTTTACTTTCTTTTATTTGTATAAAAGAAAGACGGTTTTACCAAAGGCCCCTTATCTATACCTAATTCTATACTATAATATTACAAAGAGGATAGATTTGATTGTTTGTTTGTTTGTTTGCATCGAATAGGACCTACTGGACCGATTCGAAAAATTCTTTCACTGTTCGGAAACTAGACTCTTAGCGGTCAACATAGGATATATTTTATTCCCACGGGAACGGGAACTACGCGGGTGAAACTGCGTGACGTCCGCTAGTAATACATAAAGTAAATATAACTTTTTATTATACGTCATGAAACGTTTGCAATAACAGAGGTGTTCACCCGCGTGGCCTACCTTACTGTCGTGTTGAAACATACAGAGACCACCCGCCCTTTAGGCTTTCAACTTGATTTACTAATGTCGCCAAGAACTGACACTCAACGCTCGGAAATGGAAATACCAAAAGCGGTCAGCCGTCTCATAGTGACAGTAACGAAAGATCAGCAGTATTACAAGTGTTTCAACTTGGCAAGTGATAAATGTTACAAATACTAGCCTAAGCCTACGACATGCTATGGCTCTTTGTTTATATGAAGGTTCACACGAGAGTGTACGGTATGTGAAGATAAGCACGCCTACCTCCATCATGTCACATTGTGATTTATTACTGCCAAGATACCTACGAGGTGTCCCTTTGAGGATTTATCCTTATAGCACATAATTTTACGTAATAGGTGGTCAGCCTAATGACGTTTAAAATGGACAGGCGCAGGTCGCCGCGACCCATAATTGAAATTTTTCAAGTTGCCCATAAGGCCTTGAACTTGGCTTAACGATTGTCATTTTACTGACAACCGGGTTTCGTTTCAAGTTTTGCTTCTCTACTCAATGGATCTGTTTGCAAAAGTTTTCCCTTAGTCGCCTCTTACGACACCCTCGGGATGTATTGAGGTGGCTACATATTGTACTCTTACCCGTCGTAAACACAAATATAATATCTATTACCTAAGTTGACTGCCTCTGTGGCGCGGTCGGTAGTGATACCGCCTGCGGCGCTGGAGGTCGTGGGTTCGATTCCCACCGGAGACAAATATTTATGTGACCCATAAATGTTTGTGTCAAGAGTCTAGGTTATTCCTAGCTTACTTTGGGATCGGATAGCGTTGTGTGAAAAGTCCGTAAATATTTATTTACCTAAACATTTGAAAACTTCGTAGACGGATTTCCTGTACATGTGAGTTTACGTGTAACATCCAATCTAGTAAATGCATTATTTATTCCACCTTTCGTGGTCGCAATAACTTTAAGCACACGAAAGCCGGTGCAAAGTTACGGCTCGCTATGTTTACTTAAGTCTGACGTTGTAACAGAGATTTAATACCCGGAGGTGGGTTAACAAAGCAGCTCTTGGACGGGGAGCCCGTGATGCAAAATTTGTTATTACACGACCGTTGTGGAAATCTATTAGAGTTAGTAGATTAGCTGATAGGTAGAAAATAATCCTCTAGCGTCACTTGTAGCAGTGGGGACGAAATCAAAAGAAATTTAAAAAAAATATGAATCATATCTTCTTACTGCGTGAATCCCTCGCGCCACGCTGTCGTCTAGGGCCTGCTATACATTTTATCCTCCTTAATGTCTCTGAAGCGAAATAAATATTAATATTTTGCCGATTTGTCCTCAGTGGACGATTTTCGGTAACAATGAGGGAGGGTTGGAAACTAATAAAAACTTCACTCGACTACAACAGATTTTCATTGCAGGTATCCAGTGCAACCCACAAATGCTTCAAATTCTTAATGTGACGATTTGGAATTGAGGCCAGGTCGTTGCGAGTGATTTTGGGCACCCACCAATTACTAAGGTGTGATACCTAGTTGGAGGTCGTTTTCAACATGTGAGGTTACTCCCATATTATTATCTGACGCTCTCGAGGAACTACAGAAATTCCTTCTAGGGCTCCCCAACTATCTATGATCTGTAGAGATATACATATATATTTTGCTGTTGTGACGTAGAACCTCGTAGAACTGAACTGAAAGTGCACTGTGCTTGAACTTAGGAAAATAATTACAGGAAGGAATTTATGAAAAAAATAAGCTAAGAAAAATAATCTAGAGGACTATCTCAAGAAACCTATACTTATTATTTTGTGCCTATACTCTATTTTATGACATTGGTAATGAGACAGTGTCTATTTTATTTCAATTATACACATACATAATTGTTGGGAGTCCTGGGACATCCATTCTCTTGGGCTTACATGGGGCTCTTAACTATAGGCTGTTGGGCGTTACGTGAGGTTTTTTAGTCGGATTTCCTGTGATAATCAAAATGCTTCACTGTACATGTGAGTTTACGTGTAACATCCAATCTAGTAAATGCATTGTTTATTCCACCTTTCATGGTCGCAATAACTTTAAGCACACGAAAGCCGGTGCAAAGTTACGGCTCGCTATGTTTACTTAAGTCTGACGTTGTAACAGAGATTTAATACCCGGAGGTGGGTTAACAAAGCAGCTCTTGGACGGGGAGCCCGTGATGCAAAATTTGTTATTACACGACCGTTGTGGAAATCTATTAGAGTTAGTAGATTAGCTGATAGGTAGAAAATAATCCTCTAGCGTCACTTGTAGCAGTGGGGACGAAATCAAAAGAAATTAAAAAAAAATATGAATCATATCTTCTTACTGCGTGAATCCCTCGCGCCACGCTGTCGTCTAGGGCCTGCTATACATTTTATCCTCCTTAATGTCTCTGAAGCGAAATAAATATTAATATTTTGCCGATTTGTCCTCAGTGGACGATTTACGTGAGGTTTTTTAGTCGGTAGGAGTCCGGCATAGCATCCATGAAGGATTTTTCCTCACGTTGAAAAAAAAAACACATATACATTATTATTTACTTACCTACCCTACATATAATATGTGGTTCTGCTTAGTTCTTCGAATGGAGACCTCTAGCTGATAGGCAAAGGTGTACCTACCACAGCCCATCCGCTACAGGTGTAATCTGCGCTGTATGATATAAAATCAAATACATACACCTACTATATAACATGTTTAGTGTATACGTGTAGTGCGGTTCTATATGTCATTACTAATAAAAATAAATAGTTTTGTCGTGATACAAACCATGCCAAAACAATTTGTATGTAAGCTGATCAACAACCATTGAATTTACTGAAATTCGCTGGTTATTGACAAGAATTGTCTGATGTTATTAAATTAGTCACCTTTTGTCTAACAAATGAACTAAATCCTTTTAGTATAATTCCCACTTCAGCTGATAGAACACCGATAGTATTTCGTATTAATCTGAAAGCATAATTAATTAATTAATCCACTCAGCTTCTATCTCTGGGTAGGCCCGCTTCGCTTATAAATTGATTTATTATTGAAATTTACGTGGATACTTTGCTATTATTTTGTATAGAGCAATAGGTGTGCTTTTGTTATGTGTGACAGGAGGTGGCTGTCATAATTAGTGTACAGGAGCCTTGCTATGAGCTAAAAGAGACAAGTGACTCGCGGGACTATTCAGGCACCTACCTAAGCCCGTCGTATCCAATGCGCCTTAGAGATAGTACGAAATGGGTCTGTTCGCTATGATCAAGTAACTAAGAGAGCCGCATGGCTCTTTGCACCTTTTTTTATAACATGAGGGTATAGATAACAAAATCCATTATGGATGCTATGCTGGGCCTCCTAGTGACTAAAAAACCTCACGTAACGTAGGAGCCCCGGGTATACCCTCGGAAGGATGTCCCAGGACTCCCAACAGATACTGGCTCTTAGCACCTAGCTAAGCACTTATGACGTGATGTTAGGCTAACAAAATTACAGAGCAAGCTTTTTTGGATTTTAAATCTATACATATAATAAAACTGTTGAGGGTCGAGAGTCTGTACATGGAAGATATCTTCTATACATATAATAAAACTGTTGAGGGTCGAGAGTCTGTACATGGAAGATATCTTGAAAAATTTTAATTGTAGGGCATTCTCTAATCGATACTGAAGCCGAAAATGTAATTTATAATTTTCATGTCTGTCTGTCTGTCTGTCTATCTGTCTGTCTGTCTGTCTGTATCCAGAATAAGTATCACGCCGAAACTACTGAATCGATTTGAATGAAACTAGGTACAATCAGAGCTTATAATCCGAGGAAGGTTCTAGGATACTTTTGATCCCAATATTTTGCGTGGTTTCTTCGGGAGAGGGGATGAAAGACAAAACAGTTTTTTAGTTGTAACTTCTTAATGCGTGGTCCGATTCCATTTTTTTTGTGTTATAGAAGGAGTATTTTAAGGATTGTTTTACACAAGTGTCAATGTTGAGAGTTTTGTAGTTCAGGAATTAGAAACATCTCAACTTTCCCAAAACCTACAATTCAATGATTTCTTCGAATGTAAGGCTAAATCTAAACTGGCGTGTTGGCTTAATCATAAAAGAGCTTAATGATTAAGGCTATTGTAAAATAATTCAGTCCGCGCCGAAGGCGTGGTCTGAATTGTTTTAGAATGGACTTAATCTTTAAGCTCTTTTATGATTAAGCAAACAGGGCAGTTTCATACGCTCCTATGAGTCTGTTGAAAAAATACCTGACCTTTCATACACCTTTTGTGGCGTAAACGAAGTTGCGCGGGACAGCTAGTATAATATAATAGCGGACGTCACGCGGTTTCACCCGCGTAGTTCCAGTTCCCGTGGGAATACGGGAATCAAATATAGCCTTTGTTCACCGCAAAGACTGTAGCTTTCCAACAGTGAAAGAATTTTTCAAATCACTCCAGTGGTTCCGGAGCCTATTCGTTACAAACAAACAAACAAAAAAACAAATCTTTCCTCTTTATAATATTAGTATAGATTGGAAGTGTTTTACACCGCGCCTTCTCAAAGCTACTGTAAAGTTGTATGTAGGTAAACATTTCTTTAAGTAGGTATTAATATCTTTTTTTAATTTATGTATATGGAGGACCAACCGACACAAAAAATGTATTTAATTTAAATTAGTGTCACATCGTCAATAATAGGTCCTCCCTGACACAATTTTAGTAATATTATAGGCCTATAGGGTAAAAGCTTTCTCAATTGTGAGTTATTAATCGTAGGTACATAATTAATCATGCAAATCCTCATAGACTGATTTATTAAAATCTATTGCCACCTTTCCCCCCAAAGCTATTAATTTTAGTTCTGTTAAATCCTACGATTGTTACCAAATAACAATTTGCTGTAACAGTTTGCTTATTTTAATCCTGAAGAAAAAAGAGTCCATAAAGCCTGAGACACAGGACTACCTAGTTCAGGCAAGACAATAACTAATATAACTATTATGAAACTATGTCAAAGATGTGCTCACAGACAAACAGCAAAATTATCTAGAACTATGATCGAATTTAAGTAGATTTAAGATGAAGTTAGACTATGTATTAGGTAGCATAGACCCTATTGTAATTGTAGAGCTAAATGATTTTTTGAATAAATTTTTATTTTATTTTATTTTATTATTTTTATTATTTAGATTGCTAATTCAGATTGCCTCCTCGTTCTAAATTACCATTCTAAATTGTGTCTATCATTACGCCTTAACGATTTCCATTGGCCTAGTTTTAATCTACACATTTATTTCCATTAATTTGAAGCTCTATAATCCGTAGCACCAAATTATGACGTAAAATGTAATAAAACTAAACTTTCAAGACATCATTTATTTAAAAGAAAATTAGCCGATTTTGATAACGTCACTCCGTTTATGACACTTTAGGAAAGAAGGTTATACTTCCCGGCGGAAATATCTGCGAACCTGGCTTCCCCTCGCGCTTCGCCGCACCTCGCCCCGTTTTCTTCTCTCCAATATAACCCGCACGCGATTGAAATATACTTGTAATCAGCAATTTTCCATTGACTTTGACAAAGTTTAGCACATTCTCGTTGCGCTCGAATTATACCGTACAGTTTGCATGACGTCATTATGACAGGTTCGCAGATATTTCCGACTGAAGACAACTCTAAACGAAGAGGGGTCCAAATCTTCACTGCTGCTATCTCCTACCTCGGCCCGGGTACATTTTAATGTGGTAAACGGGTATAGAAAAACTTCACCACCACTCAGAGTCGCAGTCACCCTTCGGCCAGATTGGAAACCAAAGTTTGGAAACTGGTTTCGAAAATAGAATTATTTTTCTTTTAACGAACCCTGGTTTCCAATAAAGCAAAATAATTCTGTTTTCGAAACTGGTTTCCAAAACAGAAAGTTGGATCTTCTTTCGAAACTCTTCCAATACCTATAACTTTAAAACTCTGTTCGGGAAGATATAATTTCTGGGCCACTTACAAGTATCATTATGTACAAAAAACAAGACGTCATCCACAAACCGTCTTGAGGGATGGCTTTCAACAATAAGTAGGTACCTACGCTGACCGTCGACGGCCCAAACCAAATAATATAAGAAGCAAAAGCTACATAGAAATTGATAACAAAAACAAGGCTTCCATAAAACTGCTCTAGGAAGGAAAGATTACAGTAGGACACTATATAGAAATTCTTTTTCCATATCTTTTTCTAATATAGGTATAACTTAATATGATTTCACTAAGTGTAACTTACCAATTTAGGTGAAATTTATTATTATTGGTATGAAATATTATTATTAATAAAGAATATTTTGTAACTGTACACATAAATTTTAAACAGCTAGAAGAGTTTTGAAAGAAGATCCAACTTTCTGTTTTGAAAACAGAATTATTTTTCTTTATTGGAAACCAGGCTTCGTTAAAAGAAAAATATTTCTTTTTTCGAAACCGGATTCCAAAAATTGGTTTCCAATCTGGCCGAAGGGCGCAGTCATTAATTTTACAGTACTTAGGTACCTACTGATTTAAGAGAATATTAAAAGTTCAATATTCCGCATCTTTAATGTTAGTGAGACTACATACAATATAATATATTAGGGAAATTGTGAAACTAGATTTATTGAGATGGCAATCATTTTTTACAGTCCAATTCAAATGAATAGAACTCTTAAGAAATGAAAAATAAAATAACGATTTTTCTTCTTTCAAGTACAGAACGAATGCAGTTCATTTCATTTGCTTCTCACAAATCCTCCTTGAGCGTCTCGGTGTACAAGCCATACATAAAAGATTCTTCAGAAATACATAATCTGCTTACGAACCAAAGCGACCTGGAAACGTCTTTTTGCAGTTGTGTTACCCTTGTATTATTCAGAATTGTTCTAGTATAAAAACGTTACGAGAATATTCTTTACGTTTTCATTAGACCTGTGTAAAAATGTGTTTTTGGTTCTGTATTTTACACAATATTTACTACATGAACCTTTTAAACAATAATAAATAGTAGATTGTACTACAAGAGCATAAAAGAAGCCATTTTATACGAGACGTTTATCCGCCCGAGCCAAAGGCGAGGGTGGATATTAAGTCGAGGATAAAATGGGTTTTATGATCGAGTTATACACTCTGGTTTTTTACTACGATTTCAAGGAAATGAAACAGTGATATTGTAAATAAAAGTCTTTAATTAAAATTAAAAGTAACATTTGAACAATTTTGTACATTCAATGTAATAGTTTTGTAATAGTTTTTCAATGTAATAGCATTAGGCATGGGTAACGAGACCTATACTGCCTAATCATAAGTTCATTTTATAATATTTTTTCACTCATAATACTATCTGATTTTTAATGTTTCTTAATTTATATAGAACACAGAAAGTACAAATTAAATGTAACAAAAAAAAAAACAAGTTATTTAATAGCGTTTTATTATGTTTGGTTCATAGTAACACAATCTTCATGGTACCGTCTCTACGGTCTAGTATGGCCATATTGTTTTAGAAGAAGAAAAAGAACTTTATGCACTAGAGCATAAAATGTTGTTTTAGTCCGCATACACCCAGCATAAACAAGAACTTTACGAGCATAAGAAGTGAAATAGTAGATTGTACTACAAGTGCATAAAAGAAGCCATTTTATACGAGACGTTTATCCGCCCGAGCCAAAGGCGAGGGTGGATATTAAGTCGAGGATAAAATGGGTTTTATGATCGAGTTATACACTCTGCTTTTCACTTCGATTGCAAGGAAATGAAACAGTGATATTGTAAATAAAAGTCTTTAATTAAAATTAAAAGGTACGATTGAATTTGAATTTATAGGTTTTTTTAATCATTCTACATGAAGCATTAGGCATGGGTAACGAGACCTATACTGCCTAATCATAAGTTCATTTTATAATATTTTTTCACTCATAATACTATCTGATTTTTAATGTTTCATAATTTATATAGAACACAGAAAGTAAAAATTAAATGTAACAAAAAAAAAAACAAGTTATTTAATAGATAGCGTTTTATTATGTTTGGTTCATAGAGTAACACGATCTTTATGGTACCGTCTCTACGGTCTAGTATGGCCATATTGTTTTAGAAGAAGAAAAAGAACTCTATGCACTAGAGCATAAAATGTTGTTTTAGTCCGCATACACCCAGCATAAACAAGAACTTTACGAGCATAAGAAGTGAAATAGTAGATTGTACTACAAGTGCATAAAGGAAGCCATTTTATACGAGATGTTTATTCGCCCGAGCCAAAGGCGAGGGTGGATATTAAGTCGAGGATAAAATGGGTTTTATGATCGAGTTACACACTCTGGTTTTTTACTACGATTTCAAGGAAATGAAACAGTGATATTGTAAATAAAAGTCTTTAATTAAAATTAAAAGTAACATTTGAACAATTTTGTACATTCAATGTAATTTTTTAAATCATTCTACATGAAGCATTAGGCATGGGTAACGAGACCTATACTGCCTAATCATAAGTTCATTTTATAATATTTTTTCACTCATAATACTATCTGATTTTTAATGTTTCTTAATTTATATAGAACACAGAAAATACAAATTAAATGTAACAAAAAAAACAAGTTATTTAATAGCGTTTTATTATGTTTGGTTCATAGAGTAACACGATCTTCATGGTACCGTCTCTACGGTCTAGTATGGCCATATTGTTTTAGAAGAAGAAAAAAAACTTTATGCACTAGAGCATAAAATGTTGTTTTAGTCCGCATACACCCAGCATAAACAAGAACTTTACGAGCATAAGAAGTGCAAAAAAAAATCTTACATTAATAGATATGTAAAGTGAAATTTTGTGGCAAATTTGATTTAACACACTTAAAATTTATATGGAAAGAAAAATGCATGAAGCCATTTTTAATGCATCTGTCGAATTTCGATGTTCTACAGGATAAAGGAAATAGGTACCTATACCTACATAGAATAATTGATTTTATTTACAATCTGAAATTCAACATTCTTCCTCATCATTAATTTCTTCAATAGTGCAATGACATTCATATTGTTAAGCTTGGTAGCTTTAATCTACAAATTATCTCGAATCTGATTTTCAATTTTCCTGATAATTAATTCTGGCACAAGGCCTTTTATAATTAGAATTACTTTGAGCATTATTCTGCGAAGATATCTTGCAGGGTCACCAATGAATCTCCCCTTTATAAACGCAAATGATTCACTTTCTAAAAAGACGACGGCTTTTAAAAAATGCTCTCATTGTAATGAGTTGGAATTCTTTTGTAGAAATTGTACATTTTTGACTCGTTGGTATTTAATTTAATTTGGAATGGCAATTCTTTTGCCAGATGACTTTATTATGTGTTTTTTTTTTATTTATTTATTTATTCGTACAAAACAGACACTGTATAGGATATACATAAAAATGCAACAAAAACTCATTAGAATTTTTCTGAGCATCATAGTCGTCAGTAAAATTCTATGACAATTATTTACAAACACACATTAAGTACTAAAAACGGCAAGTTGACAAAAAGGCATCCCAGTATTGTAATTAAATTTTTTAACAAATTTGAAAATGTGGGTAGTTAACATAATATAAAAGTCCAAGATCTTTGCAAACTCACGGAAACACACCGACCGGTCCGTGCGCCTCCCTCCATACCTTACCTCCTTTTTCTTAATATAGTGTGCGCCTATAAAAATTTAAATAAGAAGTTTGTGAAGAGATCTACGTAATGTTTTTTTTATGGTTGGGAGCCCCGGATAAGCCCTCGGAAGGATGTCCCATGTCTCCCAACAGACCCACTTAGATCTACGTAATGCTATTGCTAGAATAATGTTTGGTATTAGTGAGTCTTTAGTTGCGATTGGTCCATTTCGCGGTCTGTCCAATGTTCAAAATTCTATCCGATGACACTGTTTTAATTGTATTGCAAGTAGATCCTTACTTGCAATACAATTAAAACAGTGTGCATCAATGTACCAACCGCAATAAGATGACTATTACTAACCAACCATGTCGCCTGCCGTTTACAATGGCTATGAGTAATCTATGTTATTGTACTAGGCTTATATTCAAGGAGACTGCCTTACAGTTGGTACAATAGTTTACTCAGAAATGACAACAGGGCAGCTTAAAGTCGGATTACCATGCTATCACTCAAGATTTACTGAGTAAAAATGGTGGGAGCAGCCGTATCTATAAACATATTTTGCACAAAGATATAGTCATGGCTTTATTCTCGTCGGCGTAGGTAGGGTACTAAACGGCCACATTTCACAAATATTTTGTCCCAAGTATAACGTGATGAGCTCATTGTCGTGTCATTGAACTACGAGTATTGAATAAACAAAGCACTAAGTACAGAAAATAATTTAGTTCTATATCTATAGAAAAGCCACTGATTATGCCGTCAGGTGAAACCGGTCAGGTTAATAAATTAAATATTATGGAACAGTACAAGTTTTGTTTAAATGTATATCATGTTAGTCAGTACTACCATTGCTATCAATCAACAGTATAAATAACCGGAGTGTATAGTGAGAAATGTCAAACAAGTTTCTCATTTCTGCAATACCTACATTATGATAAAGGTAAAAGATAAGGTAATCTATAAAAAATACATTTTTCATCAGCCATCCACCTCGCTCCCTTTCCCCCGGTGTGTTCCCCTAAATATCTCGAGAGAAAATACTCATTATAACGAGAAAGAATTTTGTGAACTTTTGTATGAGGCGGTGTTGTAGGTTTGTGTATAGATACTACTTTCATATGTATCCTATTAGATGGTATTATTATCTCTATAAATAGCCGAAAATTAGGATCCAGAAAGAAAGAGAAAAACATCTCTTTCTGATATTTATATAACACGAATTTGTGCAAACACAAAATAACCTCTTTTTATAATTGTGTAAACATGACATCCTATGTTTCAGAGATTCTGATTATGTAATCATAATCTGAAACCACTTACAATTTACCGATCTGTACATAAAGACACCTTTCAGAAAAGACGTTTATTAATGGTTTCGATGGATGAAACTCAATATAGATGAGTCTGCAACATTTTAACGTTGTAATCGTCTTTGGCGAATCGAATATTGCTGCAGAGTTTTCATATTACACAGGTAGGTTGAAAAAATAAACCACAATGTTAGCCATTCGTGTTTCACAATAGTAAGCAATTAATGGAGATAAGCTCACTGTCTATTACGGGAGAAAAAAAATGTTAAATGTGTATGTTTGTATTGTAAATATATCTCTACTCTACTCACCCTTTTGGGTATAAATAAGCATGTGTATGTATGTACTAATTAAATAGAGATTTTAGAGGAATATTACCTATCTGCTACAGAAATGTTTTCACACAGAGATTCAGAGTTCTCTTAGAGAATAATGTAAATCATTTTCTTTCCTTTTTTCATTACAATCATTTGCTTATAGTAAAAAGTACTTCATTATATTTAGATTCTCTATCAAATACTAAACAAAGACTCTATTATATCCAAACCAACTTGATAATATACCGAATTCGTATGCACACAACTGCACAAAAAAAAGAAAATAAATAGGTACAGAATCCTGCACTTATGTAATGATTGCCAATAGAAAACACCCGGTACAGTTCTAGAACATAAATTGATGTTGTTGTACCACTTTGTATTGGTGTACAAAGTAACACGACTGTACATTTTGTTTATATGAATTCTAGTTCACTGGAGTAGTGTATTGCATTGCAATGAATATTTATTTATACTCAGTGAAAAATATCATCAAAGTGCGAGTCTGACAAAAATTCCGTACCTTAAGATAAAAAAAAGACGTTTATTGTGTGGCAGTCCCTTTCTTTTTTGCTGTTTTTAGTATTTAATTGTGTTGTTATAGTGGCAGCATAAATCTTAATCCTTAATCCATATTCTATACTTATAATAAATCTGTAGAGAGGTCAATTCTGTACATGAAATATATTTTCAAAATAACTATCAGGGGGTGATTAGTGATCGATATTGATGCCAAAAATGCAATCAGTAAATTTTTTGTCTGTCTGTCTGACTGTCTGTCTGTCTGTATGTTCCTTATAGAAACAAAAACTACTCGACGGATTTTAACGAAAATTGATACAATTATTCTTCATACTCCTGGGCAGGTTATAGTATACTTTTCATCACGCGAAAACGAATAGGAGCGGAGCAGCAATCAAGAATGTTTTGAAAACGGGGAATACTTTTTACCGTCTGAGAGCTTCCGAGGCGTACGCTGCGTAAATAGTTACAGTTAGGTAAAAATTGTGTATTACGAAATTGTTTCTCTTAAAAAGTTCTAAAAAAAAGTCCGCTACAGCATATGTCTATCTTTTAAGGTTCGCTCACAATAACCTAATTTGTCTATCTCTTAAGGTTTGCTCACGATATAATGAAACTGAAGAGTTTGTTTGTACTAGGATCTCAGAAACTACTGGTTGCATTTCAAAAATTATTTTACAGTTTAATAGTCCATTTATTTAGGCTGGCTAATGGCAATATAACATCACGCTAAGACGAATAGGAGCGGAGCAGCCATTAATATGTTTCGAGAACGGGGATTATTTCTTTCTTTTGAGAGCTTCCATTGCTGACGCTGCATAAATTGTTAAAGTTACGTAAAAATTGCATACTACAAAATTGTTTCTCTTAAAAAGTTATAAAAAAAAGTCCTTGACAGCATATGCCTATCTCTTAAGGTTCACTTCCAATAACCCTCTTATTAAGTTTTAAAGTATGAGCGATACGTGACGGGAGTAAATTTGGTCTGCAGTGGCAGCCAGTCAACTGAACGATCAAAACCGGCCAAGTGCGAGTCGGACTCGCACGCGATAAGTTCCATACCGGAAAACGGATGGGTGGAAGTAAAAGCGACGGGAAACATTATATCACTTTAACGAGAGGTGTTAAAGTCACATCCTTCTTACTCTCATGTGATGCGCCATAATGAATACAAGCGACGCGACGCGACTATAATAAGCGCGACGGGGGTAAATGCAACGGGAAACATTATAATACCTACTCGAAATATTAATACCATACCTCACTCTTATGTGACGCAAACGAAGTTGCGCGGGTCAGCTAGTCCTTAATAATATTAAAAATGCGAAAGTAACTCTGTCTGTCTGTCTGTTACGCTTTCACGCCTAAACGACTGGAGCAATTGAGGTGAAATTTGGTATAGAGATAGTTCGAGGCCCTCGGAAGGACATAGGCTACTTTTTAACCGACTGCGCAAAGGGAGGATTTTGATTTTACGCGATAACGACTTCTACGCGGTCGAAGCCGCGGGGAACAGCTAGTAATATTATAAATGTGAAAGTTTGTGAGTGTGGATGTATGTTACTCTTTCACGCTCAAACGGATGAACGGATCGGGCTGAAATTTGGTACACAGAAACATTGAATACTGGAATAACAGATAGGCTACCTTTTATCCCGAGAATAAGTTTCCAAGGGAAGGGACCAATTTTTCGCGGGCGAAGTTGCGGGCATCAGCTAGTCTTTAAATATATCTACTGTCTTTTATCGCTGTTCATTTAGCCTGGTGACAGACATACAGTCATGCAGTAGGTATACTAGCTTTATTTAGGCTAGATGGCGCTATGTTAATTTTTTTATTTTTAGAAAACAAATAATACTATTGTATTTTTACGAGACCTCAATGCTCAATTTTGATTTATAGTAGAAACATTAGTCACTGTGAATTTCTACCTTAATATTTAACATAGAAATACCCAATTAATCATCATCCTGACGTCTAATGATTAATAGAGTCTTTGATCAATGTTAGAACTTTCTGCGCTCCGAACCAACTTAGACATTTTATATAGAACTTGGAATAATTATTTACTGTCAAAACGTGTCTAAGAAGGCGAGAGTGGCTGTGCATAGGGGTGTGCTTATCCCCACACTTATGTATGGTAGTGAAAGTTGGGTGTGGCAGAAGAAGCATGAAAGTAAAATTAATGCAGTGGAAATGAGAAGTCTGCGAAGTATAGCTGGAGTGAAATTGATGGACAAAGAAAGGAATAGCGTGATTAGAAAACAATGTGGTATAACTGAAGATGTAGTGACAAAGATAGAAAAAGGGATGCTTAGATGGTTTGGACATGTTGAGAGGATGGATGAAAATAGACTGACTAAACAGATCTATAAGGCGATAATGAATGGGCAAGCTGGTAGGAGTCATCCTCGGCGTACGCATGGTAACCAAATTGATGACCTGCTGGAAAAAGGCCAGGTCAAGAGTACCCTTAACCGGCGAGCGTGTATGAAAGCACTTATGAAAGTAGAAGAAGCGAAAGTGGTATGCCAGGATCGTAGCAAGTGGAAAGCCATAGTCTCTGCCTACCCCGATGGGAAACAGGCGTGATGATATGTATGTATGTATGTATGTTATGGCGAACTTCGTAGATATTCCCAAGTAGATAGTAGACTAATTTCCTTAAAATGACTGATTCTCCAATCACACCTTTGTCCCCGAGGGGGTAGGTAGACGCATATTATTAGCCCAGATTGTATATATTAAATTAAGGTGTTCGAAATGCCTGAAACATGTCCACGTAACTTCTTTTATTTTAGTGATTATCTTATTGAAGTGGAAAATTATTTAATACAAGTTATAAGCTTAGTAGTAAAGATTCACCACTCATGATCATGATAAAACTAAAATATTTGCTGTAGAAACACTATGAGAGGTAGTAAACCGTGCATTATATCACAAATAAACGAATTGAATTCAACAATTGCATACCATGAGTTTAACTATGAATAGGTATATACACTCATGGACAAAATTAGGGGAACGCAAAGAAATGTTCAGGTAGTAATAATATAAACGATTGATTTATGTTTAATACAGTTTCATTTGAGTACCTATTCTTAATTAATTTAACTTTTTAAAATACAGAAATGTACAATTTACTGTTAAAAATAGACAAATATTGAAGTTATCGCTTATTAACGAGGATGTTAAGGAAACAATGAATTTTAATCTTATCATGAAATTTATGGAATGTCTGGTTTCTTCTCTAGTAAAAGTTAACATGACCACTCGTAGGTACATTCAGTATTTGGTGTTACCTCCTCTTGCTGTTAAAACTGCCTCCAATCGTCTGGGCATACTTTTTATTAATTCGTCTATGAAATTTTGTGGCATTTGGTCCCATTCTTCTACCAGCGCCGTTTTAAGTTGTCGTAAGTTGGTTATTGCAGGGATTCTTTTTTTTATTTGTCTTCCCAGTTTATCCCAGACATGTTCAATCAGGTTTAAGTCTGGCGAGCGGGCTGGCCATTCCAAAACATCGATTTCGAACCCTTGAAGGTATCTTGAAACTACAGCGGCAGTGTGTGGCCGAGCATTATCATGCATCAGTAGAAAATTATCACCTATGTATGGGACAAATGGTATCACAATTTCTTCTAAAATGTTAGTTACGTAGCGTGCTGCTGTCAGAGATCCATTTTCGAAGACGTGGAGCTCCGTACGTCCTCCTAAGGAAATGCCGCCCCATACCATCACTGACCCTCCACCGTAAGGTTCTCTTCCGACAATGTTACACTCTGCATATCTTTCTCCTGGTCATCTCCACACTTTTACCCTTCCATCATCTGGCTTAAGGCAAAATCTGGACTCATCAGTGAATAATACTCTTCCCCAGTCATTGTCATTCCAGTGACGGTGAATGCTAGCAAAGTTACTCCGAGCTACACGATGACCTGTGGTAAGAAGAGGTCCTTTGGCAGGTATAAATGCCCCTATTTCGGCTGCTTTAAGTCTTCTTCGTATCGTTTTAGTGCTAACTGCCACATTTCGGACTTCTTGGAGCCTTGCTCTTACCTCAGAAGACGTCGAGGTACGATTTCTTAGCACACTGCTTACGATAAATCTATCGTCCCTAGCTGTGGTCTTCTTTTTTCTCCCTTGTCCTCTGCATGCATCTTGTGTACTCGCCTGTCTGCCGGTATCGTTTTACGTTGCGAAAGATAACTGATTTGGAAACTCGCAATATTTGAGCCACTTGATTGTAAGTGTAACCTTGTTCGATTAAAGTTACAGCTTTGGACACCTGTGCTACGTTGAGATCCGGCATTATCACTTCAGTCTTTTTAAAAAGTCTCTAAGTAACTGTGGCGTAAATCATAGATTTGCTGTAATTAGTTTATTAGGCGCTATTAAGCGTAGGTATAATGGTTATACTTAGGTCGGTATAAGGGGTGTGTCCTTAATAGTGTCATAGTAGGGATATTTGATGGAAGGAGATATGGTGGGATTTAAGCTATATATAAGCGTGCGCATTAGTAGAATAAAGAAAAATCAGGAACTAACTAAATTTTTTATTTTACTTCATACTGTCGAAGAAAATTTACATCAAAGTAAATTATTCTGTAAAATATATTTCCACTGAAATAATCAGTGAGTGGCTTAATAGCCCAAGTATTTAACTAAATTTTTATATTTGTGAAAACGGAAGCTCTGAATGAGCTTCCAAGTTAAGATTTAAAAAAAAACCCTGCCTATACCTACCCTTAAGCAGCTAGTTATTGAAGATATAGGCGTATAGCCGTATTTTACATATCCTGGATAAAGGAAGTGCCAACCCAGAATCCGGATGAGTACATAGATTTTTAAGTTAGATATAAGTTTATTACTGGTGAATTGTAATAAAAATATTATTACCTACTCTGAATTCTTGCATTTATTGACTCCAGGACAAATTACCTTACCTAAACTACTGAACCGCCTGGGAACTCTTGGGATCACTCTGGACTTCCCAGAAGTGTGTCATGGCGCCCGAACAGGGACTTGTCCTGGTAGTTGATAGCTTGTGTGCGGTATTACAGATTTGCTGGGTCTAGTGACTCCTAGGTAATTAATAATTTTTTGTTGTAAGGTGTTTCCCGCTAGCAGGTAGCCTCCCCCGAAATTCGTGCTACTTCAAGGATTAGACGCCCTTGGCCTATGCTAGTCTGGATGCCCGAATTTTGAACTTTTTATTTGCATTTTACATTTTTTGGCTAAACGGGTATTCCGAAATTTGAAAATTTGATAACATCATTTTATTAACGTAGCTTGTCCCCAAATTTAATTACAGTTATTTATTACTTGAAACTGTAATAGTAGAATATCTTTTATTATATAATTGTTGGCTTATAGTCATATTCATATTTTGTACTAGCTGAGCCCGCAACTTCGTTTACGTCACATAAGGTGTATGAAAGGAAAGGTATTTCTTCATCAGAGTCATCAAGCAGCGTCTGAAACTGCCCTGTTTGCTTAATCATAAAAGAGCTTAATGATTCATTCATCAGGAAAATCTGAATGATATTGTAGTTCTATGTGAATAGAGAAAGTGATTTGTGTATTAAAAATTGTGAGTGATTCGGTGCTTACCAGAGCCGTTTAATATGAATATTATTAAAATTAGGTATTTCTTGCTAAGTAAAAATCAATTAACTTGTGAAGTAGTTATTCGCGGTTATGAGCCGGTTTCTACAGTAATAGTAGGGGGTTCTTTAAAAAGGGTCGTAAAATGGTTTTACAGGGTCGGCAGCATGAGTTTGTCGCCTATGGTGAGGCAAATGTTCATAGGCTGCGGTAACCGCCAGTCCTTCTGGTGGGCCGTATGCTTGTCTGCCACCTTCATAAAATTATGTCTTTTCTAGATCGATAGCCACCTTAGTAATATAAAAATCTTTGGGGTTAGGTTACATAGATAACGGGAAAAGATTCACGGTTTACACCGATCATTCGGCGCTGAAATGGTTCCTTAACCTGAATAATCCAACGGGTAGGTTAGCACGGTGGAGTATTCGATTGTCGTCATTTAATTTTGATATTAAACATAGAAGGGGGGTAGATAATGTGATACCTGATGCATTGTCTCGTCAAGGTAACATAACCGCTATTAACAAAAATTATATAAATTCTTTAAACACTCAGGATGAGTGGTACTTAACCCTTCAACACACTAAAAAAATATATCGAAAATCGGTAATCACGTGGACCTAGCTCCACCACCCTAAAAATGAAAAAAGATTTCCCATTTCCCAAAAAAAATTTTTATCTCACTTACCAGACCAAATTTTTCAATTCTGCAAACAGCAACCGGATTATTGATAAATTGTTTATTTTACTGTGTATAATAATAAACAATAATGAAAACACATTATTTATAATAAAAAAACAAAACACACACGCACACTTGCACTTGGTACACACGCACTCAACAAAAAAAACATTGATTACTCTACCACCACACCATATTTTACGATCCTGTAAACACCAACCGGATTATTGATATATTGTTTATTTTACTGTGTATAATAATAAATAATAATGCAAACACATTATTTATAATAAAAACACGAAACACACACGTACTACACAAACGCACGCCATCCATGCGCAATCCACTCTCAACTTCAACTGTTCGATTTTTGTAAATAATTCTGGCCCATTGACGTCATTTCATAAGATTCCAAAAACAAGAAAATGTTATAAACTACACACGCAATAAACCTGTTCATTGAAAAGTAGGACGTAAGCAGGCTAAATTTAAGTTTAAAGTCGTCTGGGTAGGTGCGGCGACCGGTCGCCGCGCGGGGCTTTACGGAAAAACTTGATTATTATGCGCGGCGACGGGTCGCCGCGAGGAGCTCTAAGGGTTAAATATATTTAACGGTTGTCAAAGTACACCTCTATCTTACCCAAATTATATCGTTAAACAAGGATTGTTATATCGTTATATGAAGTCTTCACTTACACTGTATAAAGAGTTTGAATGGAAGCAGGTAATACCTTCAGAACAACGTGAAAAAATTATTTCGGAAAATCATGCGGAACCAACAGCCGGTCATTTTGGTATTTTTAAAACTTACAAAAGGTTAACATTACGGTACTATTGGCCGGGCATGCATTCAGACGTGGTTAGGTTTATTTCTTTATGCGAGGTTTGCTTGGCTCAGAAAGCACAAAATCACTCTACTTTGGGTGAAATGGGAAGACCAAAGAAGTGTACCAGACCATTTCAAGTCCTCAGCATAGACTTAGTCGGTCCGTTAACGACTACACGTCTCCAAAACGCCTATATCTTGGTGGTATCGTGTTGTTTTAGTAAATACTGTTTATTGTTCCCAATTAAACGAGCGTCGGCCGAAATAATTACTAGATTATTAGAGGAAAAGGTTTTTCTAATTCATGGCATTCCATCTACAATTATAATGGACAATGGGAAGCAGTTCGTTAGTGTCACGCTTAAACGTATGCTAGAAAAATATAAAATTCCTAAATTGCATTACACACCCTATTATTCGCCACAGGTTAATATGGTGGAACGGTACAACAAGACAATAGTTACCGCCATTTCTTCCTTTATTAATGACGATCAGAGAGGTTGGGATTTAATTTTGCCAAAGATACAATTTGCGATAAACAGCGCAGTAAACGAAGTTACAGGATTCACTGCAAATTTTTTGACCTTCGGCAGAGAATTAGTTAGCTGTGGTTCTCATTATATTGATTGTGAAGGCAATGACAGTATAGTTTTTCAACCCCGAGACGAATATGCGGAGAACCGTGGTGCATTATCTTTAATTTTTGACAAAGTTCAATCACGTTTGATACAGGCACATAGTAGAAACAGTGAGCATTATAATTTACGCAAAAGACAGGCAGAATTTAACGTAGGTGATATAATATGGAAACGAACATTTTATTTAAGCGATAAAGATAAACATTTTTCGAAGAAATTAGCTCCTAAATATTTAAAGTGTAAAATTATAGGAAAACGATCTCCTTTAGTTTATGAGCTTGCTAATGAATTTGGCAAAAACATTGGAACGTGGCATATAAAAGATTTTAAACTTAATAATTACAGAGAATAGATAATTATCATCTTCAAAAATTAATTCCAAAAATTAACCTCATAACTAAAAATATTTCTAAGTAAATCGTAGTATCATTTTATTTTTCTCATAAGTATGGGTAGTTGTGAATATCATGTGAATATCGTTAGGGTTCTTACAGACTGCATTTCATCACATAATTCCACAAATGTTAGGACAGGATACGGTTTTAATGGATAATGTTGAGATTTAGTATAAAATTTAAGCTAAATTCTCTTGTATATAAGAATTGCGTCATCATGTGATTGTATTGATGACACAAGTGTGCATGAGTATTTTATGAGCGTGACGTATGAAAGGCACATTATTCAAAGGAATGGGTGAGTCTGGTGAATTATGAAAGTTGAAATAGTCAATAGGTAACTTTGCATACAGATAAACTGCATCGCTAAAAAAAAAAAAAAAAAAAAAATTTTTTTTTTCCCCTATTCTGAAACAAAATTAACGTCATTTTGTTTTTAGATTTAATCAAGTTAAATTAAAGTTAGTTATGACAAGAATAACAATGTCAGGTCAGTTATTTAAAAATGAACGTTGATTTACTTTAGGATGTTGTCGCGGACAGTCAAACATACACGAGAAATTTAAGTCAGTGTGTAAGAGACCTTATGAATAATTGTGAAAATTTATGAGGGTACCTCGAAATATTGTTAAGCTTGAGGTCACATTGTGAATTCATTGTCATGTTATGTGAAAGTTGTGTACGTGCCGTGAGTTTATAAAATTACAAAGTATTAAGAATTACAAAGTTATGAAAGTTTTATGCACATGCGTTTTGAAAACGTTATTACATATTGGATTTGGATTTCAGTGAAATGTTAAGGTTGGTAAATGTGATTTTTTTTTCTGGGTTGTTTGTATATTTTTGGTTAGAATTCTGGTAGGATGATTCTGTAGGTGTATTCAGTGCTATATTTCTGTTTCTTGTTTTTTTTTGTAGTAAATACTGCCACTCGGAAGCGGTAAGCTTGCCCTCGCAGATTTACGTGGTACTATAGGAAGCTCTTAAAGGCTTGCTTATCATATGCAAATATATTGCATTCAGTTATATAGACATATACAATGTTATTACATCGTTGTATATGTTGTTATATAAATTTTCTTCTCTGAGACGGTTATAGAAATCTCAGTCTTCAATTTAAGCCATATTCTATATTACATTCAGGCGGTTCGTATTACCTGGATTTCTTAATATTAAGCCTTAAATACGTCTTTTCTTCTATCTATCTTGTGAACACCATCAGAGTTACATCTATTGGAATATTTAAATTATTTATTTTTGGGAGACATTATCTAAGTAATACAGTTGTTATAGATTGATTGTTATATACTAATTCAAATTTTTTAAATTGAATTAGTATTCTTAAATTTTGTCTATAGGGACAAAATTTTCTCTTGGGGAGGGGATATTGTGGCGTAAATCATAGATTTGCTGTAATTAGTTTATTAGGCGCTATTAAGCGTAGGTATAATGGTTATACTTAGGTCGGTATAAGGGGTGTGTCCTTAATAGTGTCATAGTAGGGATATTTGATGGAAGGAGATATGGTGGGATTTAAGCTATATATAAGCGTGCGCATTAGTAGAATAAAGAAAAATCAGGAACTAACTAAATTTTTTATTTTACTTCATACTGTCGAAGAAAATTTACATCAAAGTAAATTATTCTGTAAAATATATTTCCACTGAAATAATCAGTGAGTGGCTTAATAGCCCAAGTATTTAACTAAATTTTTATATTTGTGAAAACGGAAGCTCTGAATGAGCTTCCAAGTTAAGATTTAAAAAAAACCCTGCCTATACCTACCCTTAAGCAGCTAGTTATTGAAGATATAGGCGTATAGCCGTATTTTACATATCCTGGATAAAGGAAGTGCCAACCCAGAATCCGGATGAGTACATAGATTTTTAAGTTAGATATAAGTTTATTACTGGTGAATTGTAATAAAAATATTATTACCTACTCTGAATTCTTGCATTTATTGACTCCAGGACAAATTACCTTACCTAAACTACTGAACCGCCTGGGAACTCTTGGGATCACTCTGGACTTCCCAGAAGTGTGTCACTCTGACGAATAATTTTTGTAAAAACAAAAGATTTACTTACTAAAGTTTTCAAATACGAAAATAAACCCTTAAATTGTTCTCTTACGAAGTTAACGACACACATTTATTACATTACTACGTACAGAAAAAAAAAAAATGATATTCTGAAACAAAAGTCGATAAAATGTCTTTCTTTAAATAATACAAATGCTGTTATAGGTGGCCAGTGTGTAAGTATAAAAAAATTAACGTAGTCGACCTTTTTTTTGCGTTCCTCTAAATTTGTCCCTGAGTGTATATGGTACTCTAGTGAGAAATTCACGTGTACATATGTAGTATACACGTGAATTTCTCACAAGAGTTCTCAACTTCTCACTATCCTTATAATATTTTAGTTTTATTATCCTAGTTGAACAAAGTTTTACGTCAATGGGGCGCCGAATTTCACCTAAGGGAACATGAAAACTTCTTCCAAATGCCGTATGTAGTACGTAAAACATTTATATACAGTTTTTATAGACATGTTTTTTTATATATTATATTATAGTATATTATACTGTACTGACACCGCACAATGACGATAAAAATATCTATACATTAATACCTTAAACGTAATCTTTGTACTACTTTGAAAAATTGTTTACAAGGATAAGAAAACGAGCAGGCGGACCAGATAGCTAAGTTAGCAGCAGTAAATGGAATCCTTACAAATTATTTACCTGACCATTGGGAATTAGTGCCGAAGTTTAAAAAAGCCTGTTATGTTGACTGGGTTTCACATTTCAACCATAAATCCATAGATAAAGGTATCTGGTATAGGACTATTCAGGCAATGCCTCCTCGGATTGCATGGTTTTTTTGGTTGGACATTATATTAAACTAGCTCTAAGAATTAGATCCGGCCACTATCCATCAGCAAAATTTGCATTTCTGATGAAGAAAAGTGACTCGCCTAACTGTCCTGTTTGCCATAAAATTGAAGATGTACAGCATTTGCTGATGGAGTGTGACCGGAATAAGGCGGAGCGCGAGGCGCTGCTTAGGGAACTAAAATTAAATTCACTTAATGTTGGTTTGATACAAAATATAATGAGTCACCCATGTTCAGTAACAGCACAAAAATTGTGCCACTTGATAACGATAGTTCAGCAATGATGTATCATAGTGAATGTACTAACTAGATCTAAACTTTAGTATAAGACTATGCTGTGTGTATTAAGATTCAAGGTACGATGGGGTTGACATATCCATGTGGATCAAAACCCCAAAATAAATAAAGATTAAAATAAAAAAAAAAGGATAAGAAGTCAACGGTTGTTATAATATAACCGAAACATCGAGAAGTGAGATAAGTTTCATAAATACCTATTAAGTACATAGGCAACGTTACTTACAAAAATATTTGAAATCTATATTGCATACCTACCCTAAGCGAAACCGCAAGGCCTCGATGGTAGCTTAATTAGTCTGCCGGTAATCCTGGGACATCTTTCCAAGAGCCTACTGGTAGGTACTCTTGACAGTTATAGGCAGTTGTCAGACACTGTGTTGTTTTAGCCAGTAGAAGTTGGACATTCATCCACTAAGATTTCTACATCTAAGCCCGGGGCCGCATTTGCGTTTTACCGCGGCGGTTTCTAACTTCAAAATGTCATCAAACTATCAAAATCAATGAAATCAAGTTCGTTTTCGTTGAGCTTTTGACAAAAATTTGGCAGTAAAATCAAATTTTTAATGGTTTCTATCTCTTTATTAGTTTTTGAAGTGAAACTTCTTTATCGGCGTTGGAAAAAATTTAGCGTCACGTCACGTTTATTCGTTACGCGCCATCTTTGTTTTCGTCCCCACCACGGTGGATTCGAATTAAGAGTACTTTAGGGCTCTTGCTCTTTTCGGCTTTTCGGCTTTTGGGTTTTTGGGCTTTTGGGCTTTTGGACTTTTGGACTTTTGGACTTTTGGACTTTTGGACTTTTGGACTTTTGGGCTTTTGGGCCTTTGGGATTTTGGGCTTGAAAAATAAGGTTATGAAGAAGTTTCACTTCTTACGTGTGTACACTAGTACACGCACACATTTTTTTTAATTTCCATTTTTTGAACGGTACGGACAAAGTTTATGATGAGGCAAAACAGCAAAATGTTTGACTTTGTATGTAGGGTATCAAATAGTTGAGTAATATCCTCCCGTTTGTATGGAAAAAATAGCGACTAGCGCAACCTTAAAAATAAACTTGCGCTGTAGGTGCATAGTCTAGTTTTAAAACATTATAAGATTCTGTGAGTAATAATTTCAGTTCAGTAAACTAGGAACGTCGCTCTGTGAGGAAAATGTTTGATTATAATATTACATCTTACCTAACGGAACAATTTGCTTAGATCCCGTATAATGCGAATCAATGGCGTTCATCCATCATACGTGCTTAACCTAAAAAGGGACATTTTCGTTGTCATTATTTTATACAGCGTGCATAAATATAGTCACGACTTTATCCCTGAAGAGGAAGGTAGAGGCATAGTGTGCGTCCACATTTAACATTAAAGTTTTTTGTCAAACTAAAAAAGTGGTGAGCCTAGTGCCGTGGACGCACGCACAGCGTAATGATGAAGTTCATACTTTCTTACATAAAATTGTTTAGGTACCTACATAACCGCGGACGAGGCGAAAGAGTTAGTCACCTAAATAGAAAGTTATTTTATATCCTAGTTTCAGAAGTTAGTACCACTTCTATCTTATAATCCGTCGATTAATCTGCCAGAGTGTGTATAAAATTGACGGACTGGCACTCGGAAATGGGAAAACTTGGGGAATTGCTAACTATAAAAGTAATAAAAGCTTTTACATCTCTCACATTTTCGATTGGAATATCTATGCCATAGCGTTTCATTGTTAGAGGTCTGGTTAAACATCAGAGCTATGGCAACCAGTCAAGTAGACGCTGATCCAGGCCCCATTCGGCGCCCTTGAGGGATTGCATAAAAAATACGATAAATGTTATTTTACCTAACAATTCTTCTCTCCTAAGTTATTATGACTGTATCTCAAAGGTAACTGAACAAAAAAAATTCTTTCGTTATTTTCTTTCTCATGATAATACCTATGTTTTATGTTAATATTTCGCTCGTCGAAATAATGCTGCTTACTTGGCTGAAAACGATGGCGATATCTAGCGTCAGAAATAAATTTAGGACAGGTCTACGTTTAGCAATATACCTAGACTAAAATAGGTCCATTTGATTAATAGAATGCTGTGTCAACCATCAAAATTGTATAAAACATATAAGGTACACACTCCGTTTGAAATTATCCCTAGCTACGTGAAATATGCTAAGTTGTTAGACAACAAAATTTACATACACAGAGTGCATATTCCGTGTGAACTCTCACGTTGCTGGAGTTTATGAAGCAAGCTTTACACAGCCCTCAGTCCTTAAGCTTAGTTGTTTGCTCTGGAGCTGAGCCCCGTACAACTTGAAACTTTAATGCGCCTGTGTAACAATACACCACGTTCTGTGGCTTTAAGACCATGTAGTAAAAACTTTCTGTACAATACTTAGAATTTTCCCAACAATTTCCTTTGTATGTGTTAAGTGTGATTAAAATACACAGTCGCATGAAATAAAACATTTGAGAAATACTTTGAGCTACCAAACATTGCATATCTGGGACTTTCGATTAATTAATTGAATGCATTCGTAAAGATGCATAAATCGCAAAATAGACGTCTAACTTTATGGTCGCTCTGCCGTTTGTTCAGTACGATTTTTACATAAAAACGCAAGCATGATGGTCTTCATTGTGAACTTCACAGCGACTATACAGTTGGAAGAGCTCTGTACTACTATTATATAAGTCGAAAAATTCTAAATCTATAATGAAGACCACCGTCATGATTCACGTCTGATCATTCTAATGCCTGTTATTTTGTACGGCACAGTAGGTATGTAAGTATAGGCATTTTTTTCTTAATGCTTACCTGTACCAATTTTACGATATTATTTTTAATCCTCTCTCAATGCCTATCTCTCATCTGTCAGAAAAAAATAGAGATTAACTTTTTCATTCTACCTATTAATCTGTAATCCTGGAATATTATACTGGATCATCAATTTTTGGGATTAATATCTCATCATAAGACGGTTGAGATTGAATTATGTTGATTGATATTTCTTAGCTGGATAAGGAAATCTATAAAGGGGAGGATTATACTCGCAATAATAATAATAATATTTGTGGACAATCTCACACAACATCATCTAGCCCAAATTAAGCTACTATAAGCTTGTTCTATGGGATCTAGCCGACTGATAGACATACTTATATATTTGTAAACATTATTTATTGTTACAATACCGACTACGCCACGGAGGCATTCAAACATAATAATTATAATATAATAAAACCCAAATGTGACAGAATCCACTGTACGTCTTCGCGAGCTTGCTCTGGCCGTAAATTTTCTACGATGCGACATATTATGAGCGTAGAAAAAAATTAACTACGTAGTAATAATACTTTATCTACTCCTACTACTATAATACAAAGATTATAAAATTGAAATCAATACTCTTATGACAAACATTACGCACAGGCCAAAAAAAAAAGTTTTATTACGATACAGGTCTTGTATGGACACCTATATCATAATAAAACTTTTTAATCATTACGATACACCATAACCAATCTCCAGCTGAAAAAAGAAGTTTGAACCTCTACTTTAAAAAAAAAATGTGCCCGCAGCCTGAAAAAAAAAGAAACACGCATGCGCAATCGATGTTTGCGCCTTGGCGCAAACATTTTACATTTAAATTAAACAAAGTTTGGTTTTATTTGTAAAATAAATTAGTTTTTGTGTAAAAACATGTCTTAAAGCGAGGATGGTGGTAATTGTACACCACCAGACATTCTGGAAACTGCGTCAAACATGACCATGAACCTGTTACCGGCGAAATCAAGGAGCAACTATATATCACAAAATGAAATCAGGTATTATAGTATGAGAGTAGATAAAGTAGTGTATGACACTGTACATAACTTGGTCTTATAACACTCGTGTGATACTATAAAAAAACTTGCCTACGGCTCGTTTTTTTAAAACACACTCGTGTTATAAGAACCCTTATTATGCAACAGTGTCATAAACTACTATTGTCTCATCTTTCTCCGTTTCTAAATTTTAAAAAAGTTAAAACATTTTTAAAACATTTTTTTAAAACATTTCACCATAAATTTCATACGCTTTCAAATTGTACAGTTGATATGCTGCCCAGGGCGACACATTTGAAGTATACAACTTGAAGCGATAATTATCTACTAATGTAATATCTATCTATATATATAAAAATCAATGCCACTTTTCGTTGTAATTTTATAACTCAAGAACGGGCTCACCTGTCCAAACCAAATCTTTAGGCTTTGTTCGGACTATTTAGTAGATGGTTTATGTGAAGTTTGCACAAAATCGGTCGAGCGGTTTTTCATTTATCACGCAAACGAAGTTGCGCGGGTCAGCTAGTTATTTATAATAATCTGTGGTAATATTTCATATTAAGAAATGAAAACATGAAAGCGTAGAACCACAAAATAATAAACTACAGAAAGCAATCTCATTTACTTATGTACTTTATTTTTCATACCTACCCTTGGTTACACATACTAGCACTTTAACAAATTTCGCTAATTACTATTAAAATTCTCTGAATTTATGTCCCTAAACTCTGTGAGCGGTGTCTACGTGTGAGCTTCGACCAAGCTTCAACCAAGTAGTACTATTACTTGGTCGAAGCGTGTGAGTAGCCCGAGCGCATTTTGTATGTAGAGTGCCTTCTGTACCTTAGTATTTTGACGATTACAACAGTAAACACGATTTTTGAGTCTGAGTTCTGTAGTGCCGATTTTGATTAATTATGTCTAACTAAACAAGGAAAAAATAATTCTATCAAATAAATTTTGTAGTAACCAGTAAAAAACAATACCAAGAAAAACGAATTTAATGTATATGTTAATCACATTTATTTACAAATAACAATAAAGAAACATCTCAAAATATATAAGAAGATACAGAAAAAACCTTTAAAAATGAATATTTTTTGTTTTTCTTCTGTGTGAGTACGCACTTTCTCGTATTAGACTCCAAATGTAGTCACCCATCATGTTCTCTTATTATACTGTCCTTGATAACGCTGTTCAAACTTCATCACATCTTGATGAAAGCGTTCTCCTTGCTCTTCTGAATATGCTAATTAAACTGGTCTAAGTGAGCATGCAGCATATTCTGCAGCCCATGAGTTTAAAGCTTTCAAGCAAATTAAAAATGAGCTCTTTATAATTTGCAGCTTTATTATTGTCAAGAAAGCCATGGATCACTGCTTTAAGGCTGAGCCACTCTTGTTTCTCGTGACCATTCAGCAACTCAGGAAAATTTTCGCATCTCATTATTTTCTTAATTTGTGGACCGACGAAAATACCAGCTTTGACTTTAGTCTCTGACAATTTAGGAAAAAATCTTTTTAAGTATTCAAAAGCTGGAGAGTCCTGACGAAGAGCCTTCACATATTGCTTCATGAGGCCCAATTTTATATGCAGCTTTTAAACTACTTCTTGTAGAGTTGTCGATAAAAAGACGCCACTCATAAGAAACACAAGGGATTCCAATTGTTTCAAATAAACCTTTCACATCATTGCAATAATAAAGTCCGTCTTCCTTTGTAAAAAATGCAGAAAAAGTTCTATGACGCTTTCTTTGATCACTTATCTTGAGCACATCTTTCTTGAGCAAATTCCATTGTTGACAACAAACTGAATTTTTTAGCTCTCACTTTGATGAATTTGCCACAAATAATCCAAAAAGAATTAACATCATTCCCCTCCCCGTCTCTTGCGTCATAAATACGTTGCTCTTCCAAACTATGTGCCAAAATTTTAAAATATTTAATTTTCATTGCAAAATGTACAAAAGCAAACTTTATTTACAATAAATCGAGCTGCTTAGCTGTAGACAATCAGAAAATATTAATTTAACAAGAAACCCAAAAAATTGTGTTATTTTTCGTCCACTAACAAGTTTTTTTTATATGTGGAATTTCTTAATGAACGCTATGCCGGACTTTTACCAACTAAATACACATGGTCTATAGCAACTGCCAACGACTGCCCGGGGTGAGTCATCGGAAGAATGAGCCAGGATCTTACAAGTGGTATTTACAATTGCAAAATTGAAAAACGTAAATTTATTGGTAAATTTTTTTCGCCTCATGTTTGGCCGTTTCTAAATGTGAGTTAAATGGCATTTTATCATTAAATTTCTGTCTACCCATTCAAGTCGTACTATCAAGAATCCTCTTCAAATGGTGACATACACAGTACCTATTTATTTTGAAACGTATTTGCGCAGCTTCTATTCAGAGAATATTCAAGGTAGGTACAGGTTTTAAATGAAGTAAATGTATCCAATGAGCAACAATGGCTGCTTTGACGAAGGTTCAATTGTTTGTAATATGTTTTGGAACTAAATTTGAATTGTAATTGGAAGTTAGAAACAACAAAATGAGGCATTCAAAAGAACACAAACAATATTTATACATTGAAAACATTTTTTAGGTTATTATCGGTAACATCGTGCTGTATGTGTGGAATCGAAAAGGTGCACTTATATATATTATTTTGAGATAAGAGTTTATCTATTCAGTGCGTAGTGGAATTCATTTAAGTACTGCACCGCCCTCTTTAGGGCTCCCTGTAGTTGTTCTTGCCCTGGAGTAGAGCCTCATTACCCAATTAACCATAACGGTGTCTTATACAGACACAGGATAGGCAAGAGGTTTCACTGTAGATCGGTAAAAGGACGCCCTGAAATGTGGCTCACCGTCAAATGGGTGACACACTAACCTCCGTATGAAACGTGAAGATTATTATACTCGGGAACCTACTCGATCAATGGTAGGTCCCCTCTTTATACAGTTCAACTAGTCTCACATATTAGCGAACTCTACAAGGATCAGCATAGTGCTTAAGAAGTTCTCTTTACTCGCAGTGGATGTGCGGCTTTATAGCCTCGGCCTGTTTTAATAAGAACAATTCTCATTATAGGAGTACTAAACTGATATGGCTTGTACTACCATAAGCTAAGTCGGGGGGAATTAGTTTTAATATGTATATGTGTGTGTTGTAGATTCCCATCAAGGTAGTGTGAGGGTCAGGAACTGTAAGTGCAACTATGGTGTAAACCGATCCACAAAACAATAAATTAATTCTTTTTAAGCTAGGTATCACTTGACTGCTTCTGCCTAAAGAATAAAAGATAATGTCTTTCCACAGCTTCAAAGTGAGAGAGGTCTCTGTGTCGAATGACGCACTTGGGTAATAGAAATAGCATTAGCGGAACAAGAAAAGTAAAGTACCTATCTCATTTGTGAAAGAAAAGAATGAAGCTACTAAATTGTTTACTTATAACAGTAAAACACACAGAAATTCACTTCAATAGTTTGTGGAAAATTATTTGCGTGCGTCATACAGTCGACACCTCTTTTAATGGTAGTATATGAATGTTTAAAATGGTATAATTTGAAAGCACTAATGAGAAGACAGCATGGCCTACGCCGGCTGTAGACAGACGTAGCGACTGATAAAGATCATTAATTTATCGTTGCTTTAGAAAATGGGAGCGTTTTCAGGGAAAATCCTATCATTTAAAATATTGAAATATCGTTTTGTAAATTTTATTTTTCTTTCAGAAATTAGTTCTTAGTTAAAGATTACGTCGTAATAACCTGAGTGAGAACTGAAACATGCTCATGGATCCACCCATAGATTTAGAATTTTTCGCTACTAAATCTATGGCTTCACCTACAAGAATAATAATAAACAAATAAATATTTGTGGACAATCTCACACAACATCATCTGACCCAAATTAAGCTTATATAAGCTTGTGCTATGGGATCTAGAAGACTGATAGACATACTTATAAATTTCTAAATAAAAACATATTATACATAGAAAACACCCAAACTCCGAAACAAACATTTGTGGGTGACACAAATATTTGGATCGACCCAGGAATCGAACCCAGGACCTCCAACGCGGCAGGCGGTTACACTACCGACTGCGCCACGGAGGCAGTCCAAACAAGGAACACGAGGGAATACGGGAATAAAATCTAGCCTATGTTAACCGCAAAGAGTGTAGCTTCCCAACAGTGAAAGAATTTTTCAAATCGGTCCAGTAGTTCCGGAGCCTATTCGTTACAAACAAACAAACAAAAAAACTACTACTTTATAATATTTGTATAGACATAAGATAATGCAGGCTACGCCTCATGTGAATTACCCCTCACCGTCCTCAGGCCCCCTGCATGGATGGCGATAGCACAAATTAGAAATAGTACAGATGGAAACCTACATACTAAATTCGCTGAGGCTCGAACACATAGACAACTCATTCACAGTGTAGCTACACACATAGACACGAGGTCAGGCGGTCTCAACCGAATTTTCGACACTGATTTGTACGCGAGTGTGTGTAGCAGAGAGTAGGTGTGTAAAAAAGTACATTATATGAGTTTTCCATCTGTACTATCTCTAATGTGTGCCGATAGTATTTCACATGATTATCCGCTATTGACCGCGTGCAACCCGAGTTGCCAAGCGCCCGGTCGGTCGATTGCTTTGGCAACCGTGGCGGCACAAATTTTTCGCTTGGTTCTCCTCGCACATTTTCGATATCTATGGCTGTATGGCTCGCGGGTCTAAGTCTTTCTGTATAAATTATTGTGTAGAATTGGTTATGGTACGGAATGAGATAGCTTGCCGAGTGAATGTAATGAAAAAAAAGTTGAAATCACGATTTGATTGCTGTCATTATTTATTGCTTCTTTGACGCCGTTCGTAGAAAGTATTAATGTGATTAAATGTTGAATATTTTCGTTTATTCTGTTTCATATATTGTTGTTTTGCATTTAAAAGTATCCTGTTATGTTGTTTAACAGCTGTGATAAATATTTTCAGTGTAATTTAAAGTTAATTTGTTAAATTTTATAAAATAACACGCGAAGGTCACTATTATTTTTTGTTGTTGTTTTTGTCGTGCAGTGCTCGTATTTAACCGATATTTGTTGAGATTTTCTCAATAGAAACTATAATCTTTTGTCAAAATACCATTTAACATTTAACATATGAATAATTTATGTGAAAATCAATAATAAAAAAGGGGGGGTTTTTTTTTTAATAATTCAAGATTACATAGCCTCGATATCCCCAAAATAAATAAAAAAATAAACAAATAAATAGGCAGTAATATTATATTTTATTTTCGGAGATTTTATATCTACAGATTATTATTTTTTTGGTGAAAGTGAATTGTTGATGTGTATAGTTTGTAAATAAAATAATTTATGTCAGAAAACGGCTTTTTTTTTAAATTACATGGTAAAATCTGAGAGTACTCCTTCATTTTCCCCATCCTAATTTTCAGCCAAATATCATAAATCCATTACACATGGGGTGTTCTCGGATTTAGTGTAATTATTTTCGTCAGTTATCCAGCATGATGAAACAGTAAGTATTTCTGTAGTAAGACTTCTGTAAAAGAAATAAGGACATATTGTGTGAAGCTCGGCGTGCAGCCGCCCCGTTCCCGCCACTAGCGTGCGGACGGCGGGCCAGTCTCGCGCGTTCCGACGCGCCGTCGGGCGAACGTCGCTACATCATAGTAAACGTTCTTAGCACATCGTGGTCTATTTACTTCACACGAATTCATGTAATGAATCAATGTTACTGGTTTAGTTTATATGTGTGGCCGAGAAATGATATACTTATATACAAAGAAAAAGATATAGAGAAAGGGGTCAAACCCTTATTTCAGCTAACACACATTCACGAAGTCAACCACATATTTCAAGTTAATATCACTATGTTCCATTTCAAAGAGTGTGTAACATGTAGGTAACAAAGCTGATATATGAGAATCACTGGATAAATACAATAGGTACATTAATAGTTGTGTAGTGACCTGGAACGGTTTTTGGCAGCTGTCTGACACTGAAAGAACGTTTCAGTCCCAACAATGGCAGTGTCTAAAATGAAAAGTTTTTCGAACATTGTTAAGCCAGACAAGGTTAACATTGTTTTCAACTGTGAATTATAAATGTTAGGCTACTATATCATATTTTGTGGCCAATTTTAGGATTCCGTACCCAAAGGGTAAAACTGGACCTTATTTCGCTGTTTATCTGTCTTCAGGCTGTATCTCAAGAACTGTGATAGCAAGACCGCTGAAATTTTCACAGATCACGTATTTTTGTTGCCGTTATCACAACACAATAAATACCGACTAAAATCAGATAAATTATATAAAGTATACAATTTATCTGATTGGATGTAAACCGTTTTTAAAGTAAAATAGCTACATAGTTTATAGGGAGTCCTACACTGATAATAGCTTCACAAATCGCTTGTAAAACTGACGGCCAATGGGGAAGACATGTTTTCGAGAGATGACCGGTATTTGGAAAATAGCAAAGCATGTGCCTAATGGATGCGGATGGCACAAGAATCTAGGTATTACCTGCTGCTGATGATAGTTTATAATATAACTACTGTATCTAAATGTCAAGTTTACACAAATACGCAAATTTCTAAGTCGTAATCCTATATCGTTTGGAAGCAAACCACTTAAAAACTTAAAAGCGCAACTTTATACGTAATTCAAACTGAGAGAATTAGCTGAACTTTTAATGAGTTTGTGTACTTTCGAATTAGCAAAGAAACTTTTGTAACTCGAGGACGTAATATGCTAATTAAATGAAAATGTAATCATTTTGAATTATTTATTAGCATAGTTTTTTTTTCAAATGAGCAGTTACCTCCGTTGGCAATACAATAAGGGTAGTATGTTCTTCGGTTATAGATATTATACAAGCGGTATAACACCCGAACAACCCCTCAAAGGCGCGGGATAGCACCCGAACCCTCCCTAGGTGAGGCCGCAGTGGTAGCCGTAGGTCTGTTGGGTCTTGTAGAAATCCCAACCGTAGGCTGTTAGGTAGGAAACGTGTGGTTTTTGTACGGTAGCAGTCGATAGCATCCCTGTAGGATTTTCCTCAAGTTAAAAAAAAATGACATTAAACACCACCGAGCTTATTCATAAATCATCCACCGAGCTTATTCCCAACACAGTTGGGTTCGGCTTTCCATTCTCACAGCGATGCGGTTAACATGATATTCTCCATGAAATGACTGCCAACTGATCTCCACAACCATTTGGCGCTGTTAAAGTTCTGTAGTTGGACTATTATTGTTCTTCACTTAAGGGCAGGTTGCTTTTTACTTTATACATGAAAAGAAATATTATTTTGATATTGTTATCTACCTTACCCAATCTTATCTTATACTACATTATTAAAACTAATATTGGTCAACACGCCCCGGTTTACCGCACCTTGAATAATATTCGGAACGAATTTGATATATATTTTTGCGAAATGACTCTTTGGTCCCAATCAGCAGGAATCTACCGTCACTAAATCTATAATTTACCTCACTTACAGGATCATTTATAATTATATGTATGTATTTATTTTTTTTAATTAGGAAATAGCATTACCATATTTTGCATGTTGTGTTCACATCTAGTAGGGTACAATAATTACCTTTGTATTCAAGCATTTGTATTATTATGTATGTTCTTTTGATTGTAACCAGTTTTGTAAACCAAATTTTGAAAAAAAGTGAAATTAATATCAATGATTATAAGTTTGCTACATAGTATGTACCTATTTGTAACGCATATTTGGGTTTACAATACTTTTAAACATTTTTTGGAGACTTACTGTAGTAAGTTAACTCGGTCAAAAACATATTAAACTGCTGGGCTTCAGCAAGAAAATTTTCTTCTAGACGGGCACGTTTTCAAATTGAAATCTTCAATATATTTGGCAACTCTCCAGCAAAGTACCGAACGTACCATGTGTCTACGAGAGTAAATTTTCGTAATATCGTTTTGCCAACTATTTTGTCAACATAATATTAGACTTATTTTGCTGTGAGTCTTCTTTTTGCGCGGATTCGTCATGTCTGTCTGTCCGTCCGTATGTCACAGGCACTTTTCTCCAAAACTTGCCTATGCTGTTGAAAGTTGGTGAGTAGATGTATTCTGTGAACCGCATTAAGATTTTTATATAAAACTAGAAAAAAGCAGTGAATTTTGGGGGTATATACACAAAACTAAAATTCAAATTTTTTTTTTCATCTAACCCATACGTGTGTAATATCTATAGAAAGGTCTTGAAAAATGCTATTGAGGTTTCTAACATTGTTTTTTTCTAAAGTGAATAATGCAAGGCAATAAGGCAAGAGATACTTTCAAAGTGGAAAAATGTGTATGCCCCCCCCCCCCCCCCCCCCCTTTAACTTCTAAACTAAGAGAATGATAAATCTAAAAAAAATACATGATGTACATTGCCATAAAAACTAACAACGAAAATTAGTTTGAACGAGATCTAGTTGGTAGTTTTTTTTAATACGTCATAAACCGCAATTTTCGCCAAGAAAAATCACTACCAATGCGAACGTGTTAAAACATCAATCAAAGTTACAACGAAATACAAACACTTCTATATTATGTTACTTGCTGCTACGGAACCCTTCATGGGCGAGTTCAACTCGCACTTGGCTGGTTTGTTTTATATTTTGAATATTTTTTTTACTTGCTGAAATAACAAGGCAATAAACGCTTAAACAGGACCAGATAAGAAGCAAAACCTACTTTTGTTGAGAAATTCTTCTATCTCGGAAGGCAAAGTGTAAAGAAACACTTTTCCTAAATAGAAGAAGAAGATGTCGTAGTTAAAGTAAGATAGATAAAGGATAAACTAACCTAATCAGTCTAGATTTCAAAACTAACACCGATTTGTAATCTATACTAATATTATAAAGAGGAAAGATTTGATTGTTTATTTGCTTGTTTGCATCGAATAGGCTCCGAAACTACTAAACCGATTTGAAAAATTATGTCACTGTTTGTAAGGTCCCGGATGAATATAGGCCCTATTTAATTCCCGTATTCCCACGGGAACGGGAGCTACGCGGGTGAAACTGTGTGACGTCCGCTGTAATATAAATTGGAGCCAATTGTAAGCTTCCACTTTTACAAAAACTTCAGGATAAAACATAGCGAGGAAGATACACCTAAAAAATTTACAAAAACAGAGAAGCACAGGTGATACACGAGGATGTCTAGACTAGTAACCGCTGTGTGTTTCACCCAGGCAAACTAATGAGTTCAACGCTAAGGATGCTTCGCTAGTTTAGACTAAATCAGGGGTTCCCAACCTTTTCGTGGTCAGGGACCACTTTTATATTTTTCTTGTTAACAGGGACCATAAAGGCATAATTTAAACAAACTGTGACAATCAATCAATATTTTTAAATAAGCATATTTAATATTACAATTTTAATTATTTTATACTTATATCTGAATGTTGGACTCTTTGTAGGGTAACCATATCATTGTTTTTATTTATTTACTGTACATAAATTTTAAATTATTGGACCATAATAAAAATTGTATCATTTTAATATATGTATTATATGTACATTGCTTCTACACACCTCTATTCGAACTTACATTGGCACTACACTCAACTACACTCGACTTCTACGGTTCGGCGTCCGTGTGTAACTGTCCAAAAGGGTTCCAGTTGAAAACCAGCGCCAGGTTTCCACCTGGCACATGCTGAACTGGACACCCATTTGGTGCAATTGTTTTTCACATTGTTAGTTATTTTTTGTTGACCTTGTGGGATTGGAGGTATGTTCATTCACAAGTGTGAACACTGAACATGCTTTTATTTCCAATGGTATAAAATATTATTGTTTGCATACTATATATTGTTGCAATCATTATATTGTTTTACTTCTCGTTGTGTAATCGTATGTGTGATGTATATGTAACTAATTTGCACCAAATAAATATTTCTTTCTTTCTTTCAATCTGAAACTTAAAAAAACGCAGTAGGAAATTGCATAAACAGAAAACTTTCATATTTTTGTATTAACGTGATTTCTGGCTTGCATCTTCTTCACGAGATCTGCTAACCTAGGACTAATATTGTTACTCGCAAGGCGATTTCTCGGAGTATCGTATAAGAAATTGCTTTTAAACACCAAACTTTTTGATTTTTTTCTGTTCTTTCCGGATTCCTTCATTAACTTCACCAGCACCCGTGCTAAAAGGATTACGAAGGGGGGGCGGGTACTATTCCACTTCTTCGAGGGGTGAAGAGACACGCCACCGTCTAGGCCGGCTTCTGTGAAAGAGCGGTTAGCAGCTAACTCGCCGCTCTCAGACCCTCAGTCATGGTGGACAACCGCGCCACCGACTACGGAACTAGGAATGGACATTTCTCTCCCGCTGCATTCTTCGCGAGCATGACTTGCTCGCAGAAAGACACAGTTACGTCACACTTTCTCCCGTTGGAGACCAGAGCCCTTAACATGGTCTCCAGCGTGAGAATATTCACGCTCAGGCCCGCAACGTGGTCTTGTCGCTGCTATGCCCATGTAGTGCCGTGTATCCGCTGTAGATACTTACCGAAGCACCCGTGCCCGGTAAACATCTGTGACACTCGGTAGGTGAGGCTGCCATAGAGCTCGCCTAATTAGTGGTGAGTCCTCACTTTGGTAGCTCAAGTCGTACCTTCCATGTCACCATGAGCTTCTGGCGAAACAGGGATCACTATGCCTCTATTTATTTGGGCACAGGCCTGTGGTCCCGATCCAGCGCCTTCATGCACTATTGATTCAACGTCGCAAGAGCCCTGTTTTCCGGGTCCCATGGAGGGGTCTTGGCTAGGAGACATGCCGCCTCAACGGATATCGTATGGTACCCTCTCCTGACGGCCATCGCCTTTAGCGGGCTATGCAGTCTAGCCACGTTGCCGGTCGTCAGTTCCTCCGCCCATACGGGGGTCCCGTATAGTGCCATACTCCGCACGACCCCGAAGGTCTCTTGCAGGGAACGTTGGGTACTCTTATGTTGGGTACCAACCGCGAGAGCGCAGCTGTTGCCCCCTCTGTTTTAAGACTTAACTTCGGAAATGGTGTCGCTCTGTAACGATACGCTCAAAGAGCTTGCGAACCTCGACGAGGAACACCATCGGTCGGTACCCCGATGGCGTGTCCACCGTCCGCCCGGCATTTCGGATCAGAACTAGTTTCCCACACTTCACTTTCACAAGGCTTTAGGAAACTGGTCTTGAGTCAGGATCCACGCTCGGCCTGGAAACACATTCAATCGTGGGCAAATCGCAGACTTTGTGTTGTCTTTGCTCGCCGAGCCAATGGGCGTACCAACCGCCCCCACTACCCGCGCTCTTCTCGCTCATTGCACGGCGACTAACGGCTCACCACCTGATAAATTTAAAATCCTTCAGGGACCATATTTTCGCTCCGGCGGACCACTGGTGATCCGCAGACCACTGGTTGGGAACCCATGGACTAAATAGTTTAGAAAACTTTAACTGACTAATTTATTACAGTGGACTAGGTATCTGTAACTGGTGTACCTACCTAACAAATTAATTTGTTTTGTATTTCTCTACAAGTCACAATTCTAAACCAATTTTCAGGAATCTTGGCATAAATATAGGTAGGTATACGTATATAGATTTATTTTTAAACTAGCTAATTTTGCGCGTGAAATTTGGTTCTCGTTCCCGCTTTCTGGGGAAACTTATTCCCGGGACAAAAATACCTATTTCGTTATTTCGGACTATAATGTATCCCTGTACCAAATTTCAGTCCGATCTGTTCAGCTGTTCGAGCGTGAAAGAGTAACAAGCATCCACACAGTTACTCAACCATACAATAATTACACAGGTGCGAGTATATAACTCATTCGGATCTCAGGTCTCTCTCAGAATTGTGGCCAAAAAATTCGCATGTCTAGTTAAATAGGCACTTTTTTCCAGAACAGCTACACTAAGGAGATCGATCACCATGTACTCACACAATGAAAGATGCTGCTAGCTCGTCAGATTGATAGCGCGACTTAATTAACGACATCTGCTCCTGAACATAATGGAACAAAGGCTTTCTTGTTTTGTTTAGAGGGTGGAATAAAAATGTTTTATTTGTAAAGAAGATGTTTGGTTAAATTAGTGCCTTATTACTTCTTCGTATTCATAACTCCTATATTATTCATACATCAACACTTAGCAGTGCATATTGGACAGCGTTCTGACAGCTGCAAAATATCTTTTTGTTGAAAATACCACAATTTCTCAAGAGCTGAGTTTCGAAAAATGTGTATTGCCAGCTAGATGATATACGGAACCGGGACGTGATTATAAAAAGAAGTGCGTGCATTTGAACAAGAGTTATTGTTTTTAAAAGGATATTACGTTATATTCGACGAAACTGTCATAACATCTACAGTATTCTTTAAAATGGATAGTGTCGCGCCTCTGGTGTTGCAAGCGTAAATTTTGGTGGGCCGTATGCTTGTCTGCCACCGTAAGGATAAAAATACACTATAACGTAACTTAAACCATTTACACAGCGCAGTCTACGGAAGCTCTCAAAAGAAATATACTTTTCCTGTTTTTGTAACATTTTTCAATGCTGCTCCGCTTCTATTCGTCATTACGTGATGTTTTAAAAAACTTCCTTAGTAAATTAACTATCGAACACTAAAAAAATTTGAATTTCAACTAGCAGTTCCTGAGATCGCTGAGTTCACACAAACTCTTCAGCCTTATATTATAAAAGTCACGTTTTTGTTCCAAAGGGTTAGAGAACCACATTTTATGGTGAGCCTGACTTAAAACACTCAAAATATTGAACAGTCAAAGTCATAACATAAATAAGGGTAAGTGAAGGCTTGAACCCCACCATGCTATATTCAATTTCTATCATGCATCGGGGCTTTATCAGGCCTATTCAAATTTAATACCTCATGCTGTTCTTCACGTGTCGTTCGTCGGATCTTGGAAGGAATATAGATACTGTAAAGTTTGACTGCAGTATTTAAATAAGTGTTTCATAAAACTGATAAGGCTTTTATACCACAATGATGAAACGTAAACATCAGAAAGATATCAGGGTGTCATAGATTGAACTGATCAATCTAATATTAAAGGTTTTAAGACAAGAGTATATCACTTCTGTAAAGGGTCATAGTATTCCACCCTTAGGTTTTTTTTAGTACCTATAACTGAACTTTGCGAGGACTGTCTTTTTTTGCCGACTAAAAACAAAACGTTTTTACATGCGTTTGGGAGCCCCGGGTAAGCCCTCGGAAGGATGACCCCAGGATTCCCAGCAGACATTGGCTACCGCTGCGGCCTCACGTAGGGGGTTTGGATGCTATCCCGCGTTTTTGTGTGGGGGGGGGGGGCTGTTAAGGTGTAGTCCCGCTTCTTGGTGGATTGGGGGGGGGGGGGGGGGGCGTGCGTGAATGCCTCACATCACGCTGTCGTCTAGGACCTGCTTCTGTAAGGACGGTGAGCAGCCCTCTCACTGTCCTCAGGCTTCAAGGACTTCTAATTTATTCTTGGATTATAGAACCAGTTTTATTATTTTACTAACTGGTTCTCGCGACTCACGCAGAGAAGTTTTCTCTTGCATTCATTTCCCTCAGAAATTTTACCCGGGATAAAAATTTACTTATATTTTATACTGAAGACTGAATAAATCTATACAGTACAGCAAGGGTGCTGCGTAACTCCCGACGCAAGAGACTGGCAAGACCATGGGTTGGTGGAGGGGACTACACAATATGAAGGGTACTATTGACAGTGTGGAGTGATGTAAGTGATCCTATTATTTTCCACATTAGTGAGTGACAGATTAATGAGTAACTCTGTAGTTAGATAAATATTGAACAGAAAAATCATAGTAGACTAATTAGGACTATATTTATTGTTGATCTAAGAGTAATTGCATATTTGCCTGCGGCGCTGGAGGTCGTGGGTTCGATTCCCACCGGAGACAAATATTTGTGTGACCCATAAATGTTTGTCTCAAGAGTCTGGGTGTTTCTATGTATAATATGTATGTATTTAAAAGTATATAAGTATTAATATCCGTGGTCTGATACCCATAACACAAGCAGGTTATTCCTAGCTTACTTTGGGATGAGATAGCGTTGTGTGAGGTGTCCGTGAATATTTATTTTTATTTTTTTATTTAATTATCTGTGCTAGGAGATTAAATGATATTTACACTACGTTACTTAATTTACCACTGAAATTAATTCTTCATATGAATCTGTCGTTCCCGCTACTTCTAACATTTATACATTACATTACAAATGAAACAGTCTGTATATTTTTCCTACTTTATCGTCTTCTTAGGCTTTCTTGGCTTCAGAGACAGCCAAAGTCAAGGAATTTCTAAGTTGAAAATATGAATATTTTTCATGTAAGTATGTTTATGAGATTATTTTAGATAGCAGCGTTTAAGTTGAGTAAAAAATCTTATTTAATATAGCGGAGAAAATTTTACTATAGCTATCACTGGAATTTGGCGGAAACGCTTTCCAACACTTCTGCAATTTATCGAATTCATCGATATATGGAATCATTTTAAAGCACACACAGTAGAAATTAGAAATTATACAAGTTTTGAAATTGAAAACTGAGTGGATTCCATGTTTCTCTAAGTTTCCGGAAAATTTCTTTTTCCTTTGGATTTCTTGTCTTAAGAATTTTGTCACATTCCAGTAATTCGTATCCTTTTTAACCGACTTTAAAAAAGGAGGAGGTTACTCAAATATATATATATATATACTGTATTTCAATAGCTTTGCGCAAAAATGTAAACAAACACATTTGATCCTATATATCCATAGTTACTTGCAATTGAGTATTCATCCTGATTATATTCCAGTATCCAGGAGTCATACAGTGTTCTTACAATCATTTCGACACCAAATAACTTCTTTATGATAGTTTATTTTTATTTAAAATACCTACTCAGGATAGTAAAAAATTCAATGATTTGTCATACTATATTTTTCTACTCATCTGTCTTTCACAACGATTGACAAAACATGACATGTTTACATTATTGCCAGATCGGGCACGATTGGACTATATATATATATGGTATGGTATAAAAAAAAAATTCAAATCGGTCTATAAACGACGGAGTTCTGCGCGTACAAACATAAATATATATAAATATTTTTTTATGTTTGTAGACCGTCGTTTATAGACCAATTTGAAAATTTTTTTTTCGTTCAAAAATAGATAGTCTCAAGATGGTTCCATTGTAAGGAAATCAGGATCTGATAATGGCATCCTGGAGAAATCGAAGGGAACTTTTAAAAATTGTAGGGGCATCTAGGGCTTTCGTATTTTTTTTTAGTAAGGGCTTGAAAGTAGTACAACTTAATGAAGGTCTGGAGTCGATCTGATGATGGAGACGAAAGACAGTCGAGATAATTCCTTGCCTTGTGTTTGGGCTTGATTAATTTGTTCTGTCGAGAATTTTACACCTAGATGGATAGATTTTCAGTCCATAAGTTACTAAAAAAAGTGAAAAAAATTTTTAACAAAAAAGAAACCGACTTCAAACAAAACTACAAACTGAAAAATTAATTTTACTTAGCACACAGTTAGTATATTCTAATTTATCAGATATCATTAAATACAAGACTGAAGTCGGTGCCAATATGACTATGAGAGAGACTTATAATGTATACCTAGGCCTACATAGTTTTATACCTAGGCCTACATAGTTTTACTGGGCATCGATTTCTGTATTATATTTAATGATGATATCTGATAAATCAGAATATACTAACTTTGTGATAAGTAAATTTAATTTTTCAGTTTTTAGTTTTGTTTGAAGTCGGTTTCTTTTTTGTTATTTTTTTTTTGATAATTGTAGAGTTTTAAATATAAACCTTCTTCACCTTTGAGATCTATTTAGATAGCACCATTTTTATGTCAACGATCTACTCCTGTAAGTAGTGGCGAGGTGGACCACAGGAAATAAAGGGTGAAAACGTTAGTATAGCCATCTGTGGATTTAGTAAGCGACAAAAAAGTCACATTTCACTACGTTATATTACTTAGCAACACTTATTCATGTTAGCGAACCCTCACTATCATATTATATTAACCTACTGGCTGAAAATAAGCATCTTTAGATCACTATGGGAGGATACTCGGTTTTCTACGACAGGTAGACAGGTTGGTACCGGAATTTATTCTTTGGCCTGAAGATCTCGATAGACCCCAAGGCATCCTCTTTTTGCGTCTCAAATAAGATAATAAATATATGTATTACTAGCTGACCCCGCAACTTCGTTAACGTCACATAAGGAGGATGAAAGGAGAGGTATTTCTTCATCAGACTCATCAAGCAGCGTGTGAAACTGCCCTGTTTGCTTAATCAAAAAAGAGCTTAAAGATTAAGTCTATTTTAAAACACACACAGCCTTAATCATAAAGCTCTTTAATGATTAAGCCAACACGCCAGTTTAATTTACCAATTTTTAGATTTAACATCTTAATGTAATAGATTCTTTAGAGTGATATAACTTTTTTATTTATAAACTGATTGACATGAAATAAACACAAAATGTTAAGTGAAGTAAACCTCAATACAATATAGAAAACTGCATTGCAATCGGTTAAGCGGTTACTGAGATTAGCGTGCACAAACGTACAGGCAAACAGATAAAGAGACAAACAGACATACTTACGGACAAAAATTCTAAAAATCAATGTTTTATGTTCTATTGCGTTCATAAAGCCCCCCTATAATATATTTTTTATTTATCTTACATGTACAGACAGCGACCTGTTACGATTTTAATATAATGTATTGATATTGGTGCCTAAGTAACTTTACATAATTTCTTCTACGAATACACCCTTTTTTTTTTTTTTTTTTTTTTTTTTTTTTTAACGTGAGGGAAAATCCTCCTAGGATGCTATGCCGGACTCTTACCGACTAAAAAACCTCACGTAACGCCCAACAGCCTATAGTTGAGAGCCCCGGGTAAGCCCTCAGGAAGGATGTCCCGTGACTCCCAACAGACCTACGGCCGCCACTGCGGCCTCGCCCAGGGGGTGGTTCGGGTGCAATCCCGCGTCTATGGGGGGTTTCGGGTGTGACCCCGCTTCTAAGGGGGGGCGTGCGTGAGTTGCTCACGTCACGCTGCCGTCATGGGCCTGCTTCTGTAAGGACGGTGAGCGGCCCTCTCACCGTCCTCAGACCCCCGGTCATGGAGGCCGATAGTCCTCGGCGAAGACACGTCGGCGGCGCCCAGGGCGCCGACTGCGGAACTCGGGTGGGAGAGTTCTCTCCCGCACCCGGCCCGCCGCCTCCTTCGCGAGCATGACCTGCTCGCAGAAAGAGGCGGCGCAGTCCCACTTACTCCCGCAGGAGAGCATGGCTCGCACCATGGCCTCAAGCGAGAGAGTGTCCACGCCCAGACCCACTACGAGGACCTGTCGCTGTTGTGCCCACGCAAGCCTAAATCTAGGTACAGCCAATTTATTCTTATTTCTTAAGTTTAGGTTATGGATATCACTATTTTTAATAAATTTACTATTATTTTTATGAGTATATAATAAGTTTTCATATATGCACTGTGAATACACAGTAAGGATGTTGATATCCTTAAACTTTTCTCTTAATGACTCCCGAAACCCCATACCATAGATAGCCCGGACAGCCCTTTTCTGCAACACAAAGATACATTCGATGTCGGCAGCGTTACCCCATAATAGTATGCCATAGGTCATGACACTGTGGAAATAGCTAAAGTAGACAAGACGCGCTGTTTTAATGTCTGTCAGTTGTCGGATCTTTTTGATGGCATGGGCTGCAGAGCTCAGTCTGCCCGAGACTTTCTCGATAAGAGGCCCCCACTGCAAGTTGGAGTCTAACTTTATGCCCAGAAAGACAGTTTCATCGACCAATTCTACTTGATCATCCCTAATCCTAATACTGGAGTTAACGAGCCTAACATTTGGCAAGGTGAATCTACATGTTTTAGTTTCATTCAACAATAAATTATTTGCGTTAAACCAGTGGACTACCCTAGAGAGGGCATTGTTTACTTCGTCAAGATTGCGTTGTCCACGTTCAACTTTAAATATTAAAGATGTGTCATCAGCAAACAAAACTACCTCGTGATCGTCTCTTATAAGGTGAGGGAGATCATTTATGTACACTAAAAATAGAAAAGGTCCCAGAATTGAACCCTGAGGCACCCCCATTGTTACAGCAGACCCATGTGACTGTTTACCATTTATAACTACTCTCTGTACTCTATCTCTTAGGTAAGAACTAATTAAATCCAAGGCCGTCCCCTGGATCCCATAATGATCAAGTTTTTGAATTAAAGTCTGATGCTACACGCAATCAAAGGCCTTAGATAAGTCGCAGAATACACCATAAGCATCATACGACTCCTCCCAGGCCTCATATATACACTCTAATAATTTGATTCCAGCATCCGTGGTAGACCGACCGCGCGTGAAACCGAATTGTTTAGTATGGAATAGTTTATTTGTATTAAAATGATTTTGCATTTGATTAAGCATTACCTTTTCAAAGATTTTACTAAACGTGGGTAGTACAGAAATAGGACGAAAATTGGTCGGATCCGAGGTGCTACCCGATTTAAACAGAGGAGTTATTTTACTAAACTTCATTAAGTCAGGAAACACACCACTATCAACACAATTATTAAATATTATTGATAATTCAGGGGCAACCATTTCAATTAACGAATTAACTAAATGTACAGAAATTCCCCAGTGGTCAGCCGTTTTCTTAATATTTAAAGATTTGAAAGTTTTTATGATAGTGTGTATACTAATTTTACTGAATTTGAATATTTCATTACAGCAAGGAACATTTGCTTTTAACAAGGATTCTGCTATTGGGGTAGAAGAACCTAGGGCTCTGGTCAAATCTACTGGTATTCGAGAGAAAAAATGTTCAAATTCGTTAGCGACTTCGGCATCTGTTGTAATGATGTTACCATTTACTTTAAGTTTAAAATTTTTATCATTTGATTTTTCTTGGCCTCTTTCTGCGTTAATTATTTTCCAAGTAGATTTAACTTTGTCTACACTATTGACAATTTTATTACTTATATACTTTCTTTTGGCCGCTAAGCAGTCTGCTTTAAACTTTTTTGAATAAGTTTTAACATAATTTAGAAATTCATCTGTTCTATTAAGCTGTCTTTCTGAGTATAGATCATACAGTTTTTGTCTACTTTTATGTATATCCTCAGTGGCCCATTCACTGAAGGCTGACCTGTCTCCGATTGTGACTTCCTTAGACTTGAATATGGAGTTGAACTCATTGTAAAAGGAATCAAAAAATAACTTATACATTACATTTGAATCTAAGCCAGTGTCTAAAAATGGAAGTTTATTGCAAAGTCCAACTCGCATACGTTCCAAGCGGTCACTAGATACTGGTCTACATAATATTTTACGTCTTTTAACTTTTTCTCTTGTGATCTTGAAAGATGCTATTTGCCCAGTATGATCTGATTTTATCTTATTTATAATACTATTACTTTCTGGCAACATATCACTGTATATATTGTCCAGATAAGTAGCGGTTGTATCACAATATCTAGTAGGCTCTAAAAATAAGTTACAGAGATCCGTTACGTTGGGCCACCTAGATGTTTTCAAGGTTAACCAAGTTCACACCTATTTTGGTATAGTACCTTATAATCCTGGACTGGACTGCCATAGGCTGATTTGATTGATTGATTAACCTATCATCTTATTTACCTTATTCAAATATTTATTTTTAAGACCTAGGTCAACCAAAGTGGCAGAAGTTAACCAAGAAAAATCCTTCATTACCAGTGAAACATTCAGATGGTCAAAATAGGTGTGTTGACTGCCACATATCGAAGACATAGAAATCCTGCATCGCGACCTGAAAGTTTACACAACTTAGCATAGATAAATCCTGAATCGCGATGTCAGAGTTCTCACTGCTATGATAGATATAGACAACAGTCCAACATCAACCGCTGGGCTCTGGCCCGCCAGGCTCGATCACCTAGCCTGGTCGGAGGATTCTCCCTTTGTGTTGGAGAAACATCTAACCCCTTCCTCCTCATTGGTATACCACGGATCTTAAAGGAGCAATACGTTCTTGACCTACATTTATAGTCAAATTACATACACGTCTTACACCTAAATAAATGTAAAATTTGAGCAGATCTATTTTAATAGTTTGATTTGAGTTGAGATCAGACAGTCATGGTTGCTGTTAATTCTCCCATATTAATATAGTTTTGAAGATAATAATATTTGCGTGCCTGTTAGTCAATTAGGTTCTGACGGCTGAATGAATCTGGTTGAAAATTAGCACAATGAAAGCTTGGAGTCTGTAATAACACATATGCTACTTTTTATCCCTGGAATATGTTCCCATGGGAACTGGAATAGACTTTCACCTGGGCGGAGTCGTGGTCACCATCTAGTGATTATAGGTAAACTGTTTTAATTTCAACAAAAGTAAAGTAAGGTCATCACAATCAATCTTTCTGAAATGCCTTGTCGTCCGCCATTATGGCTCTCATTAGGAGCGAAATTAAAATCTTTAGGTCAATGAGTTTTAATATAAAGTGTAATAAGAAAATGTTTAAAGCGGAAAATTTCCTTTTGTTTTAATTTGACTTTAGAATAAATTTAAAGTTGTTTGACTTTGTGTGAGTCATGCCAATCTATCGAAACTTATATTCTACATTCTACCAACTACTAATCTTGCAAAAGTTTGTGAAGATGTATAGATGTTTGTTAATCAATCACGCTCTAACGGCTGAACGGATCTGGCTGAAATATGATTAGATTGCAGATTTTGATGGCACATAGGCTACTTGTTATCCTTGGAATGTGTCCCCATAGGATGCGAGTACGGGAACAGAATCTACCTCTGAATATAAACCGAAAAGACATCAAATCAGCCAATTGCAGTTCGGTACTGAACGTAGCCTTGTCCCAATTTCAATTTGTCGCTGACCAGACGGGTTGATACATGATTTTGGTTCAAGTTTTCCTTCTCTTCGCTGCTATGACCTCGCCTGTTGGTCAGCTGGTGATGCTGACTTCTATCCTGAAGATCTCTGTAAGCCCCAGACATGGGATAACCTAAACGGACAGGGGCATGTTATGGCTACCCATAGATGATATTTTAAAGCCACCGATAAGCTCTAACTTGGTTTAGAGTTAACCATAATTTTGGCTATTGGGGAGCACGGAAGGCTCAGTAATAAAAATTTTACTCCACAACCTATCACAGAACTGACGTAAAATATTGAATAAGGTACGAGCTTAGTAAAGTATACAATTTTTTTTAACGTGAGGGAAAATATCATGGATGCTATGCCGGACTCCTACCGAATAAAAAACCTCACGTAATGCCCAACAGACCCACAGTTACCACTGCGGCGTCGCCTAGGGAATGGTTCGGGTGCTCTACCGCGTCTTTGGGGGGTTTCGGGTGTGATCCCGCTTCTTAGGGGGGCGTACATGAGTCTCTCACGTCACGCTGCAGTCATGGGCCTGCTTCTGTAAGAACGGAGTAACCGTCTCACCGTCCTCAGGCCCCCGGTCATGAAGGTCATTTTTAGGGTCTCGTAGCCAAATGGCAAAAACGGAACCCTTATAGATTCGTCATGTCTGTCTGTCTGTCTGTCCGTCTGTCTGTCCGTCCATGTGTCACAGCCACTTTTCTCCGAAACTATAAGGCCTATGCTATTGAAACTTGGTAACTAGATGTATTCTGTGAACCGCATTAAGATTCTTATATAAAACTAGAAAAAACGCTGTAAATTTTGGGGGTCCCCATACTCAGAACTGAAACTCAAAATTTTTTTTTTCATCAAACCCATACTTGTGGGGTATCTATAGATAGGTCTTTAAAAATGCTATTGAGGTTTCTAACATTATTTTTTTCTAAAGTGAATAGTTTACGCAAGAGACACTTCCAAAGTGGAAAAATGTGTGTCCCCCCCTCTAACTTCTAAACTAAGAGAATGATAAATCTAAAAAGAATATATGACGAACATTGCCATAAAAACTACCAACGAAAATTGGTTTGAACGAGATAGAGCTGGTAGTTTTTTTTTAATACGTCGTAAACCGCAATTTTCGGTTAGAAAAAAATTTTTCAATAAAAAATACAACCGACTTCCAAGAAATCCTGAAAAATAAAATTTACTTAGCACAAAGTAATATGTATTTTGATTTATCTGATTTTTTATTCAATATCATATTGAAGTCGGCGCCAAGTAAATTCATAGGTTTAGGGAGGTATTATTCATGGCACCAACTTCAATATTATATTGAATAAAATCTGATAAATCAACTACATATTACTTTGTGCTAAGTAAATTTTATTTTTCAGGATTTCTTGGAAGTCGGTTGTATTTTTTATTGAAAAATTTTTTTTCATTATTTTAAGTGACGGGTGAACCGAAAAATATATCTATCTAGCTAGGTGAAAGTTCACATCAATACAAATTAATCAAGCCCCAACACAAGGTAGCTGCTGTAAATCGTTAAGGAATTCCCTCGAATCTCTTTTGGTTCCATCATCAGATCGACTCCAGACCTTTATTAATGGTAGTACATTAAAGCACTGCATTAAAAAGTTAAAAGTTAACAAACGCACTAGTTGTGCCTATAATTTTCGGTGGTTGCCCTCGATTTCTCCAGGATCCCATCATCAGATCCTAACCTGGTTATAATGGGACCACCTCAGAAGTAAACCCTATTCAACAAAAAAAATTGAAAGCCGTCTATAATTGACGGTGAACATACATAAAACATTGAGACCTTTCTTTTTTTTTTGAAGTTGGATCTATCATTATTGGTGTAAAGTTCTCATCAATACAAATCAATCAAGCCCAAACACAAGATAACTGCTGCAAATTGTTTAGGAATGCCCTCGACTGTCTTTCGACTCTATCATCAGATCGACGCCATACCTTCATTAAAGTGTAGAACATTAAAGCACTTAATTAAAAAGTTAACAAGCACACTAGTTGTCCCTACAATTTTCGGTGGTTGCCCTCGATTTCTCCTGGATCCCTTCATCAGATCCTGACCTGGTGAAAATGGGACCACCTCAGAAGTAACCCCTATTCAACAAAAAAAAAATTTTTGAAATCCATCTATAATTGACGGAATTATCGCTTGACATACATAAAAAAAAATACATACGGACGAATTGAGAACCTCCTCCTTTTTTTGAAGTCGGTTAAAAATCACTACCACTGCGAACGTGTTAAAACATCAATGAAAGTTACAACGAACTATAAGAACTATTATATAAAACTATTTATGTTACTTGCTGCTACGAAACCCTTCATGGGCGAGTCCAACTCGCACTTGGCCGGTTTTTAAACCCTATTGTTTAAAAAAAAGCCTTTTTAAAATGTTTCCTAATAATATATATTATGTGATTTGAATCTGTCTATACACAGTGATAGTTACGTACTATGTACGACGTATCGACGACGAACCTTTCTCAGCACAAAATAACTAAAAAAAAATACTTACTTAACCAAAAATACTGTAGCACTGAATTTGACCTATTTTTTCCCTCCTCCTAATAAATACGTGTCGCCCGCCGGTGATTAATACATTACACTATTATTTATTAGAGAACCTGAGCTCGTGGCTTTGAGGTCACGTAGATAACCACTGTAATAAGCTTTTGACCCTGTTCTTTAGATCGCCTTCTATAATGAATTTCCCTTGGGATCGTGTCTATTAATCTGTAGAACCAATTGCTTGATCCTTGGTACCCATTATATTTATAGGGATATATAGCTCAATCTGTATCAATCTTACTCACTACACATGTAACATTAGAACATGAAATAAACTAAACATAAAAAGTATTGAAAGTGAAATTGAGGTTGTTCAGAAGTATACTTACCTTGGGCAGGTTATTACACTGTGGAAAAAGAACCTGGACAAATAAATCGCCAGAAGGATAAGGTTAGGCTGGGCAGCATTTCACAAACAGCATTGAGTTTTCGATTCGCCTTTACCGCAATGCCTGAAGACTACAACGAGTGCGTTCTACCAGTCATGACATACGGTACCGAGATGTGGACATTTACAGTGGGGTTAGTCAATGCTCTCAAGGTTCGCAAAATAACGATGATGGAGGAGACGGGTTCGAGATTGGAGACTGCAACTCGACAAACGAGGGGTGGGACGTCCACCTGCCAGATGGACCAGAACCTGAAAAAGGTCGCAGGCTGGAACTATTTGCGGAGAGTGCAGGACCGTGTGTTGTGGCGTTAATTGGGAGACGCCTAGTCCAGCAGTGGACTGCCACATAGACTGATTTGATTGATTGATTGATTTAGATCTATAGAGATTCCCTATTTATTTGAATTTGGGATTACATATAGGAAATTCAAAGTAAAACCCATCATCTTCTACCTTTCGTCAATCCATCTCCCAGCATACGTCATTTTGTCATGAGGTGTTCTCAATGTCTTGAGCATGCCACAATTTAAAAGCATAGGTATGCGTTTTTTCATATAATTAATCAATCAATCAAATCAGCAAACGGCAGTCCACTGGTGGACCTAGGTTTCTGCCAAATTCCAAATTACGCCACAACCAACGGTCCTGCATCTTCCGCATTCACTCCCTGACTACGACCTTTTCAAATAATGTCGGTCCATCTGGCGGTTGAAATATAAATTTTAATTATGTCTGTAGTAAATATTTAATGAATTTATATTTGGTAGAGCTTTTCGTCGTATTTCTTATACAGGTCATAAATATTAAAATCGCTGCTTCAGTGAAACTTTAAGGCTTAACAACTTCCTGCGGCAGCTGTTCAGGTATGCATAAAAGTTGTTTTGAAAATTTCCAAGCAGTGGTTTAAGGACTCGGAACTAATAACATTTTGAAAGTTTTAAGCGTAGATCTTGAAAGTATGTGCACTTTTGTAAATTTTAAAATTTTATTAAAGCTTTAGTAAGCTGGTAATTAAAGTTGCTGGCTGACTTTTAGTACCTACTTATATGTTTTAGAGAATGTAACAGGTCTAAAAATAATTCTGCAAGGGGCAAGTAAGGTAGCTGAGGTGGGTTTGTGCTGCTTCCAACCAAACAAAATGGTCTATCTTAGCCAGTAGTAGGTACTCTGTAAGCAAATCACACTGAGTAACATTTTTTTGGTTGTATCCATGTTGTATCCATATCATAAAAGCATTTTCACGCCATCACTATTGAAATCTGAAAAGCAAATTAACTTACCTACTCCTTAAAATATAGTAAGGTTTTTTTTCTGTATTTTTTAAGTTTGTTTCTGTAAGTTTCTGTAGGTCAGAGCATTGCCCTTGTTGGTAAAACGTCACTGTTTCACTCCCAGTCTGAACCAAGTTGTTTTGAAAAGGGACAGATATATTATATTTTGTAGCTAAACCACAAAAATCTTTTGATACGAATGTGTCAAAATATTCTCAGGAATATGTGAATATAGCAAAGTGAAATAAATATATCGTATATTCAACTTACCTTACCTCTTGGACGAGTGCAAAAGAATCTTATAAAAGTTAAGGCCTAATGAACAAAGATAAATCTAGCCAAAAGCGAGCCAGTCTCCAAAAACCCAAAAAAGAATCACATCTTGTTGTATGGGAACCCTCCTTAATTATTATTATTCTGGTCTTAGTTTTTGTTGTTATTTGTTGTTATAGCGGCCACAGAAATACATCATCTGTAAAAAACGTAGCTCTCTAGTTATCACGGTTCCTGAGATACAGCCTCATGACGGACAGACAGACAGACGGACAGCGAAGTCTTATGAATAGGGACCCGTTTTACCATTTGGGTACGGAACCCAAAAAAAAACAAAGTTTACTAAGTACTTTGGAAGATATTGGTGATCTTGTTTTATTACATGTAAGAGTTGAAGTCTCAATATATTTTCAACGATTTTATACACGGGTTCCTCTGCCTGGTGTCATATTTGTTTTTTTTTTGTCTATACCTACTGCTTTTAAAATGTTGCGTAAAGTGTTTATAACTCTATGTTGGTAATAGTAAATGAACATTCATAAATTATTACAACAAATTATAGTATTCATTACAAATATATATTTTACAAAAATGTATGTATTCTGTGAATACGGTACTATAAGTGGGCGTTGGGGAATCGAGACATCTGCTTCTATAACGTGAAGCTGTTTACTTAGCCCGTTCGGAAATTTGAATGGAAAGTCAATTCCATCTTATTTTATGATCCCATTTCGTGTTTCAACATCGTCTCAGACATATCCATTTAATATCGAATGTCACTACTTGTGAGCCTTAAACATAAACTAGCAACCCACCTCATTACTTTGACTTTAAATACAAGATTTGCATTCAATTTTATAAAGAGCACAGTTCGGCAGATGCTGATATTTTGATTCCTATATCATCAATACATATAATAAAATCGTAACAGGTCGCTGTCTGTACATAGAAGATAAATAAGAAAAAATATTATAGGGGGCTTTATGAACGCAATAGAACCCAAAACAATGATTTTTAGAATTTTGTCTGTTTGTCTGTATGTCTGTATATCTGTTTGTCTGTACGGTTGTGCACGCTAATCTCAGTAACCGCTCAACCGATTGCAATGCGGTTTTGTTTATTGTGTTGAGGTTTGCTCCAGTTAACATTTAGCGTTTGTTGTATGTGAATCGGTTTAGAAATAAAAGAGTTATAACACTTTTATGAATCAGATATTTTGAAAATTTTAATTGTAGGGGTTTCTTTGAATGTGAGTGAACCTAAACTGGCGTTTTTAAACTCACACGACTTGCACTACACATTATATTGATTGCGGATCTTTTTCGCGTAAACATTTTAAACTTCGCTCACCTCTCGACGTTTCGGCTATGTTACAATAGCCGTGGTCACGAGAAGACTGGGGAATGCAGCGGGTGTCATCCTCTTGTACCGTTGATCTTACAGGTACCCACATATTAGTTTATTAATAACAGTCATTAGGGTCACGACACACTACACTCACGATATCCGAACGAATGTTAGGCGGTTTATCGCGACACTTACACATCTTCACTACAGGGTTCCATGTGGACGAAAGTTTATATCCCCCATCACGGTTGAAATTGTTGTGATGCTTCTTGATTTCAACCGCTTCACGAACAATCCTCGGGTAATATCGGCGTTCAGTGGACAAAACTCCCGGTGCATGCAACTCCATCCAGTGATTTGACCCCGAAAGCAAGAGATGCTCCGCGATCGCTGATTTTTCGGTTTGGTGGTCCTTGACCGCTGCTATGTGCTCTCTCACTCATTCTGCGATGGTTCGCTTCGTTTGACCGATATACGAGCTTCCACAGCTACAGTCCACCTTGTAAACACCCGGCGTCTGATAAGGAACGGTGTCCTTTGGTGTTCTCATTTGCTGCGAAACCTTTGCCATTGGGGTAAATACGGTGTTTATTGAAAAATTCTTCAAAATGGTACCAATTTTGTCCGTTACCCCCCTGACATAACACTCTCTCGCTTGAGGCCATGGTGCGAGCCATGCTCTCCAGCGGGAGTAAGTGGGACTGCGCCGCCTCTTTCTGCGAGCAGGTCATGCTCGCGAAGGAGGCGGCGGGCCGGGTGCGGGAGAGAACTCTCCCACCCGAGTTCCGCAGTCGGCGCCCTAGGCGCCGCCGACGTGTCTTCGCCGAGGACTATCGGCCTCCATGACCGGGGGTCTGAGGACGGTGAGAGGGCCGCTCACCGTCCTTACAGAAGCAGGCCCATGACGGCAGCGTGACGTGAGCACTCACGCACGCCCCCCCTTAGAAGCGGGGTCACACCCGAAACCCCCCATAGACGCGGGATTGCACCCGAACCACCCCCTGGGCGAGGCCGCATTGGCGGCCGTAGGTCTGTTGGGAGTCACGGGACATCCTTCCTGAGGGCTTACCCGGGGCTCTCAACCATAGGCTGTTGGGCGTTACGTGAGGTTTTTTAGTCGGTAAGAGTCCGGCATAGCATCCTACGAGGATTTTCCCACACGTTAAAAAAAAAAAAAACCCCCTGACATACGGTAAGAACGCCGGCAGCCTGGCAACATCCGGTTGTTTTTCCCTGCACCCTCGGACAGGAGCGGACCTCCTCACGCTGTACCCGTTTTCATGTAGCACCTTCCGTATGTGGGACAGTTCATCTTCTAAAAACTCTTGGTCACACAGAGCATGAGCCCTGTTAATTAGAGATGTCTCCACCGAACGTAGGTGACGGGGATGATGGTGTGACGCAGCGTGAAGGTACTTGTCTGTGTGCGTTAGTTTTCTGTACACCGTATGCTTCAGGAGTCCATCCTCCCCCACCATGACCTTTACATCCAGAAACGGCAATGTCCTATCACTCTCCAACTCATAGGTGAAAGTGAGATTAGGGTGCAATGCATTAAGGTGCTCAAGGAAACGTCCTACCCCCAGACCTTCGCCTTTCATTACGCAGAACACGTCGTCCACGTATCGTTTCCAAAGGCGTACCCCATGCGAGTCGTAATCAGTAACGGTTTCGACGTGCTCCATCCATATGTTCGCCATGACCGGAGCTATAGGACATTCCATTGCGACCCCATCCATCTGCAGGTAATGTTCTCCTTGGTAAACCAAATAACTACCCTCTAAGCAGTTTCGCAGCAGTGTCATGTACCCTTCCGACACACCGCCAACTCTGAGTTTTGTCCTTACAATTTCTGTACAATCCTTGACAGGAACATTGGTGAAAAGTGACTCCACATCAAAGCTGACCATTATGTCGGTCGGGTTGAGTCTTATACTGCCCAGGATTTCCACAAAATGCCTCCTCTGCCTCCGATGCTCTTTTATGATTAAGCAAACAGGGCAGTTTCAGACGCTGCTTGATGACTCTGATGAAGAAATACCTTTCCTTTCATACACCTTATGTGACGTAAACGAAGTTGCGGGCTCAGCTAGTAATAAATAAACTTTGACAGGCTTGATGACGTTTTAATAGGTTTGAATTTGGGCAAATGTTGAATGGCATTGGCTTGTGTTAAATTATTAACGTCAATATTTTTTTTTGGTATAATGTTCCATACAAAACCAACAGACGTCGAAAACATAATTTAGAATCTAATTTCTTATGTGGACGAAGGTTAAGAAGAGTAACGGGTCAATACAATTTTCAATAATATTGTAGAAAACAATAGACAGACAAAATGTGTATATAAAGGTACTATCGCATCCTATGGAAACTTATTCTAGGGGTAAACAGCCTATACAGTATAATTTTATTATATTATCTGTACCTTTAGGCTTTTTACGATAAAGCACCATTCCAGATCATAACCTATATATACCTGTACAAAACTATAACCAAATCTGTTCAGTTGATGCAAAATTAACAACAACACGCCCACATACATACGTCCTTTCACACTTCGCGTTTTCAATACTAGTAAGGATTTTTAAAAATATTTTCTCTAACACATTCACGACAGGAACATTTTGATTTACGAACGATATTCATCTCACATCCAATCCACTTCATCGACGCCAGCAGTAACGTCACTTGTGTCGAACGAACCCATAAATTTAACAACAATCTCTAGATACATTCCGCTTTTCCACTTGCCCAGATACGCTGCTTCAAATAAAACTTTGAAAAGTGATTGCTCTATCTAATACGAAATACGTTAAGGTGAAGTAGACTTCGCAATGTAACACTATTTTGAAAGATTTATTTCAGTAAAGTGTAAGAGACTCTTTCGATTCGTAATATCTATATATATAAAAATCAATGCTACTTTTATTGTACTATACGTTTGTTGTAATTTTATACCTCAAGAACGGGCTCACCTATCCAAACCAAATGTTTAGGCTTTGTTCGAACTATTTAGTAGATGGTTTATGTGAAGTTTGCACAAAATCGGTCGAGCGGTTCTTCATTTATCACGCAAAGGAAGTTGCGCGGGTCAGCTAGTATTTTATATAATATTTGTATTTGTGGAACTTCTAATGCACTTGCGTTCTAAATGAATAAACAAAATTATATGCTGATTTTCAGTCGCCGTAGCGTCGTCGAGTTAGTGAAATCGAAAGTGAAACCAGTGGTAATGGTGTAGCTCGTAATAAACGACTACGAAGGAGGGTAGATCAAGCCGCCACTTTCTGCGAGCAGGTCATGCTCGTGAAAGGGACTGCGGGGCGGGAACGGAAGAGATCTCTTTCACTCAAGTTCTGCAGGCGGCGGCCTGGGCGCCGCCGACGTGTCTTCGCCCAAGAATATCGGCCTCCATTACCGGGGGCCTGAGGACGGTGAGAGGGCTGCTGACCGTCTTTACAGAAGCAGACCCATGACGGTAGCGCGACTTAAGGGATTCACGCACGCCCCCCCCCCCCCCCTCCTTAGAAGCGGAATCACACCCAAATTCCCCTAAAGACGCGGGATAGCACCAGGACCGCCACCTGGGCGAGGCCGCAGTGGTGGCCGTAGGTCTGTTGGGAGTCCTGGGACATCCTTCCGAGGGCTTACACAGGACTCCCGATCATAGGTTGTTGGGCGTTACGTGTGGTTTTTAGTCAGTAGGAGTCCGGCATAGCATCCATGGTGGATTTTCACTCACGTTAAAAAATAACGGTGGATCAATATTATCTGCTGAGACTTTCACTTTCAACTGCCAGTACTTCAGTTCCTCCGTGATCATGGCGTTTGTAACAGCGCCAAAATATAGAAAACTCTCAACAACACATGGTAAATCTCCCGCTAACTTTAATACCGACGGATTTTTCTCGCATTAAAAAAGATCCGGAAACTCTGGCAAGTTCTCCGAATCCCACGAACGTTATGAGGTCATCTGTTCCACTTTCGAGAAACGGACCTAATCTGTGGTTTACGTGGGGTGCTAGGTCGGGAAACCTCCTAGTGAGCTTGGTCCGGTTTTCTATCCCTTTGGGCTATATGCCCGGGGGGAGTGGCAACTAGACTAAGACGGTGCACCCTGGAACATCGGCTAATGGGTGCGGCGTGCTGCCCCCATTAGTCGATGTACCAATATCCCGGCAAGCTGACCCCATGGCGAGGGGGTCGCAGTTGGGTGGGCCTGCTAGGCCTACGGTGTTGCGGCGTCTCTGCACCGCAACACACCTTGGCGGACGCCCCAGTGCTCCCGGCTTTCTGGCCGGTGGAAGCACTGGGACCGTATTTCGGCCGTCGTTTGACGGAGTTGACCCCATTGCACGAGGGGGTCGTGGTATGGCGGGCCTTCAAGGCCCGTGGTGTTGCGACAGCTCCCGGATACTCGGTGGAAGCCCGGTCGCGACAGTGTGGTGGTTTGCTCCCGGCTGCGGTCGGTTGGAGCAAGTTTGTTGTGCGGCAGCGGCCGCAAGTGCGGCTGTTCCGCCTGTGCGGCTGTTTCCGCCTGTACGGCAGTCCATCTGTGCGGCAGTTTCGTGCCGCGGCAGTTTGCCAGAGACTGCTGCGTGTGTGCGGGCTGCCGCATGTACGGTGGTTCCGTCTGCGCGGCCGTTCCGCCTGTGCGGCCGTTCCGTCCGTGCGGCCGCTCCGTACAGCACCGGTAGGGGCCTGTCACTGCTGGTCATGGTGCAAGCCATGGTCGGCAGTCAGGCGTGCTGAGCCGCCATCGTTTCGCTTGCTGTCGACGCGATGGCGACAAAGCGGGAGGCGCACTGCGTGGGGGAGTGGGAGCAACTCGACAATTGGTCCCACTCCGCCGTGCAGTTCGGGGCGCCGTCGCAAGGAGCTTGCGCACGCCCCCGAATATTTGTTGACCGTGGGCGTAAGGTCGCGGGACCCCGCCCACCAACGGTCACATGGCGGTGGGCACCTTCCCCGTGTTCCGAGGGTGCCCATTAGCGCACGCCTGCGCCAGCCGCTCTCTGTCTCCTCTATTACAGAGGGGCGCTCGAGAGCGGTGCAGGCGTGGTTTTCAGCTCCTTACGGAGCTTTGGGGAGTCGCCCATCTGGCTCCCCCGAGGAGAGCCCCGAATTCACGGGGCGCCCCTAGCCGGGTCGACGTGAATAATCTTTTGATATCCCTCGGCCCGGCTATAGGGTGAGGAGGAACACCGCGGGGTTTAGTGGGTAGGACGGTCCATTCCGGACCGGGCCGGGAGTCCCACACACCATCCCAGCTGCCCCCGCGGTTGGGATGAAGGCGCGTAAATGCGTTCCCCGCGTCAACAAAAAAAAAAGAAATCTGTGGTTTACGTACCTTTTCGAAAGTGCCTAAGGTCCTTTGTAAATACTTCATGAATATTACTGGTATTAGTTCAAAATATTTTTTTAAATAAAATTCTGTTTTTATTAAAAATCAAAATCAAAATCAAAAATATATTTATTTCACATAGGCATTATACAGATGCGCTTGCAAAACGTCCAGAATACAAAACAAAAACTCTACCACCAGTTCACAACGCGACCCACCTGAGAAGAACTGGCAAGAAACTCAGCGGGTTGTTCTTTTTTTTTGCTCTATTTACAATTTAAAAGAATCTAAAAACTAGGCATTTTAACAATTTTTTTGAGAATCCAGCAGAGCAGGTCATTTCCAGGCTTCCTTATCCAACAAATAATCATTGATTGTATAGTAGCCCCTGCAGTTCAATTTACTTTTAACAGATCTTTTAAACTTATTAAGGGACATACTTTTAATTTCGTCTGGAAGCCTGTTGTAAAAGCGTATACAGTTACCCATGAAAGAATTGCTGGTTTTGTGCAATCTGCTATGAAAAACAGCAAGGTTATTTTTATTTCTAGTGTTGACATTGTGTCTATCACTTAACTTAGCGAAACTATGTAGATTTCTTTGTACATACATAAGGTTTTCAAAAATATATTGTGATGCTACAGTAAGAATATTAACCTCTTTGAATTTTTCGCGCAGAGAGACCCTTGGACCTAGTCTATATATAGCTCTTATGGCCCGCTTTTGTAAAATAAAAATTTTATTTATATCTGCAGCATTGCCCCACAGTAGAATACCATAAGACATTATACTGTGAAAGTAACTGAAATAAACTATTCTAGCCGTATCTACATCAGACAAGTGCCTTATTTTTTGTACAGCTAATGCTGCTGAACTTAATCTACTAGCTAGTTTTACAATATGTGGACCCCATTGTAAACCAGCATCAACCGTTAACCCTAGGAATGTGGTTTGTTCCACAAGTTCCAACTCTCGACCATTAAGTTGAACATTGGTTTCTGACTGTGCAACATTAGGCAAGGTAAATTTAATACATTTAGTTTTATTATCATTTAGTTTAAGATTGTTAGTGTTAAACCAATGAACCACTTTCAAGATTGCGTTGTTGACATCGTCATAGTTATCTATTTGTCTTTTAACTTTGAAAATCAAAGAAGTGTCATCTGCAAACAAAACAATCCTGTTGTTGTCCCCCACGTAAAAGGGTAGGTCATTAAAATATATAAGGAATAAAAATGGTCCGAGTATTGAACCCTGCGGGACGCCCATAGTAACTAAAGATCCCTCTGAGCGTGTACCATTAACATCGACCCGCTGAATTCTATTGTTCAAATATGAAGTCAGAAGGTCGAGAGCCTTGCTTCTTATGCCATAATGGTGTAATTTCCTGATTAATGTTTTATGTTGGACGCAATCAAATGCCTTAGACAGATCACAAAACACACCAATTGCATCTTGTTTATCCTCCCAGGCGTCATAAATACATTTCAATAACTCTACACCAGCATCGGTAGTCGAACGTCCTTTAGTGAAGCCAAATTGTTTCTCATGAAATAATTTGTGACTGTTAAAATAGATCAGCATCTGCTCTAGTATCAATTTTTCAAATACCTTGCTCAAGGTCGGCAACACCGAGATAGGTCTGAAATTGCCCGGATCTGAAGCGGTGCCAGCCTTGAATAGTGGTATAACTTTACTGTGTTTCATCAAATCAGGAAATACACCACTAGAGACGCAATCGTTAAACACAGTTGCCAAGTGGGGGGCAATGACATCTATAATACTTGATATGGATTTTACTGATAACCCCCAAAGGTCAGCGGTTTTTTTAACATTAATAGATCTAAAAGCTTTTATGATGTCGTTGCAGTTGACAACGGAGAATTCGAACGCGCCTTCACAGGCAGCTACAGATTCTGCTAATAATAGCTCGGCGGAGGTGGAAGACGACTGGAGAGTGTCAGTTATCTCTATTGGAACATTACTGAAAAATTTTTCAAACTCGGTCGCCACTTCCAAATCCCCCGATACGTGGCGATTGTTTATATTTAAATGAAACTTTCTTTCATTCGTTGTACACCTACCACATTCCGCATTGATAATGTTCCAAGTAGTTTTAATTACATTCGCAGAATCATAAATATTATTTCTAATGAAATTAGACTTGGCTAAGGTACAGGCTTGCTTAAATATCTTTGAGTATTTCTTAACATATTCCTGAAACTCTGGGTTGAAATTATATGATTTTTCAGAATACAGTTCATATAGTTTATGGCGACTTTTATAAATTCCGGGTGTAGCCCAGTCACTGAAAGCAGAACTGCCTCCGATTGATAATGTTTTCGGGGTAAAGATTTTCCCAAACACAGTATGTATCAAATTAAATAAATCAGAGTAGGATTCTTCTACGCTAATGTAATCAGGCAATTCTGTTATTTTCTTGACTAAGTTTCTTCTAAAGGTTTCCAAGCGATGTGTGTTAACTGGGACAAAACTAATAATCTTCTTAGTTTCCCTTCTATTTCTCAGATAAGAAACAGACTGGCCACGATGATCTGATTTTACAGGGTCCACTATACATTTTTTAATGGGATTTATATTAGTAAAAATATTATCAATACAAGTAGCACTAGTTGCAGTTATACGAGTAGGTTCCAAAAATATATTATACAAACCAAATGACTTGAACAAATTTAACATTTTCTCTCTCTGTAAAGGTTCCCGTGCAGTTTAGTTATTAAGACTTTTAATGTCTAAAACCACTTTTGCTTCCACTGCCCTGCGATATGGAAGGAGGCGTTCAAATTGCCTACAAGGTTCATATCACATTTTCATACATATTACCCAAGATGATATGACAACATTTCCATATTCATATTACAAATTACTTAGCATTATCATTTGCGACTGTTGTCCCTAGAACCAGAACTTGCGTGCATGAATATTTATAGGGCTCATTACTATTGATATACTCAGTTTCAAACTGAATATGTACAGCCAAGCGTGTTGGTGAAATTTGGATTGACGTCATTTTAATAATTGTATTCGAAACTAGAATGATTGGTTGGTTTTTAATAAATTTCAAAATTGCCTCCTTTTGATGTGTTGTGAGATGCAGATGAGATAGAATATACACACGTGAAAAACGATATTTCATTTTCGTGACGGCGGTCTTTTTGATCTTCACCGCATATGGCGCTTTGTAAACGACGGGGTAGGCCGGGCTGGTCAATTTCACCGCGAACGATAGCGCAAAGGGAATCCTATACTAGCAACGTACATAAAGGGCAAAAACATCGCACCGCTGCCGCGCTGGTGCCCGTCGGATACACATTTTTGTGGTGAGGGCAGGCGCGGGTATAGGACGGGCAGACGCGGTCTTTATTCCTTCGCAGTCAAAAAAACCGGCACGCCCCGTCGTCTGCAAAGCGCCTTAAAGTAAATATAGAGGTCACAAGTAATTCCTTACCTTTAAACTTCAGAGCTAAGAAATCTAATCTAATCTTGATTCCCATTAAAAGTTGATAGATTATATTATTTTCGTAGTTTCATACACTAAAAAACCTATGAATCACATACACAAGATTATAGTTATGCCCAAGATTATGATCTGCAACATATTAAACTAAAAGAATTTTAACTATCTTGCTAAATAATACATATTGTCATAACAATATGACATCAAAAAAAATTACATTAAAAACAAAATAAGCTGACAGTCGAAATCAAGTTTTCATGACTTGCACATACATTTAAACTATTTATAAGTAGGTAGGTAAGTTGAAATACTGCACTAACTTCCTTAAAACGCGCGTTATTATGCATTCTCGTTTTATTACTAAATCCTACTCCATTAAGCGTAGACTCTCGTAGAGTTAAGAGCTACGTGCTTGACCCTCTACGAGCGACGACGGCTTCGACGGTTTATGTATTTTTATGTTAAAAGAAGGGAGAATTAAAACGGATTCTATGGAAGCCTATTTACTAATATTGTATATGCAAATGTGTTGACTTTAGACATTGAAATACTTGTTACCTTTAATCTCAAAAAAGATCTAAAGGTGAAAACTTTGTGGGATGGGACTATGTTTCGGTTCGGTTCGGTGCTTAATAAAATGTAATCTTACCTTTCCATCTAACTCTAAATATGGAGTAAAATAATCCGAAGCAAATTCTGGTTCGCCGAGTCAAAGTTATCAATTTTCTAAAAGTAATATGGTATTTCTTTCAAGGGATTCGGATATGATTGACGTGTGTATTGCGGATACCGCATATTTCCCTATAACGATTTTTCCTCACTGAATAATGCTCTTTTTTTTTGTTTTGTTGAACCAATACTGGATTTTCAGTTCAAAGAATAGCTTGTGTCAAGTTTATGTGATTGAAATCCGATTTTTATTTAAATGTTTAAATACTTACCGTGCATAGTCACTCAGGTTACGCAAGAAATATACCCTACGTTCCAATTAATAGATTATGAGCCTAGTGTCGTAATAAAATGGATGGAAATAGAGTGTAAAGACCTTTTCTTGCCTATGGTACTACCAGTGGTTGGTACTATAAGTGATAGGTATGTACTACTGGTAATATTCAACTGCTGTTGAAATTTTCTAGTAGCCTTCAACTTCACCTTAGTATACTATAATATATAAGTGTCAGACGGAACCAATGGAATTCTAATAAATCAAGATCTTGCAGTCCACAGACCTTCAAATTTGCCAAAAAATATTGCATAGAAAATACCCAAACTTCGAAACAAACATTTGTGGATCACACAAATACTTGGTCTGACCCAGGACCTTAGCGCGGCAGTCTGTTATACTACCGAATGCACCACCGAAGCAGGCATAATTTTACTATCTGACTGAGACAATTCGACCTGAAAGGGTGTACTTATACAAGATCAGGATAAAAACAGGGGCTGGTAAATAAATGAGTAAAGATAAATTAAAACATTTAATAAATCACTTTAATATTCATAATTTAATTTCCTCCAATTTATCATAATTTGAAGAACACAGTTTTATAATTTTCTGTTTATTATAATCATCTTTTTAATTTCATTGGTACTTATATTACAACCATTATTAATATTAATACATCAATTTACATCAAATATAATCCTAACTAACAGTAAAATTGTATATTATTATGAAATTGTAAACGGGACGCCTTTATTTTACGTTTCTTTATTTATTTTATAAAATTACTTTGAATTACAATCGATTTTTTACTAACACGTTACCCGCATCTCTATTTTTAAAATAAATAGTCGTAGTTTAAAATGGTAGCAAAATAAGTATAGAAGAGAAGCTTTAATATTTTCAACCTTTCGAGAACAATAAAATAAATAGGAAACAGTATTGCGTCCGGTTGGCGTCCTTGAATTTGATACCGAGCCGCGCTTTGTGCGCACAATGCAATCGTAGGGCTGTCTACCGATCGTCCATAACTATTGTTTTCATCAAACAATGCGATCTATTACCTTTATCGGGAGGGGATGTGCCATACTGAGACTTTCACCTCTGTCAAAGCGTACCCCTAAAGGCGTACGCTTAAACACACACACATTTATAAGAAATACATAGAATGTGTATGTCTGAATTTATGAATGTATTGTTTTGTGTAAGTTCCATAGTGATAGCTGATGCTTTTGTAGTGGTGTATATGATTACGATTTACCCCGCAACAATATGAAAGACAGATATGTATAGAGCATACATGCTTTTTCTACTCCTCCTTGTACTGGTCGCGTTGGTCTATAATTATGTTACTACTGATGCATTGTATGCAAATTGAAAATAACCTACTGTGGTAATGTATAATGTATAGTGCATAAGTAATTTACTATTCAGTAACTATCACACTTGACATGAACACAAATCGATGCGGCAACCATGTTGGTAAAAACAGAATGTATTAATTTAACGATTTCATTTAATGGACACGAGTTAGTGTTGCCGCACACGAGCCACTCGCGACAGCCACAAACGCCGCCACGAGAAGCTAGAAGCGACTACAGATGTAGCTGAAGCGCGCGACGGCCATTTGTGGCCAGTGGTCGACACTTGCGGTCGGTGGTTGCTACTTTTTTTAACCCAGGCATGCAGTATCATAATGGACTCGGACGAAGAAGGTTTAATTGCGCTACTTTTGATAAAAAGACGTCGTCGTAGAAGACGAAACCGTAGTTATTGGATACATCCAATTTTAACGAATGTACACAAATGCAACGAACATTTCGATAATCTTCTAAACCATCCAAAAAAGTTTTTCAAACATTTTCGTTTAAGTATAGGTACGTTTTGGGAACTACATGCTCTATTATATGCTGGATTAAAGCACCACGACACCAACATGCGGAAAAGCATCGCACCTGCGGAAAGACTAGCTATCACATTAAGGTAAGTGGAAATAATCACTAGCATAAAACGTCACAGAACACTATAATAAAATAATCTATACTTTATTTATAATCACTACTTATAATTATTATAACTGCGTATTACAATCTAGGCCTGTTTGTCTGTCTGTCTGTTACGCTTACACGCCTAGACCGACTTTGGGGACTTGGACCTGGTGACTTGGACCTGGGGACTTGGACCTGGGGACTTGGACATGGACTTGGACTTGGACTTGGGGACTTGGGAGGGACTTGGGGGCTTGGGGACTTGGGAGGGACTTGGGAGGGACTTGGGACTTGGGTACTTGGGGACTTGGGGACTTGGGGATTTGGGGACTTGGGGACTTGGGGACTTGGGGACTTGGGGACTTGGGGACTTTGTATCAGTATAAAGTGTGCGAAGTATGATTCAAATTAATTTAATGATAAGGTAATGAACAAGTTTCACTTCTTACGTGTGTACACTTGTACACGCACACATTTTTTTGCAATTTGTGTCGATTCTACATTAGCCGAAGGAACTTCGTTCCTACCTGGTGTCCCACGACACCATATTTATTCTACTAGAGAATAGTTAGTTAACAAATAAAACACGCAGGTATTTGTATTTATTTATTGTGTGTTTATTATAATTTGGTATCACTCGTCATCATCAGGGAACATGTCTTCGATAACAGAACTGTTGTCCATAGACTGGTCAGAATAATATGAATGAGTTGGAGAAGGCTGAATTATAGGTGAAGACGGGATAGATGTAGAAGCGTTTTGTGTAGAGTATGATATGTCAAGCATAGACTTGTCGGAATAATGTGAATGAAGTGGAGAAGGCTGGGCAGATGTAGAAGCTTTTTGTGTAGAGTGTATGTTGGCATTTCCTGAACAATAACCATAATATTGTGCCGAAAAGGTTTCATAATTTTGATTATGCGTGTACTTTCTAATTAACTGTAATATTTCTGATTGAAAATCAAGTTTACAATTTTCGTCAATTTTTTTTACATGTGGAAGCAGCGACATCAGAAATTGCTTATCGGGGTCATTTTGGTCGCTTATTTGATCATGTTTTCGTTTTAAATTTTCCGAAAGTGTTCTGAGAATTTCATTTTCTGATTTTTCGGCCCTTTTTATAATAATGTTTCTGTTTATTTTCGGGCGAGGTGTTTCCGCATCATTAGTTGCACATTCGGAAATAACATCGGTAGGCGGTCTCACTTCTTTTAAGGAATTCAAGAAAGATAGATGATTGAAAAAAATGTACTGTTTACTGCTTGTTGCTGCCGAACCACTCGCAACGTTCTTGTTTTTTGCATTTTCTCTATTAAAACTGTCACGAAGACTCTTCCACTTCCTCTGTAATTTAGTTACTGTAACAATAAAAAAATATAATATACTTCATTGTTGCAGGTATCTAGGAACTGGATGCTCGTTTGAGGATTTTGAACTCTCTTACCACCGTGGGGCCTCTACAGCAAGGAAAATAGTACAAGAAACATGTCAACTAATTTGGAACTATTTAAAAGCCGTTTGTATTCCAGAACCGACCCAAGACATGTGGAATGAAATCGCCAGCGGATTTCTTCAAAATACTAATTTTCCTAATTGTTTAGGCGCCATAGATGGGAAACATATAAGAATTATTCATCCATTCGATACCGGCTCCTTGTACTTTAATTATAAAAAATTTTTTTCAATAGTACTTCTAGCAACTTGCGACTCGAATTTACTTTTTACGTTCGTGGATGTTGGGGCATACGGTAAAGCATCCGATTCTACAATATTTAGAGAAAGTGAACTGTGTAATAAAATACACAGAAAGACATTAAATATCCCCTCACCACGACAGGTCGGTAATCGACAACCATTGAACTATACATTTGTTGGTGATGAAGCATTTGGCCTCAGTGAAAATATGATGAGGCCATATGCTGGAAAATATTTGGGCTTAGACAAAAAAGTTTTCAATTATAGGTTAAGCCGTGCCAGACGTTGTATTGAGTGTACCTTCGGCGTACTAGCAAACAAATGGAGAATATTACATCGCCCATTAAACACTTCTGTTCATTTCTCAGAAGACATTGTGAAAGCTTGTTGCATTTTGCACAACTTTATTCGCAAAAGGGATGGTTTCAATTTTCGTCACACTTTGAAAATAGTGGGATTCGAAAATATACAAAATACAGGCTGGCCAGTAACACGAGCGTCTACTGCAAGAGATACGTTAAAAGATTATTTTATGAATGAAGGAGCAATACCGTGGCAAGAAAATAGAATATAAATATAATGGTTTTATATTATTTTATTAAACTTACCTTCAATGTTCTTTTCTTTGGCAGTTTTATTCGAAAAATTTTCTACAAACAATTCGCAGATTTCTTCCCAGGCCTTCACTTTTTCTCCTCTATTACTATAACTATCACTTTTTGAATCCCAAATCGCAGGACGGGATTGTATCTGTGATATAAATAATTCTATATCCATATTTATCTACCTATATGAACCACAGACTACGCGCGTGCGTCACCGTCGACTCTAACAGGTTTACTGAGGTAAGGGAGAGAGGGGCGCGGAATCGCGCGAGTGGCGTGTGGCGGCTTTTTGTGTCGGCGTTTAGTGGCCGGTGCGGGCCACAAGAAGCAAGCTGCGACGATTTGTAGCGTGTGGCCGCCACCGGCGCCAACCGTGTGCGGCGAGTCCATATAAAATGTATGAAAATTACAGGAAAAATGCCAGTGGCGGCGTTTTGTGGTTGTGGCCGGTGGCCCGTGTGCGGGAGCCCTTAGTCACGTTTAATTTCTACCACGTCAAGTTACATTTAAAAATTATATTGGGCAAAAAATAAAGAGATTTTTTTATAGATTTTAAAATATTTAGTACTCAAACTCATTTTGTAGCCAAATAATCTGGAGTAAAACATATAATTAAGATTTTCCCGGAATCGGTCATATCGAGCATAAAAAATACTTTTGGCACCACGTAACTACATGGGTAATTAAAAATGTATTTATGTATGAAAACACAGTTTAGATAATGAATAGGTGCGATTATAAATAGAATTTTATCTTGCGTCTCTACGTTACTGACAATTGAAAGAAATATATTTAAGTAAACAAAGTATCAAATAACCATATCATAATAGTACTATTATAATTAATAAAAGTTGCCGTAAAAGTAAACCAGCCATTGTATTTTTTTCTTGCAATTGAAATATAACCGAGAAATTACGAGTCAAAATTAAATTTAAAGCTAACAGACGAAATACAGAAAGTCATAAGTATGTAATTTACAACCCGAATAGCAAAATGATCATATGATACAATTGCTTAGCATAATAGTCAAGATTTTCTAAGCTAGTATTTCAATTATATAAAAACAATATATTTTCTCCACACCACCTAATGATTCAGCAGCACTTGACTGTACTTTTCAGACTTTGCAGTAAAACCATAAAACAGTAAGAAAACTACATAAACAGTAATAAAATACAAATATTATTTTGATGTAACATGCATGACCATGAAAAATGTACAGACATATAGATTATTATATATTGAAAAATGTGTTCCACGTATTTCAATATATGTTTCATAAGCTGTGTTACATTGAAAATACACAGAAAATCGTTATTCTTTACTTCGAAATCAAAAAGTAATGTTTATTCAAGAATATTTTATACCGTCTTTTGGTACAAAAAATGAGATTGTTTATGAAATCCACAAAATAACAAGTAAAATCAGTCTTCATAAATAGTTTTCTCTGGCTACAGAAATTACTAAGTAGAAAAGGATTATTTGTTACATGCTAAAACCTCCTTCAGATCACTTCAATGTTCTTCATTATGATGTATAGAAGTGAGGTATTAATATATTATCAATTACCTCTGCATATTCCTACAGTGATACGTGATCTAGGAAGGACCCAATTGGCACATGTTTAGTTAACAGACTATTATTTTAGATACATATTTATACCTACCTACTTGGTGTTTTATTATAGAGGTCATTTATTTATCTTTATGTTTTATTTTCTCACAAAAATATATTCTTCTTTTTATGTGTAGTTGTGGAACGGTTATACACGAGAATAGGAAAGTGCCTTCTAATAATTCTAGGGTTTTGTAATATTTAGAATTGAGCTCTCTATATTGACTTACAATACAGAATACACTGGAATTATTATATTCATTTTAAAATTGTTAATAGAGAAGTTATGAGGTCTGTTCAACATTCACGATCTACAAAATATTTATATCTCATCTATTAACACACATAGTAGGTACCCTTAACTTTGGAATTTTATAAACAAGAAGATCACAACTACCTAGATAGACAAATTTCAAGTAGAATATTTACAAATGAGAAATATTGACGTAGTTATGTATATCTACAGAGTAATCTTGCAACGGAGGACTGCCGCGGCCATATGTGGGATATGTCGGGTAGAAGATGTGTGGTCGCGGGTTGCGTGGGTCGCGCGTGTCGTCGGCGGCGAGGGCAGGCGCGCTCATATCGCGGGCAGCAGCGGGCTCGGCGAGCGCGGCACCCGCCGCACGCTGCCGCTCCACGCCTCCCCCATCATATCCTCGTCTCCCTGCACACGCGCACTCGACATACTCTCAGCATCACACTCCTCAACTTCCCAACTCTGAGATCGAGAGTTTGATATCGTTTACTATGCGTAGGGCGTCTAGGGTAGCTCTAGTATGCCACTACCACGGAAGAGGAAACTAACGATAGAACGTTTCAATCTCATCCTCGTCATGCATCAGCTCACAGGCAATCTTAGTACAGGAGTCGCAGGGGTCTAAGGAGTACACGTGCGGGACTGTGCGAGTGATTAAATCACGTATTACGGTGTCAACACTTACATATAAGAAGTAATTACCATCATCGTGTGTGGTGCCGGAGGGCCAGGCGGAGCTAACGAAGGAGGCCCGGGAGGTACCATCGGAGGTGGCGGCGCCGGTGGAGGCTCAGGAGATACAGCCGCAGGTGAAAACGAAGATGGTGCTAATGGTGATTGGGCTGCGAAAGAATTTGAACTTTTAAGTTGAACTAGAAAGAAGTCAGGACTACCTTACTCCCAAAGAGGTCTGAAGCTAATCATATTTACAAGACGATTTCACCTCTTGACTGATAGAAGTACTGGCGCAAGCGCTCTTGTTGTAGTTGATAAGTAAGACGGTACCCGATTCTAAAAATTTAAAATCAAATTTTACCCTGCATGTATCCCGTCTGAAAGGGCACGGGCAAGACACGGGCTCCAATATCTAAAGATAAAATATGTACTATTCTTAAATAAAAAGCAGAAAATTGCACTGTTTGGTGAACCAGTAGCTATTCAATGTTTTAAAGCTTACCGGCAGCGGTGAGAGCTAGCACAAACTGACTCCAATGTACACAGCACCCGCAGCACAACTGCAGAGTAGCTCGACGTAACGCGCGGTGCAATGCCATGAACAGCAACGGATTTACCGCCGCGTGCACGTATGAGATATGTAAAGTGATTTGGAAATACATCTAAAACAAAAATTCTACACTGTATCGTTTGATAGTCTAAAACGTCATATTAAAGACGATTAATATATTGTTGAAACTTTAGCAAAATACAAAAATTAAAACCGCAGTGCATAAGGCTGACAGTTTATGTACCTAGTCTGAGAAAATCTATTATTGTGTGTATTTGTAGTTAAAAATTCATGACATATGAATGTTTTATGAAGCAGGACTTACTTCGTAAGCAATGTGTGACGTAAGAGTCGGGTGGTGTAGTAACGTGATGATGAATAATGGTCCCCAAAATAGTACATAGGCTGCCGTGATGACCAGAAACATGCGAACTCGTCGTACACCTTCCCTTTCCACACGTGCCAAATAACCTCGAAGACGGCGACCTCCTCCTAACGGCAGGTTTGCACTACCAGACGGACGAGAATTCGAGAGGGTTCCATCAACGGTCTGCAAAACACAATGATTATTGCATTCTTTGGCAATCGTGATCTTCTTAACGAAAAGATATTTCGTAAAAGGTATTAATAGACAACAGATTGAATTCGAAAATAAAGAATCTAATAAATAAGTCGAAAATAAGAAGTAAAGATAAAACCATATTTAAAAAGAACAAAAGCCAAATAAGTAGATAAAAATGCTTAGGAAAAATCGACTTGAATAATAAAAAGCATTAGCATTATTAAAAAGAATATAAGAGAGAACAATAAGAAGATAGAAAGAAAGACACTTAGACTTAGAAAATAGGGCGAGAAAAGGTAACTATTAGAAAACAGGAGAAGAATATTATACGTGTTCACGTGTGTTCTAGTTGACTAGTGATATTAATGTGACTACAAGGTGAAGACAAGAAGCATGCATTACAATCCTTACCCTGGGTCCAACGGTGTTGGGCAGTGAATCCATGCGCCTGTTGTCACCGGCCATGCTGACAAGCGTGGTCACTAAACCAGCTACTCGAACAGCTTCTACGTTAGCCTGCATGCGATAAGATTTAAATTCATCGAACTCTTAAATCTTATTCGCATCGTGCAAAGTCGAGTTTGAGCAGTTTTGTATTTCCACAAAATTGATCTTTTTACATTTAGAATGCCAATACCATTCGAAGTTTCGTATATTCCGAAAATTTAAATCTTATTTACGATGTTCCGCAGAGTTTTGGCGGGGCGCCAATAAAAATTCCTTGTTCGGCCGACTTCATTCTATAGTATATGCACAATATTGTACAGCAACTTGATATTATGCGAATGATCTTATGAATTTCAACGAGTTTTGGAGCTTACAGTGGTTTTGCAATATCATCAATGATTATAAGCCACGCACTACATTTTTTACATGACATTGAACTGGTTATGATTATCGCCTTTTAAAGCCGTGTATGGACATGTCATGAAGGTATTCGAAAGTTAAGTGATGATCACGGAGAAGTTAGTTCTATGACAGTTACAGATGATCAACACAGCACAAGTCAAGCAAAATAATAACATTTAATTGCTTAAAACTATCCTCTCAATGCCATCTGTTACTAAACCTTGGGCATGTGTTCACGTAAATATATTTAATGTTATACAAACCTTAGTAAGGTCCCGATGAAGCTTTTTCAAATGGAAAAGGGTCAATCCAACGCAGACAGCGTTAACGCCAATCCAGAGAGCGTTAAGCACGTAGTGTCTGAAGGGTCCTCGGACTAATGGACATGAAGGAGAGGGCCCATAAGATCCGTATGATCCAGCACTGGCAGCCAAAGCCCCCGATAAGAAGGTAGGTCCGAGATTTATTGTGATCGATGCGAACCAAATCATGAATGTACCGAATAGGACGCACTGCAAAAAATATTTATGATAACAATTGCATGAATTTGTAGCATCTGTAGTAACACATACATAGACCATAATTTGAAAATGATATATAATATTTAATATGTATAAACCTAAAACTAATGATCACGTATCCAAAAGAATAGTTAATTTTTGATCTTCTGAGCCTGCCGAACCTACTGACCAATGAACGAAGGGCTAATGTAGGTAACAGAGCTTAGAAATCCGGTAGTTGCCCCCAACAATGCCAATAAAAAATCAAATCACTGCGCTCCTAACAGTCCAGCACGGGTTTGGAAGGAACTGAAAAAGTTCTAATATAATAGCAATTCGGCATTAGGTGCATAGAATGAATGAACCATAACTTTACCTGTGGGCTATCCATCAGTAGTGGCGCTGACAAATCAGCTTGCTCTTCTTCGTTTTCAGGGAAAATTGGACTGTCGTTTAACACTGTTGTCAACATGTTCACTGTTGAAACTGTTACCTAAAATATAAATTCTTTATTTAAAATATAAATTAATATAAATTATATTATATGTTGAATGTTATTTGTATATTTTTGTATGCTATTGAAACCTTCACACATGCCATCACATTCGACTTAAGATTGTCATTCATGTCCCAACTACTAAACTCAATCCCCATCAACGAGACTAACTGTTTTAGAAATCCTTATAATAGTTTGCTTAGCACTTCTCTATCTCATAAAGACGAATCATGTAACTATTATAGGTACAAGAGTTTTAAAAGAACGAGTAGATCGTTATCGCTCTTCAAGTGTCGCCAAACACAAATGAGTGAATATAACGCAGAAATAACGGATCATTGTCTGACTAAAGTAGGTTTGTTGGAAACTGGCGGCAGTTGCTGACATAAACGTGATTTATCGGCACTTCGCTTTAGTTTGGACAGATGGGAGGAGAGTCGGGAAATAATCTTTAGCTTAGCCAACTGATATAAGAAGTTCGGCAATATTACTGAATAATATATATTTTGTTGTAACTTTTGTGAAATTTATATTTACTTCCCGTTAGATGAGGAATTTCCAGAAAAATTCAACAAAATGTGACTTTATGTATTTATTTCTTTTCCAACTTTAATTTTTAATTAGATTGCGCAATTAAAAAAATACAAAGTTTTTACGTTACGTTATAAACTTTTTCATCGCACTAAGAATTTTTTTCTTAGTAGGAATGTCAAAAACGACCTCCAGTTTTCATTAAAAGAGTTCCTTAATTTGGAAGTGTGATAAGGAAAACTCTTTACATTTTTGTTGAGCAAATTTCTTACCAGTAATAAAAAGGCAGTTTCAACAAGCGAACACTTATAGACAGGCTGGCAGCGGAAAACGGCGATGCCTAGAGGCAACAGTATGGCCGCGCGCGCGCAGTCCACCACAGCTTGATGGAAGAGAAGACCGTGTGACCACCTGGTGAATAAAGAATTTGTAAGAATGGTTATTGAATAACCGTTTCTCTGTTGAACCATAGAAACTTAGAAAGCTCTGCCAGAGTACGTGTTTCCTTCACGCCAGGAATATCATGGGGCTGCAAACTTATGGGCTCACAGACAGGACCATTGTGAATAGAAAAGACTACTGAAAGTAGTCCTGTCTGTGAGTGTTTTTAGACTTTGAAATGGTGTATTGTTATGCAGCAGACGATACCGTGCAGATAATGTAAATAAATTTCCCTTATCAATCTATCAATATCAAAACATATAATAAAATCGTAACCATCTGTTTGTCTGTACGTTTGTGCACGCTAATCTCAGCAACCGCTCAACCGATTGCAATGCGGTTTTCTTTATTGCGTTGCGGTTTCGTCCACTTAATTAATTGTTTCATGTCAATTGGTTCATAAATAAAAAAAGTTAAAACACATAGAATGCAGCGTACGAAATCGCTGGCAACAGCTAGTTATAAATAAATAAATATTCACGGACATTTCACACAACGCTATCTGATCCCAAAGTACGCTAGTAATAACCTGCTTGTGTTATGGGTATCAGACCACGGATATTAATACTTAAATACTTTTAAATACGTCCATATTATACATAGAAACACCCAGACTTTTGAGACAAACATTTATGGGTCACAAAAATATTTGTCTCCGGTGGGAATCGAACCCACGACCTCCAGCGCCGCAGGCGGTATCACTACCGACTGCGCCACAAAGGAAGTCATTTCATTATTATTGTGTAGATTATAACATTATATTTGTGTAGTTAATAGTAGTCCTCTCCCTTCTTCTGCTTTTTGCCTCGGCTAAATCAAAAAAATGTTGGTAAAATAAATTACAAACATTAGTATGTGGTCGAGGGTATAATGTAAAGAACGTTCAATCTATGTATAAAGTTTCTTTGGTTCCCGATAGAAAAATAAAACTAAGAATATGATTCATTCTGTCAGTTATCGTATATATATAGTATCGACGAGCGAAACATCCATCATACTATTTATCACACGCTAAAATGCCCCGAGAGCTTATAACAGGAACTTTTCTTACTATTCGCACTACTCATCGAAAAGTATAAACTGGCCAAGTGCGAGTCGGTTTCGAACACAGAAGGTTCAATACCAAAAAACGGTAAAATACGTTCGTTGTTTGGGAGCACCTTAAGTATTATTGTTTTTTCTGTTTTAAGAAAGATTTTGTTTTTATAGCGACTCTAGTAATATATTTATAATATGTGAAATTTTCAGTTCTAGCTATCATGCTCATGAACCTTGACAGCTCTCTGCAACTGTGACAACGTATCAGCGTCCTGATTTATATTCTTTGTATACGGAACCCTAAAAAAGAGATAGATAAATTGTATGTGTTGAAGTTTCGTGTTCGAAAGGGTCAGTTTTGAACATTAATCATAAATAATGCAAGAGGTGTCGTCAAATTGGTCTAATTTTTTAGGGATGAAAAGGGACTGTTATTTATTCATACGCACCTAAAGCGTTATCTTTTTGTCCTGAATTTTTATCATACTATCTTAGTGGATAATAGTTTTGTATTTAGGGTGGTTGTTTTGGCAAATGAAAGTTTAATTTTAAACTCTTGTTTGTAAACCACAGACATCAGAAAACAGTTTTTTGATATCTGTGGTTTACAACAACGAGAGACTAAATGCAACTTTTGAAATGTTGCGTAGCGTATTTTGTATGTCCCTTTATTTTGTCTCGTTGTTCTCTCTAATTGTTGTAAAGCACAGAAATAAGAAGACTCTTTTCTGATATCTGTGGTTTACAACAACGAGAGACTAAAGGTAACTTTTAAAATGTTGCGTGGCGTATTTTGTATGTGCCTCTATTTTAAAAATCTCATGAAAACGCAAAAAAACTACATGCAATTCATGTACATGTAATATTGCTAAAATTACTTGTCTAACGACTTTGTAATCAAAATATTAAATTTCCTTAAATATACGAGTACGATTCAAGAGAGAACAATAGATTTGCAAACTTAATCCCAAAATCCTCAACATTCACTCCCTTCCTAATCTGATTAAGCGAGATTTTATTTCATGAGTCACATTAGAGTGCCATATAAGTTGATTTGTAAGAAATTGAGATGCCCTTCTATATTAGATATATTTTTGCTCACATTACTTTTATGGCTCAATAATACTAGGTCGTTAGCGCGAATTCGTTTGCAAATGGAATTCGGAAAGCGACTATGTGTGAATGAATGGAGTCGAATATGCCTGTATTCAAGACGCTTTCGTTTCGATTACCCGATGCTTCTTTCCTTGCAATTGTTAAGCAGTACTTCGCGAGCGCAGAGTCGTATCCCGTGCTCTAGTAACCAACGGTGTCAATTCGGCCCAAATTCGGGTAACTTCTGAAAACGACTGTTATGCACCCCAAGTTTGGCCTAACGACCAAGTATAATTTCGCCGTCAGGAAGTCCGAGGAAATTAATGAACTGGCCAGTAGGTATGTTTCCATAGATTCTAAATAACCAAATTTCACAACGTATTTTTACCTCACGTAATTGTTGGATAGTTTTTAATGTTCGATTTATTATGAAATTTTCACAGATAACTGTAGTCCTGTAGTCGCTTTAACAACAAATACTAAAAACAGAAAAAATATTATTAGAGTAAGGTAATAATTATGTTTTTGGTACGGAACACGTCGTGCGAAAATCCGTCTCGCACTTGGTCGGTTTTTTTCTGGTAGGTATTATAAAGGGTGTACCTTTCGTATAAGGAAATTTAACCATCCGCTCCAGTCACAGTAAAATAAACATATTCACAGAATTCAGAGGGTAAGCCGCCATTAAAAAACCAGGGAAGCGATATTATTGCATAATCTTGATATGTCTAAAAAAGTGGGTGACACAACGATAAAAATAACATAGTAGATACAGGAATATCACTTGCCAGGTATATTTTTCGTACTTTATAAAACTACTAGATGATTCCGCGCGGCTTTACCCGCGTGAAACTTGTTACCCGTTCCCGCTTCCCATGGGAACATATTCCCGGCATCAAAAGTAGCATATGTGTTATTCCAGGTTATTATCTATCCCTGTACCAAATTTCAGCTCAAACCGTTCAGCCCTTAGAGCGTGATTGAGTATCAAACATCCAAACATCCAAACATCTTCACAAACTTTCACATTTATAATATTAGTAGGAAGTAGGAAGGTAGGAAGAGCCATATATAGATTAGGTCCAAGGGTCTCTCTGCTCGAAAAATTCAAAGAGGTAAATATTCTGACTATAGCATCACAATATATTTTTGAAAATCTTATGTATGTGCAAAAGAATCTATCTAGTTTCGTTAAGTTAAGCGATATACACAGTGTAAATACCCGACATAAAGATAACCTTGCTTGTCATCAGTGTAGACTGAAAAAAGTCAGTAATTCCTTCCTGGCTAACTGTATACGTTTTTACAACAGGCTTCCAAATGAAATAAAAAGTATGCCCTTAAATAAGTTTAAAAAGTGTATAAAAGTAAATTGTACCGCAGGGGCTACAATTCAGTTGACGATTATTTGCTTGACAGGGAAGCCTGGAAATGATCTGCTTGCTCTACTGCATTCTCAAGCAATAGTTTGTGATTTTTAGTTTAAATTTTTGTAAATAGAGCACAAAAAGAAAAGCCCGTCGAGTTTCTTGCCAGTTCTTCTCAAGCGGGCCGCGTTCCGAACTGGTGGTACTATTTGCATTGTATTCATTGACGTGTCGCAAGTGCCTATGTATTAGGATTATGCGAAATAAATGTTTTTTAACCCCCGACGGAAACCCGGACGGGGTGTTATAAGTTTGACGTGTGTGTGGGTGTGTGTGTGTGTGTGTGTGTGTGTGTGTAAGTCTGTCTGTGGCATCGTAGCTCCCAAACGGATGAACCGATTTTGATTCTGTTTCTTTTGTTTGAAAGATGGGTTAGGGGAGAGTGTTCTTAGCTATGTTTTATAAAAATCGGTTAAGCCATTTCAAAGATATGAGGGGTGAAAGTGGGTATTTACGGGTATATTTGAACAAATTTAATTTTTCATCCCCACTTTCACCCCTCATATCTTTGAAATGGCTTAACCGATTTTTATAAAACATAGCTAAGAACACTCTCCCCTAACCCATCTTTCAAACAAAAGAAACAGAATCAAAATCGGTTCATCCGTTTGGGAGCTACGATGCCACAGACAGACTTACACACACACACACACACACACACACACACCCACACACACGTCAAACTTATAACACCCCGTCCGGGTTTCCGTCGGGGGTTAAAAATTTGTTCAAATATACCCGTGTTGGGTATCAAATGAAAGGTCATAACTTATACATCACGATACCGCAAGTTTTATGAAAATCGGTTTAGCCATTCGAAAGATATGAAGAGTGGAATGTATTTCTAATTCTGTAACCACACTCCGCGCAATTCGCATTAGTTCTGAATAATTGTTGATAGACTATACGTATGTTGATATTAAAAAACTCCTATAAAAAGCATGAAATAAAAAATTAAATTAAAAATTTAAAAAACCCCCGACTCACAAAAAGTGGACAATAAAAAAACCTGTAAAATGTAAAAAAATAACTATTATATTATGACCTATCTACCCTAAGTATTGAACCTTTATTATTATTATAGGTAGCTATATTATTTACGTATTCATATTGTTAACTAACAGTTTGTCTCGTCGGGGACCGCTCACCTAATCATAACCTAATCGTGCGTCTGTCTCTATTTAGGTATAGAGTGGTCCCCCCGACGAGACCAACTGTTAGTTAAAAATATGAATACGTAAATAATATAGCTACCTATAATAATAATAAAGGTTCAATACTTAGGGTAGATAGGTCATAATATAATAGTTATTTTTTTACATTTTACAGGTTTTTTTATTGTCCACTTTTTGTGAGTCGGGGGTTTTTTAAATTTTTAATTTGAGTTTGAGTTTTGAGTTTGATCAAAATATTTATCCTTAAAAAAATTGAAACTGCTCTTAGAATTTTTTTGCCTAACACTTGATAGTTGTATTCACCATGACCTATATAGAAAGGCCAGCTGTTACATCAAGGACGACATCAATTCATTACTATCCGAAGGAAGAAAACGATGAAACGGGGAGCAAAAATAGAACAGGACGGATGGATATAAGACCCTCGAAAGTATCACTAACCCACCACGTGACTATTTTGATATCAATCACAAGTTTGGGGAGAATTGGGTCACATTTCTGTACTCAGGACTCCTTAATAATAGTTACTATCCACAATTTTGGGAGATTTTTGTCTGGAATCGTTTCACGCTAAGTTATGAAATGACAATGTTTTGCATCATATGAAGACAAACTTTAAGAATGTTTGGATGACTGGCATTATAATACATTAAGCCCTCCTAAGCCCACGTGCTGAATGTCTTCGCTATGATTAGTCTTGAGAAAGGTGACCTTCAATGGCATTTGTATGTACGAGCATTTGCGTCCTTCGGAATACACGTTAAACCATTGATTCCGCTCGCCAGCAATATGTTAGTCGCTAAGTCAAGTTGACGGCCTTAAGGGTTTAAATTTTTTCAGCAGCATGTCAACATGGCAGTAGGAACTGTAGTTGGAAGTTGTATTTTATCCCACGGTAGGGAAAACGCCGCTATTTTATCCCACGTACCTCACGTGGGATAAAATAGCGGCGTTTTCCCTGAAAGAAAACGCATAATAAAATACTTACCTAATTCGAAGCTTATATAATGAGATAGGCATATCCATTACCCGTAGGCTTATCTTACTCATGTTTGATGACGTATTTCCGTCGACTCAGCAGGCAGGTGGCGCCACCTGTGAACTTATAAATGCAGATGGCGACCATTTTGTCCTCATTGGCTTTTATTCACCAGGCAGATTTAAAAAGTAAGCTTCGAATTAGGTAAGTATTTTAATATGCGTTTTCTTTCAGGGAAAACGCCGCTATTAAAAGTTCTTGACCGTAATTCGAAGCTTATATAATGAGAAATGTTTGTTTTCGCCTGGTGAGTGACGGAAACGCCAATGTGATTCTAATTTATTTTTAGGAAAATAATATTATAGAATGTTGTATATATGGTATCTATATTTATAATCTTTACCATCTTGAACAACTTTAAATGTAATCTTAAACAGACTAAATAAGGAATCTTATTTAAGGAGTAGTAAGTATTCCTTCTATTGACAGGATTAAATAATTGCGAATTATTATTATATTTGATTGGTGGTAGTAGCTGACATTATTACTCGACGATATATTTTTTTTTTTTTTGAAAGCCATCGTCAATTACCTCGTGTTAAGGAATAATTTGATCTTACCACCACCACCAATTCTTAGAAGCTGCTGTTGACCGGGTAGTGCCGGGGCTAGAATAGTTGGAGAACCTCTAACAGTCATAAATAAACTATTTGACTGTGTAGTCTCATATCGGTTACTCTGATATCCTAATTTCTATCTAGAATAAAGGATTCAATTGATTAGTCGTAGGTGTTATCTTTGTTTACAATAGTTTTCCAACCAGATTGTCTGAAATGAAAATTATCAGTTTCGGACTCTTGATTCGGGCCTACAAGCAGTACCTATGACGTGAGTTAATATAATCGAGCAAAGTTAGATCATTGTTGCGACGACCTAAGCATAAAATCACTATGACGAGGAACCTGAAAAATGTTCTCTGTGTATCAATACTTGGTAATATTGAACTAAGTCATCAATACCAATATCAATGAATATGTGACTTAACTTTCTTTACATTTTTAAAGAGATCGACCAAGATATGTTTAACCAAAACATGCAAACTATGTTAAGTTGACTAACGGTTCCTATATTTTTAAGAACAGCAACAACAGATTTATGTAACAGAATCGTATTATATAATAACCATGAATAAAATGCAAGTCGGTTAAAACTGTAAAATTTATAAGTATCTTAAAAGGTAGGTCTCAAGGAGCTCAATAGTAGAAGTTTTTGATTTAATATCTGTTATTTGCCTCTTCGCCCCCCCCCCACATTTCCACAGATTCTCTATGTGAGGTGGTGGGAGACCTGTCGAGGTGTTTATTAGAAGGAAAGAAATAATGTTTATTAGGTTCTTTTGCAGGTTCTGCAGAACGAATGGAGTTTACAGAGCTCTCGCTTTGAGATCTGCCCTCTATTATTACCTTGTGCCATCGCGGCACCGCAAACACTCCTGTTGACCGATTAAGGTGTGACAGCATCTTGGGTATTAAAAATGGTGGTGGAAGTAATATCCTCACGTTACGAACAGGCCTATCATGTAGTGTTCTCCATTTCATAATAGGAATATTGTTTGTAGGCAATCTTGCCTTAGTGGTGTTTGAAGCAGGATGCTCATAAAAAATACCTGGAGGAGCTGATACATATGGTATCGGCTCGGAATGCAGTGTATGGTGAAGTCAATTTGATGTCGGACCATTACACGCAAGCTGACGAGTTAAGTTCGTCAAGGCAATTGATTTGGTCTCGTCCCTCAGGGGGGATGGACTACAACTGCTTTGAATGAGTACAGACTGTAACACAGTACCGGTATATGATTTCGAATCATGTATAAGATTATTAACATCTCTCTTTGATGCAGTGCAATCTTTGTTATTCTGGGCCCTCGAGCCTGTTAGAGAAATGTTTTCTAGCTAGGCTCCCAAGCGAAATCTGACGCGTCCGTGGTAAGAAGGCATCTCGGATGGAAAGCTTGTAAAATTGTCGAGAACCGGTAATTGCGGACTCACTATTGGAGTTCCACTTGTACCACTCCGTGCACTACTATTTTCTTCAGTGGGTTGTCGGTTAGGGGATTGACCGAATGTGACGCTGAGGTAAAGCTACCTCTAGGCACTGCGAAAGTGGTAAAAATTCAAAAGACCCACCAAGTTTGAATTTTCTTTAAAAGAACTAAGTTTCTTTGATTTGGAATTAAATAAATCTTCCTTTTATGTCTAATATCTTTTCTTTTGGTATTGGACTTTCAGGTAGTTCTATGTCTATCGCATAACGATATGAGAGGTTTCTTTGGGAACCTATTATTGTTTTCTCCCAATTGTCTAATCATCCCTGGGTTTGAAGAGTTTTCAAGGCTTTTGTACGTGTTTGTGAAGAGTAACAGGATTTTGATGCGCAAAATGAGATTTTGTGTAGGTAGACGAGTATTTGAATACTCTTATTCTATAGAAATCGGGGCACCCCTCTGGGTGCCCCGATTTCTATGATATTCTTGTCTTCCGCTCGGGTAAGCCGCACCCAAAACATGAAAATGTTTTGGGTGCGGCTTACCCGAGCGGAAGACAAGAATGTGCTCTGAGAAAGAATAATGTACACTACATCAGCTTTACCATGAAAATAAGCTTGACTGAGATGTATCTTGCACATCCAATATCGTGGTTGGAGGAAATTTGGTAAACGGAACATGCTGAAAGATAGAATTTTTCTGGCTTCACAAAGGCGTACAATGTCCTAAAACTGAATTCTGGGCGGATGACCCATCGCTATTTGAAGTTAGGAAAAGTGGAGAAACCAAAATTGGTGACAAAGGAACTAGTTTTAGAGTGCCTTGAGCATTCATCTTTTGAACCATTGCACAATGTGGTCATTTCAGTTAAAAAGGAAACCTTTTTAAAAAGAGTTCGTTGTATGGATTCTTAAGTATTTAAAGCAATTAGTATTCCACCTTAGTCAAGTTATCCATAGCATTTTAACATAAAGTGAAAATTTACAACTTTGTCAGTACGGGACTTGAACAGAGTTCGGTGTAAATTTAAATGTGGGAAGGTTATCAGTTTTGAGCAGGATTCGAACCTGCGTCCTCTCGAATACCGTGCAGGACGGATTGGAGTTTCAGGATAAAGGGAATGCGGTACCCTTTTATAAATTTAAAACTTTTTGGTACTCTCGTTCCTTACCAACGTATTTTGTGCAGAGTTAACTGACCGACATAGAATGACAGGGTCATATCATTTAGTGTTTCCTTTGCTGGTGTGGGCAGAGGATGTTAGACCTCTCCTCGTCTCTTTGAGAGCCTCGAGCTCGGAAATTTCGTAATTGAAGGGACATCCTTGCATGGTTACTTAGCATGTTATCGTACGCCTGGTTACTATCGTATACCCAATTATTATAGATACACAATATTGTACATACCCCTCGAGGGTGGTAACTGGTTAGTGTTTCCTTTGCTGGTATGGGCAGAGCATGTTAAACTTCTCAGTCTCTTTGAGAGCCTAAAGCTCAGAAATTTCTTAATTGAAGGGATATTTACTATCGTATGCCCAATTATTATAGATATTGTACACACCCCTCGAGAGTGGTAACTGTAATACAGGCAAAGGCTCTTGGTACAATGGAATCTGGACTCCATTCGATGGAGATCTGATCTTGACGCCTGATCCTCTCGAAGGCTGGTGTAATGATTTGGATGAACTTTTTTCGGGGTCATCCTTTTTGGAGATCGAAGACCAAAATGCATGCCTTCCCGAGTGCCGTTGAAAAGGTTTCAGCCTCGAAAATGTATGTGTTTGAAGGCGATATTTTATCAAGGTTCATTTTTAAGAATTGGGTCTTTGACAATTCTGATATGAAATCAGATCTATGGGCGCAGGCCATTTGTAATAAATTGATAAAAGATTTATGGAAATCCTATTATTAAAGTAGGTCTTCAATTTTGTAATAAATATTTTCGAAGAAACTTAAGTTTTTCAAAAGATTCTCTTTGTTTAAAAAAAAACATAAAAGGTTTTGGCAGCAAAAGCCTTTTGGCAGAAAGAGCCTTGTCAGCTTTTTCAAAATGTAGCAGGGATTCGAATTGTCGGATCTCCCCGTTTTTGTTTAGGTTGACGAACCCAGGACTATGATTTTACAATAGTGGGTATCAGCATATTATCTCATCTAGTCAATTTGTCGCCAAAACGTGTCAATCAACCTCTTAGGTTATACTGTGTCTTAGGATCTTGGGTAACCGAAATCTCTTTTAATGCTGTCCCTATATAAAATACGAAGCAAGGATGATTGTTTCTATCATTCTCGTAAATAAACCTCTGATCTGTAAAGAAATTTACACTTGGTCAGGACCAGTGTTAGGTAAATGAGAAATAACTCACACATTTCCATCATCCTTATCTGGTTTAGTGGAAGTCGGCTTCTTTTACTCCACTTAGGACAATGCACGTGGCGTCGCGATCGCCCTTATTTGAAGTTCGAGCTAAATGAGCTGGAACTGTAGCTATTTGACGTACCTAATACAGTAACTGGAGCTCAGAGCGCGCTTCTGAAATACTCCACTTGGAATTAGCTCACTTTCTAAGGATGGAGGATTCATTTCTATCAAGAAACCAAACTAAAAGAAATAGTTTTATGTTAGGTAGGTACCTAAAATTTAAGTACTACTTTCATGGTAAACATTTAGTTATTACTTTGACACACTCGTACGTATTCAGAAACTTGGGATGATTACGATTTTACCCATAATAGGCCATATTTTTACATGTATAGGAACATCTAGTAATTAATGTTCCTTTATGTGGGTAGGTATAAAAATATTTTGAAAATATTTTCTATATTCAGCGGTACTTACGCTGTACATACACGAAGCAAATAATATCTAAAAAAAAGTATTAGTACCTATGAATACAATCTATAAAATCAGTTTAATATTAGCTGTAACTAAAGATATTAAATAAAAGAAACTGCAACCTCGAAAGGTTTACGTGCTATTTTAAAATAATAGGTTATTTCACGTTATGACGTACCACACTCATATGTGATCGTAAAAATATGAAGTAAAAACATACCTGAGATTTAAACGAACGGTCAAACCGTTAAATATGTCTGTAGGTTCGCTTACTTCAATCACAAGTCACTTGTTTTAGATTCACTGTATATTCAAACGAACGGCAAAGCCGTTAAATAATTATTTCTGTAAATTCACTTACTTCATCCCAAGTCACTTTTTATAACTTTACTAGGTATATAACTAGTAACTAGAAAAAATAAATGCACTAGCAGGTGTTCCTGCTATAACATTTTGCTACGGGAATCAAAACGCCAATGAGGACAAAATGGTCGCCATCTGCATTTATAAGTTCACAGGTGGCGCCACCTGCCTGCTGAGTCGACGGAAATACGTCATCAAACATGAGTAAGATAAGCCTACGGGTAATGGATATGCCTATCTCATTATATAAGCTTCGAATTACGGTCAAGTACTTTTAATACAACTAGTGAATGTGGGCTAGGACTTTTTTGCCCCTTCTGAGGATAAATAGAGCGTGACTATACTTATATTATGTATGTAGTAGGTACATAGCATATAAGTAAAAATGATAACGCTGTTTGAACTACCATCCACGATTAACAAAGAAAACATTCTTTTTGAATCATGATAAACATTTATTTTTTCCTGTTCATTACAAAATGTTCATGGTAGGCATAGCTCTTATTTCCCTAACAGCAATGGGCCTTTATTTATGGCTGTATGAATTTTGATAACGTTATTGGGAATAAGATTTGAATGCTTTTTAATTTTTACAAAGTTCCTTGTAAAAAAGAACGACAGTCTGATAAAATATCTTTGTCAGAGTATTATAAGGAAAATGGTCCGCTATGACATGAAAGAAATTTGTGCTGGGAAAGATAAATACAATTTCGGATCTGTCTTGAATTGTAAGAAAAATTTGCAAAATTTTAACAAGTCCTATTCAGACATTATCAATAATAGCTGCCTAAAGAAAGAAAGAAAGAAAGAAACCTTTATTTGTTACAGACATGCAGGACACATTAATTATTGCTAACCTAAAATTAATCATGTTTTATTGCATTGTGTGCTTCACGACTGCATCAAAGAGGTGTCCAGTTCAGCATGTGCCAGGCGGAACCTTGGCGCTGATTTTCAACTGGAACCTTGGTTATGTGTGTAGTTGTGTGTGTGAGAGTGTAGTAAGTGTGGATGTGTAAAAATATATGTTATAGCAGTGAAGTATGAATACTAATATAATTCTATATACCTAGTGTATAAAAGTAAGTGTTTATTATTTATATTTATTATTTATTGTTTATGTATATATTGCAAGGTAATAATAATAATATCATAATAATAATTATGATAACAAGCCCTTAAATTTCTTATTATTGAACATTAACTACTAACATAAATTATTCCTATAGTTACATATTAATATAAAAACTACATTATTCTAACAATATATAAACAAAATTATGCCTAGCCTAATGGCCATTGTATAAAATAAAAGATATAAAAAAAAAGAAGAATGCATTGCATGTTGACATAAATAAAGTACCTAGGTTAAATAAGAGATATGTCACAATTTACGCCATCCAGCCCCCGTTGCGCTTCTAATAGGTACACGCGTAACCTTTCTTAAAGGTTGTTAGCGATTTGGCGGACTGCAACGGTGGGGGAAGGTTGTTCCATATTTTAGCGGCTGAATAGCGGAAACTACCTCGGAACGATGCGGTTCTATGCTGCTGTATGGAGAGTTGCTGCGAGCACTGTCTTCTAGCGCATTTTCTTCGGTTATTAACCCAGTCAAGTTTGTTATAAAAATATTGCGGCTCCGCAAAACTGATAACACCAAAGAGAAGGCATGCCAAATGCATTATTCTTCTAGATTACATTTTGATTATTGAATTTTTATTAAGGTAAGTTGTGACACGCCTCCTCGGTGGTATCGAAAAGCAGAACCGCGCACAAGCATTTTGAACTCGTTGAATAAGCCGATCCGTTCTCGCGTAGCAGGTGCGGACCGTAAACGACGTCTGCATAATTGAGCCTAGACAGCACCAAAGCCTCAACCAGTTGCACCCTCAGTTCTTCCGTAAGATACGGTCTCATTTTATACAAAACTTTGAGCCGATAAAAACAGTTTCGCACCGACTCCGCTATATGATTTTCAAACCTTAGGTCAGAGTCAACATACAACCCTAGATTACGTGCTTGTACTACTCCGTCGATCGATTCTCCCATAAGTGTAAGGTTCAGAGAAGTGGGAACCGCAGCTTTTTGATACTTAGTTCCAAATATATTTTGTTTTAAGAGGATTCAAGACCAAACAGTTGCGTTCCGCCCATTTTACTATTCGGAGGAGATCCTCATTGAATTTTTCAATAGCCGACTGATATTCACTCGGTTTGAGAGATAAATATACTTGCACGTCATCGTCACGTCAACTCAAAGACAGTGTCTTTTGAAAGAATTCACGTTAATATTCTTTAAAATTTCCAGTTGAGACAAATGAGCTACGGTGAACAGATTAATACCATACAATTTATACCTCATAGCTGTGTGAGATGAAGGAAATAGTGTAGACTGCAAATTGGGATCCTAAGATCTGAGCAGTCTTGCCCGTCTTTCCCCTAACATATAGAGCAACTAAACTTTGAGCCCTGCCTCGGCGTCGTCGTGAGCCTAATTCTATGACCGTCGCCGCAAGCCCGCCGCGCTCGTATAGATTGCAATACGGTTTCTACAATTTCACGGAGATATTATATAAGTATTCGGCTATTCAAAGGTTCAAAGTCATCCTTACCTTCTTAACTGCTTTTTGCTTAATATCACCACCATTAACGCCAAATTCGCTGACATTCCCAAACTGGAAAGCGCAAGTAACGCTGCAGCGCTCGCAGCGCCGCCTGGCGGACAATGCCTCGTGTTATTGGTGATTGAGGAGTTCGCAGCACTGCCTGACCCAAAGCGAAGGTTACCTCCGATCATAGCCACAGCTGATCCTGCTAGGAACAAAGTAAAGATAGTGAGAAAATCGTAAGTTCCTCAAAGAAATTCAATTACAATATTTGTATTTAAACTTTCATGATCACTGACATTAGTATTACAGTTAGCGGGATATTTACCATGTATTGTTGAGAGTTTCCGATATTTTGGCGCTGTTACAAGCACCATTATCACGGAGGATTTCTTGTATTTCGGAGGAACTGTTTCTCCGTGATCATGGTGCTTGTAACAGCGCCGAAATATTGGAAACTCTCAACAATACATTGTAAATATCCCGCTAACTGTAATACTAATTACAATATTTGTTACATTACTACCTATTTGTTGTATAATTTGTATCTCTGAGTAATATTATATTGATCTTTATGGTTTTATTGATCTTTTTCTTACGATTTCTGATCAAAATTTGTCATAATTGTTCGTAGCTTTCCGGTACTTACAAGGTTTATGATTCAAAATCAATGTTTCTGAATAATCTCAACTAATATTATCTCAATCAAATATTTTCTATTAATTCGTGCAACAATGAAATGAAATAATATATAGTCACATTCGTTACCTGCTGACATTTTGTTGAGTTCGATACGTCCACTCTCAATGAAGATCAACTATCAAATGCGATGAGTCTCTGCGACATTCAATAAGGTAAGTTCTCTGCCCTCCTCCTGCCCATTGCATTTTTGCACCAACAATGTTCCTATTCACTAACATCACAATGTCTATTATTTACTAAATCACTATCAAATTTGACACTTTAAGACTTTGTGTTTGTGTTTACAATCACACGCTGCTTGTTTTCTTGTAGTTACACTACCTGCAAATAAAATAATATTAATTTAATTTAATCCATCAAAATATCAAAATTATTACATACTAGCGGCCCGCTCCGGCTTCGCACGGGTACACAGTATTTCTCCACTATTTAATGGATGTTATTATACATATAAACCTTCCTCTTCAATCACTCTATCTATTAAAAAAACCGCATCAAAAACCGTTGCGTAGTTTTAAAGATTTAAGCATACAAAGGGATATAGGGACAGAGAAAGCGACTATGTTTTATACTATGTAGTGATTCACCTACTTATATGGCGCTATGCGTATGTGTTCGGGTATTATCCCGCGTCTGGAAGGTGGATTTAGGTGTTTTCCCACTACATGTGAGAAGGGGGATGAGTTGGGTACCATTGCCTTACTATAAGGAGCAAAGAGATACGCCACTGTCTGTCTATTTAACACAGTAATAAATTATTGTGTTGTACATAGGTACGTACGCGAATAAAGCGCCTGCTATTATGTACGTGGCGTTATTACTAGTACGACATAGCATCCATGAGGAACTTCCACTTGCAAAAAAAAATCAAGTTAACTTTATAAGGTTCCGTACCCAAAGGGTAAAACGGGACCCTATCATGAGACTTCGCTGTCCATCAGTCTTTCCGTCATGAGGCTGTATCTCAGAAACCGTGATAGCTAGAGAGTTGAAATTTTCACAGGTGATGTATTTCTGCTGCCGCTATAAAAATTAAATTCAGAAAAACGTGGCTTTTAGTTGTATTTTTGGTTGGTATTGAACCCACTGTGAACGAGTTCAACTCGCACTTGGTCTAGTTTTACTTCCCTTTTCACGCAATCGCTCTTACAGATTGCAGGAAAGCCCTCCGAAAGATCCAACAATCAAACTAGCCTATCGCACTCCATCGCTAAACCCATGGATAATTTATTTTTTACTTTAATAAGACGAACATAATGCACATAGGTACTTGTATATTTTTATATACGTACTCCCAACTGATGTACCAACGTCCTAGAAAAGTTCACAAAGGCAATATGATAAAAATGCGAGCGGTTAGATTTACATAAATGTAATGTACATCAACAAAAGAGTAAAATACACTTTCAAAACAAACAAATCTAAATTCTTTATCCCTCCAAACCACAGTTTCACAAAGCCACGGAAGCTACTTAATGGAATTAAAATCTTTGATCAAGATACAAACTATGAATAACGAGAGAGCCTCAAAGGCGCGCTTGTCAAAGTTACTAATGAATTGTACACAGTACTGTGGACGTAAGCTAGTCCTCCCTGCAGGCGGTTAATTGAGTTGCAGTTGACGTCTCATCCTAAGCCACAATTGCCCCTAACAAAGTCGAGAAACTAAGTAGGTCGTATGGTGAAATTAGCATTTGAAATGTAACAAGCTTGTTGCTAAATTATGCTCATGTGTATGTTACCTGATGAGTAAAGGACGTAGTTTGCCATGATTTTTTATTTGATTGACGAGAAAGGAAACTTAAATCAAACACGTACCAGTAAGACCAATCACCCTTCCAATAAAAAAATAAAATAATAAAACTTCCTCTAAAGTAATTACTAAAAGATATAAAGATGTGTACTCTTTAAATACTACTACCCTACTTTATATTATAAATGTGAAAGTTTGTTAAGATGTTTGGATGTTTAGATGTTTGGATGTTTGTTACTCAATCACGACTGAACGAATTGGGCTGAAATTTGGTACAAAGATAGCTTATAGTCTGGACACGGGGTGTTAACTCATACAGCTTATCTTTAGTAAACAGAAAGTAGCAGGAGATGGCACTAGTAGTTTCATATTTTAGAATCGATATTTTAAATAATCTTATTTATGTATATATTGCATGGCGAATTAGTTTAAACATTAAATCATATTATTGGTTGCTATACATAGTAGCACATCCAACTCATTGATAAAGTAATAAACGTAGATAGTGTAAAAAATATCTCTCGATAGGGTTTGGTTAATATAATTAGATGGCGCTGATATTAGTCATGGGTAGCGACGCGGCAATTTCAACAGATATTAAACCGGCCAAGTGCGAGTTGAACTCGACCATGAAGGGTTCCGTAGCAGCAAGTAACATAGTATAAAAGTTCTTGTAGTTCGTTGTAACTTTCATTGATGTTCACCACATGAAGATAAATATAGCCAAATGCTGGAACGGATACAAAATAAATTTGTTAGATACCTGTACCTAAGGCATTACGGCGTTTACCCCTTTTATCCTCTGACATATCCCACCTTATTTATATTGGGAATGGTGGGATACAACGAACTACGGGTTAGGCGGGAACTTGCATTGGTCTCGTACATTTTTAAATTGATAGGGGAAAGCTGTACAATCCAGCGACATTGGGTGTGCTGTGTCTGTGTGTGCCGGACCGGTACGTGTGGCGCCGGCACAGGCCACAATTGTTAAAGGTACCGAGCGCGCGCACGAATCTTCTGGGCGAGTCGCATCTTACACGGTCTTTACGGGCCCTCAACAGGGTCAAATCAAATCAAATCAAAAATATATTTATTTCACATAGGCATTATACAGATGCGCTTGCAAAACGTCCAGAATACAAAACAAAAACTCTACCACCAGTTCACAACGCGACCCACCTGAGAAGAACTGGCAAGAAACTCAGCGGGTTGTTCTTTTTTTTGCTCTATTTACAATTTTAAAGAATCTAAAAACTAGGCATTTTAACAATTTTTTTGAGAATCCAGCAGAGCAGGTCATTTCCAGGCTTCCATATCCAACAAATAATCATTGATTGTATAGTAGCCCCTGCAGTTCAATTTACTTTTAACAGATCTTTTAAACTTATTAAGGGACATACTTTTAATTTCGTCTGGAAGCCTGTTGTAAAAGCGTATACAGTTACCCATGAAAGAATTGCTGGTTTTGTGCAATCTGCTATGAAAAAAAGCAAGGTTATTTTTATTTCTAGTGTTGACATTGTGTCTATCACTTAATGTACAGCCGTCACCCTAATTGTAACCGACTGTACGCGCACAACTGTAAGGTAAGAACCTACGGAGCCCTACCTAACACGCAAGTCCCTATTGAACCCTTACGTGCCTAATTCGCTAAGGCTCTGTTCTACCCTATAGTGTGATTTTAACCCTAACGTATCTACCTAACACGCTAAGTTCCTAACGAACCCTAACGTCCCTAGTACCCTAAGGCCCTAGCCTAGCATATACCTAGTGTGGTGAATATATACATAGATAGATAGTTACGGGATGCCTGCACCATGCGACCTAAGGTGGCAGACGGATGGTTGGAAGGATGTCCAGGATGCGGAGAGATTACTCACTGCCAATCGCACAGACTCATACGACTGCTGAGGCTAAGGGTGTCTTGGCCACAGTGAGGGGTAGTGGTGGTAGGTGAGGTGGTTGGCCTATTCTTCAGATTCGCCGCTGAACACCATAAAGGGTAGTGGTCGACCCACAATTATATCAGCACTGAAGAATAGACCGGAGGGAGTGAGTCAAAGTCGGGTGAGACGTAATGACTGATTTATTTACAAAATTATTGTTCTTATATATATTAAAATTATCCTAAGTACACAAGTATGGGTGTTTATTAGTGTGCCATCGGTGTAAATTGCCTCTGCAGTAGTTTAAATCTTGGTAAAATATTTTGATGATTACAGCCGACCTTTGGAGCGCTGCTGAGTGATGAGTTGCAAATTTGATTGCATTATGTTCTTAATTGAACACTTAGCGAAACTATGTAGATTTCTTTGTACATACATAAGGTTTTCAAAAATATATTGTGATGCTACAGTAAGAATATTAACCTCTTTGAATTTTTCGCGCAGAGAGACCCTTGGACCTAGTCTATATATAGCTCTTATGGCCCGCTTTTGTAAAATAAAAATTTTATTTATATCTGCAGCATTGCCCCACAGTAGAATACCATAAGACATTATACTGTGAAAGTAACTGAAATAAACTATTCTAGCCGTATCTACATCAGTCAAGTGCCTTATTTTTTGTACAGCAAATGCTGCTGAACTTAATCTACTAGCTAGTTTTACAATATGTGGACCCCATTGTAAACCAGCATCAATCGTTAACCCTAGGAATGTGGTTTGTTCCACAAGTTCCAACTCTCGGCCATTAAGTTGAACATTGGTTTCTGACTGTGCAACATTAGGCAAGGTAAATTTAATACATTTAGTTTTATTATCATTTAGTTTAAGATTGTTAGTGTTAAACCAATGAACCACTTTCAAGATTGCGTTGTTGACATCGTCATAGTTATCTATTTGTCTTTTAACTTTGAAAATCAAAGAAGTATCATCTGCAAACAAAACAATCCTGTTGTTGTCCCCCACGTAAAAGGGTAGGTCATTAAAATATATAAGGAATAAAAATGGTCCGAGTATTGAACCCTGCGGGACGCCCATAGTAACTAAAGATCCCTCCGAGCGTGTACCATTAACATCGACCCGCTGAATTCTATTGTTCAAATATGAAGCCAGAAGGTCGAGAGCCTTGCTTCTTATGCCATAATGGTGTAATTTCCTGATTAATGTTTTATGTTGGACGCAATCAAATGCCTTAGACAGATCACAAAACACACCAATTGCATCTTGTTTATCCTCCCAGGCGTCATAAATACATTTCAATAACTCTACACCAGCATCGGTAGTCGAACGTCCTTTAGTGAAGCCAAATTGTTTCTCATGAAATAATTTGTGACTGTTAAAATAGATCAGCATCTGCTCTAGTATCAATTTTTCAAATATCTTGCTCAAGGTCGGCAACACCGAGATAGGTCTGAAATTACCCGGATCTGAAGCGGTGCCAGCCTTGAATAGTGGTATAACTTTACTGTGCTTCATCAAATCAGGAAATACACCACTAGAGACGCAATCGTTAAACACAGTTGCCAAGTGGGGGGCAATGACATCTATAATACTTGATATGGATTTTACTGATAACCCCCAAAGGTCAGCGGTTTTTTTAACATTAATAGATCTAAAAGCTTTTATGATGTCGTTGCAGTTGACAACGGTGAATTCGAACGCGCCTTCACAGGCAGCTACAGATTCTGCTAATAATAGCTCGGCGGAGGCGGAAGACGACTGGAGAGTGTCAGTTATCTCTATTGGAACATTACTGAAAAATTTTTCAAACTCGGTCGCCACTTCCAAATCCCCCGATACGTGGCGATTGTTTATATTTAAGTGAAACTTTCTTTCATTCGTTGTACACCTACCACATTCCGCATTGATAATGTTCCAAGTATGTTTGAAGCGCTCGTGGCCCCGCGGACTCAGTGTTCTGTAAACGATCACTGCAGTAAGCAACATTTACTATGGCCGGATATGGATGGGTGACCACCACGTGGACCACTTTGTGACATTTATTTACGAGCGTTTCCGTGCTTCGGAAGGCACGATAAGCCGTTGGTCCCGGTTGTCAGTAAAATGACAGTCGATAAGCCAAGTTGAAGGCCTTACGGGCGGCTTGAAAAATTTCAACTGTGGGTCGTCACAGCCTGCACCCGGGTCGGTAGCGCGTGTGTAGCGCCTCTGGTGTTGCCTCTGGTGTTGCAAACGTCTATAGGCTACGGTTACCAACCTTCCGGTGGGCCGTAAGCTTGTCTGCCACCTAAGTAGTATAAAAAAAAAAAAAAAGTAGTTTTAATTACATTCGCAGAATCATAAATTTTATTTCTAATGAAATTAGACTTGGCTAAGGTACAGGCTTGCTTAAATATCTTTGAGTATTTCTTAACATATTCCTGAAACTCTGGGTTGAAATTATATGATTTTTCAGAATACAGTTCATGTAGTTTATGGCGACTTTTATAAATTCCGGGTGTAGCCCAGTCACTGAAAGCAGAACTGCCTCCGATTGATAATGTTTTCGGGGTAAAGATTTTCCCAAACACAGTATGTATCAAATTAAATAAATCAAAGTAGGATTCTTCTACGCTAATGTAATCAGGCAATTCTGTTATTTTCTTGACTAAGTTTCTTCGAAAGGTTTCCAAGCGATGTGTGTTAACTGGGACAAAACTAATAATCTTCTTAGTTTCCCTACTATTTCTCAGATAAGACACAGACTGGCCACGATGATCTGATTTTACAGGGTCCACTATACATTTTTTAATGGGATTTATATTAGTAAAAATACTATCAATACAAGTAGCACTAGTTGCAGTTATACGAGTAGGTTCCAAAAATATATTATACAAACCAAATGACTTGAACAAATTTAACATTTTCTCTCTCTGTAAAGGTTCCCGTGCAGTTTCTAAAATGTCTACATTGAAGTCCCCACAAAATAGGACGGTTTTTTTTGTACTTTGGCATTTAAACAATGCTTCTTCAAGTTTCTCTTCGAACTGTGCATATGGAGCATCCGGGGGACTGTATACGCTTAGTACAATGAACCGCTCAAACTCTATACTGGCTATCTCAATAACTCGTTCAACAGAGAGGTCTACTATGTCTTTACGTTCTTTACACTTTATTGACTTATTAATAATAATTAAAGAGCCTCCCCGTTTATATTTTATTCTACAGAACGAGCTAGCAACCCGGTGATTTTTGAAATTGAACATGACTTGATAAGGCCTTAACCAATGTTCTGTTACACAAAAAATATCAATGCCATTCAAGTCCATGTACAATTCCAATTCCAATTCTTTTCCACCAATCAGGCCTTCAACATTTTGGTGCACCAGGTTTAAAGTATTATATTTAAGATTAATAGATTCAACGGCCTGAGAGCAATCAGTTATAAAATTTTGATGTGGCTGTTGTAGAACTAAATGGCTAGATTTAACATTCCTTGATTTATACATTGTGTCAAGTTTAGTGCAAGAACGTTGCTCTTTTGTCTTATATACTAATTTAAATTACTTGGATATAAACAGCTATCCAGGGTTCTAATATCAATGTCAATTTTTTGCTCAAAAGGAGCAGGCATAGCCAGATTTTTGGCTAACATATCTATAAAATAATGTAGCGACATTGCTACCTGTCTTTTAAAATAATCCAGAAGCTTATGCTTTCCTTTAGTCAAATAAAAATAATAATTTTTCCTAACAATAGTGTTAGTGTCAATTATATGAAACTTTATATTATGACATGTTATTGTGTCCAATGACAAATTTAAATGGTATTTAATCCTATTTTCTGCAGCTGGCATAAGCTTACAGTAAGGCAGTGTGTAAATAATAATATTATTTAAATCTAAGGAGTTTAATTTATTATAATATTTAATAAGTTTTTGTTTGGTTATACCTATCCTGTTTCCTATGAAAATGACCAGATTGTCTTTCTGTTGAAATTTATAACTACATATGGACTTCATTATTTGTGTATAGGATGAAGAAGGCATGCAGTGATTTATAAAGGTCTGCCCCTGTGTACAAAAATTTAATTTTGACCCCATGTCTCTTCCAATTTCATCACTGAACATGATCCATCGACTATTTTCGCTGTTATCTTTTATAAGACCTAGATTGACCTGTTTTTGTATCCTATGCATCTGGTGACCAGACAGGGTAAGTGGCCGGCTCGGGCTCGGCCCTGGTTCAGGTTGGCTGCAGTTACATTCTGTTTTATCTGCTAAAGAGCTAAAACGGTCAGCATAATGAGATGTTGAGTTTAAAAGTTTATCCATAGCCAAAGAATATTCTTTTATAATCAGCTGAGATTTATCATACATTGTCTTAACAGACTCCAAGGAATCTTGAAGCTGTTGTAATTTATAACTAAATTCCTGTGTATCTGCAGCATGCTGTTTCTGACTACTTTCTAACTTTTTAGTGCATAAATTTAGTTCATGTAATGTATCTAATCTGTTTCTGCAATTTTTAATATTTTTGGTGAAATTTTTATTATTATTAAGCAAACTTTGATTTTTTCTTATCAACTTATTTATTGTTATATAATGTTTTAACTTTTTGTTACTACAATGACCTAAACCTATTTTAGCCGATACTGCAGTGTGATTGGGAGTATCATTTGTAAGGTCTATAATGTCTGTCTGTTTGGGTTTTGCAGCGGTAACTAACTGTGGGGACCTATCTATTAGTTCGTCAAACAAGGTTTGGTTTTGTTGGGTACTGACTTGCAAAGAGATCTCTTCTAGCTGGGTTATTTGTTGGTGGGAGTCCCTAAGCTCATGTTCCAGATCAGCTATGCGGTTCAAGGCGCGTTCATACTCTGCACTGCACTTATCAAAATTATTAACTATTCTTAGCAGTTCATCCCGTTCCCTAGTCACTTCATCTAACCGCACACTTAGCAAGGACAACTGTTGTTTTAGGTTGCCGTTGTGTTTTACAACAGAGATAAGCTCTGTTTCATTGTCCTCACGTTCATTACTGAGCTGGACAACCTGCTCCTTGGCAGATTTCAGTTCTTCTAAAGCCAGTTGGAGTTTAGTCTGTTCCTGACGGGCCAGACCTCTTCGAGTCATCATTTTGTAATTTTATACAAGACAGCTACTTTACATTAAAAGCAAGGAGCAGCCTGCGAAGCTATGGATGGATAGAAGTAGGATTTCAATATATTCATGCAAGATAGTACTCGTATGAGTGTGATATCTGTCAGTTTTCAACATAGAATATACTATTAGGTATATTACAAGTGAACAACAGGTGCACACACCTACTGTACCAATTACTTTCAAAGCGAAGGTGGGATTCGATTGATCTACCTGTTTAATATCAGCATTGAATATATTATGACATATATACAAGTGAACAACAAGTAAACAAACTCACCGGCACACCTATCCACTGAATAACTTTTGACACTCCTTTTGTGAATCTATACTTGTTATTTATTTGATTATTTGAAGTAAAATTGTCTGTAACCAGCTGAACTAACTAAATACTTACTAGTTAAATAACTTTTAATGTGTTAAAAGTCAATATCAATAATTGTTGCAGGTTTTTATGTTACGTACTTACAAGTAGACTACAGGTTATGTTTCCGGCAATAATTTTATTTTTAAGTACTAACACAAGTATATTATCGTTAGATAAAGTTGATTTAACACCTTAACACATAAATTAATTCCACACCGAGGAAATAGGCAATAAATTTTGAATAATACGTCAAAATCACTTCACTAAAACGGTTGGATGACTCATTACTTTGTTTTTCGAAAAATTATAATCAAAACTTTGGATTTTTGTATTTTTATACTTTTATAACATCAATATTTTAATTTCAATAAATTTTAACATTTAAATTAGCGTATTTTTAATAATTTTAATTAAAAATTACTCAGAGCTATAAAAATTTTTCAAAATGTGGTGGCGGTCAAAATAGACTTGTTTTCATGTTCTATGAGTGAATTCACGAGGGTGACATTATTTACTATAAGTTATTACTAGCTATCGCATTGGGGCAACCTGTAATGGTAGTTTTAAGTATGAGAAAATAAATAAATAAATAAATGTTTTAGCACGTTCGCAGTGGTAGTAATTTTTCTCGGCGAAAATTGCGGTTTATGACGTATTAAAAATAAAACTACCCACTCGATTTCGTTCAAACCAATTTTCGTTGGTAGATTTTATAGCAATGTACAGTACATATTTTTTTAGACTTATCATTCTCTTAGTTTAGAAGTTAGAGGGGGGGGGGACACATTTTTCCACTTTGGAAGTGTCGCTAGCGCAAACTATTCACTATCAAAAAGATGAATTACTGTACATGACTTAACACATCTTCCCCCTCAATATTATACACTAGCTGATGCTCGCAGCTTCACCCGCGTAAAATTTGTTCCCGTTCCCGCTTCCCGTAGGAACTTATTCCCGGGATAAAAAGTAGCCTATGTATTATTCCAGACTATATTGTATCCCTGTACTAAATTTCAGGCAGATCCGTTCAGCCGTTAGAGCATGAAAGAGTAACAAACATCCACACTCACAAACTTTCGCATTTATAATATTAGTAAGAAGTAAGATAACACTATTTGAGTTACTTAAGTACGCTTCAAAAAGTTTTATTATTTATTACTAGTGGACGTCACGCGGTTTCACCCGCGTAGTTCTCGTTCCCGTAGGAATACGGGAATAAAATATAGCCTATTTTTACCGCAAGGAGTGTAGCTTCCCAACAGTGAAAGAATTTTTCAAATCGGTCCAGTAGTTCCGGAGCCTATTCGTTACAAACAAAAAAACAAATCTTTCCTGTTTATAATATTAGTGTATAGATTGAAAATCTTCACACCCCAGCGGGATACAAACTCGCGCCTGGCTCCGAAACTTCAGTTCCAGCGTAAGGACTAAAATTGCGGAAACGTAACAGTGAGAGTGAACGCGACAGCAGCATGCGATTTTTTTTGCTTAGGTACTGTATATCCACTATTAGAGCTGATTGTATGTTCAAGGAGAACTATTTCGCGAACTTCAAGTCTGCTAGAGTAGTATAAAGCGTAGTAGAGTAAAGTAAAAAAAAGCATAGCAAAAAAATCTTTCCCTGAGGCACGATTTTTTTACACATTAAGATTATGATGATACATTCATCATACTAAATTATTCACTAGGGTCCACATGACTGCCTCGGCGATGCAGTGTATTTCCAAAATTATTCGCACCATTTACATTCAATGATTGTTGTGTGTTACTGTAGGCGCCAGTCGTAGCTGACATGTCCGGATCCGATCCTTGGTTTGGCGAAATGATGTGATTCGATTCGAAATCCTTTTTCCATAATTTCGATGTTTTTAATGAAAAGTTAAGTAGTATCTTTCTTTTTGTTTAAGAATATATAAGTACGTTTAAATACCAACGCTTATAAGTAGCTGCATTTGAGCTAAATGGTGCTGAGTAAAAAAAGTTCCTACAATAATTTATTTATTCACAGTCATATAAGCGTATTTTAAGTAGGCAAGAAAAAATAAGTACCCTGACGAAGAAAACCAAATCAATAAAACCGTTTACGACATTAAACAGCCTTTATTCTACCATAAAGTGGAAATTACAATACAGTTATTCTTTACTTTATAGCCTATTATACAAAGCCTTCAAAAGTATAGAATAAAGCCACTAGTAAAAGCTTTAAAGCTCTGAGATAAACGACCAGAGTACAGACATAATTACGACCCCATCTGGAATGTCGGTCAACGTGGTGTGAAACGCTACAGTCAGTACTGGTCATAAATAAAGCTCTATCAGGCTCTTGTATAAACTGCTTTTATAGTCTTTACTTAATTTGGATTAGTAGTAGGTTGCATCATTATAATATTGTACCAGTGCCTCCGCTGCTTCATGTCTGTGTTATTGCGGGTATAATAATATAATTACATAATAACAAGAAGAAGAAAAAAGAAATAAATAATCCCTCTCTGATTTAGTTTACATGATTTTTTATGGTCTACATCCGAAATTTTGCTGTAAGAAATCCTCTTTGCGTGAATGTTATAAAAAGGCATGTATTTAAATAGATATCTGTTTATTCCCTTTTTCATACAAAATATTTCAAAGTTAAACCCAAAATACTGACTTGCACACTAATTATGCACACTAAATAAATCTAATTCATTATACTGTTTAATGGTAGGTATTGGCAGAACTATTTTACTGAACATATCACTATTATCAAAATAGTACCTAAGTCTAAAAATTCCTTAGCTTAACTAACATATTAAAACTTTTTTCAGGAAAACCATTGGCTAATTTACTTTTAAGAACATCTTTTTTTCTAAATAAAAACCCAATTTTTCTGTCATCTTTACAAAATTAAACTTAATCAAAAAAATAAATCAAAAAAATCAAAATCTAACCTAACCTAATTCTATTATAAGATTGTAAAATTTTGAGTGCAATTTAGTACTTTTGATAAGCAATTCGTATTTTTGTTTAATAAATTATATATCCGGTGTCTAACCACATTTTTGGTTTAAATTCGATAAAAAAGGTCATCTCGTTTTGTGTAAAATTTTAGTTTTTTAAGTAGTACATGTTTAGTTAATCAATTGGATTTTTTGCACAGCATTTAGATTACTGGTATGCATTCACTAATTAGTTAATTAGTGGAGTTGGTACGACTTTCCTTTAACTGCCGTCGATTTTGGGGGGGAAGGGGTGGGGGGAGGGGGAGGGGGTTGCCCACTGCCCCCCCCTAAAAGGAAAAGTTGCAGAACCCCCCCCTTTTCGAGATATTTCAATTTTAAATTTGAAAAAAAATCGTAATTTTAAGCGATATAATCGATAGTAGATGCAAAAAATAAGGAAAGATGCCCATGGAGGGAATGAGGGTAAGCCCCCCCTTCATCAAAAAAATAGGGGGACTGATTCACATGAATTTAAGTATATATGTTGACTCTGCCACATCTCCGGCGCTGCGGGGCGAGCAGCCTCTACGCCCTAGCGTAACAAATCACAGGCATCTATCCTCACCTCCGCAGCTTCGGCTTGCTGGTCGCCTCCGGCGACCAGCCTCAGCCGCTCCGGCTCGTCTGCTGCCTGTGATTTGTTACAGCGGGCGGAGGCTGCTCTCCCTACGCGCCTCCGGTTCTATAAAAACACTCTAGGGTTAGGCCAAACTCGTACCAGGTGGAGTCGGGGTACATCAATTCGGTTCTTTGACCCAAGTCGACCTAATTTATCATATTTGTATCTGCCCTAATAGGTTCTGTTAAAATAAAACAAATTAAATACTGGTGGTGGCAAATTAAATACTCGTACAAAATGGCGTCCCGGCAAAACAAACAACACGCGATTTCAATAGTTTTTTTTTTTTTTTGCTTCAAATTTCTTGACGTCTTTTGTCTATGCACTATTTCGACCAATAATACGATCACAGTTTGACAGGCTCACTCAAAATGGTGTTGTTTGTTTACAATTAATATGAAATTTCAATATTTTTTTTCTCAAAAACTACGCATCTCCGCATGTTGTGACTTTACGTGTGTGCTTATATTAACGTTACCTTTCTGTAAAAAAATTACCAGCCCCCAACTCGACGGCAGTTAAAGGAAAACTGAGCCGTGGAGTTACCTAGTGTGCAGAGAGAATTATATAGATGTGCATTAAAAAATATCCCTATAAAAATCCTAATTGCACGCGTTAGTGTTGGCTACTTGAGTTTACTGAACAGTGGATATTATAATCAAATTAAAAGAATTACTTTTGAACAAAGTTAAACCAAAATAGTCTTGTCAATGAAACTAAGAAAATGTACTTGGTACTTTTAAAGTAGAAAAAAAACTTACGAAAATTTTTGTACAAATTAGCTGTCCCGGAAACGCAATATACCGTGTGGCTACATACTAATTTGCTTAGTTTTATTGCAATACTGTTACTTTTATACGCGCATTCACTGAAAATAATAATACGAGTATTTTAGAACTTTTAGGTGTTAACGTAGAAATTTAGTAACGACCATGGAGTAGGCACGAGTATCTAATGTTTTTGGGCGTGCCTATTATTTTATTCCACGAAATGCGAATACGACTCAAAGGACTTGAAGGTAATTTTGAAATTCTGGAGGTATTTAAATAAGGTACGTATTTCTTTTAACGATTGTCGGTACAGAGTTTTTACATGAAAGTAGGTATATATTTTAACTATAGTGAAAAGCGACATTTTGGTTCGAGGGATTCGGGTGCTGTTGTTGCTGTCCTGGGTCTTTGGGACATTGTTCGGGTGTTATCCCGCTTCTTAGGGTATCTGCGTGAATCTCTCACGTCACGCTGTCGTCTACGGCCTGCTTCTGTAAGGACGGTGAGCAGCCCCCTCACTACCTTACCTTTGTATTCATTGGTCACTATTTACGACTTTTACTATTGAATATGGAGTGAATTTTTTAACTGGCGGACACGCGCCACTTCGCTTTCATGAAATGCCGCAATCTCTACAAATATCTTTCTAGTATTATTATGCATATAAATGCGAAAGTTTATGAGTGTAGAAGTATCAATGTGTACATGTCTGAATATGTGGAAGTTGTTGTTGTTTGTATGTCTTTCACGCACTAACTATAGAATGGATCTGGAAGCAGATTATAGTCTGGAATAACTCTTTGACAATTTTTTTCCTAATAGAAAATTAGTTACCATGAGAAGCTGAAACGGGAACTAAATTTATCGCGGATGAACCCGCAGGCGCCATCTAGTCTAGTCGTAAATATAATCCAACCTCTTTAATATAACTTCTTCAACGTACAGTACGTCTATTAAATCAGAGTGTAAGCTCTATCTACGCTTCCGCTACATTGATTTTAATGAAACATGCAGCACTATTTATGTTGGAATAAACCGTTCTGTAGTTTTGGTGAAATGCAGTTTCTGACAGACAGATAAATGTTTTTTTTTTTTTGGAAACATAATGAGATATACTTTAATTTTTATGTTGTATCCTAATAATTACATAACGTCTTCAATCGGTTGTACATTTTCGTTTGTTAGAAGGCTTACAACCCCTTCAATACGTACAGCCCGAAGTTCGAACCAATCACGTGTATACTAACTTAGGCAATTTCTGGAAATATTTGAATAAAATTTTCCACTAATATGATACGAGGTCATTAAATCAAATGCAGCTAATTACAATTTAGTTCAATACCGACCAATTTTAACCCATTGTCACCTTTGTTATTAATTTTCAGTCAAAATGAAAAAAAAAATCTCCAAGTCGAGCTGTTAGAAATTCAGGTCACCAACTCGTTTGTGGCGTGAAATTTTACACACGTGCACATTTTTTCGCTTTTGTATACGAAAGTGTTTTATTCTGTAGCGGCAGCTATCCGCAAACGGAAACACGGAAACTAGTTACTACCGACTGATTTTGTTCAGTTTTATTTTCGTCAACTAATCGTATTTTCAAAGGCTTAACGTGCCTTTCGAAGCACGAAAATACTGCCAAATTGAAATGCCACAAAGTGTATAAGTTGTCACAGAGTGTATAGACTGTATAATTGTATAAATACAATTAACATCTACAGTTCAGTTGACACTGACACTCACCTCTTTCAGAAATATCAACATTCAAAGTAAAAAAGTTAGAGGTTCTAAATATTAATAATAATAATAATAATATATTCTTTATTGTACACCAAAGCTTATAAATATTAACACAATATAGGAGGTATTCTACGGTACAATGGGCGGCCTTATTGCTAGAAGCAATTTCTGCCAGGCAACCAGGTAAATGTATGTACCTACACAGGTATTTCGATATTATATTCATAAAATCCGAGTGGCTTTACATGAAGATTACACAGTTCGTTAATCTTGAACATTTTGCACCGCTCATGAAATTTTTCATATTTGAAAGAAGCGTAAAATTTTGTACAGACTAAAAATGAACAAAAAGAAAAGCATACTGGGCGTTGTAGAAGTTTCATACTAACCAATTTGTGATTTAGTTAGCATACCTACCAATTATTGCTTTTAATCAAATCCGGCCAAGTGCGAGTCGGACACGCGCACGGAGGGTTCTGTACCAAAAAGCAGCAAAAACGACAAAAAAATACGGTTGTTGTATTTTTTGATTTTAGTATTTTTTGTTATAGCGGAAACAGAAATACATAATGTATGAAAATTTCAGTTCTCTAGCTATTACCGATCGTGAGATACAGCTTCGTGACTGACAGACTGACAGACAGACGGACGGCAAGGTTTTATGAAAAGGGTTCCGTTTTTACCCTTTTGGAAGGGAACCCTTAAAATGTGGTAAATTAACAACCTCTCTGACTATACAGTACCGTAAGTGCGACCTAGTGACCTGTAACTGAACGAATGGAACTTTGTTCTCATGCCTTTTTTACTGAAAGAATTCATAAATTGGGCGGGGAAATTTCTCAAAATGTAAAATGATTATAAATATTATGACACATATTGATTTATCCTGGGGGAGAATTGAAACCATGACTCTCGGTTTCTTAGGCACGTATTATGACCAGTCCAGACAGAACAGGGCCAGTTAATTCTTTTAAAGAGTTCAATTGGTAGGTACCTAGTCTAGTGTACGGATTATATTAAACTAGCTGTTCCCGGTGACTTCGACCGCGTAGAAGTCGTTATCGCGTAAAAGTCGTTATCGCGTAAAACCATAACCCTCCTTTTGCGCAGTAAGTTAAAAAATAGCCTATTTCCTTCCCAGGGCCTCGAACTATCCCTATACCAAACTTTATCTTAATCGCTCCAGCTGTTTAGGTGTGAAAGCGTTACGGACAGACAGACCTACTTTTTTACTTACAAAGTTACTTTCACTTTTATAATAGTAGTAGGGATTTATTTTAAGCTGACAAGAGTTGAAAAACAGTATGGTGTTAATTTCAACTTCATACCACGAGATAAAGGGTTATCTCGTGAACGCATAGCGATTATGGAGTTTTTAAATCATGACAGACACACGAACGAGCCGACAGACAACAAAGTTTCCGTACTACAAGGGATCCGTCTTTTTTTTCGATTGAGGTACGGAATCCCAAACACAAAAAATACAAAGACTTACTTTGATCTGAGAAGATAAACCAAATCAATAGCTTTTTGTTACACAAAATCCAGAACAAAGTTTACTGGATGTCATGAATGTTTTATAAGTTCATTCGGTATACATTACGTCGCGCCGTTACGCGCGTACGTTTCTTTTTAGATAAAAATGATGAATATGTGAAACGTAAGAATACCTACATATTTGCAACGAAGGAAAATACATTTCAGTCCATTGAAGTGTAATAATTAAGAACACAGTTACCAAAGAGTGTGTCAAAAATAGTCGGGTATTATATTCTAAAATTGATTGATAGAAAGTAATATTTAAGACCAAAAAAAATATTTCTGCAAAATTTGTATATCTCACTTCAAAACCAAATTTTTTTATTGTAACAAGTTTTGATTTTCAATAATTCTATCTTAAAAAATTGCAATTTAGCCGTAGTAGATAGCAAAATAGCTCACTGACACAAATTGATACATTCGCAGAATATTTATTCCGAGTAAGCCACACTAGCAAAATGCCATAAGTACTAACAAAATGCAACACATGCGTGTTATAATAACAGGTTTGTTAAAGTCGCTAAAAATAGTACTTGCTATAGACCGACAATTATAATTTAGGAGTAAAATAATACTGATGTGGTAACAATTTTAGATCAGGTAAATAAATTAAATAGTTGTGGACATTCACACACAACATCATCTAGATTCTAGCCCAAAATTACGCTGATATAAGCTTGTGCTATGGGATCAAGACGACTGATATACATACTTATATAGATAAGCCATAATTGTGCTTGTCAGCTACCTCAGTAATATATACTATTGTATAAAAAATAGCTACGTGTTGATAACAGTTAAATGCAACTACCGCTCCCTATCAAATTTAAAAGTATTTATTTTCAATGTATATAAAATACAGTCGGAATCTAATCTAATCAAAAGATTTAAACTATTCACATAAAAACTTATCAACATTATTTATAGCACTGTAAAAGTATTCAAGGAGTACCTTTCGTATCCATTAACAGCTTCTTGTCTAGACATGTTTACAAAACACTTCTCAACAAACAAACTGTCCTCCTTTCTAATAAACTCTTTAGAAACAAGATGTAAATATAGAGTGGCATTATCATACGATGTATTACATAAGATGTGCGTTTTACTTTGCACGTTTTGTGCGGTAATGTATCACAATCTGCCCAAGTATGTGAAGAAAATGAGACATGAACAAGAGAAACTTTTAAGGTTCCGTACCTAAAGGAACCCTATTCATGTGACTTCAACGTTCATCTGTCTGTCTGTTCATCACGAGGCTGTATCTCAGGAACCGTGATAGTTAGAAAACTGAAATATTCACAGATAATGAAGGTGTACCTTTTGCCGCTATTACAACAAAACTAAAATCAGAAAAAAAAAGTTTTAGCGAGGGTACCATACAACAAACGTGATTTTTTTGACTATTTTGGTACGGAAACCCCTTGCGTGAGTCCGACTCGCACTTGGCCGGTTTTTTCTTGAACGAAGATGTAAACCGTAAAGTAACCATTTACCAAGCCATTCGAGGATATAATATGATAAGAGACATTTATTTTATTGCTTAAGTATGCGAGCATCGTAAGATTATTACTCAGAGGTACGGCTTCGAGTGTTATATCTTGTAACCGTAACCGACGACGATAAATGTTTAAGACAAAATGGATAACTTTAATACCGTAGGAGATGGGTCGGGTGCTGGTCTGGGATGCAAGTTGTGTTGACACTCTGACCCCGTCCCATCTTCCTAAAACAAAATTAAAAGCCAAAGCAGCAGTGGAAGCTGCTGAAAATATTAAAATTAATAAGTAGGTATAAGGGTCTCGACTCACCATATCGTTTTTTCCAGTCGATGTCAAGACCCTTGGTCCATGGGGTTCACATGCGCTTAGATTTTTTAAGAATTTGAAAAAGCGCCTAGTAGAGTCGACTAGTGACCCAAAGTCTGGCAGTTTTCTCTGTCAGCGAATAGGTATTGCTATTCAAAGGGGGAATGCTGCTAGTCTTTTGGGCACAATGCCACAGGGACCTTATTTAGGTTTAGTTTAGATAGTAATAATGTAAATATATCTATATTATAAAAATGGATCTGTGAAATGTATGTACGCGCATTACTTTAGAACGACTGGACCGATTTCGCTAATTCTTTTTTTATTTGTAGCCAGCATGTAAGGTTTGTATCCAAAAAAAATTAAAGCAAAAAAAACACAATTATTGATTTGGCGGAACTAAATTCGCCGGGTCAGCTAGTAGGTAATAATATTATGTTTCACTGTAATTTTTAACAATAAAGAAAGAAATAAAGTATACCACGGTTACATTCTAACGAGATTTGATTCGAATTTTACTACTAGAATTTTATTAGGTATTCGAATCTTTTTCACCATCATTTCGGAAAGAGGATTGACCCCACCGCACTGACAATATCTTTGCATAAAACAAAATTAAATTTCCAAATGAGTGGTCATCGTACCGCGTGAATAACGACGCAAATTCAGATATCATAAAATAAAATTGTCGTTTTTGTTCCATTCCCTTTTATTTCATTAAGCCTCTACCAGAAAAAAAAGATTAGTAAGATCCTCATTAAGTCCGACCAATCTCTTTGAAAATTATCGTTTCTTGCTACCCCGAAAGGTAGACTCGCTTTTTGCGTATCTGCATTTGGCTTTTTCGTATAAAACACATTAGCTTCTGTAAAAGTATGTAGCACTAGCTGACCCGCGCAACTTCGTTTGCGCCACATAAGAGAGAGTATTTCCTGTTCCCGTCGCATTTACTCCCGTCACGTTGCGTTTACTCCCGTAGCGTCTCGTCGTTAATATTCAATACTACGTGAGAGAGAGATAGAGAGAAAAGTTTGTCGTCGCGTGTATTCCCGTCGCATTATTTTGAAGAACAATTTCGTTTATGAAAGAGGTATCCCGTGGCATTATTGTAGAAAAAATTGATTGCCATTAAAATGGTTATTGTGCACCAACCCAAAGATAAACACATGCTATCGCGCAATTTTTTTATAACTTTTTTAAGATAAATAATTTTGTAGTAGGTACATATTCTTAACATAACTATAAATATTAACGCAGCACACGCAACAAAGCTCTCAAAAGGAATAACTATTACAACGTTTTTGAAACATTTACTATTACTGCTCTGCTCCTATTCGTTGTAGCGTGATGCTATTTAGCCTATGACACTCCACAATAACGTAGCGTTCTATTGGTGAAAGAATTTTTAAAATCGGTTCAGTAGATCCCGAGATTACGCGTTACAATTTAACAAATATACAAACACACAAACTTTACCTCTTTATAATATTAGTATAGATATAGATTACGAAGAGTGACCCTCTTCTTCATATAATTTTATCATTGAAACTTAAGCATGATTTCTTTTAAGAAATGACTTTTTTGTTAACGAGCCTAAAGGAATAGGGACATAAGACAAATTAGCACTTTGAAAGAAAGACGGCGAGTCCTTAAATCTGTAATTTAACGAGACAAAAACGATAAAGATTTTCAAATCGATGTAACAAATCGCAAGAATATTAAATAAATTCTTCACAATTGGTGAAGAGCGAATATTCGCCGGCCTTTTGTGATTTCATTGCAGTCGTTTTGTTATTGTCGAAGCTGTTATTTAAAAGGTACGGTTACTACGACTTACCTAAATGTTTTAAAGAATATTTTGTTCAAAACATTGACTTGTACCTCTTGAATTGTAGCAACCAAGTATCGCCTACACTTTTAATATCAGATTTTGCAACAGCTTTTCAGATATGCGGTCTTAGTGATTTAAATCGCAAGCTAGAGAAAATCAATATCAATGTGTAAAATTAGTTCTTTTTCAATTTATGAGACCCTCAATCAAAGTAGAATCACCCTTTTATCGCTATCCTGAGGGGCAAGTGCGAGTTTTTGCGTGAGCTTGTCGACATTCACGGCGCGGCAATTCGTATGGAATCAAGACCCCGCCACCAAGCTGTAAACGCGGGAACTTGTCTCGATTCCATACAAATCAGTGATAACGCGATTACCCGTGAATGTCGACAGGGGCTCGCCGGAACTCGATGTGAAAATTAGGGGATGACTCACTCATCTGTAACCCTTGAAACTAGGAATTTTCAGGGTGAGCTACGCTGTAACTTAGATACCCAATATAAAAGGTTCATCATCACGCCTTTATCCCCGAAGGGGTAGGCAGAGGCATATTATATACCCACATTTCACCTTTTTATAATTTGTCCACGTAATACGTTGTGAGCCGTATTGCCGTGTTCAAATGGACCCAATATAAAAGACTCTTGAAAATTCTCTAGATTTTCTTATTCAATGAAATAAAGGATAAATAAAATAGAAATACAATTTTCAAGCGTTTCATCGCTAGAATAGCGGCTAGATGTACACGTACAATACCCTCTGGAGAGAATCATTTCATGCAAAATTCCTTTACCTTAAAATATAGTTTTCAGGCAGATTTATGACGGAAATCAACCACTTCTGGCAGGTCAGTGAGTTGGGTGCTTTGTGATTCGGGTAGTCCTCTCACGTACTTGGAAATTTTATCTTCAATTTGTTCCTTAAAATATTTCTTGGATATGTTTCGACAGTCGGATGGATTTAGTGAGGGCTTTAGATTGCTAAAAATATGTGTTTCACCAAATGTGGTTCACATAACTATGGTACCGTACAGTTCATTTAGAGGTCGGTACCGGTACTTACTACTTTTTTTTATTTGAGAACCTATTTTGTTTATCAATTATTTTAATTTCAGTAGTTATTGTTTTATTATAATATGATTCTTGTACAACCCTAGTAATATGATATATTACTAGGGTGGTGGTAGGTTTAATTACTTATTTTTATTTATTATAAGGAAAAATTCAGTTATTAAGCTTCAGTTTTTTCATGTAAAGGTTGTGCTAAGCATCTTACGATATTGTCGATCCATAGATAGTTGACGTGTTCGGCATTTTCATTTAAAAGAGTTGCCGTGATTCTGAAAGAATGTTAAATCAATAGTCCCGGTGTAAACATTTTCAACAGCAGGCCACAATAACTGTTATTATTCCTTTTAAGACGCCAATAAAGTCCGCAGCGTAATTGTGACTTACCCTCTCATTGAATTCAATTAATTCGGGTTCAAAATAATTGAATAGAAATAATCCGTTTTGTGATAATCTTGTTTTGTTAGACTTCGCCTTTAATGTAACAGGTTTTATGGAACTTATTGTAGCAAAAATACCTACATCTGAGAAGAAAACAGTAGAAAATAACTTTCTTTCATAAACGTACTGTTCAATTAAGAACATAATGCAATCAAATTTGCAACTCATCACTCAGCAGCGCTCCAAAGGTCGGCTGTAATCATCAAAATATTTGACCAAGATTCAAACTACTGCAGAGGCAATTTACACCGATGGCACACTAATAAACACCCATACTTGTGTACTTAGGATAATTTTAATATATAAGAACAATTATTTTGTAAATAAATCAGTCATTACGTCTCACCCGACTTTGACTCATTCCCTTCGGTCTATTCTTCAGTGCTGATATAATTGTGGGTCGACCACTACCCTTTATGGTGTTCAGCGGCGAATCTGAAGAATAAGCCAACCACCTCACCTACCACCACTACCCCTCACTGTGGCCAAGACACCCTTAGCCTCAGCAGTCGTATGAGTCTGTGCGATTGGCAGTGAGTAATCTCTCCGCATCCTGGACATCCTTCCAACCATCCGTCTGCCACCTTAGGTCGCATGGTGCAGGCATCCCGCAACTATCTATCTATGTATATATTCACCACACTAGGTATATGCTAGGCTAGGGCCTTAGGGTACTAGGGACGTTAGGGTTCGTTAGGAACTTAGCGTGTTAGGTAGATACGTTAGGGTTAAAATCACACTATAGGGTAGAACAGAGCCTTAGCGAATTAGGCACGTAAGGGTTCAATAGGGACTTGCGTGTTAGGTAGGGCTCCGTAGGTTCTCACCTTACAGTTGTGCGCGTACAGTCGGTTACAATTAGGCTGACGGCTGTACACGTACTTACTCCATGCGAGTTCACCTCGATACTCGATATTTATATTTATTATCTGGTTACCGCAGATAGAATTATTAGTTGTGTAATATAAAGGAATAAAATATAGTATATCGTCGTTGCGCCTTACAAGTTCCATATGTAATTTTTTTTGATTTTTCGATTTTTGCAAATCTCCGTCTAAATCAGTAAAATCCGTTGTGTAATATTTAGCTTAGAACCGATTTTGCCATATTCCGTATGTGTTTTAAGCGTTGGTAAAAATCGTGATGTACAAACAACACGCACATATGGAATATGCGATTGCGCCGAGAACATGATAAACATGTAACAGTATGGGAACAAACATGGTGTAAGGTGACGTTAACAATTATTTTAATTAGTATTAAAATGAAACGTGTGTCGAAATTTGTAAGTAATGTATTTTTTTATTAATATTTTTTTTATTTGATAAGTTTTGGTGTGAATAGAGCCCTATCAACCACATCGGGGCAACGCCGCCGCACCGGTGTCATATGCGAGTGGTGTTCCTGCTGATTAACGGATGACGATCATGACGAAGAGAAGAACAAACAAAACAAAGCACTACACTAAGGCGTCTGGTCAACAGAAAGGTTCAAAATCCCTCAAAGCTTATACATAGAAAATGCCCCCAGTTTCCAGCACTTCTGCTGTTCCGGTCGCGGCAGTGGTCGGAACAATGATAACGACGGGCTGCCATATGCGACTGATCCTAGCTCCGTACAACGACTCACTTTACACTTCACAGCTGGATGAGCATCTCACCAAATTCGAGATCGAACTGGGTCGCATAGAGTGACACATACTAGGCTTGTGCCAGGTTTGAGTAAAAGGTACGGAGAGGCTAACCCTTGCACCAGGCGAAATGCTCTATTTTTAGGAAAGTGATATAAAGACCTCCGACGTTAGTGTCGATTTTCTGATGAAAAAGTACCTCATTAGCAGTGGTGTGGAAGTCAGCAGGGTATCTGGGACAGCGAAGATATTACGAGGCACTGCTAAGGCGTACTACAATGTTGTTATGGGAAATTTCAACGCCAAAGTGGGGAATACAAGATCGCGGTGAAATCGTGATGCGACGAAGGATCAGGGCACATACTTGTCGATTTTCCCTTGAATCTGAGGGTCACTTCTTGGTGAATTCTTTCTTTAATAAGAAGCTCCGTAGAAGTAGATCTGGCGAAGCTCCGACAAAGCCTTTATCATAACGGATAATAAGTGACGACTTTTAATTGACAGGTGGTTTAATACTGGTTGTGATCACTGACTTGTCCCAGAATCTCTAAACTTAATCATACGTGCTGACAGAGGCCAGATTATGAAGCCTGCTCTCCGACAGACTGTGCTCCACATAGAATTGGGATCCGAAAGGTTCTAATTGGAACTTCGACATCGTTTCGATTTGCTAGAAACCACTGATAACGATTAAACCGACACTGTAGTCAAAACAACACAAGTTGCTCAAAGATTTTTGTCCACCATCCTGCTAAGACGCGACCTCAGACGTAATAACACCAGTGTCGTCAAGCCTAAGATTGAACAGAACAGGGGAACAAAGGTCTGTACCCAACAGCTCAACAGCAGCAAACAGTCACAGGTAGCGAAATTGAAGCTTCAAGGTTCATTTCATTAACATTCTAGAGGAAATCGAGTGCTTTTCCTGAGATTTCTAATTATCACGAATAAAAAAGCCTACGTGACCTAGCGAAGAGGGCCACAGGGCCCCATCAACGCGACAACGTACCAGATATCAACCAGAGCGAGGTCAACGAGGCTCTTGAACAACTCAAAAATAATTAATCCCGCGGAGAGGACGGAATTAATAAACAACTCCTTAAACTTGGTGGGGCTTCAGTCCTTAAAGTGTTTTTAATTCCATTCTCCGGCTGAAACAGACAACGAGGAAGTGCCGTGACTCCGCTCTTCAAAAAAAGGTGACAAGACCCCCAGTCACCTGTGCGTGAGCCACGTTTACAAGTTGTTTTCAAGAATAGTATCACAAATCACCTCAACGTAAAATACGACGTAAGTTGGATGAAATCAATATCAAATTCAATGAGAATGTTATGCTGGGACTTATTTACGTCGAAGGATCGAGGCTTGCGGTTATCCCAAAATCTACTTACCTTGAACCCTAATGTGAAACGATGTTATCCGTCATAGAACCAGAATGGTCGACATAGCTCTCAGAACATGCGTTTTTATGGTAGGTACACATCGATAGAAGAAACGATGGCCGATGGTGCAAACGAGTTCTGAAAAGGAGACTGAGCATGGTGAACGTAGGATATCTCTCGATGGTCCGACCGCCTGAAAAGGTTACAGAGAGTGACTGGATGCGAAAGACGCAAGTCCGTATATTCTGGCGTGATTTGGGAGTGGTTACGTCCAGCATTGGACTACCATAAGCTGATTAGATCACCTACTTAAGAATATACCTAAAGTGAGCACGGTTTCCACAGACATAAGATCGTACGTAATATTCATAAGTTTAAGCTGCACCTATTTTGTAATTCATTCTGCATTGGGCAAGTGTAAGTGGGTTAAAGACTTTATACTCCTGTATAAAGTCTTTAACCCACGTAAAAGTCACAATGTAAACTCCTGTTAACATTGAGACTTTTAGGTATTTTAACATACTTATGATTTAACTTTTACGATTAAGGACAGAAATATATTTAATACTAATGATTTTACAAAAAGACTGACCGATAATTATGAAAATCTAAGAAGTAAACTCAATTTTCAATACCAAAATGTCACATAATAGACTAGTTTTTGAGAATAGAATGTTAACATTATCCCTTATGTGCATGAAAATGGCACATGAATAATTTGCATGCACAGTGCCAAAACAGGTATGTGCAGATTTACAGAGAAAAGAATAATATATTCCAAAATAAGTCACATTTCATATCAAATGTATATCTTACATAAAAAATAAATGTTTATAATACTGCATTTACAGATTTTTGATTAAATACACAATGTTTGAAAAATCATGTTTTTTTGAGTTTCCCAAAACCTTGTAAAAATCACATATGGAACTTGTCAGGCGCAACGACGTTATGTGACCCGGAAACAGTATAGCTTCCCAATAGCGAATGATTTTTTGCAAATCTGTTCAGTAGTTTCAGAGTTTATTCCAAGCAAACAAAGAAACATGCAAATAAATAAACAATGAAATCTTTACTCTATATAAGATTAGTATAGACGTAACATAACAGTACATCGAGTTTCCCAAAGCCATCAATGGCACGCCGTGTGTCAAGTAACTCCCGGTCTCCCTATGACTAACTCCTTGTCTAAGCTACCCACTAGCAGACTCGTTTCACACGATTTATAACTCTCTTTATACGCCTTTCCGCGTCAACAAAACCCTCCTCTCTCTCTTTCTCTCCGTGCGTGTTAACATCGATATTCAAATTTTTATTTCTTTTACGTGGGTGCTGCAGATATATAATTATTTACGACATGAGTAGTGTTCCCAGAGTCATAACACGCAGTATTCGACACACGATACTAACTCCCGGTCTCCCTATGATTAACCTGTCCGTACTCACCAGCAGGCGGTCGTATGTCACAAGATTTACAACCCTCTGTATACGCCTATGTCTAGCAACGCCTAAGTGGTACAGTCGGTAACGAAAGTGGCTTTGATTGTTTTATTGTCATGTTCTATGCTCTGAGGATTACATAAATTAAAAAAAAAGGAGAAGAAAGTGTTTAACCTATGGTCAGTGTAAATAGTGCAAAAAAAACATCCCCTCTCTGTTTGACGTGTCAAAACGCGGCCGCCATCATTGGTCTCATATTACGATGCAACTTTGCCATGATGATTTACTCATGAAAACTTAATGTAGGACGACATTGGTTGGTTATTTATCCAGCAAATATATAGTCAGATTTGAATTTCAAAATAAAAAGTCTTTTATTTATGTTGAGAAAGTTATCTCATCATTGAAACACGAAAACATTTCACTAGTCAGTAGTACGAGCACTACTTACTGTCCTACATATTTATTGTCAAAGAAACCTCGTTTCTGATTTTCACGATAAAACGAAGCTACTCGCAACACATTTTCAATCTTAGAGCTTTATATCCGAAGCTCCACGAACAATTCGATAACGCGATCTTTTCAAATAGTAAGGTTCTCTCAACAAAAGATTCGGCAGAGAGAGATAGGTACCTAATTCCTGAAACTTCGATAACCTTATATATTTCTGAGGAAGTAACCAAGGCTCGACCCAGTAGATGGATGCTAAGATAATAGTACATTTATAGACTTATAACAGAAATATTTTTCGCATAAAAATGGAAATGTGTTTATTTATTTATTTATTTATTGCATTAGGGAAAACAAACAGTAGCATATAAGGAGTAAGTATACATAGCATTTTTACAGTAAACCTAACATATATACCACCCACTACATTTTCCACAGATTAGTCTCAAGAATACATCTCAAAGCAACAAATGACTGCCCATTTAAAATGTAAACAAAAACAAAACAGTCGCAAGCAAAGTAATATCACAGTTACATTGTAACATATGGTTAAAATAAAGGTTTTGTAAGACATATACACACACACAACACACACACACACACACACACACACACACACACACACACACACATATATATAGTTACACAGCACACAAAAAAAAAACAGGTTCTACTGCCAATCCCTTAACATTACACTAATGCTATTCTTAAATTGAAGCTTATTGTGATATAGTATATCGACTTCACTAAACTTCTTATTATATGTGTCCACTAAACGGTGCAATGGAGAACGAACACCTGAATTGGTTCTACACATACTAGTAGCGAAAAGGTGTCTACTGCGCACTTTGCGCCCATGCACCGTTCGCGGAATTAGATAGCTTATTCTATTCACCAGGTCAGGACAGTCGAATTTATTACGGCAGACGCCGAATAGAGTCATGGTGTCGAGAAGAATTCTTCTAGACTCCAAGGTTAACATATTGTGTTTCTGCAGGAGCAGACGATATGGCACTTTACTTCTGAAACATCTATACTGCATCGCCCGCAAGAACTTACGCTGTACCAGTTCAATGGCATCCTTGTACTTTGCATAATAGGGATTCCAGATTGGCACTGCATATTCCAACTGTGGTCTGATGATAGACTGAAATAGATGTAGAAAGGTAGACGGGCACAGACGCGGGGTCGACGCACACAGACGCCCCACAGACGAAGGGATACCGAGATCGCGAAGATAGCTCACCTTGTAAATAACACTGTTTGCTAGTCTATAATCGAAATCAGTGACATTATTTTTTAGGGTTTCGTAGCCAAATGGCAAAAACGGAACCCTTATAGATTCGTCATGTCTGTCTGTCTGTCTGTCTGTCTGTCTGTCTGTCTGTCTGTCCGTCCGTGTGTCACAGCCACTTTTCTCCGAAACTATACGGCCTATGCTAATGAAACTTGGTAAGTAGATGTATTCTGTGAACCGCATTAAGATTGTTATATAACACTAGAAAAAAAGCAGTAAATTTTGGGGGTCCCCATACTCAGAACTGAAACTCAAAATTTTTATTTTCATCAAACCCATACGTGTGGGGTATCTATAGATAGGTCTTTCAAAATGCTGTTGAGGTTTCTAACATCATTTTTTTCTAAAGTGAATAGTTTGCGCAAGAGGGACTTCCAAAGTCGAAAAATGAGTGTCCCCCCCCCCTCTGACTTCTAAACTAAGAGAGTTATAAATCTAAAAAAAATATATGATGTACATTGCCATAAAAACTACCAACGAAAATTGTTCTGAACGAGATAGAGCCGGTAGTTTTTTTTTAATACGTCATAAACCCTAATTTTCGGTTAGAAAAATCACTACCACTGCGAACGTGTTAAAACATCAATCAAAGTTACAACGAACTATAAGAACTTTTATATTATGTTACTTGCTGCTACGAAACCCTTCATGGGCGAGTCCAACTCGCACTTGGCCGGTTTTTATTTTTTGTAAAAGTTATGCTATGACACTTGGGCAAGCTGAGGTGTAACTTATTGCAAGAACAATATTCAGAAAATCTATCGAGATCCTGCTGAAGTTTCATACAGTCAGATACATTACAAATAATTTTGAAGACCTTTAAATCATCTGCGTATAAAAGAAATTTAGAATATTTGAAACAATAATTTATGTCGTTTATAAACAAAATAAATAAAAAAAAGACGTGTGGCACTCGGGGACTGCCGCGGTAAAGCTATTACATAGCATTTTTTACCAACTATACTAGTATAATTATCCTACTAATATTATAAATGTGAAAGTTTGTGAAGATGTTTGGATGTTTGGATGTTTGTTACTCAATCACGCTCTAACGGCTGAATGAATCTGGCTGAAATTTGGTACAGGGATAGAGTATAGTCTGGAACGACACATAGGCTACTTTTTATCCTGGGAACATGTTCCCACGGGAAGCGGAAACGGAAACCAAATTCCACGCGGGCGAAGCCGCGCGCATCAGCTAGTTTCTATATAAGAATAGTCCAAAAGTCCAAAAGTCCAAAAGTCCAAAAGTCCAAAAGTCCAAAAGTCCAAAAGTCCAAAAGTCCAAAATTCCAAAAGTTCAAAAGTCCAAAAGTCCAAAAGTTCAAAAGTCCAAAAGTCCAAAAGTCCAAAATACCAAATTCCAAAAGTCCAAAAGTCCAAAAGCCCAAAAGCCCAAAAGGCCAAAAGTCCAAAAGTACAAAAGTCCAAAAGTCCAAAAGTCCTAAAGTCCAAAAGTCCTAAAGTCCAAAAGGCCAAAAGTCCAAAAGTTCCAAAGGCCAAAATCCAAAAGGCCAAAATTCCACTCCATCAACCTCACCCCACCTCGAAAGATGAGCAAAGTTAGATGTATACGCGAGAATGACCCCGAGGTTCAAGCGACACCTTCTGACCAAGTAATCTTGCAACGACGCCGACGCCGAGGCTCTTACGTGGCTGGAAGGTCAGACGGCAGACGCTCTCAACAATGTTGAAAATCTAAGTCAAGCTCCAAGAAAGTGATTGAAAGCAACTAGGAATACAATAAGATAAAAACAATTGAGCCTGTGATTATGTATAAAAAAATTATATGCCTTAATTATCTACCTTTATGACATCATTATCAGTGATAGTGGTTGTCATATCAAATTAAAATCCTATCTACATTTGTTTCTCATTATTCCTCTTTATGTAGCGGAACTCATAAATTTGTAAAACTTAAAGAAAAAAAAGACGTGTGGCACTCGGGGACTGCCGCGGTAAAGCTATTACATAGCATTTTTTATCAACTATGCTAGTATAATTATTTCTATATAAGAATACTAGCTGATGCCCGCAGCTTCGCCCGCGTAAAATTTGTTCCCGCGGGAAGTTATTCCCGGGATAAAAGGTAGCCTATGTGTTATTCCAGACTATAATGTACCTATCTCTGTACCAAATTTCAGCCCGATCCGTTCAGCGGTTTGAGCGTGAAAGAGTAACAAACATCCACACTAACAAACTTTCGCTTTTATAATATTATATATAAGTAAGATTTTAAGGCCTATGTTCAACAAAGTAAAGTACCAAGTACCTACTTGACTGTCGACATTTGGGCTTTTGGACTTTTGGACTGTTGGACTGTTGGACTTTTGGACTTTTGGACTGTTGGACTTTTGGGCTTTTGGCCTTTTGGACTATTGGACTTTTGGACTTTAGGACTTTTGGACTTTTGGACTTTTGTACTTTTGGACTTTTGGACTTTTGGACTTTTGAAGTTTTGAACTTTTGGACTTTTGGACTTTTGGACTGTTGGACTTTTGTACTTTTGGGCTTTTGGACTTTTGGACTTTCGGACTTTCGGACTTTCGGACTTTCGGTCTTTCGGACTTTTGGACTTTTGGACTTTTGGACTTTTGGACTTTTGGACTTTTGGACTTTTGTACTTTTGGACTTTTGGACTTTTGGACTTTTGGACTTTTGGACTTTAGAACTTTTGGACTTTGGACCTTTGGACTTTTGGACTTTTGGACTTTTGAACTTTTGGACTTTTGGACTTTGGCCTTTTTGGACTTAAAAGTCGTACCAAAAGTCCCAATAGTCCCAAAAGTTCCAAAAGTCCCAAAAGTCCCAAAAGTCCCAAAAGTCTCAAAAGTCCCAAAAGTCCCAAAAGACCCAAAAGTCCCAAAACTCCCAAAACTCTTAAAAGACTCAAAAGTCCCAAAAGTCCCAAAAGACCCAAAAGTCTTTGCTTAAATTCTGCAACACTTCAGTACTGCGCCATCGAGACGTATCGCAGGTACACGGCAAGGCTTGTTTTTTTTGTTGAATATACCTAAAAACTTTAAAATAATTATAAAATATCCTGGTGTTATCGGCTTTCTTCAGAGGTATCCATCCTCGATTCTTCAATCCTAACGTACAACAGTTACGGATAACCAGGATAGGATTGACGAATCGAACTCCTCATCGGAGGAAATTTGGATGTAGGAGAAGAACAATATCTGTACCCTCCAGATTCTTATTTGCCTGCCTCGGTGGCATTCGGTAATATAACTGACTGTCGCGCTGGGGTCCTGGGTTCGATTCCCGGGCAGGCCAAAAAATCGTGGGATCTAACAATGTTTGTTTCGAAGATTTGATGTTTTCTAAGTATAATATGTATAAATAAATAGATAAATTCTTTATTGCCATTAATTGTGTACATACATGAAATTGGAATTCCCTGATACCTGCGCTAGTACAAACTGTGTTGCAGATATCAATGTTCTCCCCCAAAATATTGACACTTGACAATATGTTTACACAGAACTATTAAAATATTAAAATTGTTTCCTACTAACTTATAAACTTATAATAATTTTACATAGAGAAAACGATAAAATATGAAACAAAACCAATACAAAATCTTAAAGCATGCTTAGGCTTTCGTGTGCACACACACGAAAGCCTAAGCATGCTTTAAGATTTGCGTGTGTGTGTGTGTGTATGTGTGTATGAGTGTCTGTGTGTGTGTGTCTGTCTGTGTGTGTGTGTGTCTGTGTGTGTGTGTGTGTGTGTGCGTGTGAGTGTGCGTGAGTGTGTGTGAGTGTGTGTGTGTGTGTGTGTGTGTGTGTGTGTGTGTAAGTGAGTGTGTGTGTGTGAGTGTGTGTGTGTGTGTGAGTATGTGTGTGGGTGTGTGTGTTGCATGTATGTTTATGTGAGTTGATTTTAAAGAACTTGTAGCAGTACTTCCACAGATTCATATTCCATTGGTTTTAATCACTCAGTTACTGCCGTTTTAAATTCTCCGTATGTAGGCATACTAAGAAATTATATGAGTATGTATAAAAAAGTTTTAATTAGATCGCAAAGAAAATGTCCAAAAGCCAAAGTACTTGAAGCAAAGTCGTTGATATACAATGATATATAATTATTAGAGATGATAGAAAAACCTCGCAGAACTTCAGAACAATACACACTCACACAGTACTGTTTTACGATTACCGATTATAATTATTTAAAGTTAAAGTTCAATTTTAAATAATTTATTATACTATTAAACTAATTGTTGTCAAACTGATTATGATTAAACCTCTTTTCATAATCAATAAGCGAGTACAACCGTTAAACAACACTATGCCAAAGACAAACAAGACTGAGAAAAAATAATTTAATGACAAGCAAGAATGACAGGTTTAAATTTTTATCATAGAAGTATTTTTCATGAAATTATTCTATATTCTAAAGGTAAATTAGTGTCGAAATGGCCGCATAAATCTAACTATGGTTCCTTAAAACGAATATGATCGGGATTGATATTTAAATGTAAGTAATTATGGAGAGTCGAGATTCAATCTGTTTGTTTACTACATTGTTTGAAAGATACACGAACGTGGCCGAAGGTAGCCGAGAGTGTGATTCGTTTTCGTGACAGAATTTCTGGATTCGGTCTCCACGCAAGGCCCGCGATAGAAGCTATGCAATAGCTTAAAAGAGGCTATTAAATCAATCTACAAAGTCTATGTAAGTACACAAAATAATATTACACGTATCTAAAAGCCATATAAGCCTTCTGTGGAGGCAATATAACAACAGTCCGGTTAAATAGCACAATACGTGAAATAAAGGCTATCAATACGAGGTGTTAGGATGTTCAAAACTGCACGATTTGAACACCCAAACTGCTCGTATTGCTAAACATCATTTGACGCACTCTGTAATTTATACGTGCTAGATATTATAGACGTGGGTGCGTTTTTTTTTTGTTTAACGTGAGGGAAAATCATCAATCATGGATGTTATGCCGGACTCCTACTGACTAAAAACCTCACGTAACGCCCAACAGCCTATGGTTGGGAGCACCGGGTAAGCCCTCGGAAGCAATGATATTTAAGTAAAGATATGCTACCTTCATACAAAACAGTATTCAGTTATTGTGGAGTTATAGTTTCACGTGCTTGCCTATCGGTACCTTATAGATTTCATCTATGAATGCGATATAGAATAAAAAACATTTAAAACAGAAAGGGATAGCTATCTGTGTCGTTTTGCACACAGCAGCCGACCACAACACGAATTGTTTCGCTCGCAGCTATTAGCCGACTAAATGGAATTACAACAATTGTGTGACTTTGTCCGCAACAGTTTTAGAGCGGTAATGCGATATCTACATCTTTTTTACTATAACATCATTGCTCGGAAGGATGTCCCAGGACTTCCAACAGACCCACGGCCGCCACTGCAGCCTCGCCCAGGCGGTGGTTCGGGTGCTATCCCGCGTCTTTGGATAGACGTGGGTGCGTTCAAAAAGTAGTGTAACAATCAATAAAATATTTGGTCACATAGCAAAGACCTTAGTGACAAATATTTTTGAGCTCATCCCTTTGCAGTACAAACTTATTTTAGAGTTATTCAAACTAACCGGTACTATGTAATAAATATAACACTTTTTTAAAATTTTAATAGAATATTAAAAAAAATAAATGGTAAATAAATACCTACTTTGTACACTTTCTCTAAAAATGTGAGTAAAAAATGCAAAACCTTAGAATTAAATATTTAAGACTTATACAAGGATCAAGTGAAAACATGTTTAAATGATCAGCTTTACCCGTACATTGTAATATATGAACTACCCTCGGTCGTTGACCAGATTTATAGGCCTGGTTTGGGCAACACGATTTGTGACGGTCCATTAAGTTACGACCTAAACCGCCTTCACACGTTGTTTTGTGGACTTCTCTGGTACCAGATATTTATGAGGTGAAAATTTTGAGAAACAACCTGTCGAAATTTCTAACATTTCGCTAGAAATATTGCCAGGTTGTTTCTCAAAATTTCTTTATGGTCATTGGATTTATGGGTTCAATTCCCATCACGGGACAAAAAAATGTGTGACTCATACATAAATATTGGTCTCAAGAGTCTGGGTGTTCATGTTATAAGTACCTATGCATTTACAAAAAAAGTAAACATAAGTATTAATATCCGCTGTCTGAAACCAATAACACAAACAAGTTCATCCTAGCTAACTTGTTATAATGACGCAGTATAGTAAAATGACCCTTAATATTTATTTACTTAAAAGCGAAGAGTCTACTTTGGTGGCTCTCAGGTAGTCATCTCCTAGGTTGGTAGTCTACCTGTATGGACCCTAAGAATATTTACTTAAAAGCGAAGAGTCTACTTTGGTGGCTCTCAGGTAGTCATCTCCTAGGTTGGTAGTCTACCTGTATGGACCCTAAGAATTTTAAATCAGGCATTCATCAGCAAACAATGAGTGGTGTGTAATTTAACAAGCAGTATTCGAAGTTTTAAAACACTTTTTAAGTCAATAAGTGAGATTCCTTCATGAACTCGTAGATTAAAAAGTAAATATTAACACATGTATTTATGCCAGCAGTTCTATAATATAACGACAGTAATTTAAGTCAGCTTGCAGTAAGTTTATGATAAAAGATATTATTTTAACTGCTACACTTTGAGTTATAACTTTGTTTCTGTTTTGTCAGATACTGCAAAGAAAAGCAAACAGCCTAGGTGAAGAACTAGTAAGGTTAGGGAGTGCTGTGCTAATGTCCCAGGTTCAAATAAAAAATATTTGTGTGGTCCGCAAATATTTGTTTTAGAGTTTGCGTGTCGTTTCTATATAATTTATGTAAAATATCTAAGTATGTACTTGGAAATTTATAAGTATGTTTGTCAATCGTACTTACATGAAAAAAAAAGTTGTTTGTGAAGGAGAAGGAATATAGATAGGTATAACAGAGTTAAATTATTACTTAGAAAGTTGGTTCATGAAATTTATCTGTAAATAATACAGTTTATCTATATTCCCGGAGGGTGGATGGATTGGAATAATCTTTTATATTGAATTGTTCCAAATTGCTTTTAGGGGAAGGAGGTATTCTTATCGACTTATAGTATTGATTACCTGTTCTTTGTCTTTGCTTGTTTGTATTTTTTTTTACACCACTAAGTTGGCAGCGAGCATACGGTCCACCAGAAGGATTGGTGGTCACCGCAGCCTATGAACGTTTGCAACACCAGAGACGTCACTCTCGCGCTGCCGACCCTGTAAAAACCTTCTTAGACCCTTTTTGAAGAACCCCATACTGTAGGCGTTTGGGAAAACCGATAATAATTTGTATAATCGTATCAAAAATTTTTTTTCAAAGTATTTAGTAGGTTTTTAAGTAGTAAGTAGTGGCAAATGCAGAAAACTTACATTGTCAAGTTTGTTGAAGTCTGTATCGGGAGCCCTGGGGTTATACTTCCGAGGGCTTACCCGGGACTCCTGGCCTTAGACAGATGGCAAGGCATCCATGCGGATTCCAATACGAATCTATACTTATAATAAATCGGTAGCAGTAAAAATTCTGTACATTCAAAATATCAAAAAAATAAATAAATAAAAGCAGGGGATGTTACTAGACCGACACCGAACCCAAAAATGTGATAAAAATTTTTTTTGTATGTCTGTCTGTCTGTCTGTCTGTTTGTTCAGGCATCACGCAAAAACTACCGGTTCGATTACGATGAAACTTGGTATAATTATTCTTTAATAGCCTGGGCACCACACTGGGTACTTTTTATCCCGGAAAAGTATATAGAATTCAAACCAAACTTAATTTTGCGATTCGATCCCTAGACCCAAAGTTATTATCAATTATTGCTTAAACGGTTAATGGTACGACGATGAAACTAAGCATGAGCGTTGTTTGTTACAATCTGAAAAAAGTAATTTTAACATTTTTACAAATTCCACCTCCAAAGGTATAAAATAGGAGGGTAAAGTTTGTATGGGACGTGATTCCTTGGTCCGATCTACTTAAAATTTGGCATATAGCATTATTAACATAATTCATGGAAGACGTGTTTCGTATTTAATTGAAATTTATACTATAACGAGCTAAAAAGGGAATGTAAATTATTTTGGGGCTGATTTTCTCCGAAGTTGATATTAATACTCCTTAAATACTCTTATTTTATACTTAAATTACTTTTTATTTTGACACATAATTTGTGAAAGTTCAATACAATTAACGTTTTAATTTATGTTTTATTTCAAACTTCAAACAGATGTATTTACTACATAGCCATAAAGTTAAATAAAAAAGCGCTATTTCGGTATAATATTAACCAAATATGCTTTATGGAAGTATTATTGCCAATTTATTCAAATTTTGTGTGACAAAAATACATTTGTGAAAAGAAGAAGAAAATTCTAAGATTGCTAGCCAGAAAAATTAAAGACCACGCGTCAGATATTATCCACTGGTCAATAAAATAACACCGCATATTACCATCTACGCTCAATCCTTACAACAAAGATTGTCAGCGCCCTAAGCGACTGGTCATGGAAGGCATGAACTTTATTCTACATATAGTGCCGACTGCATTCTGTCAGGAAACAGACTCACTAAGTCTTTGTAAAATACGGGAATGGCCTCTACGTAGACTACATTCGACAGGACTGAAAAGAGCCATTACAATGAACATGTACGCTCAGCTGATGACATTTACATTGTTATTACGTTACCAGGTCTTGGTTGGACCATCTGTATTAGGAGGACAAAGCCTACAGCACTTCGGTTTGTCCAAACGTCGTAGGCTGGGACTACCTGAAGAAGGAACTAAGTTACGATGTCAATTGCTTAGAAGAGAAGTTGTGTCAAGTAGTAGTTCAGCCATTGAATTAAGAAATGTATTTTTAATAAACGAAATTTACTTATCTCATATTATTATGCATTATGAATTTGTTAATCAGAAATCTATCTAACTAGGTATTATTATAAATGCGAATGTTTGTGAGTGGATGTTGTTACTCTTTCACGTTGTAACGGCTGAACGGATCTAACTAAAATTTGGTGCCTACAGAGATATGTTATAGTCTAGGAACAAAATTTCACGCAGGCGAAGCTGCGGGCATCAGCTAGTAAAAAAATAAATAAAAAGTGCTGCATACTGCAGCTAGTGTATCAAAAAGCGTTTCAGAAGGCAACCTACATACAAAGTGCGCTTGGGATACTTACACATAGACATCGCTCACGGAGTTCACGGGCACAAGGCACAACTTAAATTCGGTTCTTTCCCACCGTCCACCTTCCCAGACCACCTGGGTGTACGGTTGTAATTTTTTTTTAACTACGGTTCACCTATCCGGTATATCATTGATAGATATTGGTGACGGTCCACCTCAGTTAATGCTGGCTGGGTAACAATTTTTTAATTGCATTTAAGACTCATTGTACATTTAATTAATTAAAATAGATTTATCCCAGTAGTTCCATGGAACTGTTATCTTGCTTTTTCGTGTCCCAGTAGTTCCATTACACGAATAAAAGTACAGTTAAGTAGTGAATTCATTATCATATTTATTACCGAAATAAAGGTTTTTTCGTAATAAGTAAACGTGTACCCACTTAACGGAACAGGATTTCAAAATATTTCGTCATGCCTATTATAATAGTTATTGCGATAATATATGTTGTGCGAGTGTGGATATCCGAGGGTGTTTTTTTTTTTACGTGAGGGAAAATCCTCATGGATGTTATGCCGGACTCCTACCGACTAAAAAACCTCACGTAACGCCCAACAGCCTATGGTTGAGAGCCCCGGGCAAGCCCTCGGAAGGATGTCCCAGGACTTCCAACAGACCTACGGCCGCCACTGCGGCCTCGCCTTTTCGGGTGCTAGCCGCGTCTTTGGGGAGGTTTCGTCGTGAGTTTCTCACGTCACGCTGCAGTCATGGGCCTGCTTCTGTAAGGACGGTGAGCGACCCTCTCTCCGTCCTCAGACCCCCGGTCATGGAGGCCGATAGTCCTCGGCGAAGACACGTCTGCGGAACTTGGTTGGGAGAGTTCTCTCCCGTACCCGCCCCTTCACGAGCATGATCTGCTCGCAAAAAGAGGCGGCGCAGTCCCACTTACTCCCCCTGGAGATCATCTCTCGCATCATGGTCTCGAGCGAGAGAGTGTCCACGTCCAGACCGACTACGAGGACCTGGCGCTGTGGCGCCCACGCCGTGCACTCCGCTAGCGTATGGAGCGCTGTGTCATTGCTGCGGTCCTCGCAGTGCTGACATTCAGCCGTGGTTTCCCGGTGTATTCGCCACAGATACCTACCGAAGCTACCGTGCCCGGTAAGTATCTGCGACAACCGGTAGGAGAGAGCACCGTGTCTTCTCTCCAGCCACTCGTCCATGGATATCCGAGGGTAGGTAAGAAAAATAAAGTACAAACATGAGATTGCTTTCTGTACCTTATTATTTTGTGGTTTGAGGAATGGAAATTGATTGAGTTCTATAAAGCGTTATGATATTTAGTGATAGGGGCATAGGTATTTAGAGGATTATAATAGAACATAAAAAAAAGGTATTGTATAAAATATTCTAAGTATGAAAACGTGCCGTTAATAGGCACCGTACCGTGAAATACCAATCATCTCGTGTGAGTGAACTTCAGCGTCTTAAAAGGAACACCTATTATTGCCTTTATTAATATTACTTCCTGTGTTCAGAAAACCCCTCTGTTGACGGCAATTATTATCATAAAGAAACGTATACCAGTAAATAATAGTTAGTCGGTAATAATAAAACCAGTCATGTAGGTATGTCGGATGACGGACAATTTAAGTTTCTATACCTTCTAATTTGTACGAAAAAGCAAACACGAGACAATTTAATACTTTATCGAAAAGTAGTATTAACAAACCACACCACACGTCTTAAGGCTTGTATGTTCGAAAGAGTCTCATCCTGGGGTGAACTCTATACTAGGAAATGTTCTTCGATTTGATCTAATAAAACTATATTATTGTAATTTAATAGATATTCTTCCTTTTTTAACGTATCAAGACACAATTAGGAACACTTTGTTCGATCGAAATTGCTTTCGCAAAATGAGAAATATTGCAAAAATCTTAACAAGTAATGCACTTTTTTTATAGAAAGAAAGAAGAAAGAAAAGAAAGAAAAAATATTTATTGTGAACCACAACGCACATACATATTATGACATTATATATTATAGGTATAAAGTACATATTTAACATTAATAAATATTATCTGCCACGTAGTGTGATCTGCTCAGGCAGCGGTCAAAGTTTATTCTAGGCGTTAAAGAAAATAAAAAGAAACAATGGAACGTGGAACATCTATGTCCGCCGTCCGAGCAGCATGACAGTCATGACAAGTGACAATTGCACGCGTCAACGTCATTATGACTACACAATGTTGGTTACGTGTCTTACTACTACGTGGCTACACGTGCTTTTTCATTTAGTGTACTTTTTACAACTTTTTCTACTAACTTTATTATGTACGCTGTGCCCGCAATTAGGGATAGACACTCAGCATACACTGAGATGGGTATCAGCCATCCCAGTACTGATTTTCAGTGCCACCCTTTTATAGTGTCACCTGACGCCTTCCGGCAATATCGTTCCATTAATCAATACAGTGAAACATACCCACTCAATTATAAACTAGAAACTTATACCTAAAAGAGAAGGAGAATACTTCAAACGCCAAAAGGTAAGTAGAGAAAAAAAAGCCCTACAATGCACAATTCCATTAGGTATGCCATGGTTTTAACCTTATTACTACTTAGAACTTTGTTAACTCACTCCTCCCATCACAGGGCCAACAAAGTGTAGCACCACCAGAAGACCAATATCACCTCTCTAATACCTACTGTTGACAATAAATAGCTATGAGGTGCCCAAACATCACAGAGAGGCGACTCCGAAATGATCCGGCTGTGGGGACAAACACTAAGGTACACCAATGATTTATACTACACATATAATAATAGCAACAATAGTATTTATAAACATACATACACAACCCATATGCCTCTTCTGACCGCCTCTTTGATCCCGAGATCAAACTGTGATCAAACCCATAAGGTTATGAGTTAAAAAAAAAAAATTGTGAAATTCAGGAATGCCCGACCCCAGAGACTAGGCGCTTCCATGCATTTCAAGTGGCAAGCAGGCCATTCCCCGCTAACCCAGGATCAGACAGCCCCGTGAGAACATGCTCTCTCTTTATTAATAAATCCGGTAAGTAACAGAACGACATGCTCCCCCAACCATGCCAATACAAGCCTGGTCATGATATCCAAACAACCCATGGTCATATAGAAAACTCCCAAACCCAAACACTCACATCTGGGAATCACACACATGAACTCTTTTGGTATAATAGTAGAAATCCTTTGTACTTGACTTTAAATGTGTATCTGGATTTCAGGTCCCTAATAGGTGGAGGCAGATCATTCCAGATTCGCATCGCTGCGTACTTCAGAGACCCTCGGAATGCTGTAGTCCTATGCCTGGGCACTGATATAGTACAAGTTGTAGACCTAATAGAGTAAGGATAGTAACTCTTCCTAAAACAATTTTTTTTATATAGATAGTCAGGCTTTTTAAATTTTAATAAGTCAAAGAGCATAGTGGCTAAATGTAATTTTCTTCTGGCCTCCATTTTCAATACATTATTGGCATTAATATAAGGTGTTACATGTTGCCGTCTTGGTATCGGGAAACAGTACCGAGCACAAGCATTTTGTATGCGCTGTACAAGATTCTTAGTCTTGGCCAGCAAGCACGGACCATACACTATATCACAATAATTAAATCTAGATAGAATGAGACTGTCCACCAGTTGCTTTCTTAGTGCTGTCCCCAAATAGTCCCGAATGTTGTAGAGAAGTTTTAATCTATAAAAACAATTTTTTACAATTTTATTCACATGTCCTTCAAATTGGAGCTGAGGGTCCATCACGAGACCTAGGTTGGTGGTCTCTTCAACTCTTGTCACTCTTTGAGCATTTATAACTATTGCTGGGTCGTATTGCAAGATATTTTGAATTTGTTTCTTACTGCCTAGTATCATAAATTTAGATTTTAGAGGGTTAAGGATAAGTGAGTGCTCCCTTGACCATTGGACTACCCTTTCCAGGTCCTCATTTAATTTGGACACAGCTGTAAGTGTGTCATCAGGTTTAAATGACAGATACAATTGTGTGTCGTCTGCATACATGTGGAAATGACAATGTTGAAAGGAACTGGTGATGTCTGCCGTATATAAGATAAACAACAGTGGACCCAAAATAGATCCCTGCGGCACCCCCCTGGTCACCTTAAGGGGAGGTGAAGACATCACTTCACACACCATCCACACCTTGTATCTCCACATACTGTGATCGATTTGTAAGATAACTATCAAACCACCTGACAGCACCCGACGCAAATCCATAGTAAGCCAACTTGGACAATAATAGTGAAGTATCTAGGGCATCAAAAGCGCGGGAATAGTCCAATAGGACTAGGGCTGTTCCCTCTCCACGATCCCTAGCTTCCAAGATGTTTCCAACCACATCACACAAGGCCATAGCCGTACCTCGCCCCTTCCTAAAACCTGACTGCTTATCAGGGAGAATGCTATTTTGTTCTAGGTATTCCATGACCTGCATATGCACCACCCTTTCCAACACTTTAGACAAGCATGGGAGTATACTTATAGGCCGGAGGTCTTTAATGGAGTTTGGATGACTAGTTTTTGGTAAAGGCCGAACCACAGAGCACTTCCACAGCTGCGGATATGTGTGTGTAGTGATAGATGAGTTGATTATTTGGGTGATTGTGTCCAGTGAGTCAGGGAGTGTGAGGGTCCACATCTGTGCACTAATTTTATCAATACCCTGTGCCTGTGTCTGAATGTTCTTCAGAATCTTTAAAATTGTTGATTGATCAACAGGCCTGAGCTCAAAACTCAGACTAGGGTTGTGTCTATAATATTCATAGTATGTTAATTTTGATAAACACCCAACACACTCCCCGGGCACATCCAAAAAGGCTTTGTTGATGGTATCTGGGTTGTTAAAGTGACTTGGCAAACAAGAATCTCTATGCGAGTGGAGTACTTGATTTTTCAAATTCTTCCACATAATTTTGGGGTTGTTAATATGTTCACTAATATTTTTTGAGAAATACACAGACTTTTCGTTATGCAACGCCACCACAGCTTGATGTTTTAGGTCCAAGTAGTATTGTTTCTTTGACTCCAGTTTAGTACTCTGATAAGAAAGCCTAGCTTTATCTCGTAAACGGAAGAGTAATTTAATATTTTCAGTAATCCATGGAGTATTCTTAGTCCTGAACATCTTTTGCTTCACAGGGGCATGCATGTCAAATAGATGTACAACCCATGTGGACAAAGCCTCCACCATATCATCAACAGTAGCCCTTGAATTAATGTAGTCCCAAGGAATCATTTCGGTGTCGCTATTAAAAAGTTCTGGCAATATATCCCCAAATGGTCTGTATGTAACCCACTTGGGTTTCTCCTTAATTTTTTTAAGGTTGACTCACAAGTTACCACCGCGTGTTTACCCAGTTCTGGGACATGAGTAACTGTGACATTATTAACGTTCATATCTGTACAAATTACATCTATTAGAGTGCTCTTATCATCAGTAAAATGAGTTGGTGCATTTACAACCTGATGCATATTAGTATATTGTAAAAATTGATGAAGCCCTTTTGTGTTTGTCGCACACTGGATCAACATATTTATGTTAAAATCACCCAATAGGATGATATTATCATAGGTAGCCATTGCACAAATACTATCCGTCAAACTGTTTATGAACCTATCTACACCCAGCCAGGGCGGTCTATATACAGTGCCAACTATAATTTTTCTGCCATAAGTAGTCAAGGACAACCAATACTCCTCTACCTGTGAATCCACCGGGTGACTTCTGGTCCTAACACTGACCCCATTTCTTATGTAAAACCCGACACCCCCACCTATTCCATCCTTTACCACTGTAGGTCTTGGAGTATGCCTCAATTTGTTCAAGTTTATCTAAATAAATGAATTTAATTCTCATAAAAACTTGTCATAAAATAGATATAGGTCTTTAGAACAATATTTTAAGTCTAGATTTTTTCTTAAAACCGCTCAGATTTTATAACAGTAATATAATGTATTAGAATCGAATGAAGTCCGGCAAAAGCGTACGCTGCAATCGTTCAAATTGCCTAAGGATTTGTCAAGGTCGAACATTGCAGCCTTAAAGGTAGAAAAGGATAAAAAATACATCCTTACTCGACGCTTACTCTAAAAAGAAATTCATTATTTTGTTGTACCAATTAGTCCACGTGACTTAATCCAATAAAACAAGGGCCCAAAAAAAATAGCTCTCAGCTGAACAGGATCTATCGATGAACGTGAAATTATAATGGTTCTTTGTTTAAGAAATTCTATTGTGAGAGGAAAATAATGTTGACAAGTTTTTCCCCGGGCAACTCTTCCCGACTACAAAAAGAGTACAAGTACTCTCCTGTCGTCTACAACGGCCCTAATTAGCGAAGTTAACAAAATAATGGTTGTCGTAAATATAACTGAAGGGTACGTTAGTTTTTATTGTCACGGCTGCTACTTTTATTACACAGGTTAAAACGGGTAACATGTCAGTTTTAGTTCAATTACGTTGTTATCATGAGGTTAGATTATAGTATCCTATTTATTTATATTTTGGGACACTGTCACACAACGTCATCCAGCCTATCTCTAACTCCGGGAGCCCTGGGACATCCTTCCGAGCGCTTACCCGGGACTCCTGGCCGTAGACAGTTGTAAGGCATCGTATGATTTTACTCGGAGGAGTCCAGCATAGCATCCATGTAGGATTTCCACACGTAAAAAAGCATATTAAATGGTTTATTGTCAACTAGCTATTCCCTGCAGCTTCGTCCACGTAGAAGTAGTTATTGCACATAATCATTTCAATTTTTTTGCGAAGTCGGTTAAAAGTAGCAGACAGACAGGCAGACAGAGTTTCTTTTGCATTTTATAATATTATTAGGGAAGTAGGAATTCTACCGGGTTTGAACAAAGTAATGTCAAATAAAGGAAGAAATAATCTACAATAAATATAAATAAATAAATAAATATTCACGGACATTTCACACAACGCTATCTGATCCCAAAGTAAGCTAGGAATAACCTGCTTGTGTTATGGGTATCAGACCACGGATATTAATACTTATATACTTTTTAAATACATACATATAATACATAGAAACACCCAGACTTGAGACAAACATTTATGGGTCACAAAAATATTTGTCTCCGGTGGGAATCGAACCGCTCTATCGCTAGCGATACCGCCTGCGGCGCTGGAGGTCGTTCCAGCGCCGCAGGCGGTATCGCTAGCGACTGCGCCACAGAGGCAGTCATATCGGCGCGTGAGCATTGTAGCGCTTTAGTCAACCCAGCACGGGCCCTAAACCTTACTTTTTTAATGCCTTTGGTTCCACTTTTATTTCACCAATCAATTTGATACTTGAAAACTTTTTACTGAAGAGTATAATGATGAGTATAATGTTACACTTTTTTCGATTATTTTCATGAGATGTTACGAATCCTTATATTTATACCAACATTTTTAAATTATACAGATTGTGCCATAAAAACGCAAAGGTTGGGAGTTGTACAGACAGCAAAACGTGATATGAAATTATAATAAGACCTTGTATTACGCGATTATGCGAAATATGTCCCTTTGTGCTGACGACTTGGTGCAATATGGCGCCAGTATATTTGCATGATGTTGAGTTTAAAAACCACGTAGATGTATGCTGATAGTAGGTATTTTACACAATTACATAAAGAACGTCTATTTCAGAACACGTATTTGTATGTACTAACAACTCATTATATAAGACGAGGATTTAAGTAGATAGTTGGTTGACGTCAGACTGTTCTGACACATTGTGTTTAGGCAGTTTCAACGTGATTTAAGCTATTACTTTGCGCCTATTATATATTATGAGTGCCTGCTTCGCGATCGATCTCTTTTGAAGTTTACAGCAACGAACGAGATAAGACATACATACTTGCACCGCGTTCTACTACCACTCAATATGCCAAAATACTTGACAAATTCGCTTCTCTTGAAACTTTCAAAAATACCGCACAGCACAGCTCTAAAATATCTTCTGTCGCGTCTCTAAGACATTTGAATAAACTATCTACGTACGTTCTATCTATCTATCTACCTTCACGCCAAATCCCTTTCGGGGTAGGCAGAAAGAACCGAGCGCCACACGGCACGGTCCATACACACCTCACTTGCTTCTTCAACTGTCATTTTTCTTTTCATGCATGCACGTCGATTCCTTCGGCTCTTGACACCACCTTCTACTATCTACGTTGCTTTAAGAAATATAATACATAGACTTTTTTATTTATGTGTAGAAGTCCCAAGTAGATGCTTTTCATTACTTAAGAACTTATTGATTAAAACCATACGTGCCCCTACAACTGCCTAAAAATATACCGGAAACGAGGCCTAAGGTCGAGCCCAGGGTAAGCCTTCGGAAAGATGTCCCAGGCTTCCCGACAGGTAGAATACATAGGCATTTTAAAAATGAAATCTAATTAAGTTGCTGTGGTCGAGGAGCCAAGTCTACTCAGGTCAATTTGCCGATCTCTTCGAATAATTAACTTTCCCTTAATCAACATCACCCAAACGTTTGTCCCGGTTGTACTTGAACTTTTCACATTGAAACCCTCCTTAATGAATTTTTCTTTTTCGGAGCCTTTTCCTTAAGGGGCTTAGTGAAAGTTTTTCCTGTATGTAGTTTGCGAGTCGAAGATGTATTCGCAGGCTTAACACTTATCGAGTTTAGGCTCAACATTTTTTATCTTATTCTTATCTTATCTTTTATTAAAAAATACTAATTCATGGGATCAATACTTCGAAATAAAACCTCGTGATTTTTATGGTCATATTTTTTTTTACTGAAAATGGATAGTCAATAAATCTTAAAGATGATTGAACCACGTCGGGAGGTAAAAGTAAATTTAATAGTAGCTAGGCAGTGGGTTATAAGCAATACCGGCAATAACACTCTGATGGTCATTAATAAATCAATCTTGTGTTCACAATCGATCAATCATATCGTGATGTTTAATTTTATTCCTTAATACTACTCAGGTAGTACTTCAGGCAGACACCTTTGTATAGAAAGTGGTCACCGCAGCCTATGGATGTTCACAGCACCAGGGGCTCTACGCGCTGCCAAACCCGCAAGAACCTTCTAAAACCCATCTTGAAGAACCCCATACTGATGATACTGTACAAAAGAACAGTATGACTATTAGAAACTAGAGGACGTCTCGCGGTTTGACCCACTTAGCTCCCGTTCTCGTGAGAATACGGGTATGAAATATAGCTCATGTCACCCTGGGATAGCGTAGTTCCGAACAGTGAAAGAATTTCTGAAACGGGTTCAGTAGTTTCGGAGCTTATTTGATGCAAACAATCAAACCTTTCCTATTTATAATATTAGTGTAAATGATAATCAAACTACTAAAAAATAGACACAATTCTATCTTTAGTATTGTGCTTATTATTTCTCATAAAAGGAATCCAAACCAGCACATTAAATTACAGTGCTGAGGACACAAACAGTGATGGATGAGTAATGCAGTGTAATTTGTAGCAATGTTACTTTTCTGAAAATTTACGTATCAACGACCCTTACAAATTTCATTTATATTTTAGTCTGCATTCTTGGGTCGAAGTTGGTAGTGAGTTGAAAAGTACAATGGCTAAGCCTTCTAATTCCTTCAGTATAAAAACTTTTGTCATTGTGGCGAAAGTGCAAGAGTTTTGAAATGATTGATGTTTAAGCTTACTTAAATGGTAAATCCGATTGAAATTAACTTCTTAAAGACAAGTCGTATAAATAAACAACGTTGTGGTTTTTGAATTTTATTTAGCAGCAGCTAAAAATTGTTTATGGAGTGCATATGAATTATTTTGTTCCAAATATTGGTTCTCTTAAAACTCTTAACAGTATTCTCTTCTCACATATTAAGATAGGTACTACTACGAGTAGTATTAGCGTCAAGTGGAGTGGATTTAAAAGAGTAGAATTCCTCCATGATTATGGACCAAAATCTTTTAGATATTATAATACGGGAACATTAAACTTTATTATTATTTAAGACAATAAGGACAATAACTTGCAAAGCAACGGTAATAATATAATAGAAAAGAAATTCGCAAACCGCAAGAAACGTTTTATTCGTAGCGTAGTTTTATAAAACGAAAACATACTCCAAGCGTTTTTTACTCGTAAGTATTTAAAAAAGGGGCCCCCACCGTTTTCTGAGTATTGTGTATAATTTTGTGTACAACAGCCCAAAGAGCTCATACTATGTTAACGATAAAGTATTCAACTCATACTGATACTAAGCACACATGTAAACACTTGAATGTTTTAGTGCATTTAGTGCCCACCCAGGGATCATAAACATTGAGGGTAGGTAACGCTATTTCAACATGGTTGTAAAACACGTACTGATGTACTAGAGTGTTGCCGCACGTTGTCTTTATTTTTTTGTATTGAAAATAAAAAAAAATCTATCTATTTTAGGGCATTATGATTGACCACGGATGTTCTGGGTGCGATTCTTACCTGACTGTTCAATTCAGTCTAGAGGTATAAGAAAGTAATGGTGGGAGACTAGCGGTGTAGTTGGTTTAATCCATCTGACTCCGTATTAGCCTCCACCATCTCTTATGGCCGGCTCGTGATGACAGGAGGCTTTTCTTTTCCTCATTTTATAATAAACAGTGATACAGGATTTTCTTTAAGCTTTTTCTCACCATGACCTCTTCCATTAGGCCCCAACAAGTTAAATAAGGCTCCAATGTACTATGTATTTCCCGATATAATTTGAAAATTATCTCACAACAACCATGGTATTTAAAAGCACAAATAACATTTGCATTTGAAATGAATGCGTGAACCAGTTCGCGTGTAAATGCAGCTGATTTCCTCATTCAGTCGTGACATTTGCCAAAACAGGGCTTTCAGTGGAATATATTCAGGAGAGCGTGTGCCTAACCATAAATAACCTAATATAACGGACTTGGGTATATTTTCCGAGGGATATTTTCTTTCGTGAGATTAGATGCACGTGCTTACATAGATTTACTGTACGGAATTGCTGTGTTCCAATAGATGGTATTATCACTTATGAGTGCTAATCTCGGCAATTCTGGTATTCTATTTATTCTCATTGATCACATAAAATCTTATGGCGTATGTATACAGCTGGATAGAGCCACGTCGACATTTATCTTGTGCTCGTAAATACTGCTTTTACATCGTATTTCTGTTGTGAATGTTTCAGTATTAGGAGAAGGATGTGAAGAATGGTAGAGAATTGAGCAGTGCAGTTGTGATTATGTTTTTTTTTATTGTTTACAAATATTTTTCTCGGAACAGTACATATTCCGGCTACCCTTTACCTCTGGGGTTGCAGAAAAAAATAGGTCATTGTAGTTTCGATTATCTGTCTGTTTTTTTAACCCCAAATTTATTAAAAATTGCTGTACTGGAATTCACACGGTTCATATTTAACCAAAGTACCTATAAATGAAGTTGCAATTCGTGATCACTTCATAATATTTTTTAAGAGGAAGGGGCTTCCATACAAACGTATTTTTTTTTTTTTTGACATTTCACACAACGCTCTCTGATCCCAAAGTAAGCTAGGAATAACCTGCTTGTGTTAAGGGTATCAGACCACGGATATTAATACTTACAAACACCCAGACTCTTGAGACAAACAATTATGGGTCACACAAATATTTGTCTCCGGTGGGAATCGAACCCACGACCTCCAGCGCCGCAGGCGGTATCACTACCGACCGCGCCACAGAGGCAGTCTAGAATACATACAATACATAATACTAATCGTATAGAGCCAATTCGATGCAAACAAACAAACAATCAAATCTTTCCTCTTTATGATATTAGGGTATAGCTAAAATAAGACAGAAAATAGCCATGCGCGAGCCATTAATGGCATTGAAATGTATACAGTTTGTGGAATGGACGGACGACAGTCTCAGTAAATCACTAATGGACTAAATGTGTACTTTGTGTAACCATTTCACTTGAAGGATTATCGGAGAAGCAACGCAGATGGTCTGCTCATTTTAGTACGATTTTACTGGAATAGACAAGAGTCAAATATATTAAATTTTACATAAAATACATATTCGAAAATTATTTAATGTAAGTATTAAGACCCCATTCAATTCGTTGTATGGTATTAAAGTTGTCAATAAATATTTAAAAAAAAACAATTTCAAACGACGTAATAAACGAATGCATTATAAAATGTTTAAGTCTTTCTAAGAAATCTTAAATTAAATTTAGCAAAAATTAAACCTTCAAGAACTTCAAGGATTTCAAGGAAATTTTCTTAGTACTTTCTACTACTTCTATGTAATAAACGACCAAAGACTAGGGCTTTTTAATTGCTATGATTCTGACATATCACTTTCGCTTCTTCTTTTTCTAGAGTTAACCTAACCTTTTCTCAGAAGGTTTTCAATTGGTCGACCTCTACCAGTTTGCCCATTCACTCTCGCCTTATAAATCTCTTTTGTCAGTCTGGTTTCATCCATTCTATCCACATGTCCTAACCATTTAAGCATTCGTTGCTCTATGTCTTCTGTTATGCCGCAATATTCACTTATCTATTTGTTTATTTATTTATTTAAAACTTTAGCACATACTCGTAGTACAAGGTGGACTTAATGCCTTAGGCATTTTCTAACAGTCTAACTGAGGGTGATGCAGAGATAAGATTAAGTAGGTGCTCATGGATATGTCGAGAACTGTATATTACATAATACTACTTATCATGCTGTTCTTTTCTTTATCCACCAGTGTCACTTCAGTTATACTTAAAAAAATCAGATAGATTACTTAATTAGTATAAAATACCACAATTTTACAGTAAAAATTGTTCACGCTGCGTCTGTGGTAGAATTAATAAAGCTAAAAGCTTTTTGTACCTGACTTTTACCGCCATTAGACCGTCAAAATTAAGTCCAGCCATTACAAAAGGCAACTCTAATTTCACCCCACAAAATAAGTGAAATCTTTTCCATCTCTGCTGTTCCCTAATTATTTCCTGAACAATAAAATTTGTACCGTTTTTACTAAATTCATAGTCAAGAAACATGAATTTTGTGAGTAAGTGTACGAATTTATCACTTTACTGGTATTTTACGTTAATAACATTAGGAAGATGAGGGCCTTGTGTACTTGGAGTGGTACTATAAAGCAAAATAAGTGGAAATTCAGTAATTTCTGTAGATAAAAGTGGCAAGATTATCTAACAACTAAGCAAATAATATAAAGCAATCACCGAAGCAAATTTTTATGTGAAAAGTTTAATTTTGTCTTGGAAAGTCTTATTAGTCTGACTTAAAAACTGCATTAAGTTTTTATTGCGATGGTTATGTAGAACCTAGATTACCAAAATTATCAGCATTGGATTTGGATTTCTTTGGGATCCTGATGGGAAGATTTTTTTGTTCTTATGGAATTTTCGAGGAGCGGAACTTCGGAAGACATGCTGGTCCGTAGGTCCCAGTTGTCGGTAACTGGTAGTCTAGTCTAGTCTAGTCTAGAAGTGATTATGTTAGTAGTTGCCAACTAATTCTCATTTTTATTATACAGTGGTGATCAGAGTATCTTTATGCATGTGTACCTAACTTTATTATTTTCTTTGTATCTTGTGCAGAAAAGGATTAACAATTTTATCTTTCTTTTGGATTCACTATTCAAGTATCAGCGTAGTAGGTAGGTAGTATCATAAACGATTAGTAGCGGAAGAGCAGACTTGCGATCCAAAAGTTGATACTCCTTGCGATGACATTACGTTACATAACCTAACTCAACCATACTTAAGAAACTGCTTACTGAAGTCCTGAACTATGTAAGTAAAAAAATATTGTTTGTAAGTAAAATATCAAAGTGAGCATAAAAATATACATTCCAGAGTACTTCAACGTTTGTAAATTTACTTAAGGTTCCGTATATATTTAACAAGGATAACATCAAACTGTGAGCGTAGTTTCATGTTAAATCTACAAGGAAAAGTTTGTAGAAACTATTGTTAACTTTAACCAGCGCTCACAATTGTGGAAATTTCTAGACCTTTAGAGAATAGATTTCAGTTTAACATTTTGTAGAAGTTTTGAAGAAACGTTGCTGTCGTGATTAGATTATTACTTTTAGGAATGAGCCTCAATACGATTTTGAAAGAAAAGATGAGGTTGTAGGTAACCTGACAGAGGCAGTGGTAGGGTACGTGTGACATTAGTCGGTACGAATCTGTAATAGCATAAATAGAAAAATATAGTTCACTGCTTGTTCGATGCTCGCGGCTTCGCCCACGTGAAATTTGGTACCCGTTCCCGTCTTCCGTGGGAATATTTTCCCGGGACGAAAAGTAGCCTGTGTTATGAGCTATCTCTGTAGAAAATTTCAGCCCAATCCGTTCAGCCGTTGGAGCGTGACATACATCAAAACATCCAAACATCTGAACATCTAAACAGCCAAACATTCGAACATCTTCACAAACTTTCACATTTATAATATTAGTAGGAAGTAGGATCGTGTCGAAAATGATCACATGTTTTAAGAATCTTACGTAACGGTCAGACATCTTGAGTTGATTCTCTAAAAACTAAATAGTCGATGAAAAAAGTAACAAAATGATCATTACAGACAGACAGATAGACGGACAATAATGTGATACTATAATAAGGGTTCCTTTTCATTCTTTTAGGATAGAAACCATTAGTTAATAAAAAATGTATGTTATGTATTTATGGCTGTTAATGTTAAATTTAATTTTGCAACTGACGATTCGTTTCAATTTAATTTTGCAACTGACGATTCGTTTCCATTTTCCTCAATTGAAATTATGCTCTTCTTATAGTGATGAATAAAACTTGGTATAACTGGTTATGTACTATTTACCAACGATAATTTCTTACAAAATACTGTAAGTTAGGTATTATCCTGTGTAAACTCAGCTTAAGTTTTAAAGTCAAGTTGTGTCGTTTGCTGAACTAGCCTCGCAAGCCAGTGGCAAAACTAGCGAACAAAGTTATCCAATTTTGAAATGTGCTCTGCAAATATTCAACGAACTGATTACAATCTTATTACAAGAGCGGTTGGTCGAAAATGAGTTACCTTGATTGTTGTTAAAGCTCACTGGAATACTATGTATCCACTATGCACCCTAAGTATTTTTTGAAGAAATTTAGTGATTCTCGTTGTTTTAGATGTTTCCAAGCTCCGTTTTCTTATCGCATCTTTGTCTTTTCTAATAAAGGACTGGCAATTCTATTTTATGCTATAAGATGACAATGATTTTTTTTGACCATCGCGTTTTTAGGGTTTCGTAGCCAAATGGCAAAAACGGAACCCTTATAGATTCGTCATGTCTGTCTGTCTGTCTGTCCGTCCGTCTGTCTGTCCGTCCGTGTGTCACAGCCACTTTTCTCCGAAACTATAAGGTCTATGCTATTGAAACTTGGTAGCTAGATGTATTCTGTGAACCGCATTAAGATTCTTAAATAAAACTAGAAAAAAAGCAGTAAATTTTGGGGGTCCCCATACTCGGAACTGAAACTCAATATTTTTGTTTTCATCAAACCCATACGTGTGGGGTATCTATAGATAGGTCTTCAAAAATGCTATGGAGGTTTTTAACATCATTTTTTTCTATAGTGAATAGGTTGCGCAAGAGACACTTCCAAAGTGGAAAAATGTGTGTCCCCCCCCCCCTCTAATTTCTAAACTAAGAGAATGATAAATCTAAAAAAAATATATGATGTACATTGCCATAAAAGCTACCATCGAGAATTAGTTTAAACGGGATAGAGCTGGTAGTTTTTTTTAATTCGTCATAAACCGCAATTTCCGGTTAGTGAACCACTGCGAACGTGTTAAAACATCAGTCAAAGTTACAACGAACTATAAGAACTTTTATATTATGTTACTTGCTGCTACGAAACCCTTCATGGGCGAGTCCGACTCGCACTTGGCCGGTTTATTTTATTGCTAGTTACATTTAATACACAGTGAAATCCAACATCAAAATTTAGACTACTGCATTGAAAAATAATACCAAATGCATTTAAACTAAAGGAAAAAGGTGCGACGTGGTCCTTCCGAACGGAATTGATTATAGGGATTATAGGCTGTCATAACTATCCTGGGAAGATGTTACACGTGAGTAAAGCCGCGAGCCGGGCGCGAGAAAGCCATCTGGCTTGCTCTACTGCATTCTCAAGCAATAGTTTGTAATTTTTAGTTTTAATTATTGTAAATAGAGCACAAAAAGAAAAGCCCGCCGAGTTTCTTACCAATCCTTCTCAAGCGGGCCGCGTTCCGAACTGGTGGTAAAGACTTTGTTTTGTATTCATTGACGTGTCGCAAGTGCCTGTATTAGGATTATGCGAAATAAATGTTTATTGACTTTGACTTTGGCATCAGCTATTATTTGTAATATTTTAATATCTCAGTAAAAATATAACGTAAATACATGCCTATAGTAGTCTAATACTCAAAATACTAAAATCACATTTTAGAGATGTCCGACTGTGAGACTCACATTTGAAAATAGTTCGCTCATACTCACATGCCTTGAGCGAGCTATTCTCAACTATGAGTTCCAACCATTTACGATGAAATGATACAATGTAATAATACTATCGCTGCAGGTCAAAGAAACTTTAATTAAAGACATTATTTATTAATAACCGTATCAAGTTCCACAATGTGTCATAAAACGGTAGTTATAACGAGTATTATGACGTCATTTCATACGATACCACTCTTTGAGGGGGTAATCAAGGCTGTATATTGTGTTACATTATTCTTTTATGGTTGATAGGATAACTTATTATGTAGTAGCGAATAAAATTTAGAAAAATAATGGTTTACCGGATTAAACTTATAAAGAATTCGACAACTTTCACTCTGTACCTAATAACTTTCTGAACAATCTAAGTAACTGTACACATTGTAATAATTTGAAAATGAACTTGGTATGTTTGACTGGTACCAATTTTATAAATAGCTTTAGCCCGAGGAACTTCATTTCTTTCATAAAAGTTTGAAAAGCCTACCGTCGAACTAAGTTAATCTAGGACCAAAATTCTACCAAGAGCTGAATATTAGTTAATAGACTTTGCATGTGGCAATACAGAACGGAAATATCTATTTATTGATTAAAATTGCTTTCTAGTGCAAATCATATTATAAAATTATTGATTTAGTATTGTAAGTATCGGTAAAATATCGACAAAGTATGGATAGTTTAAAAAAAATCGGTATCAGATAACCAAACATGGGTCTGTCCGTTCTAGCCGTGGACGCCATTCAAGCACTTTTGACCCGATCGGCCGTCAGTTCTACGAGTATTATGACCCGCCCACTGCCACTTAAGTCCGACGATCCTTTCCACTTTGTCAGTAACACAGAACCAATATCAGATTTCTTCGTATCGAAATCGCGAAGGGACAATTCAAGCATAGCTCTCTCCATTAATTACCCTCAGCGTGACAGCAAGCCTCTGTGATAAATTACAATATAATGTGATTCAGTATTATATATTAATCATTGCTATCATACCACAATAATTAAGATAGGGATATCTACATAAAATTTAGCCATGTGCGATTGTACGGTCTTATAGTATTCGTAGTGGTCTACGGCGTAGACCATCTACGTATTCGTAGATGCTCTACGTCGTAGACAGCAAACAAGGAGCTAACGAAATCGACTACTGAAGCTTTTTTACGGTAACTGATCTTGTTTCTTATTTAAATTCAACCCCAAATTTTCTGAAAGGGTTCAGAATTATAATTTGCTTTTATAATCTCAAGAGAGTTCTATTTTACGACGTACTTAACTTTACAACCAAAGGGTAATCTCAAATTCCGTTATCTTATAAAATAATACTTGAGTTTTTGCCACTAATCCCCAAAGACGCTATGTGTAGATTTAATATTTAACCCACAAAATAGAGACACAGTAGGCACAATGCAGACATGTCAAAACATGAGTTTGTATTTCAGGACTCACGTGATGGATATATGAATTCTTATGCCACTGATTTTTAACTAAACGAAGTAGTGCTGCTGCAACTTTCTTCAGTTCCTCAACCGATTTGGAGACATTCATTTAATATTATTTATTGCACACAACTTAAGAATTTAGTAAAATAATTTATACATCATGTGACATCACGGCAGCCTACGCGACGGCTCGCGCGCGCGGCGGGCGATGCGCGCACCGCGACACTCTTCGCCCCTCGTCGCCTCCTCCACGCCCTTTATATAGACCTGCCAGCGGTCGCTGCCCTCTCTCTCACTACTACGGCTGATCTACAGGTGATGTACTCGTCTCCATCATCACCTCGGCTGGATCTGGTGGTCTAAGGATACTCAAGAACCCTCCCCTACTTGCTCACTAACTAACTGTTTATAAGTACTGATCTATTCTAATAAACGCAGGTAAACTGCTGTATTGTATCAACCATAACTGTTCTTAATTATCTCCTTGGTAATCACTATTTTTGGACTGGATAGGGTGGCTGACCCACCTATCGTGTGACAATCAATCACAGTTATTGCAAATAGTTGTATAATTTGGTTTGTTTATGAATACTTCATGTATCATGGTTATCAATGACGATTATATCGATATAAATACGATTTTTTTTTGTTGTTTAACGTGAGGGGAAATCCTCATGGATGTTATGCCGGACTCCTACCGACTAAAAAACCTCACGTCACACCCAACAGCCTGTGGTTGGGAGCCCAGGGGAAGCCCGCACAACTTCGTTTGCGTGATAAATGAACCATTAAATAGTCCGAACAGAGCCTAAAGATTTGATTCCGATAGTTGAGCCGATAATGGACAAAAAGTGGCATTGATTTTTATATATGGTTGGTAGCTTCCAAAAATAACCTCCACTATTTCTGAAACAATTTTAGACTGAGTATTTAATACGCAAAGAAAGCCTATGATAATAATATTAAATGCTCTCTCAAAGTCACTTTTAAAGTAAGATTTATTTTCAGAAACCTACTCACTTTAATATAGGTACTTCTTTCAACCAATACTCGTCCTACACACTGTTGATATTGAAAATAAACAAGCAAAGAAAATACCGACTTAAGCATCACTTAGAACCCCGGGCGACTCAAGTAGGTCGCTAAGAGAGGCTGAAGTTAAGAGGACGTCAGCGGCCGAGTGAAATATGAAATTAAAATGTATTCCTTATATCATTTCATAACAGCCATTAAAGTGCTTCAGTGTGTGGCGTGCCGAGGAGTGTCGGTTGTCTTGAAGTATTTTACGTAACTTACTTTAAAGAAAAGCCCATGACTATAGTAAAATTTTAAATTATTCTTTGCGAGTTTCACTGCTATCTCAGGGCCACTAATAGTTGTGCAATAGTAACACTTATTTTTAGATACCTTTATTTGTGTGATTTTTTTTTTCATAGATACCATACTGGATTTTTACATCCTAAAACGACACCGTTCCCTAGTACTGCCCAGGGCCAAGAGCCCTCTGAGAAATATCTCAGAATATTTTAAGAATATACAAACTTTAATGTACCTTTTTCCTGCTACCAATCTCACCAACTCCTCACGTTATTAATATTAAAACAAACAAGGAAAAATATATCGATTTAAACATCACTTAGACCCCCGGGAAACTCAAGTAGGTCGCCAAAAGATGCTGGAATGAAGAGGACGTCAGCGTCGGCCAAGTGAAATATGAAATTAAAATGTATTCCTTATATCATTTCATAAGAGTCATTAAAGTGCGCGCCGCTCTAGTGTGCGGCGTGTCGGGGGCGTTAGCTGTCTAGAAGTATTACACAAGATGAATAAGTTTGATTCAGGTTTTAGTTTTTTTTTTTTACGTATGAGGCTATGCTGGACTCTTACCAACTAAAATCACACAGTTTTCTACGTGCTTACAGCCAGGAGCCTCGGGTAAGCCATCGGAAGAATGCTTTAGGGTATTTTTAGATCTCTACAAACTTTAACCATCCAGCGATCGCTCCAACTCTTTTTACACACCGTTGATATTAAAAACAAACAAGCGAAGAAGAAAAAAATCGACTTTATCATCACTTAGAACTCCGGAAAACTCAAGTAGGTCGCCAAAAAATGCTGAAGTTAAGAGGACTTCAGCGTCGGTCGGGTGAAAGTTAAAATTAAATGCATTCCTTATATCATTTCGTAGCTGCCATTAAAAAGCTCTAGTGTGAGGCGTGCTAAGGAGCGTCAGCCGTCTTGAATTTAGTTTAAATTTTAAGTAAGTATAATTAATATTTTAGGTTATTATTACTATGCAGACTGTGGAGTCTACATAACTGACAAGTATTAGGTATTTTTGCTGTTGACTGTTGGAATTGGATCTTGATGGAACATGAAATATTGAAAACTTCATTAGTACTGTTTTATGATATTTAATATTGACTTTAAACTGACTAGTATACTTACGAATCCTTCATAAGCTCACAGAAAATACCTTAATTCTGGAATCAAATATTTGCAGAGCACACAAATATACTATTAGTCCATAAATTATTATTAATACATCGTGTCACACGGTTTTTTGCTGTTTCCCAAAAGTAAGCAAAATCAAGTTACATTTCAGTGTTACTAAGGGGACGATTTGTTTCGACAAATAGGTATCTGAATCAAACACGACCTCAGCGTTTACAGTCACATTCACTGCCACTGCGCTTTCAAAACATTTACGGTCTTACTACATAAAATAATTTAAACACTGGTCTAGCATGTGTTTAGTTAGACACTTCTAAAAAGATAAACATATGTCGACCATGTGTTTAAGTTTCGCTACCACAAAACCGTATTTAGCGTGTGTCTAACAAGATAACGTTTATCTCAATCAGTTCTTTTCACATAGGCAACACTGCTCATCATTCGTATAGGTTCGTTCTTTTCTGTTTCGTTGTATTCAAAAATAAATAAATTGAATGACATTATTTTTCTTTTACTTAGTTTCCTTTTCTTTTTACCTTTCAAAAATACAAATTAGATCGTTTTTAATTGAACATTAAATACAAAATGTAAGTAATATCAATAATTTTGAATAAAATAACAATATAATAGCCGAGTGATGATGAAACGGAACGTGTCGTGTCACTCGGTGTTGTCAAATTGTTTGTTTGTTTTTTGAGTGGGGTTTGAACAATGATGTATAATTACTATAGATACGTTATCAACACTCCGAAAATGGCAATACGAAAAGAAGCTAGGTATTTAACCTGCCTGCTGTTTAGTACGGACCAACAAGTGTCGCAACAACTGTACGCTTAGCGAAAGTTCTACTATCAGTGTTTTATATTCTGTTAGTAATGAAAACTCGTGAAAAACATGCCTTCGTGGATTTTCAGACAATTAAATAATTACACCGCAACTGTAAAATATAAAAATGTGTCATTAGACATTAGATTTTTTTTTTGTTTTCTCAACACCACCGGTCCCGCCATTTAAGGTAATAATGAATTAACCACAGAGTACCAAATCACTTCGTAAGAATAGTGACTAGCGAGAACCACTCACGACTAACTTCACGTTCAATACATTTGTGCTGTATTTTAAAGCCGTGCCGTGATGTTCATGCATGACGTGTCTAATTGTATTATATCATTGGGTTTGAGATAATAAAGAGCACTCCAATTTGAATTTAAATTGTCAAATGTGTGGTTTAAAGACGCGCTAAACTATCTGCTCCGTGTGCCTAAAGTGATGTCTAACTTTAGACGTGTCTAAATACGAAATCAGCATTAGGCGCTATTTTGTGGTAGAACTTTTTCTTAAACACGTGTTCAGCACATGTTTAATGTTTTTGTAGTAAGACAGTGAATCTTTAAAGCGCTAACTAATATTACTTGGCTTATTTACATAATTTAACATGGAAACGCTTTCGCTTTGCTTATAACTTTTAAAATACACAACGGATATTTAATGCCGTTTCCAGCAACAGATAGCGCAAAAAAGCAGCAGATTCAAGAGAAAGATATACGTTTTTTTTATTATAGTTCACAAAGCCCAGTAGTAACATAAAATTGCGAAAGTCAGCTAGTTTAACGATATTTACTGCCCAGCTGAAATATCTGTGAACCTGTCATAATGACGTCATGCAAACTGTGCGGTATTATTCGAGCGCAACGAGAATGTGCTGAACCTTACCAAAGTCAATGGAAATGGCCGATTACAAGTATATTTCAATCGCACGCGGGTTATACTCGATAGGCGAAAACGGGGCGAGGTGCGGGAAGCGCGAGTGGAAGCCAGGTTCGCAGATGTTTCAGATATCGCAGGTTTAGAAACTTTGCAAATGACGTGCTAGACGTAGTATGTTCTCCAAACTTAACTTTACAATAGGGTCAGAGAGTGTGTGTTTATAGAGTACTTTGCTCACTCACACCATTTTACACATAATTTTACACTAACAACCTAGGGGCATCCGATGTCAAGAAGTTGAAAATACTTTTGACAGTTTACCGTTTAAACTTCTAAACGGTTGAAATTAATTTGCTTGCGCTTTTGAAGATATAGAGATGTTTTTAGAATTAAATTGAAATATTCAGTGAACGTATTTCCCGCCTCTTACAACCCTGAGTTCTCAAAGCAGAGCGTAAAGAGGCTCATTATTAAACCAACTTGAGATCTACTGTCAATAATAAATAGATATTGTCATGGCTTTCCTTTAGTCAAGCGGCATCATTTTGGTGAGATACACATAGAACTATTGAAAATCTGTGGTTTACCATACTAATATTATAAATACGAATGTTTGTGAGTGTGGATATGTGGTTGTTTGTTACACTTTTACGCTCTAACGGTTGAACGGGTCTGGCTAAAATTCGGCACGGGGTAGATATAGGTCTTGAATAACATATAGGCTATTTTAATTCCGGGAATAAGTTCCCACGGGAAGCGGAAACGGGAACATAACTTGACGCGGGCGGAGCTGTGAGCGTCGGCTAGTATATCATAATAAATAAATAAAAAACATAATTTATTCTCTTTGAAATTCAAGAAAAGATTTTTCAAAATTGTTATGACTCGACTATTATCAGATTCAGTCGTATTTATATACCACAGGACCATTAAGTACATACACAACAGATCAAAAATACCTACATTTTTGTCCTGTTTATGGACCTTCATTCAATACGATGTTCCCAGCACGAGGGGTCACCACATCTTAATATTTCGTCTCGGTCGCTGTGACCAACTTGACCCAGAAACGACCAAGAGATTTATCACTCTTCTTGCAATTTATGACAATTTATTATAAAGTTCTCGTTCATTTTACTCCGTTTACTTTATTCTTCTTAGAAAGGTCCTATTGTGAGTGTTATTGTTTTGTTTGAATGATAGAATATACAATATTAAAAAATAAACAAAAAAAAAAAAAAGAAATTGATCTAGAAATTCCATTATCACAACGTAGAATAATGTCTTTGTTGATTGATATTGCTTATCTCAGAAACTACTTGTTTCAATTGACAAATTCTTTAAATACTACTTAGCCTATTTGTTAAGAAAGGCGATAGACATATACCTCACTACGATTATTAAATAGAAATGGAGTAGTAATCATAAACGTCAACAGCTTAGGTGGTCAAAAAATTACTTGTTCAGGCTATGGTAAACGGTTTTTGAAGAATATCATTGGCAAATTCACAAAAATCTCCTAAGTTCACTAAGTTAGGAGTTCTGTGGTAATAATTGTTGAACTGAATAATGCTCAAAAACTTTCTAATTTTTAATTATAATGCGACGGTTTGTTGCTGTGAATGTATAGACGTTTGTTACTCTTTGACGCCCTTAACAGGCTGAATGGATGAGGCTGAAATTTGTTACAGTGATAGATTATAGTTTGGAATAATACATAGGGTACCGGGAATTAAATCCCTTGGGAAGCGGTAGCGAGAACAAGATTTTAGCTCAAAGAGGTTTTGAAGTATATCATGGGCGAATTTGCGGGAAATAGGAAGCAGTAGCTGCTGGCAGTAGTTATGATATTGTATAGGTGGGTACTTAGAACTTTCTCAATGCGCATAGATTTTTTTAGGAATTTAAAAAAGTGTCTAGTAGAGTCGACTGATGACCCAAGGGTTTTCTCTTTATTGAAAATAAAAAAGCCATATCAATCTAAAGAATCCCTACCTCCCTACCAATATTATAAATGCGAAAGTAACTCTGTCTGTCTGTCTGTCTATCTGTTACGCTTTCACGCCTAAACGGCTAGAGCGATTGAGATGAAATTTGGTATAGGGATAGTTCGAGGCCCTAGGGGAGGATAGAGGCTACTTTTTAACCAACTGCGCGAACCCTCCTGGATAACCCTCCTGGTTATGATTTTACGCGATAAACGACTTCTACACGGTCGAAGCCGCGGGGAACAGCTAGTCACATATAAAATGCAGCGTACGAAGTCGCAGGCAACTACTAGTTGTAATTTTATAATTATGTAATTATTGTTGCACTGTAATTTTTGACAATAAATAAACCAGTTTATACATAACGTGTAAAATTTAAATTCAAAATGAATAATAGTAACTGGGAAGCTCGTATTACATTTTTTGCCATTATCGTTTTCCCGCTTATCACATTTATACGATCGACGACAAAATTAATGGGGGCATATAAAATGTCCATCCAATTATTGGAATAACGCAGAAATAATAATATGGCTAATTTAACCTAGTACGTACTGCATTATATGATTGAATGAGCGTTGAAAATTATAAATTACTAGCTGACCCGCGCAACTTCGTTTGCGTGATAAATGAGGAACCGCTCGACTGATTTTTTGCAAACTGCACATTAACCATCTACTAAATAGTCTGAACAAAGCATAAAAATTTGGTTTGGATAGGTAAGCTGGTTCTTGAGTTATAAAATTACAACGAAAAGTGGCATTGATTTTTATATATATAGATATTGACGTTTTACAAAAATCTGAAATTATATGTGTACTTTGGCGGAATTATTAAAGATGCTTGTTCCCATGACGGCAGCATGAAGTGAGATTTCCCCCTCCCCCTTAATAAGCGGGATCACACTCGAAACCCCGCAAAAACCGTAGCCGTGGTTGCCGTAGGTCGGTTGGGATTCCTGGGACGACTTTCCCAGGGCTTACCCGGGGCTCCCAACCATGGGCTGTTGGGCGTTACGTGAGCTTTTTAGTCGGTAGGAGTCCAGCATTAGCATCCATAATGGATTTACTCTCACGATAAAAAAAAGGATGCTTGTTAGTTTGACATTATTATTGAATAGGTTTTATACTGTTAGTACTGTATGTAATGAAGAAAAATGTAATGAAGTATGCCTCTTCCTATCCCATAGGAGATAAAGGCGTGACTTTATGTTTTTAATTACAAAAATTACAATTTTTACCAGCTGCCTTACCGAATAAATTTACTTTCTCCTAATTTTACTACTGGTGAAATTCAATGTTAATACGTCATAACCCAGGTAATAAATAAATATTTGTGGCCATTTTCACACAATATCATCTAGCCCAAAGTAAGCTTAATTACAAGCTTGTGTTACAGAATCCAGACGACTGATAAACGTACTTATATAATTTCTAAATACATCTTACTTCTTACTAATATTAATTATAAATGACAAAGTTTGTGAGTGTGGATGTGTGGATGTTTGTTACTCTTTCACGGTCTAACGGCTGAATGGATCTGGCTGAATTTTGGAACAGGGATACAGTGGCTTCGTAGCGGCCCAAAGGATTGACATTATGGAAGGTTTTATTCGTTAGAAAGCGATGTGTCGGGATTGAGAGCTATAAACTTTGAACCTTTCCTCGTTTTGCAATTAATGTTAGTTGTACCAGCAGTAAAATTGTAAAATTCGTTCCAATATTTTCTTAATAGGAAAAAAATTAAAAGGAAAAAGAAGAAAGTATAAAGCTATAATAAAAGTAGACGATAACAATTCTTACATACAAAAGTAATACGATAACAACTTTAACCTACTTAAATGTGTAGAGAGAGCATGTAACTCACGTATTTCGGAACTTTTATCTCAAAGTGTGCTACAGCATAACAAGGCGAACGTGTGTAACTTTTCAGGGTATTCAGTATTCAGTATTTTATTTGCCATTCCACAGTACATACATGGTGGTAGATGTAAATTTAAGATAAATTGTTCAATGTGTGGGTTCCGTATCGAAAGGGATAAATTAAATTAAATAAAACTAAATTTATCCCGTTTGAAATGTTTTAGAAAAATTATTTAGGTTTGTCAAAATTTTTGTGACTCTACCGGGGGTTCCGAAATGCTATAGACTGAGAAGAACACCCCAAGAAACTCAGTTCGGTCCCTCCCAAAATTCATCTTAGAATCTAATACAGTTTTTTTTATAATGTAGAAAGGAGCAATTCGTGTCACTGCCAGGCAGCCTTGTCTTCTAGAAAATCTTTGATGCTATAATAAGCTTTCTGGCACAATTAAAAAATTATAAGTTTTGTATTGATTTAAAAGTTTATTAAATTTTTCTTTTTTTCCTGCCTGCTTTTCTTTTTTAACCGACTTCAAAAACGGAGGAGGCTGTATATTTTTTTTTATGTATGTTCACCGATATTTCCGTCAATTATACACGGATTTAATTTTTTTTTGGATAATTATCGTGGTTAATTATCGTTAATTATCGTCAATTATACACGGATTTAATTTTTTTGGTTGGTTGGCTTGGTAAAATCAAGACCCTATTACTGAGAATTTGCTATTTGTTTTTCTGTATGTTACCGTGCTACGCATTGAAATTTTCACAGATCATCTGCTTGTTGCCACTATAACAAAAAATGCGGAGACATAACCCTCCGTATGCGGATTCAACTTGCACTTGACCGATATTTCTTTTTTTCTGAGTATAAAAGATTATATTATTTAACAATAAACTAACTCTTTGGTATTCACATGTTGAAAATACGATTATGAATGTGTCCTAATTCTAATGAAGAACTTGAACTTACATATTTTAGTTAGCATTTTATCCTTTTAATTTTGTTTAAAAGGATAAGATATGCTAACTAAAATATGTAACTTAACTTGACATACCTAGCATATGAAAAGTTTTTTTATACTGCATGATGTATAGGTATCAAGAAGGTTTTGCTGTCTTTCTGTCAACATTTTGTAAAAAGTCTCATAATGCATGTATTCTAAAATTTTAATTCTGAAATAAGTTTAGCTATGAAATGAATATTTAGGTATTTTAACTTCTTTAGAGAAGTTACCTAAATCATGATCTAAAATCATGAATCTTAGGTTAATCTTTTTACCGTATTGTTAATTCAATTTTAATTCAAATTCAATTGTTAGGAACATTCAAAAAATCTGAAATATTAGTAACTGGGTAGTAGATGCGCGCGGCTTCGCCGCGTTAAATTTAGCACCTGATCCCGCTTCCCGTGGGAACATACTCCCGGAATGAAAAGAAGCCTATGTGTTATTTCAAACTATATTCTATCTCTGTACCAATTTTCAGTTTAATCCGTTCAGCCGTTAGAGCGTGATTGAGTAACAAACATCCAAACATTCAAACATCTTTACAAATTTTCACATTTATACTATTAGCAGGAATTAGGATAGGATAATTTTAATATTTCGATGTTAAAAATTCCAACCATTAGAATTTCCAAAAAAAATTAAGATTCAAGCTAAAATTCATAATTATACAGAGTTTTATAATTTTGTTAGTTTTTTAATTATCGGATTTTACATTGGATTTCTGAATACTAAAATTTGTGATGTGGCATTCGTAATTAAGGTTTTCGTATTAATGTAGTGTACTCACATTATTATTGCCTAAATCATAGATTCAAATAATAATTTAAAAGCAAATCTGCAAAGGGTTAACGTATTTAACATTACCACATTCCACAAAAACATATCAACGAGAGTCATAAATAATAATCTGGATTTATTTTAAACCTCGAATGCCTGATGTGATTGGCATAAATTATCCCTTTTAATGGATTATGGCAATTAATTTTGGACAACCATCATTCGAGTTTGGTAAAGTCATTAAAATATTTTTGTCATTTACCTATTCCTCGGTGCTTATGAGCCAAAATTTGAAATAGTTTGTTTAAAGATGTAAGTAACACTTTAGTTACATTATACTAAAACGTAGAAAAATAATTTCTTTACATACCCAGTAATAAAGTTTGTATCCGTTACATCCTAAAACAATACATCATAAAAGGGATAAAAATAATACTGGCACGATAGATTTATCACTCGACAAACTCTTAGTTCGAAATTTAATTCATGATCGATTCAAGTATCGGTGTCGAGCGCGATTCGAGATAACGACAATTTTTGTGCGCCTTGAGGCGCGAGCGCCCGCTGCAACCGACCGGGACATACTGGGTGCTGGATTTGCCGCAGGAGCCTGCGTCACACAGCCAATGGACCACGACACCTTGCGGAACCCTAATTAATAAGTAGGCGTGACGAGGACACTCGACATCAAATCTTTTTGTGTAGGGAGACGGGTCTTTTTGTTGTGAATTGTTGATGAGGTAATAAGTTTAGACTGCCTGGGTGTCGTTGGCGTGGCGTAGAGTTAAGTGTATTTGAATTTCGTGCTGAGATCTCATGTACGAATCCTCGATAAAAGAAAATTGTTTTTGGGATAAGAGCATGTTCTTATGTTTTCTTGTTAATAATCTATTATATAAAAATAAGTCGGGTTTTCCTTCCTGACGCTATAACTCCAGAACGCACGAACCGATTTCCACGGTTTTGGATTCGTTGGATAGGTCTCGGGCTCCGTGAGGTTTATAGCAAAGAAAATTTAGAAAAATTTTCACATACAGCGCCATCGCGGGCGAAGCTGCGGGCATCAGCTAGTCTAATATATAAAATTCTCGTGTCACAGTTTTCGTTGCCATACTCCTCCGAAACGGCTTGACCGATTCTCATGAAATTTTGTGAGCATATTGTGTAGGTCTGAGAATCGGCCAACATCTATTTTTCATACCCCTGTGACCGGGAATAACATTCCACGCGGGCGGAGCCGCGGGCATCAGCTAGTAATGTATATATTTAAATAAAATATTATTTTTATTAGTTATCTAGTAATCTGGGTTAGATGGTGCTGTGTGGGAATGCCGCATTTTTTTATTCAGTATTGAAAAGGGGTGCTATTATGTTCATAATTTAGGATGCCGCCGGTCAAACGACACTGTCTCGGCACCTATTACCTCATTCAAGCCGTTTGTACACTGATTTATGTAAACGAGTGCCGCAGAAACAATTTTTATTCACACTTCCGTAAACCCAAGTTGCTTTTAAGCGTTCTGTAATATTTTTAACACCTTCCTTCCTGACTACAAACCTCAAGACGTAAAGAATGTTACGTAAAGGAGGAAACTGAATTCAATTCTGAAAAAAGCGTTGAAAAAATGTTTTGACAAATTTGATTAGCTATTGGTTGATGCAAGTAAAACTTATCGAGCGAAGGAAAGCGAAGAAGCATACTTTGAAGGTGTAATAATAAAGTGTAATAATTAAATATATTTTGAGGAAATACCTATTCGCTGAGCAAGAAAACCTATTCTTTAATTGCCATTCAAAGGGGGATTCTGCTAGTCTTTTGGGTACAATGCCGCGGGGGCCTCATTTAGGTTATGTTTTGATAGTAATAATGTAAATGTGTCATAATTACGTTTCTCTGTAATTTTTAACAATAAAAGCATAATAATATTTGAGAATATTTGAGGAGTAATTAAAATTTTGTGTATTATTCAATTTTTGTGTTTTCCACTTTTTTGACAGATTGTCTATTAGGTACTACTACGTACGTATAAATCACGGATTCCCAGCGCAGCTCAAAACAAATATTTGAATAATTCACAATAATTTTCAACGTATCCTTACGTCAACTTCATTGACGATTGACGGGACATCTACTGTGAATGGATAAAATATGTCACAATTATTAAAAAAAAACAAAGAAATAGAAGTAGGTATTTGTAAGAAAAGTAGTATCCATAATTTATCGGTTAAAAAACTTTGTGTCAATTCGTAAAGTGGATTTTAGCCAACTTGTCTCAACAAACTTTTTACTTTAGTTTACAAATGGACAGACTCAATTAACGTTTTCGTTTCTCGTAAAGTAACTTTGACAGGCCTTAGTTTTCTTTTAACTGGAGACTATCTCTTGTATTAATTCTACATTTGCAACTCTATTAATAGATATCTATTTTTGAAATTCTAGGACCTCAAAACTGCGTTAACTACTTAATGGTAAACGGCAATTGTTGAATAAATAGAGTTTGAATTTCTATCTAGTTTTAATCCTGGAAACCGGGAAACTTGTAGTGTCTGAAACTCTATTCTATCTCTGAACCAAATCCTATCACAACAGATGGAAATCTAATATTAGTAGGGGTTGTAAACCAATTAACATTTACATGAATAACGAGTACGGTTTTACGTTTTACAAATTTATAGGACATCAAACATGTATTGCAATGTTATCGTTGATTTGAATTCCCATGTATTTATTCATGAATTTGGGTCACATATTTAATGAGTAATCAACACATCGTTACACCAACAGAAATCAACGTTACAGTTTTAAATGACAGTTGTTATGAAAACACATATAATTTGTTAATGGCAAAGAACATTATTTATTTATTAATATAACATTTAATGTGATATTATTCAACCGCATAGTTCGTATTTATACTGTGTAAAGTAAAGATACTCCAACTTAGAACGCCAGTCAAACTTTCACATAATATTGTCTTGGTAGGATTTATATTTGCTATCATGCCAAAATATAGTACATAGTTAATATAATTTTTCATAACATTAATATTAGCAGGTAATTCATAATTTGTCACGCGTTTCACCGATAGCAATACATGAAAGCCACATTTTGGCAAATGTCACGAGTGAGTAAAGAAATCAGTCACACATGTGCACGTTCTGGTTTAAACCGCTCATCTAAAATGCTAACAATATTTGTGTCAGTTTGTATTTCACCTATTACTGTGCCAATTTCAAATTTGCAATTTTATAACATGTTGTTGAACTTAAATTACACAGTGTGTTGTAAAAATTACTAACGAAACACATTAATATGACATGTGATTCTTGAAACATACCATAACTCGAGCTTGACATCCGGTAATTCATTGTCACTCAAAGATTAATTTCATGACGGAGCTTTAATAAAAATAGGTACATACATGTGATTCGTTTTTTCTTCCAAAAACAATTCTTGACCCTTGATAGTAATAAATATCAGATCCTTATCACTTGATCTAGTACTTGTGCTTAGCAAAATCCAATATCAAAAGTCCTTATACATAAATGGCATATTTAGGTGTAAGATCTCACAAACACAACTGACCCTAATACTTCAAGTAGCCACGACAGTGAGTTTGCGGTTTTGCGTCCTTGGTCCCTTTTGTCTCAAGGGAATAAATGGTTCAAGTATTGGCCGTACCTGTATTAAATCCACATCCATTCTGGATCTAGAGAAATAAAATAGACGATGCGGTTCGCTAGCTAAATAGCCCAATTTGTTTTTTAACGTTTCCCCATTTTTGAAGGCTTTTGAGTTGTGATTAATGGTAGCAAGTTTACGTTTTACCGTATGTATAACTCACATGTAACTAAAACGGCTTTGCCTAGTACAGATCCATATTATTGGCCACATTAAACGCCACGACCATACTGAAGTTAATAAAATTGCAAGTTCGCGTGAATTTCATACTTATATTATACATGCGATAGTTTGGGAGCGTAGTTTTTGTTCCCGTTCCCGCTTCTTATAGGAACTTATTCCTGGAAAAAATGTTATAATACATAAAGACTCTATGATAATCCAGATTATAATTTCTCCATGTACCGAATTTCTGTAAGATTGACGACGTTCGATTGAATAGGAGAGACGTTCAGCCCTCAGAGCGTGAAAGAGCAGCAAACTGTGGAGGTTTTTTTTTGCTTACAATCTTTCGTGTTTATAATATTAGTAAGGGTTAAACCTCGCCCTGGGACATTCTTCCGAGGTCTTACTTCGGGGCTCCCGGCTGTAGGCAGTGGTAGGGCACTTGTGGTTTTAGTCGGTAAGCCCACCTCCACAGGTAAAAAGGGCAATTTTTACCCCGTCACCATTCAGTGTTCTGATGTTTCGATTTCACTACTGAAAGTAGGTAGAAATTTATTTTGATAGACAAGACAGTCTCCTTTAGTATTTATTCAATGTAAACCATATTCCTTAATATTAGACCTTTGAGACAGATCGGAGCAGTGATACCGTCGATGTAATATTAAGACAGGCGCACGAAAGTGGTTTTATCGGTTAATATACCGTCATTTACCTCTGAATAATGAAGATTTTGCAACGTTAGGCCTTACTAAGGTTTAGAGAAGATTTAACGTGAACAAGTCAAGTGAATGTTATAATATGGTTAAGGTACTTCAAAGATAACTGCATAACAATATATTTGTTGTATTTGTATAATTACGCCTCTTATAGAGACCGGTAGAGACATTATCATAATACATCGATAGTGACACAACTTTGTTTCATAATATTGACGCTTTACAAGTGCCTACGTATACGTTCATGTGAAATAAATGTATGTTTGTTTGGATTGGACGATGTTTACATAAATGTGCTGTCTGCTTAGTTAATTACTTAGGAAAAATGTTTACAAATAGCAATAAAAAGAGATATTTACGAAGGTCTTAATTTGTAAACTTTGACCTTACATAAGTCAAAATTACAGACAAAAGCATTTATGAGACCTTTTTTTAAGTCTACATAAATACTTATTAATCTATGCCTAAAAGTTTTCAGCCAAATATCTGAAAGTCCAATTTAGACTAAATTGTTTGAAATGCTTCTTGTGCTGTTTGCTCATTCGTAAAAATAATCACGGCTATAAGCATCTTATGCCACATTCGACCTTAGATTGGTGACAAATCATATTATTATCATCAAAGGCGCTTTGTTTTTAGCCACTCTCTATAAAAAAAAACTGCAGAGGGGCTTATGGCGAGACTTGTGTCCGTAGTCTGTGAGTCTGTTGCATTAAACTACGTCACTATGTCACGTGGATCATCTGTTCAAAGTTTGAAACAAAACAAAAATGACAACGTCAATAGGATTGAACTTTCACTTTCACAATAAACATTTTAGACCGAGGCAGTTGGGAGAGACAGTCCCACGGCTTCTTGTTATAACGTGAGGAAAATCCTACATGGATGCTATGCCGGACTCCTACCGACTAAAAACCACACGTTCCCCTTACCTAATGTCTACGTTTGGGAGACCCAGCTAAGGCATCGATTCCCAACGATCCAGGATTCCCAACAGAGCTTGGCTACCACTGCGGGCTCATCTAGGGGTAGGTAAAGGCCTTAAAGGTGGCCTTAAAATTTTTCAATTGTAGCGTGTCTTTGATTTTAACACTGTAGTTCAGTTGGCAATTTCACTTGTTTAGTACAAACGTACTCGTGTAATCGGCTGCGGTAACTTCTTTTGATAAAATGCAATTAAACTACCAAAGTAAACTTAAATTAAAGGAAGATAGATAAAACTTTTTATGTGTTCTTCTGCATTCAGTATGAGCATGAAAAGCACTACAAAGGATTTAATAATGTTCCTGCATACTTCATTAAAGCGTGTACGCTCTTCCCTATAAGTAATACCAAGATGTCACGGCAATTAAGGGAGAAGCACACTTAAGGAATATTTATGACACGTATTTGTTACCTTCACTATAATTAGGCCCGTTGCAGACGAAAGGAGAAATTGTATACTGCCTATTTTTAGAACTGCGAAGTGCTGCGAAAATGTTTTGAAAACATTACCTTTGCCATTTTTCTTATCCCGGTATCTGTTAAAATTGATGTATTGAAATTGCTTTTTTTATAAATAAAAATATTTTTTTGTATCCCACGCAAAATGTCTACATTGATGCAAACGGAAATGATCATCTAATTCATTTCTAACCAACTTCAAAAGAGAAGAGGCTTTCATAACTGTTATTAATTTACAGCTAGCTCTAGGAAAGATTTTACCGTTTTACTGGAGTAGACCATTGACGAAATTTGGACATGATTATGCTGCATCAACAAGAATTTCTCATAAATGAAAAATATTTTTATACGATATTCGACTTGAAAAAAGATTTTCAAATTAACCTCGGTATGTTTTTTACTAACTTTACCAGACTTTATTAGAAAGGACATCATTCATTTTGGACCAAAAACTGAAAGTGCCGGCCAGAAAAAGAAAATGTGATATTCGCATAGAACACACAATTTCTAGCAAAAAATACTAAAACATTAACCCTGTGCGTGCTATGGTTTTTTTGTTACATGCTTTTAAAATTCGTGAAAAATGTTATTTCGAAGGTGTCATTCTAATTGATATGAGCAGTTGAATAGTGATTTATTTTATTAATTATGTCTTTCAGCAGACATATAAGCACACATACATATAATTATACCTGTTTCTCTGAAGGTTGAGGCAGAGGCATATTTTATGCCCAATTTTGATTTCTCGTTCCTACATAAAGGAGCATGTAAAATAAAGATTAAGAGTATTTTATTTCGACAGAGTCAAAGGCTTTTTTGTAGTCCACAAAAGCCATACACAGCGGCTGATTGTACTCGTTTATTTTCTGTACAATCTACCGTACAGTATGGATGTGGTCCACGGTTCTGAAGCCTTTTCGAAATCCGGCTTGCTCCTTTGGCTGAAACTCGTCGAGCCTTCCGGCGAGGCGGTTTGTGACTACTCTCGAGAACAACTTGTAAACATGGCTCAGAAGTGAGATGGGTCTGTAATTGCTCACCAAGGTCTTGTCACCTTTCTTGAAGAACAGAGCCACCGCACTCCCGCTCCACGCTTCAGGTGTTTGTCCCTGTTGGAGGACGGAATTAAACAAACTCGTCAGCTCGTTGAGAACCGGGGGGCCCCCGCCTTCAGTAGTTCAGTTGTAATTCCGTCCTCCCCAGGGGACTTGTTGTTTTTAAGTTCCTTTTTGTCCGTGATGCATACAGGTCTCTGTAAAAGCTCTTAATTTCCTCGAGAATCTCGAACCTTGAGGTCACAGTTCTGCCATACGCTGTCTTCAGTTTCATCAGAGGGGGTCTTCCAAGCTGTTGGGCAAAAACTTTGGTACCCCTGTTCTGCTAGATCGCTGCCTCGACGATGCTGATGTTATAGCGTCTAAGGTCGCGGCGTATCAGCTTTCGGATTCTGAGATTTAGATCCCGCTGGTCTGATGAAGACGAGTGCGTAGATGGCGTTTCCCGTCTTTTTCTCATAAGGTCGAGAGGATCGTGCGAGAGCTTAGAGCACCTGTTATTGCTTTTTCCGGACATCTTATCTTATAAGAAGTTTCCGGACATAAACCTTCGGGACACTTGCTGTAGCGTCCTGACCACATTGTCGGCCTTATTGTAAATATTGCCAGTGGTTTCCAGCAGATCAAAACGATTTTGAAGTTCTAACTGAAACCTCTCAGCCCCTGAGGCTAACTGGAGTGCGGTAGTTCGGAAATTAGGCTTCATCATACGGGCCCTTTCAGCTCGGAAGTCCAAATTCAGAGATGCTCGTACAAGTCGGTGATCACCACCGGTATTAACCATTGGACCACCGAGACACTACTCTCGACCGTCAAATTCTTTCACCACATTGCATGTTTGGGGAGGTATTATCGCAAATCGAATGATTATATAGGAGCAATTTTAAACATTCGTGCCGTACAACATAACTAAGTTGCCGTAGATGGTGCCTACGTCGAGAGTAGTGTCTCGGTGGTCCAACGGTTAAACCTGTTAACCACAGAGACATCTCTAAATATAGACTTCCTGTCTGTCATGATGAAGTCTATCTCGTTCCTTGTGACCTTGTCGGGGCATCGCCAAGTCCATTCTCTGTGGGTCTTCTTCTTAAAGAAAGAGTTAATCAAGAAGAGCCCCTGAGACTCAAGAAAACTGACAAGCATATGGCCCCGGTCATTTCTGCACCCTACACCAAAGGGGCCGATCTTCGTTTCGCCGCGTTCTTGTACTCCCACTTTGGCATTGAAGTCCCCCATCACAACGCTGTAGTGAGTCTTGGCAGTACCATGTAGTGCTTTTGCTATGTCCTCGTACACGGTCTCAACTGCCTCGACAGTGCTTTCGAGGTCGGGGTGTACACTCGTATCACCTTCAGGGTGTACCTGTTGGTGAGTCTCAGTATTAAGTACGCTACCCGAGGCGAAACACTGCTAATCTCCACAAAGCTGCTAACGAGGTCCTTTTTTACCATAAAGCCAATCCCGCCCTCGGAAAAATGTCTTCCCGAAAGTAAAACAGGTCGCCTGATGCAAGGGTTAGCGTGTCCTCCCACTTTCTTTGGACCTCGCACAATACTGGATGTGCCAGTTAATACGACCTAGTTCTACCTCGAGTTCGGTGAGCCGTCATGGGCCTGCTTCTGTAAGGACGGTGAGTGACCCTCTCACCGTCCTCAGACCCCCGTTGGTACAGGGTTTAGTCTTTTTTTTTTTTTTATTTATATTCAGCTCGCCAAATTGACGTCGCCACGATGGATAGCCGTAGCGCATCTTGCGATTGGGGGCCACTTCTTACAGCGGTCCTCAAGTTGGCGGCCCTGTGATGTGCCTCTTCACGCTCCTCTTAAAGAACCCGGGGTTGTAAGATGAGGGAAACACGTGTGCGGGCAGGTCGTTCCAAGGTTTTATAGTTCGACAGAGGAACGATCTTTTGAAACGCTCGGTTCTGGCGAAGATTCTCTCCACTGTGTATGAGTGGCATCTCTGCCCGGCACGCGTTGTTCGGGATCGGAAAGGTGATGGTGGGATCAGATTGAAGAGCTCTTCAGAACATTCGCCGTGATACATTCGGTAGAAGGCAGCAAAGGACGCTACGGTTCTTCGCTGCGCCAACGGTTCGAGGCCTCCCGTCACCTCAGGACAACCAATTATTCGGACAGCACGTCTCTGCATAGCGTCAAGTGCGTCCAACAAGTACCTCGCGGAGTCATCCCAGAGGTGAGAACAGTACTCGACGCAGGGACGAATCTGCGTCTTGTACAGCAAACATCTCTGATGTGGCGTGAAGTACCGTCTCACAGGACTCCGAGTTTCCGCGAGGCCAGCCCAATACAACTCTCTATGTAGTTTTTGTGATTGAGCTCACGCCGGACGTCTATACCGAGAATCTCCAGGTTGTCCTTTAGTGGAACCGTAATGTTCTGAAGAGAGGGTAGGGGTAGGAATGGGGACTTCTTAGCTGTAAACGCACACGCCTGCGTTTTTCTGGCATTGAACTCGACCAGGTTGTCTGAACCCCATTGGGCAATGCGACCCAGGTCCCGGTCGAGATCCGCCACGAGTTGCCGTCTCTTTTCGTCCACGTCACAACGCCCCTCCGCTGGGCGGCCAGAATAGCTCCCATGCAGAGTACTGTCATCCGCATAACAATGAATGCACCCAAGGGACAGCATGTCATTGATATGCAGAAGAAAGAGAGTTGGGGACAATACCGATCCCTGTGGTACCCCGGCATTTACCTGCAAAAAGCAGGAAGCCTGACCATCACAGAGGACCCGTATACGTCGCCCGTGCAGGAAGCTGGCCAACCAGCGGCATAACTGAGGCGATAAACCATATGCCGGCAGCTTGGAAAGAAGCGACGCATGCCATACCCTATCAAAGGCTTTAGCGATGTCTAGGCCAATGGCCAGAGATTCGCCGTGCCTCTCCATAGCCTCACCCCAGGTGTGCGTTACGTACGCTAGGAGGTCACCCGTTGATCGTTTCGGCCTAAAGCCATATTGGCGATCGTTAATTAACGAGTGATCCTCCAGATAGCGCATGAGCTGTTTGTTGATGATTAGCTCGAACACCTTGCAGATGACGGTGGTTACGGCTATGGGTCGATAGTTGGCCGGATCCGACCGATTTCTTGGGGATCGGCTGGACGTTCGCCTCCTTCCAAGCCTCCGGCACTTCTCCCGAGGAATAGGAAAGGCGATACAGGCGTGTTAGCGTTGGAGATAATTCAGCTGCACAATTCTTCAGCACCACTGCCGGAATGCCATCAGGACCACTGGCTTTCCGCGTGTCGAGTGACTGTAGCACCGCTCGCACATCGCACTGCCGGATTTTAATATCCGGCATCGTGGTTCCACAGTTGGCGATAGTGAGAGGTTGCTTGCCACAGTCATCAACCCGGGAATTAGCCGCAAAGAGATTGGCCAGCATTTCCGCTTTCTCTTGGGCCTTGTGAGCCAGTGATCCGTCAGGATAGCGTAGCGGCGGCAGCGAGGGCTTGCAAAAGTTGGCCTGCACGGCTTTGGCCAGTTGCCAGTATCCACGGCTGCCCGTCGGATGAGACGTGAGCTCCTGACCAAGCCGCGTGACGCGCTTGGCGTCCGCTCTCTTGAAGGCCCTCTTACTGGACCTAGTGGCTCTGTTGTACGCTGCCTTGAGTTGGGCCACATTCGGGTCGCGCACAGCCCGAGCCCTGATCCAGGCGCGGTAAGCCGTCTGTTTTTGTTGAACAGCTACGGCGCACTCACGCCCGAACCAGGGGCGAGCTTTGCGGATGCTGGCAACATCAGTGTATGGAATATAGTATTCCATACCTAAAGCTATCTCACCAGCAACCGCAGAGGCGCTTTCCGATGAAGCCCTCCCTGCAAAGCAGCGCTGACTCCACGGGACGGCTGCAAAGTATTCTCGTAGTCCGTCCCAGTCTGCTGACGAGTAGTGCCACAGTCGCCGCGCCACCTCTACTGCCCTTGCAGGAGATGACACCTTCAGTTTCGAATTTTCCTTTTCTGTGCGCCATGACCTCGTCCGTTTATCAGCAGGTGCACCACTCGCAGGTGAGGCTGGCTTGGACCCCGGGGTTGGTGGTAGCGCCCCATCGCACCCATCGGGCGTCGGGAGGTGGCGGGGTGATTTGCCAGGTACCTGTCGCTTGGGCGTGGGGGGCTGCGCGCGCGGCACCTTTGTCTAAGTTTTTTGAAACAAGTTTGGTCTTGTTGTGAATCGTTAGGTACGTTTTGTTTGTGCGTAGGTAAGTAGATCATTAGTAAAATGATAATTCTTTCTTATTACAATAGAATAGCTTTAAAACAAATCACTATTCAAGTGATGAAATGTATCAAAATACATCATCAAAATAACATTTTTCTCGTATTTTAAAAGCATGTAACAACAAAACCATAGCACGCACAGGGTTAATGTAGTAGTATTTTTTGCTAGAAATTGTGTGTTCTATGCGAATATTACATTTTTATTTTCTGGCCGGCACTTTCAGAATTGGCCCAAAAATGTATGAAACGTGAATGATCTCCTTTGATTGTTGAGAACAAAAAAATCTTATCTATATAAACAATGGAAGGTAGCAAAGATTAAAAACCTCATTCGTATAAAGCCGCCGAATTTTAGAAACACTATTAAGATATGGATAATTTTCAGTGCAAATAGTATGCTTACATATTCATATAAATTACGTACGGTTCTGTAGCGCAGCTGGAGAGGAGTCTTTGTTTTCAGAGGCATGTTTTATTTAAACCAAAATATTTAATTTTTCGTAATTAATAAAACCTATACTATAGTGAAAAAAAATCTACACACAAACCTCTAAGTACCTTTTCTCTGTGACATTGCGATTGTGAGCAGAAAGAGTTCAGCTTAAGCTTTGGCTTTTTTGATATACCATTGGTGCTTACTGTAACCCGAATTCCCTTTTAAAAATGCTCCTACAAAGCTTCTTTAAAGTAATGCAAGTCATGATAAGGGACTCTTTTCATCCCAATTCCTTTCCTTTAATATCACGGCTTTAACGTCTGTTAACAAAGCCTAACGTCTACTATGAAGTGGAATTACTCGGTGACGTCACGCTCAAAGACATTAGGTCTATTATTATATTCGATAATAGCCCACACGTTCAGTAATATGTAAGGCTTAGCTGCTTAATGGCAGTATTAGGGCTATAATGTTAATTGAGGTAGCTATTCACTGTAGCGATTTAAATGGTTGTAAATCGTGGATTTCTTGACAGTAATTGAAGTATTCACAGAAGTCTTCAGTCAAGCATCAGCCCTTATATTTAAGACCTTGAATCGAAAGTTTTCCTGTCGTGGCCCAAATCAGTCTCACTAACTATGACGAAAACTCAAAACTCGACGCAACCTCTGTCCAGCAAGGCCTTCCAAAATTATTTAGGACTTCAACATCTAACAGTGAACTGCAATAGGCGATAGGCTGTTTCAATAGAAAAAATAGTTTTAGGCAAGTAATTTATAAATATACTAGGTGTTTCTTTTAGGGTGTCAAGCCGCCACTAGCTGGTAGCAGGGTTCCATACCTATCGATTTAACCCCCATGTATGTTCTACGATTTTTTGTAGTTTTCGAGATATAATGTTCTGCATAATTCCCTATTTTTTTATTATCGATTAAAATTTTTACATCTTGTATCACAGTTAGGAAGGAGATTATTTTGTTCATAATACCGCAATCGATAGGCAATATAATAATAAAAAAATATCCAAGAAAAGTCGAACCAAAAAGAAGAAAGCCACGTGGACACGTAATTATAAAAAACTAAGGAAAAACAATTATATCTCGAAAACTACAAAAAATCGTAGAACATACATGGGGGTTAAATCGATAGGTATGGAACCCTGCTACCAGCTAGTGGCGGCTTGACACCCTAAAAGAAACACCCAGTATATTAATTCATTTTAATATAATATTATGCAATGTCAAACCATCATTTTGCAGCTTTTTGTGGATTGCGGTGGCAGCAAATATAACTTTTCAGGTCCGCGTAAAATATTATTGCAGGCGTGTAAAGCTTCACGCCTCAAATGCGTTCGTGACCTGAATTTTTAATAGCGTAGGCATACATATTTAATTTGGAAATTGAAATAGAGTGCATTTTGCATAAAATAAAAATGTGAAAAAAAGTGTAGGTAAATTTGTAATGCTTGGTATATTACTCAGGTGCAATTGGCAAAAGCTGCTTCTATAAGGACGGTTAGCAGCCCCCTCACCGTCCTTAGGCCCACGGTCATGGAGGCCGATAGTCTTCGGCGAAGACACGTCGGCGGTGCCCAAGCCGCCGACTGCGGAACTCGGGTCGGAGAGTTCTCTCCCGTTCCTGCCCCGCCGCCCTTTCACGAGCATGACCTGCCCGCAAAAAGAGGCGGCGCAGTCATACTTACTCCCGCGGGAGATCATGGCTCGCACCATGGTCTCGAGCGAGAGAGTGTCCACGTTCAGACTCACCACGAGGATCTGGTGCTGTTGCGCCCACGCCGTGCACTCCACCAGCGTGTGGAGCGCTGTGGTTTCGCTGCGGTCTTCGCAATGCTGACACTCGGCCGCGGTTCCCTGTGTCTTCGCCACAGATCCTCATGGAAGCTACCGTGCCCGTACAACCAAATCTTTTCTCTTTATAATATTAGAATAAACTATCTAATGCCCCAAGCTTGTAATGGCATTAAGATTTTCTATAATTAAGTTTCTTTTACAAATAGTAAAATATTGATTTAATTTTAAATAGTAGCTACGGCCTTGTAAATTGTTTTATTTTTTGTAATAAGCTACTAAAGTTCTTTCTTAACGTGGACTACGTTTAAGGGTTGAACATGCACGGGGGCCAAAACTTGGGAGTTGAACGTGGACTAAACCTTGTTAACTTCCAGAGTTAAAGGCTTCCGGAATAGGGACACTGTCAGCGTAGTGTGTACTAGTGCGTGGATGGACAATGCGAGGGTAGATTTGAATGATTCTACCTCGCAATCGGAGTGACACCGCCTCTTCAGTCTGCTTGTGACCACGGCTGGTGCAACCCAGCCGAAACGTCAAGCCTCAATTATAAGGTATGATCGCGTTAATACCCGTTCTATATAATTTCTTAAACCTTGTTAAGGTTTTGTAAATTACAAAGACAGCCGACGCTTCCTCCCTACCAGCCCACTAGAACACTGTAATGGTTGCTATGAAATGACATAGGAAATACATTTTAATTTCATATTTCACTCGGACGTTGACTTTCCTCTTAACTTCAGCTTCTCTTAGCGACGTACTTGAGTTGCCCGAGGTTCTAAGTGATGCTTAAGTTGTTATTTTCTTTACTTGGTTGTTTTCAATATCAACAGATTCAACTGTGTAGAGTATTTGTAGAAAGGAGTACCTACATTAAAGTGAGTAGGTGTTTAAAAAGAAATGTTTCATTTGTAAGTGAGTTTGAGAGAGTCTCACGAGCAATTACAATCATAGGCTTTCTTTGCGTGTGGAACACTCATCCTTAAATTGTTTTGAAAATAGCGGAGGTTATTTCTGAATGTTACCAATATCTTTATAGTTACTTAACCGTATTTACATCGACATAATCGTAATTGATAATGATCATAATAATAAATAATATATAATAAAATTCACGGACATTTCACACAACGCTATCTGATCTTAAAGTAAGCTAGGATTAACCTGCTTGTATTATGGGTATCACACCACGGATATTAATACTTAAATACTTTTAAATACATACATATTATTATACATAGAAACACCCAGACTCTCGAGACAAACATTTTAATAAAAATAAAAATAAATAAATAAATATCACAAATATATTTTGTCTCCAGTGGGAATCGAACCCACGACCTCCAGCGCCGCAGGCGGTATCCCTACAGACTGCGCCACAGAGGTAGTCAAACATACATGAAGTATTCTGAAACAAACCAATAACACAGTAAACTGTGTATGGCTGTTTAAACAATTTTACTATTAAGTTGTGCGCAATAAATAATATTTATTATTTCTCTCCAATCAGTTGAAGAATAAAAGAAAGTTGCAGCAACCTAACTTTCTTCAGTTAAAACTCAGTGATATACGAATTGATATAACATCTTTCACGTAAGGCCTGAAATACAACCTCATATTATGACATATCTGCATTGTGCCTACTGTATCTATATTTTGTTGGTTAAATATTAGATCAGGGGTTCCCAACCAGTGGTCCGCGGACCACCAGTGGTCCGCAGGAGCGAAAATATGGTCCCTGATGGATTTTAAATTTATCGGGTGGTGAGCCGTTAGTCGCCGTGCAATGAGCAAGAAGAGCGCGGGTAGTGGGGGCGGTTGGTACGCCCATTGGCTCGGCGAGCAAAGACAACACAAAGTCTGCGATTGCCCACGATTGAATGTGTTTCCAGGCCGAGCGTGGATCCTGGCTCAAGACCAGTTTCCTAAAGCCTAAAGTGTAGGAAACTGGTTCTGATCCGAAAGGCCGGGCGGACGGTGGACACGCCATCGGGGTACCGACCGATGGTGTTCCTCGTCGAGGTTTGCAAGCTCTTTGAGCGTATCATTACAGAGCGACACCATTTCCGAAGTTAAGTCTTAAAACAGAGGGGGCAACAGCTGCGCTCTCGCGGTTGGAACCAAACATAAGAGTACCCAATGACAACGCAGTACCAAACGCAAGAGACCTTCGGGGTCGTGCGGAGTATGGCACTATACGGGACCCCCGTATGGGCGGAGGCCCTGACGACCGGCAACGTGGCTAGACTGCATAGCCCGCTAAAGGCGATGGCCGCCAGGAGAGGGTACCGCACTATATCCGTTGAGGCGGCATGTCTCCTAGCCAAGACCCCTCCATGGGACCTGGAAAACAGGGCTCTTGCGTCGTTGAATCAATGGCGCATGAAGGCGCTGGATCGGGACCACAGGCCTGTGCCCAAAGAAATAGAGGCATAGTGATCCCTGTTTCGCCAGAAGCTCATGGAGACATGGAAGGTACGACTTGAGCTACCAAAGTGAGGACTCACCACTAATTAGGCGAGCGCTATAGCAGCCTTACCTACCGAGTGTCACAGATGTTTACCGGGCACGGGTGCTTCGGTAAGTATCTACAGCGGGTACACGGCACTACATGGGCATAGCAGCGACAAGACCTCGTTGTGGGCCTGGGCGTGAATATTCTCACGCTGGAGACCATGTTAAGGGCTCTGGTCTCCAACGAGAGAAAGTGTGACGTAACTGTGTCTTTCTGCGAGCAAATCATGCTCGCGAAAAATGCAGCGGGCGAGAAATCTCCATTCCGAGTTCCCTAGTCGGTGGCGCGGACGTCCACCATGACCCAGGGTCTGAGAGCCGCGAGTTGGCTGCTCATCGCTCTTTCACAGAAGGCGGCCTAGACGGTGGCGGGTCTCTTCACCCCTCGAAGAAGTGGAATAGTACCCTCCCCCCTTCGTAATCCTTTTAGCACGGGCGCTGGTGAAGTTAATGGAGGAATCTAGAAAGAACACAAAAAAATCAAAAAGTTTGGTGTTTAAAAGCAATTTCTTATACGAAACTCCAAGAAATCGCCTTGCGAGTAACAATATACGTCCTAGGTTAGCAGATCTCGTGAAGAAGATGCAAGCCAGAAATCACATTAATACAAAAATATGAAAGTTTCCTGTTTATGCAATTTCCTACTACGTTTTTTTAAGTTTCAGATTGATTATCGCAGTTTGTTTAAATTTTGCCTTTATAGTGGTCCCAGTTAACAAAAAAAATATAAAAGTGGTCCCTGACCACGAAAAGGTTGGGAACCCCTGTATTAGATCAACACATAGCATCTTTAAGGATTAATGCCTTGTTTGCTGTCTACGACGTAGAGCATCGACGAATACGTAGATGATCTACGCCGTAGACCACTACGAATATTATGAGACCGTGCGTGACATTTTATGCCTATTCATTTTACTTAGATATCCTCATCAATTACTGTGGTACGATAGTAAGGACTAATATATGATACTGAATCATATTATATTGTAATTTATCTCACGTATTATATAGAGGCTATTGAAAGTGGTCCTCACAGAGAGGCTTGCTGTCACCCAGAGGGCAATGGAGAGAGCTTTGGTTGGATTTTCCCTTCGTGATTTCGATACGAAGAAATCATATATTGGTCCTGTGTTACTGACGAAGTGGAAAGGATCGCCCAAATTAAGTGGCAGTGGGCGGGTCATAGTACTCGTAGAACTGCGGCCGATCGGGTCAAAAGATCCACGGCTAAAACTTACGACACATGTTTTGACTAATTGGTACGGAAATATTTTATACTGTCCATACTCTGTCGATATTTCACAGAAACTTACAATACCTAAACAATAATTTTATAATTTGACATAGGTATTGAAAACGACACTTGTACTATTCCACAATATTTATTATTATAAACCTGACGGGTTCACTTCACAGCATTTTCAAAGGTCTAGATGGAAGAACAAGGTAGTACTACCTTGTACAGTACTTTTCAATATGTGTCGTTACAGTCGTTTTCAATATGTGCAGCAAGTTCCACCAAGTGCTATCAATCAATAGTATAAATAATTTATAATTTGAGTTGCACTATGAAAGCATTCCAGTTTTAATCAATAAATAGATCTTTCAATTCCGTATGGCCACATGCAAAATCTATTAACTAATATTCAACTCTTGGTAGAACTTTGGTCCTGTATTTAGTTAGTTCGACGGTATCCTTTTCAAAGTTTTATGAATGAAATGAAGTTCCTCGGGGTAAAACTATTTATACAATTGGTACCAATCAAATACACCAAGTTCGGTTTCAAAATATTACAATGTGTATAGTTACTTACATTGTTCAGAAAGTTATTGAATACAGAGTGAAAGTAGGCGGATTCTTTATAGGTAGAAACACGGTAGGTTTATCCTGTACACCATAATATTTCTACATTTTATTCGCTACTATACAATCCTGTAAAACATTGAAGCAATATGTAACACAATATACAGCCTTGATTACCCCCTCAAAGAGTGGTATCGTATGAAATAACGTCATAATACTCGTTTTATGACACATTGTGGAACATGATACGGTTATGAAATAATAGTCTCTTTAATTAAAATTTCTTTGACCTGGAGCGGTAGTATTATTACATTGTAACATTTGACCGTAAATAATCCAGACTCATAATTGAGAATGGCTCGCTCAAGACATGTGAATATAAGCGAACTATTCTCAACTGTGAGTCTCACAGTCGGACATCTCTTAATTATTATTCTAGTATTTTGAGTAAAGAAATAATAGTCTCTTTAATTAAAATTTCTTTGACCTGCAGCGGTAGTATTATTACATTGTAACATTTGACCGTAAATAATCCAGACTCATAATTGAAAATGGCTCGCTCAAGACATGTGAATATAAGCGAACTATTCTCAACTGTGAGTCTCACAGTCGGACATCTCTTAATTATTATTCTAGTATTTTGAGTATTGAGACTGTCATAGTCATGTTTTCAAGTCATATTTTTACTGTCATATAAAAATATTACGAATAGCTGATGTCCGCGGCTTCATTCGGTTCCCGTACTTATTTTTTGTGGAACCATTAATCTTTCCAGGATAGTTATGCCAGCCTAAAATCTATTCCGTTTGGAAGGACCACTTTAAACATTTTTCCTTTAGTTTAAAGTTTTCGGTATTATTTTTCAATGCTTTATTCTAAATTTTGTTGTTGGATATTTGTTGCGTAATAAATGTACCTAGCAATGAAAAAACTCAATGGAAAAAAAATCATTGTCATCTTTCAGCATAAAATAGAATTGCCAGTCCTTTATTCGAAAAGACAGAGATACGATACGAAAACTGATCTTAGAAACATCTAGAACAAAGAGAATAACTTGGTTACTTCGAAAAATACCTAGAATGGAATAGTATTCCAGTGAGCTTTCACAACAATATAGGTAATCCATTTTCGACTAACAGCTCTTGTAATAAGATTGTAATCCGTTTGTTGAATATTTGCAGAGCCCATTTCAAAATTGGATAACTTGTTCGCTAGTTTTGCCACTGACTTGCGAGGCTAAGTTCAGCAAACGACACAACTTCACTTTAAAACTTAAGCTGATTTTACACAGCATAATACCTAACTTACAGTATTTTGTAAGAAATTATCGTTTGTAAATAGTACATAACCAGTTATTCCAAGTTCTATTTATCACTGTAAGAAAAGCTTATTTCAACTGAAGAAAATGGAAACAAATCAGTAGCAAAATTAAATAAAAAGATCAGCATAAATAAATAACATACATTTTTTACTAACTAATAGGTTCTATACCACAAAAGAATGAAAATAGAATAAAAGTTCCCATAAAGTATCACATTAATGTCCGTCCATCTGTCTATCTGTTATGATCATTTCGTTACTCTCCCCACCGGCTATCAGAAATGAATAGAATCACAAATGACCGGGTGGTCATTTGTGGACTCAAGACATCTGACCGTTACGTAAGATTCTTAAAACATGTGATCATATACAACACAATGAACTATATTTCTATTTGTTTTACGTGTGGAAATCCGTCATGTATGCTATGACAGACTCGTACCAACTAATGTCCACTGCCTACTGTCGGATGCTCCGGATAACCCTAGTGGGTCTACAACCTCATCTTTTCTTTAAAAATCGTATTGAAGCTCATTCCTAAAAGTACCTAATAACCTAATCACAACAGCCACTTTTTCTCAAAACTTCTACAAAAAGTTAAACTGAAATCAGGTCTAGAAATTTTCACAATTGTGAGCGCTGGTAAAGTTAACAATAGTTTCGACAAACTTTTCCTTGTAGATTTAACATGAAACTACGCTTGCAGTTGGATGTTATCCTTGTTGAATACTGACATACGGAACGAAATGTAAATAAACGTTGAAGTGCTCTGGAATAAATATTTTTTTCTACGAACATTATTTTGGTAATTTGCTTAATACATAACGACAAGTCATTTCTCAATAGTAATTATTCCTGCCAAGTCGTTTTATAATGACCAATGTCCATTTCCACACGGGTAAACCGTTCTACAATGAAACTTTTTAATTTTTTTTTATAGCATCAATCCTTCTACATTTGATTATGCCAATTAGCGTGCGTATCTGCGTCACGACTAAACATCGCATGAGGATGTATGGATGAATTGCCTTTGCCTTTCACTTGTGGGATTATAACAACAAAAAACCATTCCGCGCGCCGCGCTATTTTCGCGAGATTGTTAACTTTTATCTGCACTTATAAATAAAATTGTTTTGAAAATGAGTGATATCAGGGATAATAGAGAAATGGACAATACCTTAACACCTCCTGAAATGAGAAAAGTAGCTATGGAGACCACAAAAGAATTGCTACCACATAAATTAAGGAAAAAATATGAAAAGTGTTACCAAAATTTCTTGGAATGGACAGCAACCAAAAATTCGACTTAATTTTCTGAAAATGTAATGGTCGTAGAAAAAGTTTTTTATGCCATTGCCGCAAACAGCTATTGTAATACTCGTGCTGATCTATTGTGCCAAATGGCTATCATTGCTTGACAGTGGCATAAATAACTATTGTATATGGTGGGCCTATTGCCGTGTTAAAATGAACTGGCGCAGGTTTTTTTTTTTTTTTTTTTTTTTTTTTTTTTTTTTTTTTTTATCTGCACCTCTGCCATGGGCAAAGCCTAGCTTAAACAATTACTTTCTAGCTGCCTTATCAGAGAGTCTAGCCCCGCAGGGCTCGTTAACCTACTTCAAGAGATGTCGGGGGGCGGGGACACCTAATCCCGTGTCGTATGCTCTAATTAGCCTCGGCAAATGGCAATGCTGGCACTTTTGGGCACACTCTCGTGATTCCATCCGCACCGAGCCCTACGTTGCCGGCCTTATCTACTTCCATCATGCGTAGCGCCCCCGGGCCCCCGGCATCTCGAACCTATCTAAACTAATCCTCTTTCACCCATATTCTCTTTATCATTCCAGTTCTCGCTTTTATGCCTCTCGCACTTTCACGCTTTCCCGACCTTTCATTCTTTAATCTACACTAGCTAAAACTTAAATCTATCGTCTTTCATTCTTATTCCTCTAGTACCATACTCGTCGCGCTTTTATGCTTCTCGCACTTTCATACTGGCCTTTCATACTGGGGATTTGGGGGTATCATACGTTTGGTGGGGGTGGTGGGGTGTGGTTTGTATTTTATCTTTATTTATTTCATCCAAATTTTTTCTTTACAATTTCTTGACATAATTTTAATAGGTAACTCTCTTAATCTACTGTTATTACATTTTATTTTATCTTATTACATCTATTCTTATACACAGTTATAGTCTGTTCTTCTACTTCTATATAATACTGGTTGCTTTGTCAATCCCAAACTGTTTCAGACTTAAAATTTTGGTAGGTTACTATCTTTACTTCCCTTTTATTATCAATCTTAAGCTATATATCTTATCAATTTATTATACAATTTTAATATACATTTATATCAAACAAAGTTACTACATAACATTAACTATTTTCTATTTCTATATTAATTTTTGTTTAAACAGCTCTATTCCTTTTCTTTTGTCTTATTATCTAAAAGTATTTTGTGCTTAGTACAATATTAAAATTATATTGCTAGACAAAATATTTCCTTACTTGTTTCTTTTATTGACAATTTTTACGATCTTATCGGAAAATTTTAGAAACTGCTTTCTATATTTTCGAATCAATTCTGGAAAATTTTCAGCTACTATTTTTAATCCGGTAATTTGTTCCAGATCCACTCTATCTGGTGCGTGGATGGGACAGTCTGCCAGCAGGTGGACCACATTTTCGTTCACCCCGGGCTCACAGGCGCACGATGGGTCCTCCTTACACTTGAAACGTGTCAAGTATTCGGAGAACCCACCGTGCCCTGTCAGCAATTGGGTTGTGGTGCCGGCGATCGCCATCCTCCGGACGACACCGTATGCCTCCACTGCACATGGGAAGAAAAGCTTGGTGACGGAGGCCTGCTCGCCCTCACTGTACCTCTTGTTCCACTCGTCAAGCGTGTCCTGCCTGAGGGCACGCTTCACGAATGAAACAGGGCACAGTCCGTAGTCCGGTGCTCTCTTCAGCCTCAGAGCCGCCTCCTTGGCGAGCTGGTCGGCTCGCTCATTGCCCTCCAACCCCGCGTGAGCCTTGACCCAGAATAAGGAGATTTCCTTACCCTGGGCCATGCCTTGGTGAATGGCGGCTCGGGCTTCAACCGCCAGGGGGTGAAGAGCATGACGGTTTATGACCGTCAGGAGAGCGGCTCTGCTATCACTGAAGATGCCAAACGTGGACGCGCCTCGCCTGAGGGCCTCACTGGCCGCTTTGCATAACGCCAGGAGCTCGGCCTGATAGACGGTGCAATGGGGCGACAGAGCAAGTTTGAGGGCCTTAATTTCGGCCCGGCTATCCCAAAATGATAGCGCGGCACCGACACGGCCCTCAATCTTGCTCCCGTCCGTGAAGATGCGAATCTCAAAATGATTCGCATCTTCCAGCTGCCCCTCGTCTACCAGACTGGTGAACCCCAATGGCGGATGCTCCGCGGGGTGAGGAGCCTCAATCGCTGGAGACATGCGCTCGACCTCCCTGTCTCCCAGCCATGACTGGCCCACTCCTCTCTTGGCCTCGTATAACGAGGCCACCTCATGAAGTCTGAGGTCCAGAGGGAGCAGACCAGCCAGGACCAGCGCCGAGTTCAGGGAGACCGTGCGGTATGCCTTACACAGCTTTTGGGCGAAACCGCGCTGTACCACGTTCAGCTGCTTTTGGACTCCAAGCTTCTCTGCCGATGCGTGCCAAGCACTGGCGGCGTACAGTATCGTTGGCTCCACGGCCGCGACGTAGATCGTCCGGATCACCTCGGGGTTAAGCCCCCAGCTGATCCGGGCCATCCGCGCCAGCTTCCGGTAGATGCCGATCGCCTTTTTGCATACGTTTGTAATGTGTGTGTTGAAAGTGAGTGCCCTGTCAATGGTCAGCCCTAGGATTTTGATCTCTTTGGACATGCCAATGTCTATCCCGCCCATGCTAAGGCGCGGGACATCGTACTTTAGCCTCCGCGTGATAACCATCGCACTGGTTTTGTGCGGTGCGAATTTCAGCTTATTTCCGATGCCCCACTCCCGCACATGTTCGAGAGAGGCATTGGCGTGTCCCTCGATTTCCAGAGCTGAATCTCCGTCGAACACGAGCACCACGTCGTCCGCAAACGCCTGCACATACACGCCCATCCGCTCAAGTCCTTTCAAAAGTGGGTCTAAAAGCAAATTCCACAGCAAGGGACCCCCGATCGACCCCTGGACGCACCCTTTGTCGGTGGAGCGACTATGCTCCTCACCGGCGTACCGAACTCTCACTCTCCTCTCGCTAAGGTAGCTGCTGATTACTCGCCTCAAGTTTGCCGGGCACTTTTCTTCCGCCAGCCGTACTTTTATAGCCGGCCACCAGGCGCTATCGAAGGCCCCCTCTATGTCCAAAGACACCATAGTGACTATCCTCTTTTCACGGAGTTTAGCCACTATGTGTCCCATTAGGTCATAGAGGGCGTCTTCGGTGCTTTTCTGGGGCATAAAGCCGTACTGGCGAGTGCTCATACGCGGCAGTAGATGGTACTTGAGTCGAGTAATCACCATCCTCTCGTACACCTTTCCCAAAACCGGTAACAGGCCTATAGGCCTGTACGATTTGGGAACGGCGTACGAGTCCTTGCCTGGCTTCTTCAGCACCACCACCACGGCTTCCTTCCATATCTTAGGAAAGTAGCCGTGATGGAGGCACTGATTCAGCAGCTTCAAGAAGAGTGACGGATCGGTCTCGATGGCTCGGGAACAGATGTCGGCTGTAAAGCCGTCCGCTCCCGGCGCTTTCTTCGGGTTGAATCTCTGAACAGAACTGGCGCAGGTTGTGACGACCCACTGTTGAAAATTTTGAAGCTGTTCAACTTGGCATGACGACTACCAGTTACTGACAAGTAGGACCTACGGCTTAGCGTATCTTGCGAAGTTACGCTTTCCGCAAACCCATAAGAACATAAGAAAATAATTATCACAAAGAAATCCCATGCATGATTTTGTTAATCTCGCTTTTAGATAATCTAAAATATATACATAATTATGCATACATATATGTATACATATAAACAGTAGTCATGCAGTATTATGAATCATGTCTAACTCAATCCTCTGCCTCAGCAAATAGCGACTGTCGCACTCTGGCTTTAAATATATTCAGGCTATTTGACGTTCTGACCTCGGGGGGATGTGCATTCCATAAGCACACAGACTGGACAAAAAACGAAGATCCCATGAAACCAGTGTTATGAGATGGGCACAAGAGAAGTTGATTATGTGAAGAACGTAGGCTTCTATCATGGTTTGACGACAAGAATTGGAAACTAGAAGCCAAGTACGTAGGAGCAGTAGGAGAATTGAGAATTTTATAAAGAGTAGTATAGTAAGTTCAACTCATCTGTGCGCGCGGCCCTATGTGTGGGTAAGCCTCGTATAAACACAGTGACTTCGTGTGCGTGACAAGAGGTACAGTGAAGTACAAAATACAAAAACACTTGTTAAACTAAAATAAAAAATTAGGGGGTGAAATGTATGTTAAACATATTAATATGTATCGCTGCTAAAAGAATAAAATTGAGGAATTTTAGGATTCGCTGCTCTCTACAAGGTTAATTATAAATTCAGATTCCATATCAAAATGTCCATAGTATCCTTCTACTTACTTTGTATTACGCCACATCTCTTCATCAATTTGACCTAAACGTTCGTTTATTAATTTCATTATTCCCACCACATTTTGTTCGATGTTATGCAAAGCATTTTTTTTTCAATCCCCCTACTATTTCGATTGGGTTTAGTTCAGGATGATACGGTGGTAGCCGAAGTAGTAGTAGTAGCCGAACGATACATGGCTGAAGTATGTCATAAATCTTATAACAAACTAGCTGACCCTTGTATCTTCGTTTACGTCACATAAGGTGTACGAAAGGAGAGGTATTTTTTCATCAGACTCATCAAGCAGCGTGTAAAACTGCCCTGCCCTCTGACAAAGGAACCGCGCTAAATATCGGAATCAAAAGTATTCCAGAACCTTCTTCGGATCATAAGCTCAGATTGTACCAAGTTGCATTTAAATCAATTCAGTAGTTTCAGCGTGATACTTATTCAGAATACGGACAGACAGATATGAAAATTTTTAATTACATTTTCGGCTTTAGTATCGATTAGAGAACGCCCTACAATTAAAATTTTTAAATTATCTTACATGTACAGACTCTCGACCCTCAACAGTTTTTTGAAGTAAAACTTCTTTAGGCGCGACCTAGGGAGTAACTCAGATAATTTTTCTGACGGAAGTAACGCTATTTGAATTTTAAATAGCAGAAACATAGTTTTCATTTCTCATTTATTTTCAATCTCCGTCGAACACGAGCACCACGTCGTCCGCAAACGCCTGCACATACACGCCCATCCGCTCAAGTCCTTTCAAAAGTGGGTCTAAAAGCAAATTCCACAGCAAGGGACCCCCGATCGACCCCTGGACGCACCCTTTGTCGGTGGAGCGACTATGCTCCTCACCGGCGTACCGAACTCTCACTCTCCTCTCGCTAAGGTAGCTGCTGATTACTCGCCTCAAGTTTGCCGGGCACTTTTCTTCCGCCAGCCGTACTTTTATAGCCGGCCACCAGGCGCTATCGAAGGCCCCCTCTATGTCCAAAGACACCATAGTGACTATCCTCTTTTCACGGAGTTTAGCCACTATGTGTCCCATTAGGTCATAGAGGGCGTCTTCGGTGCTTTTCTGGGGCATAAAGCCGTACTGGCGAGTGCTCATACGCGGCAGTAGATGGTACTTGAGTCGAGTAATCACCATCCTCTCGTACACCTTTCCCAAAACCGGTAACAGGCCTATAGGCCTGTACGATTTGGGAACGGCGTACGAGTCCTTGCCTGGCTTCTTCAGCACCACCACCACGGCTTCCTTCCATATCTTAGGAAAGTAGCCGTGATGGAGGCACTGATTCAGCAGCTTCAAGAAGAGTGACGGATCGGTCTCGATGGCTCGGGAACAGATGTCGGCTGTAAAGCCGTCCGCTCCCGGCGCTTTCTTCGGGTTGAATCTCTGAACAGAACTGGCGCAGGTTGTGACGACCCACTGTTGAAAATTTTGAAGCTGTTCAACTTGGCATGACGACTACCAGTTACTGACAAGTAGGACCTACGGCTTAGCGTATCTTGCGAAGTTACGCTTTCCGCAAACCCATAAGAACATAAGAAAATAATTATCACAAAGAAATCCCATGCATGATTTTGTTAATCTCGCTTTTAGATAATCTAAAAAGTTTTTAGATAATCTTGCCAATTTTCTCTAGAGAGATCACTGGATTTCCTTCTAGTACCACTCCAAGTACATAAGGCCCTCATCTTCATATTATTAACGTCAAATACCAGTAAAGAGATAAATTCGTACATTTATTCACAAAATTCATGGTTTATGACTATGAATTTAGGGAAAACGGGAACAAAGTACAAATTACGTTGTTCAGGAAATAATTAAGGAACAGCAGAGATGGAAAAGATTTCACTTATTTTGTGGGGTAAAATTTGAGTTGCCTTTTGTAATGGCTGGACTTAATTTAGAAGGTTTAATGGCGGTAAAAGTCAGGTAAAAAAGCTTTTAGCTTTATTAATTCTACCACAGACGCAACGTAAACAATTCTTAATGTAAAATTGTGATATTTTATGCTAATAAAGTAATTTACCTATCTGATTTCTTAAGTATGGCTGAAGTGACACTGGTGGATAAAGAAAGGAACAGCATGATAAGTTAAATTATTTAATAAACAGTTCTTGACATATCCCTGACCACCTACTTAATCTTATCTCTGCATCACCCTCAGGAAGACTGGTAGAAATTGCCTTAGGAATTTAGTTCGCCTTGTACTATGTCCCAAAGTTTAAAATAAGTAAATAAATAGATATTGCAGCATAACAGAAGACGTAGTGACTAATATAGAGAAAGGAATGCTCAGATGGTTTGGACATGTGGAGAGAATGGATGAAAACAGATTGACAAAAGAGTTTTATAAGGCGAGAGTGAATGGGCAAACTGGTAGGGTTCAACCGCGTCGTACTTATGTCAATCAATTGAAAACCTTTTGAGGAAATGACAGGTCAAAAGTACCCTTAATCGGAGAGCATGTATGTAGTATATCTCATATGAAAGTCGAAGAAGCGAATGTGACATGTCAGAATCGTAACAAGTGGAAAGCCCTAGTCGTTGCTACGCCGCCGATTGGAAAGCCTTAAGTGCCTTAATTACATAGAAGTAGTTGTAAGTGCTAAGAAAGTATTCTTGAATCCCTAGAAGTTCTTTAAGGTTTAATTTTTACGCAATTTATCTTAAAATGTCTTAATAAGACTAAAATAATTTATAATGCATTCGTATTACTCTTGTCTATTCCATCAATATTGTACTAAATTTTGCAGACCATCTGCGTTACTTCTCGGATAATCCTTCAAGTGAAACGGTTACACAATGTACACATTTAGTCCATTAGTGATTTACTGAGACTGTCGTCCGTCCATTCCATAAACTGTATACATTTCAGTGCCATTAATGGCTTGTGCATGGCTATTTTCTATCTTATTTTTATTGTTTATGATTATAGTATAGATTTATAGTAGACTACTCTCGTAAACACTTAAATCGTATGTCCTTTGGTTTGAATTATGTAGCGTTCACTATTTTTTTTTTTTTATTTATTTATTTAAACTTTATGCACAAAGCAGTACATTGGCGGACTTAATGCCTAAGGCATTCTCTACCAGTCAACCAGAGTGGTGGTGCAGAGCTACATACGAGGTAGGCGCATTTCACCGGTCACAATATAATTTACCGAAATGAAGTTTACTATAAGTATTAATTATTATAATATACATACAAATCAATTGAATATACACACAAATACATAAATATATACAACTATATATTATATTATATATTACATAGACCTACATAAATGCTAATATATACATAATTATGCATACATATATGTATACATATAAACAGTAGTCATGCAGTATTATGAATCATGTCTAACTCAATCCTCTGCCTCAGCAAATAGCGACTGTCGCACTCTGGCTTTAAATATATTCAGGCTATTTGACGTTCTGACCTCGGGGGGATGTGCATTCCATAAGCACACAGACTGGACAAAAAACGAAGATCCCATGAAACCAGTGTTATGAGATGGGCACAAGAGAAGTTGATTATGTGAAGAACGTAGGCTTCTATCATGGTTTGACGACAAGAATTGGAAACTAGAAGCCAAGTACGTAGGAGCAGTAGGAGAATTGAGAATTTTATAAAGAGTAGTATAGTAAGTTCAACTCATCTGTGCGCGCGGCCCTATGTGTGGGTAAGCCTCGTATAAACACAGTGACTTCGTGTGCGTGACAAGAGGTACAGTGAAGTACAAAATACAAAAACACTTGTTAAACTAAAATAAAAAATTAGGGGGTGAAATGTATGTTAAACATATTAATATGTATCGCTGCTAAAAGAATAAAATTGAGGAATTTTAGGATTCGCTGCTCTCTACAAGGTTAATTATAAATTCAGATTCCATATCAAAATGTCCATAGTATCCTTCTACTTACTTTGTATTACGCCACATCTCTTCATCAATTTGACCTAAACGTTCGTTTATTAATTTCATTATTCCCACCACATTTTGTTCGATGTTATGCAAAGCATTTTTTTTTCAATCCCCCTACTATTTCGATTGGGTTTAGTTCAGGATGATACGGTGGTAGCCGAAGTAGTAGTAGTAGCCGAACGATACATGGCTGAAGTATGTCATAAATCTTATAACAAACTAGCTGACCCTTGTATCTTCGTTTACGTCACATAAGGTGTACGAAAGGAGAGGTATTTTTTCATCAGACTCATCAAGCAGCGTGTAAAACTGCCCTGCCCTCTGACAAAGGAACCGCGCTAAATATCGGAATCAAAAGTATTCCAGAACCTTCTTCGGATCATAAGCTCAGATTGTACCAAGTTGCATTTAAATCAATTCAGTAGTTTCAGCGTGATACTTATTCAGAATACGGACAGACAGATATGAAAATTTTTAATTACATTTTCGGCTTTAGTATCGATTAGAGAACGCCCTACAATTAAAATTTTTAAATTATCTTACATGTACAGACTCTCGACCCTCAACAGTTTTTTGAAGTAAAACTTCTTTAGGCGCGACCTAGGGAGTAACTCAGATAATTTTTCTGACGGAAGTAACGCTATTTGAATTTTAAATAGCAGAAACATAGTTTTCATTTCTCATTTATTGGGTGGAAAATGCTGTTTCCCTCCCTAGAGATGGAAAAACTCATACAAATTACTTTCCACCTAAGCGCCGGAATGAACTTTAAAAATACAACTGCTATCAGCTGTGAAGAGATATATGTAAAAAAAAACTAATTAAAAAATCTTATATTATTACCTACTGATTTGAATAATATTACTTTTACTAGTTTTATTTTCCTCATATTCGAAATGAAAAGTAGAGTGTTTAACTCGGGTAAAAGAATCAATTCCGACTTGGACTATAGCCGCCCTCGCTGTGATTCTTTCCATCCTCGGTTAACAATCTACTATTCCGCTATTCAAAATTCGAATGATTGATATAACATTTGATGCCATCAATGGCAAAGAAGTTTTACTTCAATCACGCGTAAAGGTTACCAACACATACTTTTTTCAGATATATAGAGTATGGTCTTTTTACTTTTTAAATCAAGTCATACAGTAAAATTTTTGTCATATTTGCTGTATAAGCAATGTTTTCTTCTGCATTCCTATTTTTTTTTTGCATTAGAATTTGGGCTCTATCATTTTTTGACTATTCTGTAGGACTTTATAAGTTACACAATTCTACCATACATTATTTTGTTATGCCTCGAAGGGTTTAGGCAGCGTTTTCGTTAAAAGCTTCCAGACACCTTATTTTTTTCGACATCTCCTACTAATATCGTTATATTTTAGTCAATGTCAAACAAACTCAACAAATTAAATACGCAAAACGTTCTCAAGAATCATTGGTGATCTCAGCATGAAAATCAATGCAGTAGTTTTAAAGTTTATCGTGAACAGACAGACGCGGCGGGGACTTTGTTTTATAATAATATTTATGTAGTGATAAAAAAAATTAATTTCAGCGAATGTTTAAGAAGTCAGATAAATATTTTTGATGTGTCAATCAAAAATATTTATCTGACTTCTTAAACATTTTCTCCGTGAAGAACAAGACATTTTATTTAACGACTGTACCCATGGTATTATCACTTAGAACACTGTGTAATGAATGTTTAAGAAGTCAGATAAATATTTTTGATGTGTCAATCAAAAATATTTATCTGACTTCTTAAACATTTTCTCCGTGAAGAACAAGATATTTTCTTTAACGACTGTACCCATGGTATTATCACTTAGAACACTGTGTAATGAATTATAATGTAACCAACTTACACAGGATGTCAACGTTGCAGTTACATTGAGACTTGTCATGATATTTAATTTCGTTTCATTATAACCCTTCGAAGGTCAAGTCGCTACAGTATAGAAAGGAAAAAAATGCTGGGAACGGTCAAATCGCTTTAAAAGAGATTGCGTTTTCGCCAATTCTTGCCGCGTTCATACAATTCCACTCACTGTGTCTATCTTGCTCAAAGTTATACCAATCTTTAGAGGAAAGAACATGCTAGACATATTGGTGCATGCGAAGTCTCTAAAATAAGTTGAATTGTAATACTCATTCATTTAAAAAGCGCGCGGCGCGCGCCGCCCACTTGAGGCAGTCACTCGCCGCGCGCTGACGATAATGGTTGATTATTGTGTACGAAATAAATGATTTCCTAAAAGAAATTTATGATTCAGTGTTGCTGTTTAATGTGCTAATCGATTAGTGAAGTTATTTATACAAAAAGTAATCACTAAGTTTATAAAAAACGCGTGCCAAAGTTCGAGAGAATCTATAAAAATCTCTGTGTGAAGTGATGTGAATTGTTTTGATAACAATCCCATATTTTATAAACAACCCACTTATTGAAATCGAGACTGTGTTTATAATTAAGAATGTTAAGTGCTTCAAATGTTTTGTTAACATCAACAAGCGATTCGGATTGCAGTTATCTCGGATTTCAAGTGGTGTGTGTTTGTTATTGTTAAGTGGGGCCGCCGCGGATGGTGCGCGACAGATGTATGAGGTCGGGTATATAAAAAAAAGGCTACCCACATTTTTTTTTTTTTTTAATATTGCGAAATAATGCCTATTGAAGTAAAGTGTATAAATAAAATTCCAAATATCGCTAAAGTTTTTTCATACTAACTAATTTTATGCCATAAAATGAAGAAAAATTTAAAATTCTGATTTTATTATTTTGTTATAAAAACAATTAAAAACAAAACGATAAAAGCCGAAACTAGTTTTTAGCTTGTTTCATAACGATTCTAGTGATATAACTATCATAGAGGTACTATACAAAAGATATGAGATATCGTCGATTGAAGAACACCCGGGCGGGCTACCGGGCGTCGCTCGCGTCACCCGGTTACCGGATAGAAAGTTGGCGCGTGTGACGCGCCGACGTGCGACGGGAAGAGTTGCCTTCAAAACGTGGTAGATGTCGCTGTATGCTTTTTGTTCATTATGATTTTTATTTCGCGGCCACGCAGAGAGTTTCCTGCAAAGACTGCTTGGCACCGCTGGTGTCGTCAATAAGTCGAGTTACGTCTCTATCTCATAATATACAAATGTACTCTGTGAAGATGACCGCGTCACTGCCACACAAATTAAAGCTGTATAATTACTAGCGCACGCACACATAGGGCCGCGCGCACTGATGAGTTGAATTATCTATAAGTGCTCGTAACTTACGGCGATGACGGATATGCAACCACTTAAGTTGGGAACGGAAAGAGGACACATGGTCATATTTACGAAGATTAAAAACGAAACGAATGCAGTTATTTAGAAGGCGGTCAAATTTATTGAGAAGTTCTGCATTCAGGTCATAGTAATACACATCACCATAGTCGATCTGAGGAAAAATTAGCGTCTGAGCCAGAGTGGTCTTGGTATTCGTAGGTAGAAAGTTCTTCAAGCAATACAATGCTCGAAGTGTGCCAGTAACTCTCTGACTAACATGTGTAGCCTGTGCTCGCCAGTCGAGATTCGAGTCAATGATAAGGCCAAGATTTTTAACTGAGGCGCTGTATGGTATTATTGTGCCATTAAATGTCACAGATGGCAAAGAGTTAGTGTCTATCTTGCTAGTCACCGAGGTACTCCCCACAACAATGGCCTGGCACTTGGAAGGGTTTACCGTTAAGCCAAACCTATACGCCCAATCTCTGAGATAATCGAGATCTGCATTCACAAGACGGATTGCTGATGTTATGTCATCAGCAGGTGCATGAGTGTAAAGCTGCAAGTCGTCAGCATACAGATGATACGTGCATTGAAAATTATGGGTAACTAAGTTAATAAAAATAGAAAATAATAAGGGAGAGAGAATACTGCCTTGAGGAACACCAGAACCCATAACACACCAACTCGAGAAAGAGTCATCGATGCGAACTGATTGCTGGCGTCCCTGAAGATAAGTAGAGAAGAATTCTAGTGCTTCCGGAGACATTTCAAGGTGTGAAAGGATAGCTAGTAAGACATCATGATTAACCGTAGTAAATGCGTTTGAAAAGTCGACCAAGACTAGCACCGTAGCCTTAGTGTCCTCCATTGCAGCCCTGATGCACTATTGCTATATGGCTAATGAGCACTATATGGCTAATGAGTACTCACTCCAGTATCAGTTCAGCAATTTAAAGCAATTTTATTTAATCATTTTGTTTTAAAACAGTAAGTTAAAATATAGAAAGTGGCCACCATAGCCTACGTATGTCTGCAGCACCAGAAATCTGCTGAAAGAAATCCTGATCTGAGATAAAAAAATGTAAATAGTTAATTTTGTAAACAATAGAGAGGATAATGAGAACAAATAGCACTGCTTATTTGTCTACCATTCTTCACACTCTTCTCCTAATCTCGTATTTGTGTTGTGAATATTCGTGACATTCACAACACAAATACGATATAAAAGCAGTATTTACGATCACAATATAAATGTCGACGTGGCTCTATCTATCAGAATTGCGAAGATTATCACTCATAAGTGATAATACCATCGATTGGAACACAGCAATTCCGTACAGTCACTCTATTTAAGCACGTGCATCTAATCACACGAAAGAAAATATCCCTCGCAAAATATACCCAAGTATCCGTTATAGTAGGTTATTTATAGTTTGGCACACGCTCTCCTGAATATATTCCACTGAAAGCCCTATTTTGGCAAACGTCACGACTGAATAAGGAAATCAGCTGCATTTACACGCGAACTGGTTCACGCATTCATTTGAAATGCAAATGTTATTTGTGTTTTAAATACCATGATTGTTCTGAGATAATTTTCAAATAACATCAAATATTAGTACAATGGAGCCTTATTAAACTCTTTGGGGCCTAAGGCAGCACCTGCATGTGCATCACAAGTCAAGGTTGCGGTAAATAGAAGGAAAAGTTAAAAAGAGTCTCTGTACCGACCGCTCTCACAAAGTAAAGAATAGAACAACCTCCTGTAATCACGAGCAGGCCATAAAAGACAGTCGACTGAATTCGGGGTCAGATAAAGGAATACCAACTACACAGAGCAGCCTTTCACCACTACCTTCTACCTACAGTCACGACCAAAATACCCGCAGCCTTCAAACTACAGTTTGACATTATGTAAAACACAGGTATTAACGCAATCATACTTAACTACATTCCAAATAATAGATTTCTTTTTTTATTTTGCATAATAATTCACAATATTTTGTACAGAAAGAAATTGAAAAGTAATATGTGGCAACACTATATTACGGCTGCAATGTTTTACAACCACGTTGAGAGAGTGTTACCTATCCGCAATGTTTGTGATCCCCAGGTGGGCACTAAATGCACTGAAACATTCAAGTGTTTACATGCGATGTCTGCTTAGTATCATTATGATTCGTAAACTGTATGGTTAACATAAGTATGAACTCTTTGGGCTGTTGTACAAAATGATGACACTCAGGAAACGGTGAGCCAGTTTTCTAGGTGGATAGTTGAGTGTACGGCATAGCATCCATGTGGATTTAAACACGTAACAAAAATAATTACAATTAATTTTTTTTTGACTTTTTTGACTGCCTCTGTGGCGCAGTCGGTAGTGATACTGCCTGCGGCGCTGGTGGTCGTGGGTTCGATTCCCACCGGATACAAATATTTGTGTGACCCATAAATGTTTGTCTCAAAAGTCTGGGTGTTTCTATGTATAGTATGTATGTATTTACAAAGTATATAAGTATTAATATCCGCGGTCTGATACCCATAACACAAGCAGGTTATTCCTAGCTTACTTTGGGATCAGATAGCGTTGTGTGAGATGTCCGTGAATATTTATTTATTATTTTATTATTATTAATTAAGAAGCGCTTGGAGTATGTTTTCGTTTTATAAAACTACGCTACGAATAAAACGTTTCTTGTGGTTTGCGAAAATGTTTTCTATTATATAGCCGTTGCTTTGCAAGTTAATGTAATTGTATTATAATACCTATAGGATTTTGTAATATGATATTTAGATACTAAAATTAGTGGTTTACTAATGTTTGCTATCATTTAAAATGCCATAATTTCATATGCCATACTGGTATTTGCCATAATTTCATAAGAAATAACGCTTCAGTTTCTATAATCGTGAAATGACATAAAATGACTTTCACTAATTCCATTGGTCATAATCGATCAAGTGTCATAACAATTTAAATCCATAAATGTATTTCCCATAATTTTCGTTTTCAATAATGTCATTTTCCATAACTTTTATTCACCACAATATAAATAAAGATAATTTATACGACACAGATTTTTTATTCACAATTAAACCTAAAACTAAACCTCATATGACGGGCTCCTTCTTCTGGGTGGTTTAAAAAAAACCACAAAGAATAAGGCCGGAGATCCGCTTCGCTTCGCTCCCGCCTTAGTCTTCTAACCTAACCTATCCCAGTCGGATTGCACTGAGTCGGGGTGTTAACGATAATTAATTTCGACATAACAATATTATGTATTATTTTCATAATTATATCAAATTTTGATTATGTCAAGAGTCAATTATGAGATGTGTTACATATGGAAACTAATTATTATGATACATGTTGTTATAGTAAGTCATTTTATGCCAAATAAAAGTTATGACTGTTGAGTTGTTAAGGCAAACGTTATTAGTATAAATGATAATAGTGCAAGTAAATATTATGATCGGGGATGATTATGGCAAACAATATTAGTGAAAATGAATTTATGGAAAACGAGAGAAGACCAAAATTAGTATTAGAATTCAATGATGTGTTTCCAAGCGCCATTATCATTGGAGGAATTCTAATCTCAATACACTCCATTTGACGCTGATACTAGTATAAGTGGTAAGTATCTTAAAATATGAGAAGGGTACTATTTAAAGGTTTGAGAGAACGAATATTAAGAATAAAATAATTCATAAGCACTTTTTAACCTAGATACGATTTTCAGCTGGTGCTATATAAAATTCAAAGGCCAGACCACGTTGTTTATTTATTCGACTTGCCTTCAACAACTTAAGTAAGTTAATTTCAATCGGATTTGCCGTTTAAGTAAACTGAAACAATAATGATTTCAGAACTTTTGCACTTTCGCCACAATCACAAAAAGTTTTTATACCGTATTTTAAAATCTCTTTATTAAATAATAAATTTACATTAGTTTGTACATAATCTTACATAACTATGCCGAAACCACCTTATTTAAAACATAATTTGTGTAGGCTATAACTATTGAAAATGAGTGATATCAGTGATAATAAAGAAACGGACAATACTTTAACACCTGAAATGAGAAAAGTAGCTATGGAGACCACAAAAGAATTGCTACCACATAAATTAAGAAAAACATGAAAAGTGTTACCAAAATTTCTTGGAATAGAGAGCAACCAAAAATTCTACTTAAATTTCTGAAAATGTAACGGTCGTAGAAAAAAAATTGTATGCCACTGCTGCCAACAGCTATTGTAATACTCGTGCTGATCTGTAGCACTCGTGTTACAATAGCTATCATTGCTTGACAGTGGCATAAATAACTATTGTATATGGTGAGCCTATTGCCGTGTTAACATGAACTGGCGCAGGTTGTGACGACCCACTGTTGAAAATTTTGAAGCTGTTCAACTTGGCATGGCGACTACCAGTTACTGACAAGTAGGACCTACGGCTTAGCGTATCTTGCGAAGTGACGCTTTTCGCAAACCCATAAGAATATAAGAAAATAATTATCCCAAAGAAATCCCATGCATGATTTTGTTAATATCGCTTTTAGATAATCTAATCTATCTTGCCAATTTTCTCTAGAGAGATCACTGGGTTTCCTTCTAGTACCACTCCAAGTACATATGGCCCTCATCTTCATATTATTAACGTATAATACCAGTAAAGAGATAAATTTGTACACTTACTCACAAAATTCATGGTTCATGACTATGAATTTAGTGAAAACGGGAACAAAGTACAAATTACATTGTTCAGGAAATAATTAAGGAACAGCAGAGATGGAAAAGATTTCACTTATTTTGTGGGGTAAAATCAGAGTTGCCTTTTGTAATGGCTGGACTTAATTTAAAAGGTTTAATGGCGGTAAAAATCAGACGCAATGTGAACAATTTTTACTGTAAAATTGTGATATTTTATGCTAATAAAGTAATTTATCTGATTTATTTTAAGTATAGCTGAAGTGACACTGGTGGATAAAGAGAGGAACAGCATGATAAGGTAAATTATTTAATAAACAGTTCTTGACATATCCCTGACCACCTACTTAATCTTATCTCTGCATCACCCTCAGGAAGACTGGTAGAAGTTGCCTTAGGAATTTAGTTCGCCTTGTACTATGTGCCAAAGTTTAAAATAAGTAAATAAATAGATAAGTGTATATTGCAGCATAATAGAAGACGTAGTAATATAGAAAGGAATGCTCTGATGGTTCGGAAATGTGGAGAGAATGGATGAAAACAGATTGACAAAAGAAATTTATAAGGCGAGAGTGAATGAGTAAACTGGTAGGGTTCAACTGCGTCGTACTTATGTCAACCAATCGAAAACCTTTTGAGGAAATGACAGGTCAAAAGTACCCTTAATCGGAGAGCTGAGCCCGCAACTTCGTTTACGTCACATAAGGTGTGTATGAAAGGAAAGGTATTTCTTCATCAGAGTCATCAAGCAACGTCTGAAACTGCCCTGTTTGCTTAATCATAAAAGAGCTTAATGATTAAGACTATTTTTAAACAATTCAGTCCGCGCCGAAGGCGTGTAAGCTCTTTTATGATTAAGCCAACACGCCAGTTTAGGTTCACTCACATTCAAAGAAACTCCTACAATTAAAATTTTCAAAATATCTGATTCTTAAAAGTGTTATAACTCTTTTATTTCTAAACTGATTTACATAAAACAAACGCTAAATGTTAGCTGGAGCAAACTTCAACACAATAAAGAAAACCGCATTGCAATCGGTTGAGCGGTTACTGAGATTAGCGTGCACAACCGTACAGACAAACAGATATACAGACATACAGATATACAGACATACAGACAAACAGACAAAAATTCTAAAAATCATTGTTTTGGGTTCTATTGCGTTCATAAAGCCCCCCTATAATATTTTTTCTTATTTATCTTCCATGTACAGACAGCGACCTGTTACGATTTTATTATATGTATTGATATTGATTTCTCATATGAAAGTTGAAGAAGCGAAAGTGATATGTCAGAATCGTAGCAAGTGGAAAGCCCTAGTCGTTGCTACGCCGTTTGGAAACAGGCGTTCCTTAATTACATAGATGTAGTTGTAAGTGCTAAGAAAGTATTCTTGAATCCCTAGAAGTTCTTTGATGTTTAATTTTTGCGCAATTTATCTTGAAATGACGATTATTATACGAATGCATTATAAATTATTTTAAATAATAAAAAATAAATATTCACGGACATTTCACACAACGCTATCTGATCCCAAAGTAAGCTAGGAATAACCTGCTTGTGTTATGGGTATCAGACCACGGATATTAATACTTATATACTTTTAAATACATACATATTAAACATAGAAACACCCAGACTCTTGAGACAAACATTTATGGGTCACACAAATATTTGTCTCCGGTGGGAATCGAACCCACGACCTCCAGCGCCGCAGGCGGTATCACTACTGACCGCGCCACAGAGGCGGTCATATTATATAAATTATTAATAAATAATATAAATTATTTTAGTCTTAATAAGACTAAAATAATTTATAATGCATTCGTATATGTAATAGTTTCAAATAGTTTTTTTTTTAAATATTTATTGACAACTTGAATACCATACAACGAATTAAATGGGGTTTTACTACTTACTAATTATTATCCGATAGGTTTGTCCATTCCATCAAAATTGTACTAAAATTTGCAGACCATCTGCGTTACTTCTCGGATAATCCTTCAAGTGAAACGATTACACAATATACACATTTAATGGACATTAGTGATTTACTGAGACTGTCGTCCGTCCATTCCATAAACTGTATATATTTCAATGCCATTTATGGCTCGTGCATGGCTATTTTCTATCTTATTTTTATTGTTTATGATTATAGTATGGATTTATTGTAGACTACACTCGTAAACACTTAAATCGTATGTTCTTTTGTACGATTTGTATTATGTAGCGTTGACTATATGGCTATTGCGTACTCACTCCGATATCAGTTTAGCAATTTATAGCAACTTTATTTAATCGTTTTGTTAACAGTAAGTTAAAATATTGAAAGTGGCGACCATAGCCTACGTATGTCTGCAATACCAGAAATCTGCTGAAAGAAATTATGATCTGAGACAAAAAATTGTAAATAGTAAATTTTGAAAACAATAGAGAGGATAATGAGAACAAATAGCACTGCTTATTTGTCTACCATTCTTCACACTCTTCTCCTAATACACGGACATTCACAACTTAAATACGATATAAAATCAGTATTTACTATCACAAGATAAATGTCGACGTGGCTCTATCCAGTTTTATCCATACGCCATAAGATTTTATGTGATCAATGTGCATAAATAGACTATTATAATTGCGAAGATTATCACTCATAAGTGATAATACCATCGATTGGAACACAGCAATTCCGTACAGTCACTCTATTTAAGCACGTGCATCTAATCACACGAAAGAAAATATCCCTCGCAAAATATACCCAAGTATCCGTTATAGTAGGTTATTTATAGTTTGGCACACGCTCTCCTGAATATATTCCACTGAAAGCCCTATTTTGGCAAACGTCACGACTGAATAAGGAAATCAGCTGCATTTACACGCGAACTGGTTCACGCATTCATTTGAAATGCAAATGTTATTTGTGTTTTAAATACCATGATTGTTCTGAGATAATTTTCAAATAACATCAAATATTAGTACAATGGAGCCTTATTAAACTCTTTGGGGCCTAAGGCAGCACCTGCATGTGCATCACAAGTCAAGGTTGCGGTAAATAGAAGGAAAAGTTAAAAAGAGTCTCTGTACCGACCGCTCTCACAAAGTAAAGAATAGAACAACCTCCTGTAATCACGAGCAGGCCATAAAAGACAGTCGACTGAATTCGGGGTCAGATAAAGGAATACCAACTACACAGAGCAGCCTTTCACCACTACCTTCTACCTACAGTCACGACCAAAATACCCGCAGCCTTCAAACTACAGTTTGACATTATGTAAAACACAGGTATTAACGCAATCATACTTAACTACATTGCAAATAATAGATTTCTTTTTTTTATTTTGCATAATAATTCACAATATTTTAAACAGAAAGAAATTGAAAAATAACATGTGGCAACACTATAGTACTGCTGCAATGTTTTACAACTACATTGAGGTAGTACTACCTATCCGCAATGTTTATGATCCCCGGGTGGGCACTAAATGCACTGAAACATAAGTGTTTACATGTATGCTTAGTATCAGTATAAGTTGATTACTTTGTAGTTGACATAGTATGAGTTCTTTGGGCTGTTGTACAAAATGATAATACTCAGGAAACGGTGGGGCCAGTTTTCTAGATGGATAGTTTGGTGTACGGCATAGCATCCATGGGGATTTCAGTACGTAACAAAAATACTTAGGAAACGTAAGAAACGCTTCAAGTTTATTTTCGTTTTATAAAACTACGCTGCGATTAAAACGTTTCTTGCGGTGTGGGAAAATGTTTTCTATTATAACTGTTGCTTTGCAAGTTATTGTTCTTATTGCCTCAAATAATACTAAAGTTCAATGTACTCGTATTATAATACCTAAAGGATTTTGTAATTAGATTAGTAAGATACCAAAATTAGTATTAGAGTCAGTGGGATATTTACCATAAAGTGTTTTCAAGCGCTATGATCATGGAAGAATTCTACTTTTTTCAATTTACTCCACTTGACGCTAATACCAATATTAGTGGTGAGAATCTTAGAGGTATTATGAAAACGAATATTTAGAACAAAATTCAGCTGGTGCTAAATAAAATTCAAAAGGCCAGACAACGTTGTTTATTTATTCGCCTTGCCGTCAACAACTTTAATTGAGAAGGGAATACTATTTAAAGGTTTGAGAGAACGAATATTTAGAATAAAATAATTCATAAGCATTTTTTAACCTAGACACGATTTTCAGCTGGTGCTATATAAAATTCAAAAGCCAGACAACGTTGTTTATTTATTCGACTTGCCTTCAACAACTTTAATAAGTTAATTTCAATCTGATTTGCCGTTTAAGTAATCTGAAACAACCATGATTTAAGAACTCTTGCACTTACGCCACAATCACAAAAAGTTTTTGTACCGAAGGAAAAAGCAGGCTTAGCCATTGTACTTGTTCTGTCAAAGTACTAAATTAAAGTCTCTTCCAACGTCAACCCAAGAATACGGGCTATAATATAAACGAAATTTGTAAGGGTTGTTGATATGTAAATTTTCAGAATAGTTACGTTGCTATAAATGACAGTGCATTACTCGTCACTGTTTTGTATAATATTTTTAACTTTAAAATCTTCAAACTTCAACACTGTTTTTTTTTGTTTCGGTTCATGATAAATGAGAAGCAGACTACTAAAAAAAGACACAATTACGCTATGATTATTCAGTCAATTAGAGAATAAGTTTTCGGTTCATCAAGTTTCTCGGTTTTTCCAAACGCCCAGTATGGTCTTAGGAGGTTCTTGCAGGTTCAGCAGCGCGAGGGTAGCGCTTCTGGTGTCGCAAACGTCCATATACTATGGTGATCACTTTCGTAAGGTGGTCTCGTAAGCTTGTCTGACACCTGAGTGGTATAAAAATTAAAATAATAAGTAAGCTTGTTTGTCACCTAAGTGGTATCAATGAAATAAAACAACATGATTATGATTGATCGATGTTAATAAATGATTAAATGAATTGATGAAAAACACTCAGGTTTTCCGATATTGCTTGAAATCCACTTCCAACTTTACCTTTGCCCTCCTGTGGTTTAACTCATTAATCTTTTGAGTTTATTGACTATTCATGTTCAGTAAAAAATAATAAATTACTTTAGAATCATGGGCTTTTATTTCAAAGTATTGCATTTGAATTCATGTATTTTTTAAACCAAAACCAATTAAATTATATTCATATCAATTACATCGTTAGAAAGTATTAACGTCATGATTATTATGAAAACTAGCATAGTATGAGTAATAAAGTAAGATCAAGTAGGTATTTGAGCCCAAACTCGGTAAGTGTTAAGCCTGCGAATACATCTTCGACTCACAAGCTAAGCTATATGCTGGAAAAAAACTTAGTGAAAACTTTCCCTAAGCCCCATAAGGAAAAGGCTCTGAAAAAGGAAAAGTCATTAAGGAAGGTTTCAATGTGAATAGTTCGAGTATAGCCGGGACAAACGTTTGGGTGATGTTGATTAAGGAAAAGTTAATTATTCGAAGAGATCAGCAAATTGACCGGAGTAGACTTGGTTCTTCGACCACAGCAAATTAATTACATTTCATTTTAAAAATGCCTATGTATTCTACCTGTCGGGAAGCCTGGGACATCCTTCCGAGGCCTTACCCGGGGCTCTCGATCGTAGGCAGGTATGGTTTTAGTCAATAAAAGTCTTAAAAAAAGAATTGCATCTATGAGGAATTTCCACACGTAAATAACTAAAAACCTATGTATTCTATTCCTAAAAGCGACTTCGTAGATAGTTTATTCAAATGTCTTAGAGACGCGACAGAAGATATTTTATAGCTCTGCGGTGCGGTATTTTTGAAAGTTTCAAGAGGAGCGAATTTGTTAAGTATTTTGACATATTGAGTGGTGCTAGATAGAACGCAGTGGAAGTACATAATAATATGTATGTCTTATCTCGTTCGTTGCTGTAAACTTCAAGAGAGATTGATCACGGAGCAGGCACATGTAGTACATAATAAGCGCAAAGTACTAGCTTTAAATCACGTTGAAACTGCCTAAACACAATGTGTCAGAACAGTCTGACGTCAACCAACTATCTACTTGAATCCTCGTCTTTTGTGGTTAGTTGTTAGTACATACATATACGTGTTCTAAAATATACGTCCTTTATGTAATTGTGTAGAATACTATCAGCATACATCTACGTGGTTTTTAAACTCAACCTCATGCAAATATACTGGCGCCATATTGCACTAAGTCGTCTCGTCGTCAGCACAAAGGGACATATTTCGCATAATCGCGTAATACAAGGCCTTATTATAATTTCATACCACGTTCTGCTGTCTGTACAACTCCCAGCCTTTGCGTTTTTATGGCACAACCTGTATAATTTAAAAGTTTTGCATTACTTCTGAATAATTACGAAGATGCGTAGCATCTCATCAAAAGAATAAAAAATGTGTAATATTATACTTAGTTATTCTGCAATGAAAAGTTTTGAAGTATCAAATCGATTGTTAAAAAAAATGTCCTAGCTAGAGGCTTTAAAAAGTAAGTTTTAGGACCTTGTCTGTGCGGGTTGATTAGGCTCAATACCGATGCATGGTCACAGTACCTTGTGTCGATATTGAGGACTGGTACTGGTAACACTTTCTTGACTTGACATGACATAGTTCAAACTCTGTAGAACAATAAAACAGTTCGTAAGGGAGCTCCGTGAGTAGTTAGGTACCTACGTTAACCTAAATTTGGGGTAGATGAAAAAAAAAATGGGGTAAAACATATAAAGAAGAAAAATTAAAATTAAAATCGATGTTATGTGTTTTATGTACAACCATTCACAAGTAGTCTATAGTTCGATGTACTACTAATGCAGAGAGAAAAGAACAGGTATTCTTTTCTTACTTCAAGATAACGACGTTTTAACCTTTACTAGAAAAGTCGCAGCCGTGACAATAATAACTAACGTACCCTTCAGTTATATTTACGACAGACATTATTTTGTTAACTTCGCTAATTAGGGCCGTTGTAGATGACAGGAGGGTACTTGTACTATTTTTATAGTTGGAAAGAGTTACCGGGGAAAAACTTGTTAGCATTATTTCTTTCTCACTTTAGGATTCCTTAAACAAAGAACCTTTATTATTTCGCGTCTGTCCATAGGTCGTGTTCAGCCGAGAGCTATTTTTGTTGGGCCCTTGTTTTATTGAATTAAGTTACGTGGACTAAGTGGTTTAACAAAATATTGAATTTCTTTTTATAGTAAGCGTCCCTAGGATGTTTTTTTTTATTTGTAGGTACCTTAAGGACGTTTGGCGTATGACTGGGTAGGTCTATTCAAAATATTGTTACTTTGTTAATACTATTTTTTGATGAACAGTTTTAAGTATTAAAGTGTACATATTTGTCCCCGCCATATCAATGATTATTTCTGGACTTATGAAAAAGTTTATGGTAGTTAGGACATGCAAGAAAAATGTAAGTAAAGATATTTTTTATAGATTAGCAGATTTTACAAGGTACGATCGATTGAGAAAATGTACTTTTTAAAGGAAGTAAAAAGTTTTTTGAGAAGATTTTTCGTATAAATTAGTAGGTTTTTAACCTTAAATCGACCGTTGTCCGACATACTTGACTGTTTTTATTATTACCGACTAACTATTATTAGGTAACTGGTACTTATACGCTTCTTTATGATAATAATTGCCGTTAATAGAGGGTTTTCTGAAGACAGGAAGGAATATAAGTGTAGGCAATAATAGCGTTTCTCTTTAAGACGCTGAAGTTCACTCACACGAGATGATTGGTATTTCACGGTAGGGTGCCTATTAACGGCACGTTTTCATACTTAGAATGTTTTACACAATACGTCCTTTTTTATCCAGTTCTATTATATCCTCGAAATATGTACCTATGCCCATGTCACTAAATATTATAACGCGTTATTGACCTCAATCAATTATTATGCAATAAAGCATTCCTTAAACCACAAAATAATAAGGTACAGAAAGCAATCTCATGTGTGTACTTTATTTTTGTTACCTACCCTCGGATACGCACACGCGCTCGCGCTGAAACAAAAATGGCAATTACTATTAAAATCCTCCGATCTCGTGTGTCCGTGACTCCGTGAGCGATGTCTATGTGTGCGAAGCTAAAGCGTGGTTTGTATGTAGATTGCCTTCCGAAATACTTTGTGGTCAAATTAAAGGCCTTGATAAACTGGCTGCGATCTGGAGCACTTTTATTTTATTTTCTTATTTCGTGTGGAAATTCTCATGGATGGTATGCGGGAATTTTACCGGTTTAAACCACACGGTGTCTTGCCATTTGGCTAAAGCCAGGGTCCCGGGTAAGCGCTCCGAAGAATAACCTCAGGATTACCGACACAGATGTAAACAAATTTGACAGTGTAAGTTTTCTGCATTTGCCACTTTACCTTATGACGTGGTTCTAACGATAAATACTTTGAAAAAAAAAATCTTTAGATATTGAAAACGACACTTGTACTATTCCACAATATTTATTATGTAAAACAATGTTTTCGAGTAGTTATACCTTGTCCTTCCATCTAGACTTTTGAAAATGCTGGGAAGCGAAACCGGTCAGGTTTATAATAATAAATATTGATGAATAGTACAAGTGTCGTTTTCAATATGTGCAGCAAGTTCCACCAAGTGCCGTCAATTAACAGTATAAATAATCTTTAGATACGATTATACAAACAAGCAAAGACAAAGAACAAGTAATTCATACCAAAAGAATACCTTTTACCCCTATAAGTAATTGGAAAGAATTCAACTTAAAAGATTATTTCAATCCCTAACCACCCTCCGGGACTAGCGACAAACTGTATTATTCACTGATAAAATTCATGAACCAACTTTCTAAGTAATGAGTTATCCTGTTATATCTACACAATCTAAGCACAATGTCATACATTTCTATTTCTTCACAAACATCTTTTATATTTCATGTAAGTACGTACTTAATATGTTAGATCTAGACGATTGATAAACATACTTCCAAATTTCCAAGTACATACTTAGATATTTAGTGTACATAGGAACGACACCCAATCCTGAAACAAATATTTGCGGACCACACACATATTTTTCGTTAGAACCCGGCAGATCAGCACGACACACCCATGCCTGCTGCTTGCTGCAATTTGCTGTAACCTTGCAGTATCTGACAAAACAAAAACAAAGCGATTACTCAAAGTGTCACCTTAAAATAATATCATTTATCATAAACTTACTGCAAGCTGACTTGAATTACTGTCGTGATATTGAACTGCTGGCATACGATAGGTACGCTTGCTGCGGTTATGCCATATAATTCAATGACTAAAATGAATGGCCGCATTTACGGCAACCACAGATTCTACCAACTTAATAGAACAGTTTAGTGACAAAGCGTAGTAAGTACGAAACAGCCATTGTCAACAGTATGTAATTATAGAGACATCTATTCTATTCAAAATGATTCAAGCAAATATGAAAATCAAACCGTATCTCATTGGGATTAACATTATATCAGAATCATAGCTTTGGTATATTTGTAGCATTTTTGGAACGAAGTTCCTTATCGCGCGTTGTGAAAGGGGGCTAGACGGAAAAAATTCTCACGAAAAGTTGTAACGACACTTTTTTAACCGACTTCAAAAAAGGAGGTTACTCAATTCGGCCGATTATATGTTTTTGCTATAGTATGAAGGGTAGAGGTACCTCTACCCTTCTTTAATATGGGGGTAATATGGGGGGGGGGATTTAATATGGGGGAAGGGGGGGTGAGGGGGAGGGGGGAAGGGGGGAGGGGAGGGGGGAAGCGGAGAGGGGAGAGGGGAGGGTAATAAAATGGGGGTTAATAAAAAAAAATATTATTATTAATTAAAAAAAAAATTTATTACAATTCCTTCACTAATTATTGTTTTTGTTTTTGGAACGAAGTTCCTTATCGCGCGTTGTGAAAGGGGGCTAGACGGAAAAAATTCTCACGAAAAGTTGTAACGACACTTTTGGTAGTGATAGTGGTAGTGATAGTGGTAGTGATAGTGGTAGTGATAGTGGTAGTGATAGTGGTAGTGATAGTGGTAGTGATAGTGATAGTGGTAGTGGTAGTGATAGTGGTAGTGATAGTGGTAGTGATAGTGGTAGTGATAGTGGTAGTGATAGTGGTAGTGATAGTCGTAGTAATAGTAGTAATGATAGTGGTAGTGGTAGTGGTAGTGATAGTGATAGTGATAGTGGTAGTGATAGTGGTAGTGCTAGTGCTAGCCAGGGGATGAACATGAACTCTACGAGCAACACCAAAGCAAATAGGAGTTTCGCTCTGTTCAGTTTCAGTCGCGCGTAAAGGTTACACGCACTCACTGAACTCACTCACTCACTTTTTTATATTAGTTTTCTTTTTGTTTTTGTTTCTGTTTTTGTTTTTGCTTACAATAAAATTTTAAAATTAAAATAAAATTTTATTACAATTCCTTCACTTTAATCGAAAGGAACTTCGTTCCATCCGGGTGTCCCTTGACACCTCTCAAGTTTTTTTTATATAACATCGAAGCGCTCGTGGCCCCGCGGACTCAGTGTTCTGTAAACGATCACTGCAGCAGCAAGCAACTTTCACTATGGCCGGTCCATGGATGGGTGACCATCCATGTGATCACTTTGTGACATTTATTTGAGCGTTTCCGTGCTTCGGAAGGCACGTTAAGCCGTTGGTCCCGGTTGCCAGTAAAATGGCAGTCGTTAAGCCAAGTTGAAGGCTTTATTTCAACAGCAGGCAGTCACAACCTGCGCCTGTCCATTTAAAACACGGCAATATGGCTCACAACGTATTACGTGGGACAAATTATAAAAAGGTGAAATGTGGGTATATAATATGCCTCTGCCTACCCCTTCGGGGATAAAGGCGTGATGATGAACCTGATGATGATGTTATATAACATTAATTGTATTTTTTCTCGGCGCGACTTCCGCGTTTCACTAATAGCTTCTCTGCTCTTTGAAAAAGTATCTCTTTTACTCCCGGACAAGTTATAGACGCACCTATATAATAATGGAGTGTTTAAAAAGCAGACCTCTTTTTAGGGTAATAACGGGACCCTATTTTAATTCGTTACTCTATAAAGTAATGGATTAATAAAAAAAGGTCTTTTAAAAAATGTAATTAAGATAAAATGTAATTCACTAGAGACCGCTACGTTTCTTTTGACTTGAATAATTACAATATGCTACAGTTGATAATGAACACTAATGTTTGGTGTTTGTATTGGCCTCAATGACTACAGACGATAAAGTTCGAAAAAAATACATCGTAGTCTTTATTATTGTCATAAGTACCGAAAGGTCATAATTAATGATACGTATTTCCTTACGGAGATAGGAGATACAAAGCAGTTAATAACAATAAGTAATGATGTAGTTTTTTTTTCTTTTAAAAATACGTATATAAAAATCAGAAGTAAAATCTGACAGAATGGCAGATAGAATTGTAGAGATTTGTAGAGCATCATGAAGACATTTTTATTGGACCTAAGTTGACATTATTTTCTCTGAAATATGATGACATTTTGTAGTTTAATATGATGACATTTTTATTGTTATAATTATTTTTGCTGTAATAATTGAATGTGTTGATGTTTTGACAGCATTTGGTTTGTAGCATGGCTTGTTGATTACCTACTTAAATTAAATTATAGGTTATATTATTTTTGGCGTGGCAAAATATTGTGACATTTTTGAAATTAAATATTGTTGTATAATGATCTGTGCCTAATCTACTGATATTATACACAATCTAATTATTGTTTCTGATTAAAAATACAATACAATAGGAAGTGTATAGTGTGATAATCGACCAAGTGTGAGTTGGACTCGCGCATAGAGGGTTCCGTACCAAAAAAAAGGGCAAAAACCATGTTTGTTATATGGGAGCCCCTATTGAAAATGAAAATGAAAATATCTTTATTCATTTAGGTTACAAAGTAACACTTATGAACGTCAAAATTTTTGCTTCTACATTTACATTTACTGCCAGATTCGCAAAGCAATAGGTAGAGCCTGTGAGGAAGAACCTGGCAAGAAAACTCACGGCCACTCTTTTCAAATAGTCTTAGTACATTCGTTTGTCATGCAATAAAGATCAACAATTTTGTCTACACAAGCGACATTTACAATCGCGCCTAATTAAGTGAGGAGCAAGCAACTCATGTCCATGTCTCTGTATCATTAAAATAGTCATCAATAGTATAGTATGCCCTTTTTAAAAGATGTGTCTTGATTTCCCTTTTGAATCTATATAAAGGAAGGTTCATAATATTTAAAGGAATTTTATTGAATAGGCGTACACCAAGTCCTTCGAATGAGTCGTGTACCTTATGTAATCGAAAAACCTTTCCAATCAATTTATGCTTATTTCTAGTATTTATTGAATGTACGTCACTGTTCTTAAGATATAGATGTATGTTCTTTTTAACAGACATGATGTTCTCAAATATGTATTGCGATGCAACCGTTAAAATTCCTATTTCTTTAAACTTCTCTTTAAGCGATTCTCGAGCATTTAATTTATAAATTGCACGTATAGCTCTTTTCTGAAGTACAAAAATTATTTGTATATCTGCTGCCTTGCCCCACAGCAAAATGCCGTAAGACATAACGCTATGAAAATAACTAAAATAAACCAGCCTGGCTGTTTGGACATCAGTGAGCTGTCTGATCTTGGTAACGGCAAAAGCCGCCGAACTGAGTTTTGCTGCTAGACACGATATTTGGGCAGTCCACTGTAATTTACTATCTAAAGTGATCCCCAAGAATACGGTTGATTCTACAAGATGAAGGGTGTCACTGTTCAATGTTATATTTGTTTCATAATTTTTGACATTGGGCATGGTAAATCTAATACATTTTGTCTTTTTAGCGTTCAATAGCAAATTATTGGTTGTGAACCAATCTACAACTTGGGCTAGTGCACTATTTACGTTGTCAAAAGTACTTGGATTGCGATCAACTTTAAAAATAAGTGATGTATCATCAGCAAATAGAACAACATCGCACAAGTTCTGTACATAGAAAGGTAAATCGTTGATGTAAATTAAAAATAAAAAAGGTCCTAGAATTGATCCTTGCGGCACACCCATAGCTACAGAAGCTCCAGAGGACCGACTTCCATTAATGTCAACATATTGCATTCGATCTTTAAGATAGGAGGCAACAAGATCCATTGCAGAGTCCCTTATACCATAATGATCTATTTTTCGTAATAAAGTGTTATGATCAACGCAGTCGAAAGCCTTGGACAGATCGCAGAATACCCCGATAGCATCCTGTCGATTTTCCCAAGCGCTGAATATATGTTTTATAAGTGTCACTCCTGCGTCAGTAGTAGAACGACCTCTTGTAAACCCATACTGCTCGTTGTGTAGTAACATATTTGAACTAAAATGTGATTGTAATTGCTGCAGTATAATTTTCTCAAAAATTTTGCTAATGGCAGGCAGTATTGAAATAGGTCTAAAGTTACCAGGGTCTGTTTTGGATCCGGCTTTAAAAAGAGGTATCACTTTACTGTGTTTCATTAAATCTGGAAACACGCCTTTATCAACACATATATTAAATATTGCAGCTAGATGAGGAGATACAATTAAAATAATTGACTGCATTAATTTCACAGAAAAACCCCACAAGTCTGCTGTATTTTTTGAGTTAAGCGACTTAAATACTTTAACGATATCGTTGGGATTCACATATTTAAATCTAAATGAGACTCTACAGTGGTCCACGCTGCCCCTAAGCATTCGTTGAGCTTTAACTGGGCAAGAATTTAAGGAGCTCGTTGTAGTCACGGGTATGTCTATAAAAAAATTATTAAAGGTTTGTGCTACATCCAAACTATTATTAATCACTCTATTATTAACAATCAATTCAATGTCATGGTCACGAGTTTTGTGGCGTCCGGTTTCAGAATTAATTATATTCCATGTCATTTTTACCTTATTGTTCGACTGTTTAATCTTCCGACTTAAATGTAATGACTTGGCAGCAGCACATGCCTTTTTAAAGGTTTTTGAATAAAGTTTAACATACTGAATAAAAGCAGGATCAAAATTAAATTGCTTCATACCATATAACTCATATAACTTCGCCCTACTCTTGTATATACCAGTAGTTGCCCAATCACAAAATTGCATGCCTTTATTTTTATAAAAGGTTTTTGATTTGAAAATGTTATAGTACTCAAACTGAATGGTATTAAATAAGGAGTTGTATAGGCCGTTTGGATCTTCCTCATTAACGTTAAGATTGGCAACCTTTGCAGAAACTTTTTCACTAAATTGTGCTAGGCGACATGTACTCATTGGCCTGCAAGAAATTTTGTTTAATTTAGCCGTTATATCAATGGGAAACGCAGCTTTCTGCCCAAGGTGATCTGATGGAAAGTTACTTAATATTTCTTTTGCCAGTGGTTCACAGTTGCTAAACATATTATCGATACATTTCGCAGAATGTGAGGTGATTCTAGTTGGCTCACAAAATAAGTTTTGTAAGCCAAAGGAACTAAATAAGTTAATAAAACTAGTACGTTTCGTCGAATTTACAAGTATGTCAACATTAAAATCACCACACACCACAATACGTTTCTTACTAGTGCACAAGTGCTTCAATACATTTTCCATTACTTCTTCAAACAAATTATAATCGCTATCTGGCGGGCTATAGACAAATTAATCTGGATATCAATAGATACTTATATGTATACTGTTTTGTAAATGCATACTTATTACATAAACACTGCCTTTGTGGCGTAGTCGGTACTGTAATCGCCGCCACAAATGTTTGTTTCGGAGTTTGGGTGTTTTCCATGTTTAATATTATGTAGATATGTATTTACAAAAATATAAGTTTGTCTATCAGTCGTCTAGATCACATAGCACAAGCTTAATTATATTAGCTTAATTTGGGCTGAATGATGTTGTGTGAGATTGTCTACAAATATTAAAAATATGAAAATATTAAACACCCAGACTCTCGAGACAAATATTTATAAGCAATTTTTTTTTTATCGTGATGGGAATCAAACCCATGAATCCCACGAAAAATTTAACATTTCGAGAAACAACCGGACTAGTATTTTAACAGAACAATTCTGTCAATATTCACAACTTCTATAATCACCTCATAAATATCTGGTACAGGAAAATTCCACAAAACAACGTGTAAAGGCAGTTTAGGTCGTAACTAAATGGACCGTCACAAATCGTGTTGCCCAAACCAGGCCTATAAATCTGGTCAACGACCGAGGGTAGTTCATATATTACAATGTACCGGTAAAGCTGATCATTTAAACATGTTTTCACTTGATCCTTGAATAAGTCTTAAATATTTACTACCTACGTAAGGTTTTCCAAATTTATACTTACATGTTTAGAAAGGGGTATTTTGTTTACTACTAATTTTGAATATTTAACGTAATGATGTACTTTTACATCGTGCTTATAAAAGCTTGTGATGAAGGATCTAGATCACAAATAAACTCACTTACATAAATTTCTACATACATACGTACTATTTGACACAGAACACGATAAAACTCCAAAACAATTACTTGAAAATCTCATAAGCTTTTGCCACTGAGCTCATTGCTATGCGACAAATTTAATATTGATTATTACACTACTTTTTAAAAGCCCCCACGTCTGTTATATCTAACACGTATAAATTGCAGAGTGCGTCAAATAAAGGCTGGCAATACGAGCTGTTAGGGTGTTCAAATCGCGTAGTTTTGAACACCCTAACACCTCGTATTGATAGCATTGATTCCACGTTGTTATATTGCCTTCACAGAAGACTTATATGATTTTTATATACGTTTAATATTATTTTATGTACATAGAATTTGTAGATTGTTTTGATAGCCTCTTTTTACAAATATACGAGCGCCGCAGTTAAAGAGAAATAATGAGAAATAAATAAAGATAAGATTTTAATTTGATATGACAACCACTATCACTGACAATGAAGTCATAAAGGTAGATAAATGAGGCATGATTTTCTTTACATAATACAAGCTTATTTTTTTATCTTAGAGTATTCCTAGTTGCTTTCAATATCTACCTTGGAGCTTTACTGCTAGAAGCCGCTGTTGAGTGACTTTACATTTTTGAGAGCGTCTGTCGTCTGACCTTCCAGCCACGTAAGAGCCTCGGCGTCGTTGCAAGGTTAGTAAGTTAGAAGGTGCCGCTGGAACCCCGGAGGTTATGCCAGGGGAGGGACCCATACCCCAGTCCAAAGCCAGTAAATACTTTGCAAGCTTTTCAGTAACCTTACGTCATCCAATGATTCTTATATTATCAACAGAAAATGTATTCCATTCGTTTGACAAACGTGCGGAAAATACAAATAGCCCACCTAAGAAGTAGGTACCATTAACTCTTTTCACTTTTCCATTACGACGCGAAAAATAGTTCTGTTGTAAGGCTATAAATGTACTATTATCATAGCATACATCAACTTGGTCGAGTCCTTGGTTACTTCTTCAATAATATATAGGTTATCGAAGTTTCAGGGATTAGGTACCTATCTCTTCTTACCTAATCTTTTGTTGAGAGAACCTTACTATTTGAAAAGATCGCGTAATCGAATTGTTCGTGGAGCTTCGTGTATAAAGCTCTAAGATTGAAAATGTGTTGTGAGGAGCTTCGTTTTATCGTGAAAATCAGAAACGAGATTTCTTTGACAGTAAATATATAGGACAGTAAGTAGTGGTTTACTACTGAGACAAAATATATCAAAGTGATTTTATTTCTTACTCCTAAATAGAAAAGGACCTCTTAGGTTCTAAGGCAGCTCTATTTTTCTACTCGTAACAAAGACGATGTCTTAATGAACCTTGTAACTTGAAACACCAACGTTGTCGCCCAAATTTGTATTTTTTTCTTTAATCTATGGCATGAGTTTGTATCTATAGAAGATAATTTTGGTGAAAAATATTATATTCAATTAACATTCAACTTTTAAAACACTTCCTTCTCCTCCTTTATATTACAGATACGTTATCATTAGGTCATGGATATGGCGACAAAATAATTAAAGCCACTTTCGTTACTGACTTTACCACTTAGGAGTTACTACACATAGGCGTACACAGAGAGTTATAAATCCTGTGACATACGACCGCCTGCTGGTGGGTATGGATAGGTTAACCATAGGAAGACTGGGAGTTAGTATGTACCGTGAGTTGAACACTGCGTATCATGGCTTTGGGTACACAACACAACTCATGTAGTCACACTATATCCGCAGTAACCACGGAAAATAAATAAAAATTTGAATATCGACGCTAACACGCTCGGAGTCAGTATGTTATATTGACGCGGAAAGGCGTATAAAGAGAGTTATAGATCGTGTGACACAACACCGCCTGCTGGTGGGTAGTTTAGACGCGGGACATATACAAGTGGCGTCGACCAGTCGGACGAGGCACGGGTGCGGCACGGGCGCAGAACCTGCGTCGAATGAGTCGAAATGGAGAGGCGCGGGCGAACACAGGGATGCAGTTGTCGGGTTTCGTCGAATGAAGAGAATATGCAAGTTCTACGCTGACGTTCTAAATAATTGTTTTTACACGTATTTGTAATAAACAGAAGACATCCGTAAAATGGCTCTCATAACTCATAGTGCGGACTAAGTGAACTTTTTTAACTCACCATACCTACTCATTTAGTTCTTGGGCATTCATTCACTAAATTTTATATGTCGTCACGCGTTTTGCACCTAAATTCGCTCCTGTGTTGACTATCCAACCTTACGTCATGCCGTTGCTAACGGCGGCGGTTGCGGGACGGGTGAGGAAGCGGCGCCCGCTCCACGCCCGTGCCGCACCCGCGCCACGCCGGCTCTATTTGGGCGGCGGCAAGCTGGGACGCGCCACGCAGAAGAAGCATCTTCTACTCGTATACAATTTGTATGAAATGTGACTGAGGAGGCGTCAAGCCCGTGCCGCACCCGCGCTTCCACACCTCTTGTGTATGTCCCGCGCCTTAGACAAGAAGTTTATCATAGGGAGACCGGCAGTTACTTGACACACGACGTGCTATTGATGGTTTTGGGAACTCGATGTGCTGTTATGTCTACATATATATGTATTGTTTACATTGAATATGCTACGAAACTACTAAACCGAATTGAAAAATTAATTCGCTATTTGGAAGCTACACTATTCCCGGGTGACATAAACTATATTTTATTCCCGTATATAAATAATAATTATATCTGCGATTACCAGAGAATAAATATAAAAATCGAGTATCGAGGTGAACTCCCATGGAGTAAGATTTATAAAAATAAGTTATTTTCTACTGTTTTCCTCTCAGAAGTAGGTATTTTTGCTACAACAAGTTCCATAAAACCTTCATGGTTTTATGGAACTTGGCGGAGTCTAACAAAACAAGATTATCACAAAACGGATTAATTTTAATCAATTATTTTGAAACTGTATTAAATTTATTCAATAAGAGGGTACGTCAATCGCGCTGCCGACTTTATTGCCGTCTTGAAACGGATAATAACAATCGTCGACTGCTGTTGAAAATGTTCACACCGGGACTATTGATTTAACATTCATTCAGATCACGGCAACTCTTTCAACTATCACTAGACCAAACATAACGTAAGATTCTTAGCACAACCATTGCATCAAGTGAATTCTCCCTTTTAGTCCCTCTCCATAAATTAGAGTGCAGAGGGGCTTATGTCCAGATTTTGTCTGTAGTCTGTGTGTCTGTTGCATTTAAAAAAAAAAAAAAAAAAAAAAAAAAAATTAAACTCATAACTGCAAAACCACGTGCCTTACAATTCTGATATTTTGCAGACAGTAATAGCTGGTCATTTTGAGAGAGTATACAAAATTTCAAAACAATAGGTTACGTGATTTTTTAGAAGACGTGTTAGAGAGGGGCAGTCTGGTGAGACACATAAATAAAGTTAATTGTACAAGAAACTTAGAAAATATTTGATACACAAAATAAGTACAAGTAGTATCAAGCAATTAAAGTACGCAAAAATATTTTAAATTAGTACCTACGTATATACAAACACATTTTTTTAGCAATCTAAAGCCCTCACTAAATCCATCCAACTGTCGAAACATACCCAAGAAATATTTCAAGGAACAAATTGAAGATAAAATTTCAAAGTACGTGAGAGGACTACCCGAATCAAAAAGCACCCAACTCACTGGCCTGCCAGAAGTGGTTGATTTTCGTCATAAATCTGCCTGAAAACTATATTTGAAGGTTAAGGCATTTTGCATAAAATAGTTCTCTCCAGGGCTGCAGGGGTCACTGTGCGTGTACATTTAACCCACGATTATATCGATGGTTAAGTCCCATGAAACGTTGAAAGTTGTATTTTAATGTGACTAGTTACAGCGTAGCTCACCCTGAAATTAGAATTCCTAGTTTCAAGGTCAGAGTTACAGATGGAGGCCTGAGGACGGTGAGAGGCATGCTCATCGTCCTTACAGAAGCTGGCCCATGACGGCAGCGCGACGTGAGGATAGCATCCAAACCACGAGGCCGCAGTGGCGGCCGTGGGTCTGTTTGGAGTCCTGGGACATCCTTCCGAGGGCTTACCCAGGGCTTCCAACCATAGGCTGTTGGGCGTTACGTGAGGTTTTTGGTCGGTAGGAGTCCAAGAATCCAAGATGGATTTACCCTCACGTTAAAAAAATAAAATAAAAAGGGTTACAGATGAGCTAGTCATCCCCCAATGTTCACATAGATCTGATGAATCAGGCTAGCGATGAATGGGTGATTTAAGATTTTATTTATCGATGGTCTTATAAATTGAAATCAAACTCATTTTACACATTGTTATTCATTTTCTCTAGCTTGGCATATAAATCACTAAGACCTCATATCTACAAAGCTGTTGCAAATTTGAAACTAAAATAATAAGAAGTACTTTGTTGCTATAATTCAAGAGGTACAAGTCAATGTTTTGAACAAAATGTTGTATAAAATATTTACGTCGCAGTAACCGTACCTTTTAAATTACAGCTTCGAACAGGAACAAAACGACTGCAATGAAATCACAAAAAGGCGGGCGAATATTCACCCTTCACCAATTGTGAAGAATTTATTTTATATTGTTACGATTTGTTAGATCGTCCCTCGATATGAATATCTTTCTCGTTTTTGTCTCGTTAAATTACAGATTTTAGGATCCGCCGTCTTTATTTCAGGCAGTTTTTAAAGCGCTAATTTGTCTTATGTCTCTATTTCTACAGGATCATTAACAAAAAGGTCGTTTCTTAAAAGAAATAATGCCAAGGTTTCTTTGATAAAATTATTAGAAGAAGTGGGACACTGCGTAGTGATAGATACATACATACTTTTATAGAATCTTATGTGTTTTATACGAAAAAGCCAAATTCAGATACGCAAAAGCGACTTTACCTTTCGGAATAGCAAGAATCGTTAATTTTCAACGAGATCGGCTGAACTTAATGAGGATCTTACTAATCTTTTTTTTCTGGTAGAGGCTTAATGAAATAAAAGGGAATGGAACAAAAACGACAATTTTATTTTATAAAATCTGAAATTGGGTCGTTATTCACGCGGCACGATGGTCAGCCATTTGAAAATACGGGAGAGGTATCACGATTACTTATCGATATTGACAAATTTAAAAGATGTGTAGGTATTAGTATTGTGTTTTAGGTATTGACATATCCGGTGAAGGTTTTTCTAATAGAGAGTAAATAAATTATGATTACTATACATGGTACCATAGAATTATATCGCTTGTTATAATTTTATGGTGTTACTAGCTGACCCCGTAACTTCGTTTACGTCACATAAGGTGTTTGAAAGGAGAGGTATTTCTTCATCAGACTCATCCAGCAGCATGTGAAACTGCCCTGTTTGCTTAATCATGCATCAACTTAAAGATTAACCCTCATATTCATAATCGTTTATTAAACCTATTTTAGTTAAAACACACTTTAAGTCTATTGCTGTCTCTAACCAATGACAGAGTATGGTTAGAGACAGCAATAGACTTAAAATGTGTTTTAACTAAAATAGGTTTAATAAACGATTATGAATATGGGGGTAAGTCTATTCTAAAACAATTCAGTCAGTTGAATTGTTTTAAAATAGCCTTAATCTTTAAGCTCTTTTATGATTAAGCAAACAGGGCAGTTTAACACGCTGCTTGATGAGTCTGATGAAGAAATACCTCTCCGTTCATACACCTTATGTGACGTAAACGAAGTTGCGGGGTCAGCTAGTGTATAATATGTATATATTTAGTAGTATATAAGTATTAGTATCCGTGGTCTGATACCCATAACACAAGCAGGTTATTCCTAGCTTACTTTGGGATCAGATAACGTTGTGTGAAATGTCTGTAAATATTTATTCAAAAAGAAAAATATTTGTTCATGAACAAGTAACATTAAGAATATTAGGATCATTATTAATTATTACTATGGCCGGATATGGATGGGTGACCACCACGTGGACCACTTTGTGACATTTATTTACGAGCGTTTCCGTGCTTCGGAAGGCACGATAAGCCGTTGGTCCCGGTTGTCAGTAAAATGACAGTCGTTAAGCCAAGTTGAAGGCCTTACGGGCGGCTTGAAAAATTTCAACTGTGGGTCGTCACAACCTGCGCCCGGGTCGGCAGCGCGTGTGTAGCGCCTCTGGTGTTGCAAACGTCTATAGGCTACGGTTACCAACCTTCCGGTGGGCCGTAAGCTTGTCTGCCACCTAAGTAGCATAAAAAAAAAACTATAATATTTAAGTATAGGTATTTACATTTATTTGCGATATAATAGCACTGCTAACATTTCTGAAGCCCCAGCCAGCCTTACATACGAGTGGTATACTTACCAATACACCGCCACATAGGGTCAAGTAACCTCGAAAAATACCCCTGTACTTTACGTCCCATGAGGTAGGGCCAATCCCCTTTCTAAAATGATAACGGAAGAGATTCAAATAATAAAATTCTACTAAATGAAATAGAACCGAATCTCATTATGAATATAGAATATTAAAATACCGTAGTATATTTCATTATTTCTTAAATATAAATAGTCGGTTTTGATAGCTTTATAGGATAAATTGTGCACAATTTGATGGGTTACTAATATTTGCCATAATTTAAAATGCCATAATTTTATAACTTGTGGGAACGCAATGGAGTTGAATTAAAACATCCAGAATGACGGCGATGTGGTTCGCAACCCGTCACGTCTCGTCTCCCATCGAGGCAAAAAGTGGGCTAATGATAGCCGCTTTGCTACGTTGAATGTAAGAGGAGGTATGGATGATAAAATTGAGGAGGTATGCAAGATAATGCGAGAGAGGCGACTGGATATTTTGTGTGTGAATGAGACAAAGTGGAAAGGATGCGACACCACGACGCATGGAACCTATACGGCATACTGGTTAGGCGTAGCCACGACCCGTGCGGCTTGTCAGGGTGTCGGTGTAATACTTTCCGCGATAATGAATGAATGTGTGACAGATTATGAATGTGTGAGCCCAGAATCGTTTGGTTGAGGCTAAAGGTTGGACTCACCCGCATCTTTGTGTTAGGAGTGTATGCTCCACAGGATGCGCGGCGGCGCCGGTCCTCAAAAGACCAAAGTGAGAGGCAGGCATTCTGGGAGAGTGTGAATGATATTCTGGGTAAATGCAAACGAAACGAAAGGATTGTAATGTTAGGGGATTTTAATGGATGGGTTGGGGTGAAGCGTGATGGATATGAAAGTGTATTGGGTAAGTTTGGGGTTGAGCGAGTGAATGAAAATGGCGAAAGTTTGCTAGAAGTATGTTTGGAGAGGAATCTTGTGGTAACCAACACCATATTTAACCACAAAGATATCCACTTGTATACAAGGACACAAGAAAGCCAGAGAAGCATGATTGATTTTGTGATAGTAGACGCAAGAATGAGAAAGGGTCTTTTCATTAAGATGTCTAGTTGAAAAGTGAATGGAGCCATTCACACCTTTATGAGCAGTCAGAACGTGTCTAAAAAGGCAAGGATGGCTGTACCTACATAGAGGAGTGCTTGTCCCTACACTTATGCATGGTAGTGAAAGTTGGGTGTGGCAGGAGAAGCATGAAAGTAAAATTAATGCAGTGGAAATGAGAAGTTTGCGAAGTATAGCTGGAGTGACATTGAGGGATAAAGTAAAGAATAGTGTGATAAGGGAACATTGCGGTATGACAGAAGATGTAGTGACTAAGATAGAGAAAGGGATGCTCAGATGGTTTGGACATGTGGAAAGAATGGATGGAAATAGGCTGACGAAACAGATTTATGAAGCGAGAGTGAATGAGCAAACTGGTAGGGGTCGACCTCGGCATACTCATGTCGATCAAATCAATAATCTTCTGAGAAAAGGCCAGGTCAAGAGTACCCTTAACCGAAGAGCATGTATGAAGACACTTATGAAAGTTGAAGAAGCAAAAGTTGTTTGCCAGAATCGTAGCAAGTGGAAAGTCATAGTCTCTGCCTACCCCTTTGGGAGACAGGCGTGATGTTATGTATGTATGTATGTATAATTTTATATACCATACTGGTATTTGCCATAATTTCATTAGAAATAACGCTTTAGTTGCCATAATTTCATTAGAAATAACGCTTTAGTTGCCATAATCATGAAATGACATAAAATGACTTTCACTAATTCCATTGGTCATAATCGATCAAGTGTCATAATAATTTAAATCCATAAATGTATTTGCCATAGTTTTCGTTTTCAATAATGCCATTTTCCATAACTTTTATTCACCATAATATAAATAAAGATAATTTATACGACACAAATATTTTATTCACAATTAAACCTTAAACTAAACCTTTTAAGGCGTCTACTAACTAAGCTCGACTGGCTCCTACTTCTGGGTGGTTTAACCCTTAACCACCTACCATACGTCTCACAGATCCAGCAGATATTTAAAACGTAAATATATCTGAGACCGAGTCGTTTACGAACTCGTCCGTTCCTGTACCTTTTCCCCGCCCCCCTTCAGTGCCGTGCAACTGCTCATCAAGGTCGTACTTGCGTTTATTGTGCGGTAATTGCAATAATTGCAATAATTGTCGTGAAAAACTATAAGTTTAGGGCTTGCAATTTTGTTTTAATTTAATTTAATTTTCATCTTTTTGTTTAAAAAATTATAAAAGAAGTTACTATCCATGTGATTATTTTATATAGATCTCATTTACCAAATGACTTAAGTTTGTAAGCTAAAAATAGGAGATATTGTTGATTAATAGTAATTAAGACAAAATGCCTATAAAAATGATGCTCTTGTACCTTTACTAAGGAGTTTAATAAATACTATCCTAAGTTGATAGTTACTAAAAAAATATACCTCAATAAACAAGATATTACTTTAAAGAACCATTTTACTCAGGAGTCTCATAGACGTATGATAGGTGGTTGTGTGACAAAAAGTTATGGTAGGTGGCTAAGGGTTAAAAAAAAAACACGAAGACTAAGGCGGAAGCTCCGCTTCGCTTCGCTCCCGGCTTAGTCTTCTAACCTAACCTATCCGAGTCGGATTGCATTGAGTCGGGGTGTTAACGATAACTAATTTCGACCTAATAATTGTATGTATTATTTCCATAATTATATCAAATTTTGATTATGTCATGAGTCGATTATGCGATGTGTTACTTATGGAAACTAATTATTATAACATATATTGTGATAGAAAGTCATTTTATGGCAAATAAAAGTTATCACTGTTGAGTTGTTAAGGCAAACGTTATTAGTATAAATGATAATAGTGCAAGTAAATATTATGATCGGGGATGATTATGGCAAACAATATTAGTGCAAATGAATTTATGGAAAACGAGAGAAGACCCAATTTGATTGCCTCTGAAGCTGACTATAAATATTTATAAAATAATATAATATTCACGGACATTTTACATAACGCTATCTGATTCCAAAGTAAGCTAGGAATAACCTGCTTGTGTTATGGGTATCAGACCACGGATATAATACTAATATACTTTTTAAATACATACATATTATACATAGAAACACCCAGACTCTTGAGACAAACATTTATGGGTCACACAAATATTTGTCTCCGGTAAGAATCGAACCCACGACCTCCAGCGCCGCAGGCGGTATCACTACCGACTGCGCCACAGAGGCAGTCTTACAGATAAAAGATATAACACTGAAACGTACCTCTGCGTAATAATCTTACGATCCTCGCTTACTTAGGTAAGCAATAAAATAAATGTCTCTTATCAAATTATATCCGCAAAGAGCTCGGTAAATGGTTACTTTACGGTTTACGTCTTCGTTTAAGAAAAACCAGTCAAGTGCGAGTTAAACTCGCCTACGGAGGGTTTCAAAAACGTAAAAAAATAACATTTGTTGTATGGGAGCCTTCCTTAATTTCTTTTTTCTGATTTTAGTTTTTTTTTGTTAATAACAGTAACAGAAATACACTGTGAATATTTCGGCTCTCTAACTATCACGGTTCCTGAGATACAGCCTCGTGATGGACATACAGACAGACGGACGGTGAAAGTCACATGAATAGGGTTCCTTTAGGTACGGAACCATAATTTTTTTCTTGTTCATATCTCATTTTCTTCACATTCTTGAGCAAATTGTGATACATTACCGCAAATACATGCAAAATAATGCCCACATCGTACGTAGTACGTATGATAATGCCACTCCTATATTTACATCTCGTTTCTAAAGACTTTATTAGAAAGGAGGACAGTTTGTCTGTTGAGAATTGTTTTCTAAACATGTCTAGACAAGAAGCAGTTCTTGTCTAGACATGTTAACAAGTAAACGGATACTAAAGGTACTACTTGAGGAATACTTTTATTTGTTCAATTATTATTATTTATGTGAATAATTAGATCATTCTCTTAGATTAGAGCCCGACTGTAATACGCATACGTTGAAAATCTATAAGTGCATTTAAATTTGATAGCAAGCGGTACTTGCTTACATCTCTTTTTATTATAAAACTAACTGATGCCCGCAGCATCGCCCGCGTTAAATTTGTTCGCGTTCCCGCTTACCATATTTTATCCCCTTGGGGGTAGAATTTATCAATATCCTTTCTTAACCGATTCCTGCGTTATTACATCTACCTGCATGTTAAATTTCAGTCCGATCCGTCCAGTGGTTTGGACTGTGCGTTGATAGATCACTTTGGCAGTCAGTCAGTCCCCTTTGAGTTATATATATATATTTAGATTAAGTTAAATATGAGAAATGAAGGTGGCAGATAGGCATACAGCTCACCTGAAAGAAAATGGTTACTACACCAGTATTATTTTTACTTTGTGTGTGACTTTAATAAACCTGTTATCATTCATATGTTGCATTTTGCTAGTATGGGTATACCTATTCAGATTAGACATTCTGCGAATGTATCAATTTGTCAGTGTATTGTTTTGCGAATGCGGCATTCTACGCCTAATCCAGTACGACTAAATTGCAATGGTTAAAGAAATAATTATTCTTAAAAGAATAAAGCGCAAACCGTAAAAAAATCAATTTAGAAGTAAGTTACAAAGAATTTAATTATTTTTTTCTATGCAAACTACGAAAAAGTGAAATAACATTTTTGGTCTTAAATATGTAATACGTTTTACCAACCAATTTAGAATATATTGCACTGATTATTTTCCGCACATTCTCTTTGGCAACTGTGTACTTAATTATTTACACTTCAATCAACTGAAACGTATTTTCTTCCTTTGCAAATATGTATTCTTAGGGTTCATATATTATGAAACCTAAGAATACATATCATCAATTTTACCGAAAAAGAAATATTTTCTTTCATGTTTTCCATAAAACGAACGGCGCGACGTAATGTGTACCGAATGAACTTATAAAACATTCATGACATCCAGTAAATTTTGTTCTGGATTTTGTATAACAAAAAGCTACAGATTTGGTTTATTATATATTGTTTGTTTTTAGGGTTTCATACCTCAAAAGGAAAATTCGAAAACCTTATCGGATCACTTTGTTGTCTGTCTGTCTGATTGTCTCTTCGTCCGTCAGTCTGTCAAGAGATCCTTTATCTCGTGAACGTGTGCGTCATAACGCATTTTATATTTAGAGAAATTCCGCTTCCCTGTGTATGAATTCTTTCAGTAAAAAAAGGTGGGAAAACAACGTTTCATTCGTTCAGATACGGGTCACTAGGTCGCACCTACTACATAGTCGTCTGCATACTTTTTTTTTAACATAAGGGAAAACCCTTCATGGATGCTATTCCGGACTCCTACCGGCGAAAAAAACTTCACGTAACACCCATCAGTCTACGGTTGGGAGCCCCGGGTAAGCCATTTGAAGGATGTCCCAGGACTCCCAACAGGACTACGGCTACCACTGCGGCCTCGCCTAGTGGGTGGTTCGGGTGCTATCCCGCATCTTTAGGGGGTTTTCGGGTGTGATCCCACTTCTTAAGTGGGGCGTGTAATAATCCGTCACGTCACTCTGCCGTCATAGGCCTGCTTCTGTAAGGACGGTGAGCAGCCCACTTACCGTCCTCAGGCCCCCGGCCTTCGACGAAGATACGTCGTCGGCGTCGCCCAAGCTGCCGACTGCGCCCCTGATGTAGTCAAGGATGGCGCTAGAGTTAGTCTTCCACTCTTATGTAAATGACTAGCTGTTACTAAAACAATAAAAATTAAAAACATGAAATATAGAATGAGAAGAAAATTTTAACAGTCGATAGCAAAATGTAATTTTTTGTTTACTACGAAATTTTTGGAATGGTTTTCTTTCTTCAATGTTCATTTTTAGTCTGTACAAAATTAAACGCTTCGCTTTAGATGAAAACTTTCATGAGCGTGGCAAAATATTCAAGATTAACGAACTGTGTAATCGTCGCGTCAGTAAAGTCACTGAATGTTTTATGAATGTAATATCAAAATTTATACTTGTATTTAATAAAACCTCTCATTATTTACTCAACCATATTCGGAGTAAGACTATTCTAGAGAATATAACTTGGACTTATACTAAAAGTAAAGTGAAAGTGAAGTTACCACCAACAAACTAACAAACACAACGTAACTATGGTTACCATAGTTACGTCTACTTCAGTATGGTTACCATAGTTACTCTGTGCTTTTAGTTGTTGGTAAAATGGAAAATCACTTTACGTTTAGTATAAGTCTGTACAAGTTATTCAGCGTAAGTAAGTAGGACTGCGCCGCCTCTTTCTACGAACAGTTCATGCTCGTGAAAGAGGCGGCGGGGCGGGAACGGAAGAGAACTCTCCCACCCGAGTTCTGCAGTCGGTGACTTGAGCGCCGACGATGTGTCTTCGCCGAAGACTTCAGCCTCAATGACCGGGGGCCTGAGGATGGTGAAAGGGCTGCTCACCGTCCTTACAGAAGCAGGCCCATGACGGATGACGGCAGCGTGACGTGAGGGAGTCACGAACGCCCCGTCTTAGAAGCGGGATCACACCCGAAACCCCCCAAAGACGCGGGATAGCACCCGAACCAACCCTCTAGGCGAGGCCGCGGTGGCAGCCATGGGTCCGTTGGGAGTCCTGGGACATCCTTCTGAGGGCTTACGCGGGGCTCCCAACCATAGGCTGTTGGGCGTTATGTGAAGTTTTTTAGTCCGTAGGAGTCCGGCATAGCATCCATGAGGAGGTATAGGCAGAGGAATACCTCTGCCTATACCTTTGGCCATAAGAACATGGCCGTGATGTATATATGTATAAGCTCTGTGACAGCTTATACACTTTGTGATATTTCTATGTGCTAACGTTTCCGTGCTTAGATAGACACGTTAAACCGCAAATACGATTAGGTGACGAAAATAAAACTGAAAAAAAAATCAGTCGGTAACAACTAGTTTTCGTGTTTCCGTTTGCGGGTAGGGAATAAAACACTTTCGTATACAAAAGCGAAAAAATGTGCACGTGTTTCACGCCACAAACGAGTTGGTGACCTGAATTTCCAACAGCTCGATTAGGAGGATTGGCTGAAAATTAAAAACAAAACAATTGGGTAAAATAGGTATTGAACTAAATAGTAAATAGCTGCTTTTGATCCAATGATCTCGTATTACATACCTAAGTAGTGGAAAATTTGATTCAAGAATTTCTAGAAATTGCCTACTTTTGTAATTTACGAAATTGTACATTTTGGATAGGTACATATAAAAATTAGTAGGTTACATGAGTATTAGGGGCTACACCTAGATGCCCAAGAACCAAAGTCTAACTCGGGTTTGACGGGGCCATAGAATAGGAGTTGGCCAATACTTACGAACTTCGAGCTCTATGTATAGAAGACATTGTAATTTTCCACCTAACAGACGGAAATTTACAACAGGATGAAGAAGTTATGTAAATATTACATAGCATAAAAAACAAAGTACTAATAATGTACATCTCAATATGTTTCCAACAAAAATAGACTCATCAGTCTGTTAGAAATAGCATCAAACCAAAACTACTGAACGGTTTTTTTTCCACTTAAATGGTGCTGCATGTTTCATTAAAATCGATGTAGCGGAAGCGTAGATAGAGTTACAACTCTGATTTAATAGACGTGCTGTACCTTGAAGAAGTTATATTAAAGAGGTTGTATTATATTTACGACTAAAGGCGTCAGCGGCTCTATCCACGAGGAATTTAGTTTCCATTCCAGCGACTCATGGGAATTTATTTTCTATTCGGTAAAAAGTAGGTAGTCAATGTATTATTCCAGACTATAATCTATCCATGTTGCTGCCAGCTGCCAAAGAGTAACAAATATCCAGGTTAGAGCTTGCAGGAGTAAACAATATTCACGGATTATGTAGTACACATTGACACATCTACACTCACAAACTTTCGTGTTTATATGCATATCGTCGCTGCGCTTGCAAAAGTCGCTATGTGATTTTTTACGAATTTTGGATTTTGATGCCATTTAGATCCTTATTTCAAGGCGCACAAGGAGCAAAAACCGAAATTTTAAAAAACCTAATATTAACGAAGTTTCTAAAAATAGCTATGTGAAATCAATACTTTTTTGCGCCCTCAAAATAATTATGTGCTTCAAATCACATAGCTAAAAAGTTCACCTTAACTAAAATATAGTCAATATTGCGCGAAATTGCGCCCGCTATGTGTTTACGGGCACATAGCGATATTGGTGTACAATATTTGACCTGAAACACCGCGCATTGCACATATCAAGTGTCACATAGCTATCTTTTTCTATGAAATTTGCTAGTCGTTTTGGATATTTATGTCATCGATCCGTTCAGGAATGTTTTGAAATAATAAGGCAGCTTTGGAGCTAGAATATTTCAGTAAAGTGTAAAAAGGTTTTTTTTTAATATTTAGCTCGCCAAATTGACGTCGCCACCAGCCTGATGGAAAGCCGTGGCGCATCCATTCCACTTCTGACAGTGGTCCTCAAGTTGGCGGCCCTGTGATGGGACTCTTCACGCTCCTCTCTAAGAACCCGGGATTGTAAGATGAGGGAAACACGTGTGCGTGCAGGTCGTTCCATGTTTTTATAGGTCGACAGAGGAACGATCTTTTGAAACGTTTAGTTCTGGCGAATTCTCTATCCACTGCGTATAAGTGGCACCTCTTTTGTTGTTCGAGTTTGGAAAGGAGAGGGTGGGATCAGGTTGAAGAGCTCTTCAGAACATTCACCGTTATACATTCGGTAGAAAGCAGCCAGGGACGCTATGGTTCTTCGCTGCGCTAACGGTTCGAGGCCTACCGCCACCTCATGAAAACCATTTATTCGGATAGCACGTCTCTGCGGAGTCATCCCAAAGGTGAGAACAGTATTCGACGCAGGGGCGAATCTACGTCTTGTACAGTAAACATCTCAGATGTGGCGTAAATTATTCAGGATTCCTAGCTTCCGCGAGGCCAGCCCAATACAGCTCTCTATGTAGTTTTTGTCAGACGTCTATACCGAGGATCTCTAGGTTGTCCTTTAGTGGAACCGTAATGCTCTGAAGAGAGGGTAGGGGTAGGAATGGGGACTTCTTAGCTGTAAACGCACTCGCCTGTGTGTTTCTGGCATTGAACTCGACCAGGTTGTCCGAACCCCATTGGGCAATGCAGCCCAGGTCCCGGTCGAGATCCGCCACGAGTTGTCTTCTCTTCCCCTCCAAGTCGCCTCGCCCCTCCGCTGGACGGCCAGAATAGCTCCCATGCAGAGTTCTATCATCCGCATAACAATGAATGCACCCAAGGGACAGCATGTCATTGATATGCAGAAGACAGAGAGTTGGAGACAATACCGATCCCTGTGGTACTCCGGCATTTACCTGCAAAAAGCAGGAAGCTTAACCATCACAGAGGACCCCCGTACACGTCGCCCGTGCAGGAAGCTGGCCAACCAGCGGCACAACTGAGACGATAGACTGTATGCCGGCAAATTGGAAAGAAGCAACGCATGCCATACCCTATCAAAGGCTTTAACGATGTCTAGGCCAATAGCCAGAGATTCACCATGCCTCTCCATAGTCTGCTACCTCCTCGCTGCCTCTTTTACAAGTATAACCTGCTCAAAGAAAGATGCGGCGGCGTCCTAAATAATCCCGCTGGAGATGATTGCTCACACCATAGTCGAGAGAATGTTCACGCCCAGACCTGCAACAAGAACCTAGCACTGCTACGCCCACGCTATGTACTCCCTATTTGTGGGAAGTGCTGTGGCCTCGCTGAATTTTCAATATTCGTCTAAAACTCTAGTGGCTTCCTTCCGTCTTCGCTGGATCACTTGAATGTCTAGTTTATTCATTACCCCATAAAATCCCAATCTCCTTTACTTAAGCCTGTTTTTCTCATAAAGGACCCTTTTACGTTTCATTCTAAAAATTCTTTAAAAAATCCGAGCTCTGCACTCATTCCTTTTCAGCCAATATTTTTTTGAATCACACAAATATTTGAGTCTAATCGGGAATCAACCTCCTTACGGGATCTTAGCACAACAGTCGCATACATTTACAGGCAAGTATCTAAAACTAGGTACTAGTATTATAGGTGGCACGTACATACCTACCAGGGTTCCTTAAAAAATATTAATATTCTTTGGTTGCTTTAAAGGAGTTGGTAGAGGTAAACAATTGGGACGGCACGCCTTTTCGTAGTCTCCTTCCCGGCTGTATGTAGCCAGGTATTTTGGTGCACTTTCGAGAGGAAATCCCAGGCACCCTCACCAGCCGTGGTCGCCAAGCTGCGGTGACCTTTCGCCACGGTTGTCGTGGAAACCACGTCTTACTAGGCTGGAAGTATTTCGTAGCAGGTCTGGATGTGGATGTCTCGCTGGAGACCATGGTACAAGCCATGAACCCTAGCAGGAGTAAGTGGGACTGCGCTGCCTGTTTCTGCAAGCATGTCATGCTAGTGAAAAAGTTTGTAGAGGTTTGGGAACGGGAAAGAACTCTCCCTCCCTAGTTCCACAGTCAGCGGGGTCGCCGCCGACAAATCTTTGCCCAAGACTATCGGTCTCCATGACCGGGGTCCTTAGGACGATAAGGGGGCTGCCCACTGTCCTTACTGAAGTAGGCCGCCGTCCTTATAGGTGTCAGCGTGACGTATGGGATTCACGCACGCCCCCCTCTCCCGACGCGTGATAGCACCTGAACCCCCCCCCCCCCCCCTAGGTGAGGCCGCAATGGTAGCCGAAGGTCTGTTGGGAGTCCTGGGGTATCTTTCCGTGGGCTTACCTGGAGTTCCCAACCGTAGGCTGTTCGGCAGGATACGTGAGGTTTTTGTCGGTAAAAGTCTGGCATAGCATTTATCAGGATTTTACCCTCACGTTAAAAAAAAAGGAAAGGTTGTAGCCAGCCCTGAGTTATGGAGATCGTTTTGGGATCTCCGGCGACCAGTGTTTCTGCTGCGGTACGGGAGAGAACTGTTGCGCTCCCGTTCCTACCTCGGCGCCTTTATTGCGTACAACACATCCTCACACATCAAGGCAGCAGAGTTTTATGGCAGAGAACACCATGTTTGCCAGTTTCTCAATAAAATTTGATATTATTTTCAATTGACACCTTTTATTAAATAGCTATGTGTAATTAAACAACGTAAATTATGTTTTATTCGTTCCCGCTATGTGCTCAACAACACATGGCGATATTTGTGACCCAAACAATTTTAGCTATGTGTCAGATTCACAATATTTGTTTTTTGGTAATTTCGTTTCAAACGTTATCTTCCTAAAAGTCATTTTCCCCAACGTAAATATAATATTTACATTATAAAAAAATTATGTACATTCTCTATCGCAATTATATTTCGAGTAAATCGGTTTTTACTTCCTCCTGAAAAGTAGGTTAAAATTACATAGCGACTTTTGCAAGCGCAGCGACGATATAGTATTAGATAGATATTTCTAGAGATTTCATGAAGGCGGAGATGAGCGGGTCCGCCAATTAAAAAATTCACTCCAAACCCAATTGAAAATTCTTAAATAGTAAGCAATGAATAGGTACAGAACAACAGCGTTGTGTTTCTTTTGAAACGGTTTGAAAAGAAACGGTAATGGATAAAATGTAATTCTAATTGCACACTGAGTTCAGTAAAAGGAATTGGTATCTACGGTTTTCATTTTAAATGGCTTATTGCAGGACGCGCTTGTATCACCATTGCTTTAAGATACGTTAAACTTTTTATTTTATTTTACACTGTCTTTGCTTAATTGCGTTGTGACCCTACTTATTTTAGGTAAGTAGGTGGGACTTATTCTTTTAGAACTTTAATTATCCCGAGTGTATAATATTCTTTATATATTATCCACTAACTTGTAACATTTATTTTCTATGAGTGGCAGTGTCTGGTCTCTGGCTGGTCAATACTAATTGACCGTGTCAGTGCGCCATGATCGATTCATTGTTTTTTTGCTGTGGTAACAGCTGTCTCAAGGAAACGGACGTTAGTCTATGGGTTTTTTTGTGATGGACGGAGGAATTGTGCGTAGCAAACTGGTTTAAAGTCTTCCAGAGTATTCGATAGTGAGGGTATAAATAGCCCTGCTATGAAGTTCACGGTCTCTTCTAACATCATAAGTTTTCCGATTCACATCTTAGTTAACGTTGAGCTCTGATGATTTAGCGCACCTCATGTGTTGCGAGGTTATAGTTTGACGCAGGCACTGTACAAACCTGAGGACTTGTTGAGGAATATAGCCTAGGTTCTACTTTCCTCAGAAAGAATAAGTTTCTGTTTCAACCTACACCCGGGATACCGGTAAGTGTCATTTCTTGTTTGCAAAGCGGTTCGAATTTCGTCGGTCGCGATGTCAGTTATTTCATTTGTCGTTTACTTGTCATAACAGGGTTTTTTTACTACGGGAAAAAGCGGCCCGTCCACGGTTGGCAGAGCCACATCCAAAGACACGTGGACTGCACGAGCGAGGGGCTTTGAGAGGAATCAGCCGCCTCCACGTGGCATGCTCGTGCTGTGCTGCTCTCAGATTAACTCAAGGCCAGTAATTGTCATGTCACCCTATTACAAGTGTAGTTAGCTGCTTACCCGTTCTACCTGCTCACGCGGCAGTGGTCTATTGAGTGGAATTAGTACCTAAGCCCTGACTATATTTCTGTGTACCTGTGATATTTGTGTCTATCAGTGAATAAGCTCTCTGTGTGTCTCTGTGTATCCCTGTGTACTTAGTAAATATATGTGTGTACACCCTATTGTCAGTTTTCGTTAGAGCCCTAGCCTACCCTTGCACACAGACTGGAAACTTAGAAATAAGGCGCCCTGGGATAGAGTTCTCTGCATAGCTACCTCGCGCTAGTTGGTGAGTAACACTGATCATCTTTGTGTTACAAATTTGGCTCCCAACGTAGTGGCAAATCTCTGTGTCTACTCTGCGGTAGTCTCAGTCTGGTGTGTGTGCATAGGTGGTTATCTCTGGCGAAACCATCCTGTAATATCGTCCGAGACGCTCCAGGACGTTAATTGGTGGTGCTAGCAGCTAAGCACAAAACCTTCCCTTTCGTCTTCTTCCAGCTCCCTACATCTTTGGCTGGAAAAGACACAAAATTCTAAATTTAAAAATTTAAAATTAGCTGTGATTTTGGAAAGATTTTTTGATTTTATTTGGCATACCCACTTCTTTTTTCTTATTGTGTTTTTTCTTTTGGGTTTCTTTTTTTTTCTTTTTTTATGGTGCACACGTGTATTTATTATAATATTAGTGTAGATTAATATATAATATATATTATTCTATAGCTTCACCTTGTAAGGTAAACTTAGTGAATCTCTGTGTTTTAACTTAGTGAATTTCACTCTGTGTAATTATAAACTTTGTTGAAGGTGTGTAGATACCTTGAAATTTAATTATTAACCTGAACTGTGTTATCAGAAAATTTAGAAACTTTTCTCTCTTAGTATACCCTTAATCTTTGTTAAATTCTAAAAGTCAATTTGAAACATAATTACCTAACTTAGTACACTTTGTTGTAACTCAATTTACATTTTTACTTTGTAATTGATCCCTATCTGTGCCATTTTATCTTGATAATTGTTGTAAGTAAATTTTTACATAATGGCACAGATCAAAAAATATATTAATTATTTAAGAAAGGATGAACTTGCTAACGAGCTGTCCCACATGGGTATTTCAGTGGAACCGGAAACGACAGTGTCTGGCCTTCGGAGTGAGCTAAGAGCGGCACACCGACTCGTCCGTCGAGGTAGCATCAAAGCGAGTGCTCCGGTACCCGCTGATGCATCGGCTGAGCTCTCGATCTGCCTCCCAAAGGTGTCCGAGCTGGAGGAGGCTATTCAGTCAGGTGACATCTTCATTAATAAGGGTAGTCGTCTTAGGGTGTCTATCAGGGCCAACTACTTATTGAGTAGGTTAGCTCGTTGTGGTCTGGATTGCCCCGACCTGGTGGATATTCGTGGTAGGCTAGTGAAGATCATCGCTAGGGCTGAACCCAGTAGTGATTCTGAATCCGAAGGTTCGGATGATGATGGTGATGATCCTTCGGGTCGTGACCAGGTGGAATATACTTCACCAGTAGTGAGAGAGGACCGCTCGGTGCGAGCTAGTTCAAGTAGGAATAGTTCTACATGTAACATAGTGTATAAAGAACGTCCCCTTAACTTATGTTCATTTAACTTAAAATATGATGGTTCTACTTGTGTACGTGTGTTTTTAGAGAGTTTAGAGGAACTTAGATGTGCTCGGGAGGTTACTAAGCCTAGACTCCTTATGGCTTTCTCCGACCTGTTGGATGGACCGGCTTTGTCTTGGTTCCGTACAAACAAAGCTAACTTCATCTCATATGAGGATCTTATTAGTGAGCTTAGAGATACCTTCGATATTCCTGATTATGATTACCGCCTCAGGAACGAGATAAGACAGCGTACACAAGCCCGCTCTGAGTCCTTGGTTAACTATATATGTACAATGCAAGCCATGTTCTCAAGGTTGTCATGTAAGATGCCCAGTGAGGAACAGCTGGACATTCTCATGCACAACATTAGACCTGACTACATGAAGGAACTGGCCTTGCATGATGTCAACTCTGTAGATGACTTGAGACGTTTGGGTAAGCGCTTGGAGCTTGCGCGTACTAGGGCAGACGCTTTCCATGAGCCTGCTCTTGACAAGTTTGAGATTACATCTGACTTACACCAGCTTAAGAACAAAGGTGTACAAAAGCCCGCTAAGCAGGTGTCTGCAGTGGAGACGCCGGTTACCCCCCACGATCGCAAATGCTTTCGTTGCGGCGGGGGCGGTCACACTGCATACAGCTGCACACAGTCAAGGGAGCTGGTGTGTTTCCGGTGTGGTCTCAAAGGAGTCAAGACCCCAGACTGCTCACACTGTACTAGCAAGTCAAAAAACGCGTAGGCCAGGGCCTTATTAGGAACTCTGTGCATTACTCTGTATCTGAGTCTATTTCTGATAAGGTCCTGTTTCCTAAACGGGATAGTGACATTAGACCGTATCTAGTTGTTAAGGTTTTAAATTTAAATGTCTTAGGCCTTCTAGATTCCGGTGCCTCCTGCTCTATACTAGGTAAGGGAGCGCACCGCATCTTCTTGGAACTGGGTTTTGATCTTGTGAGTATCAATCCTACTTTTCGTATTACAACTGCAGACAGCACTCACTTGCAATGTCTGGGTTGTATCTCTTTGCCAATTGAGTACAATTCGGTTATCCGAGTTGTCAAGTTCTATGTTGTCCCAGGTATAACCACCTCCATGATATTTGGTGTGGATTTCTGGCAACAATTTAAGTTAAGTGATAAATTAATTTTACAAAATATTAGCCTTGATAGTTTTAGTGATAATAATCCTATAGAGTCTGTGTCCCTTAACGGTGGCCTCGAGGATTACGACAACCTGACAACTAAACAAAGGTGTGTAATCAACGAGGTCATTGAAAAATTCGACTCGTTGAACACTGATAAGGTGGGTTTAGGTCGGACCTCACTTGTGCACCATGTCATTGTCACTGGTGACAGCAAGCCGATCAAGCAGCGTTATTATCCGCTCTCTCCCCTTAAGCAGAAGGCCCTGGAAGCCGAGCTGGACCGAATGCTGGAGATGGGAGTAGTGTCCCCGTCTCAGTCCGCCTGGAACTCTCCAGTGGTCATGGTGGAGAAGGCGAACGGCGACCTCAGATTGTGCTTGGACTCTCGCAAGCTGAACTCTGTGTCTAAGAGTGACGCCTACCCCTTACCCTATATCAATCAAATCTTGGACCATCTTAATAATGCTAAGTATTTAACCTCTGTAGATCTGAGTGCGGCCTACTGGCAGATTCCATTCGACTCACTCCAGTCTGCTGAGAAGACTGCTTTTACGGTTCCCCGGAGAGGATTGTTCCATTACAATTCCATGTGCTTCGGTCTTGTCGGGGCCAGTGCCACGATGCAACGCCTCATGGACCGTCTGTTTGGTCCCGAGTTCGACAACAAGGTATTTGCGTTTCAGGATGACATAGTCTGTGTGTCCAGCACCTTTGAGGAGCATGTAGAGCTCTTACATAGAGTCTATCAGCAACTCAAGGATGCTGGCCTAACAATTAACATGAAAAAATCCCACTTTTGTCGGAGTGAACTCAAATACCTGGGGTATTATGTGGACAAACATGGCTTACGGACAGACCCGGGTAAAGTTGAGGTTATCCTCAACTATCCCACCCCTTCTAACCCTAAGGAGGTTAAGAGATTTCTGGGAATGGCCGGCTGGTATCGTCGCTTTGTTAACAACTTCTCGAAGATTAGTAAACCTCTGTGCAAACTCACTTCTACGAACCTTAAGTTCGAATGGACCCCTGAGGCTGAACAGTCCTTTAACCTGCTAAAGTCAGCCTTGGTTTCTGCCCCTATATTAAAAATGCCTAACTTTGAGATGCCCTTCCGCATTCTTAGTGACGCGTCAGCTTACTCAGTTGCTGCTGTACTGACACAAACTCACGATGGTGTTGAGCACCCTATCGCCTACTGTAGCCGTTCTCTCAACAAGAACGAGGTGAACTACAGCACAACTGAGCGAGAACTTCTGGCCGTGATTTTCGCTTTGGAACAATTTCGACAGTACGTCGAAGGCCAAAAATGTACGGTCGTCACGGATCATTCATCTCTTCTGTGGTTCCATAAACTGAAAAATCCCACGGGTCGTCTAGCACGTTGGAGCATGAGGCTCAGTCAATTCGATTTTGACATAGAGCATCGAAAAGGTAAAGACCACGTTGTACCTGATGCTCTGTCTCGTATCAAAATTGATTCCCTCGATGCAGTACCCACTAAAGACCCGTGGTATGACCACACCATGAATAGTGTTCGGAAGAACCCTAGGAAGTCACCAAATTATGACATTCGTGACAACCTTCTATATAGGTTAACTAAAAATAAATATTCTTTGACTTCAGACTTTGACTGGAAGCTGGTGGTACCTCAGGAGGATCGCTTGCCCCTGCTCTCTAAGTACCACGATGACACACTTAGTGCCCATGGTGGCGTTTGGAAGACGCATAAAAGGTTAGCCCTAAATTATTACTGGCCCAAGATGTACGAGGACGTCAAAGAATATGTTGGGAATTGCGAAACATGCAAGCAGTACAAACCCGTAAATACGTCTCGTCCCGGCCTAATGGGTAGCCCGAAGCGGGTTTCGAAGCCATTCGAAGCTATCTCTGTCGATCTGCTTGGTCCCTTTCCCACTTCGAGCAATAGAAACGTACACCTGATCGTGGTCTCCGACTACTTTAGCAAATACGTCATGTTGTGCCCTGTTCGGGTGGCCACAGGCGCTGTAGTCGCGAGGTTCATAGAGAAGAGTGTGTTTCTCGTGCACGGAGTCTGCAAGACTATTTACATGGATAATGGCCCTCAGTTTGTGAGTAAGCCATTTAAGGATCTGTTGGCTAAATACAATGTACCTAATATATATTATAACCCTAGGTATCATGCCCAAACTAATCAGGCGGAACGAGCTATTCGTAATGTGGTTCAAGCGATCTCATGCTATGTGAAGTCACAACACAAGTCTTGGGATCAGTTCTTGGTTGAGATACAGTGTGCTTTAAACACTGCCGTTAACGAAGCAACTCGTTTCACCCCTTACTTTTTGGTACATGGTAGGGAATTTATTGGGGATGGAGTGTTATACAGGCAGACAGATATTGCGTGCCATCCTACTTCAGTCTCTGTAGACGATCCATCAGCCTTCGGTGTCAAGCTGAGAGAAATACAACGCATCTACGACCAGGTGAGGAAACATTTGAACGTTGCCCACCAGCGTAATGAAAAGTATTACAACCTCAGAAAAAGGCATGTAGAGCTGAAAGTGGGACAGATAGTTTACAAACGCACGTTCTACCTGTCCAACAAGGCCAAGAATTTTACTTCTAAGCTAGCCCCTAAGTTCCTTAAATGTGTGGTGACTGCTAAACGATCCCCTTTAGTATATAGGCTGTCAGATCTGGACGGTAAGAATCTTGGGGAGTACCATATCAAGGACATCCTGAAGTATCAGGAGGAGCAGTCTCCAATACCTAACGTAACTACATAGCACTGTTTCTCTAGTTTATTAAACCAGTGCGATGTGATCATTATGTAAGACTATTTTAATCTTTTGTTTGTATTTCTATATGTGTACGTGACTTTAAATTGTCACGTTGTAGTTTCTTCTATGCACTGCACCGAGCGTTTTTCTCTCATTCGCTCTACAATATCCTGAGAGCTTGTGTAGTGTTAGGGTATCAGCAGCCAGTAAAGGGAGCATTCGTCTTCTATGAAGGGCATTAGACTCTAGGTACTTAGCCTGTCCGGTACACGAGTCAGTGTCTAGGTAGGTGTATAGGAGGATCTTTCTTTGTTATTGTAATGGTAGCAGTCAGCTTGGGGTTGAAGTACCTAGCTGGTTGTCTTTGTTTATTAGTTAGTACGTTTCTGTTTTCTTTATTGTGTATTTCCAGCGTGTCATATCCGCAGGAAATACTATTAAAGGGGGGGTGGTTGTAACATTTATTTTCTATGAGTGGCAGTGTCTGGTCTCTGGCTGGTCAATACTAATTGACCGTGTCAGTGCGCCATGATCGATTCATTGTTTTTTTGCTGTGGTAACAGCTGTCTCAAGGAAACGGACGTTAGTCCATGGGTTTTTTTGTGATGGACGGAGGAATTGTGCGTAGCAAACTGGTTTAAAGTCTTCCAGAGTATTCGATAGTGAGGGTATAAATAGCCCTGCTTTGAAGTTCACGGTCTCTTCTAACATCATAAGTTTTCCGATTCACATCTTAGTTAACGTTGAGCTCTGATGATTTAGCGCACCTCATGTGTTGCGAGGTTATAGTTTGACGCAGGCACTGTACAAACCTGAGGACTTGTTGAGGAATATAGCCTAGGTTCTACTTTCCTCAGAAAGAATAAGTTTCTATTTTAACCTACACCCGGGATACCGGTAAGTGTCATTTCTTGTTTGCAAAGCGGTTCGAATTTCGTCGGTCGCGATGTCAGTTATTTCATTTGTCGTTTACTTGTCATAACAGGGTTTTTTTACTACGGGGAAAAGCGGCCCGTCCACGGTTGGCAGAGCCACATCCAAAGACACGTGGACTGCACGAGCGAGGGGCTTTGAGAGGAATCAGCCGCCTCCACGTGGCATGCTCGTGCTGTGCTGCTCTCAGATTAACTCAAGGCCAGTAATTGTCATGTCACCCTATTACAAGTGTAGTTAGCTGCTTACCCGTTCTACCTGCTCACGCGGCAGTGGCAATTAGTACCTAAGCCCTGACTATATTTCTGTGTACCTGTGATATTTGTGTCTATCAGTGAATAAGCTCTCTGTGTGTCTCTGTGTATCTCTGTGTACTTAGTAAATATATGTGTGTAACTCACAACTTCGTTAGTGTTACATTTTTCATTGCTGCTCAGCTCCTATTCATTGTAGCGTGATGTCTACAATAACGTAGCTTTCTATTGAACCTATTTTGAAAATTGGTTCAGTAGATTCAGAGATGACCCCACAAACTCACAACCTCACAAACTCACAAAATATATAATATTAGTATAGACATACTAATAGTACAGTATACAAATATATCTCTGCTGGGCTAGCCAGAGATATACTATTCGCCCATAATTCACCATTCATACTTTACTTCAGTGTCTTAGGGCCGTACGCCGTACGAGTGCTTCTATTATAGGAATTTATAACCTCTTACGAATCCTCATATTGTAATTTTAAAAGATACATGCTGAAAGCAAATGTACTTCGACAATGTAATTTAAAATGTTCTGCAAATAAATCTTCGACCAAAGATTAGAGTATGTTTTATGGCTGCACAGTTTAACTAAACACGCTTCACTTCGACAAACACTGCAGCGTCCCAAGACGTTTTAATAACTCCTAGGTACCCAACAAAGGTATATATGTTTAGATACGTCCTTCCGAACCAAATTGTCGTTTTACCATATTGTCTTCTATCAATTCTATTCTATTCTTTCTCTCATTCTCTTCTCTACACTCTACACAAAGTCTATTGTAAAACAATTTTGTCCACGCCTTCGGCGCGGACTGAATTGTTTTAAGATAGCCTTAATCTTTAAGCTCTTTTATGATTAAGCCAACACGCCAGTTTAGATTTACCCATTTTTAGATTCATAAGTCTATGTATGATTCTTTAAAGTAATATAACTTTTTTATTTATAAACCGATTGATAGGAAATAAACTCTAAATGTTAAACGAGCAAACCTAAACACAATAAAGAAACCGGCATTGCAATCGGTTAAGCGGTTACTGAGATTAGCGTGTACAGACAAAGAGATATACAGACATACAAAAAAAATCTAAAAATCATTGTTTTGGATTCTATTGCCCTAATAAAGCCCCCTTATAATGGTTTTTCTCATTTATCTTCCATGCACAGACAGCGACCTATTACGGTTTTGAAACTGATCAGGAAACTCAGGTGCAGTGGTATACTGATACAACTTACTTCTAATCTAAGCCAGATAATGTCTATAAAACAGTTTATACAAGAGTCTGATAGAGCCTTATTTATGACCAGTACTGTAACGTTTCACACCACGTTGACCGACATTCCAGATGGGGTCGTAATTATGTCTGTACTCTGGTCGTTTATCTCAGAGCTTTAAAGCTTTTACTAGTGGCTTTATTCTCTACTTTTGAAGGCTTTGTATAATAGGCTATAAAGTAAAGAATAACTGTACTGTATTTTCCACTTAATGGTAGAATAAAGGGCTGTTTAATGTCGTAAACGGTTTTATTGATTTGGTTTTCTTCGTCAGGGTACTTACTTTTTATGTTGATAATATTGTTTTTCTTGCCTACTTAAAAGACGCTTAGATGTCTGTGAAGAAATAAATTATTGTCAGATATTTTTTGACACAGCAACGTCTTGCTCAAATGAAGCTACTATAAGCTTTGTGCTATGGTATTTAAACATTAGAGAAAAATGAAAACTATAAATTCAAAATAAACGTACTATTCTTAAACAGAGATATTACTTAGGTACCTATACATTGAAAATATCACGGAATTATAAAAACAAGAAAATATCGACATTATGGAAAAAAAGATTTGCGAATCACACAAATATTTCGTCAAACCAAGGATCGGAACCCGACATATCAGCTACGACAGTCGACTACAGTAACACACAATAGTAACTTTATAAATAAAATAAAATTATTTATTGACTGAAAATGGTAAGCTAAGCAGTGCCATTCATGAAAAAAAAAAAAAAAAAAAAAAAAAAATAGTCTTTGAATGTAAATGGTGCGAATGATTTTGAAAATACAATACGTCGCCAAGACACTCATGTGGACCCTAGCGTATTTAGTATGATGACTGTATCATCATAATTGTGGTGTAAAATTCTTGCCTTGACCGCTACACTATTTTACCAGGCTCGAAGCTTGTTAAATGTTCCACCTTGAACATACAAGCAGCTCTGACAGTAAGCGAAAAAAATCACATGCAGCAGTAGCGTTAACTCCCTCTGTTACGTTCCCTGTTAGTTGATTTATGTGCACGCGATTTTAGTCCTAACGCTTGAACTGAACTTTTGGAGCGAGACGCGAGTTTGTATCCCGCTTGGGTGCAAAGATTTTCAATAAAAAACTTTTTGAAGCGTAGTGTTGCGATAGGTACATAATAATAGGAAGATGTGCTGAGTCATGTACACTAATGTACAGTAATTTATCTATTTATTCTTCCGGTGACTTATAAATTCTCAGGAATTGTTTGAAATGAAAACTATAAATTCAAAATAATATGGTCTGGCACGAAGCCGATTTTAAATATATCGAACATTTCTTATTACGAGAGGATTAATACATTAAAAAAACGGTTTAGAATATTGAACAAGCTGATGGTCACCTATTTTGTTCAACTATACCAGCTCTAGTTGTCGTTTTATACTAAAACACTTCTTCTCTTAGACGAACACGAACTACGTACCTCAAGTTCTTTCCAGTATAAGTAGGTACATAGTTATAAACTTAAATAAGTAACTACTTTGCGCTACTGACTTTTGATTTCAAATTCAAATTATAATCTTATTTAAGGAGTACACATGTTTATACCTTTTAGTAATTACGTATGAGGAAGCTTTATTATTTTCTTTTTTTATTGGGGGGGGGGGGGGGGGTTTCCTTCTCGGCAATCAAAAAAAAATCATGGCAAACTATGATCTTATCCGTTACTTAACAGGTAACATGCACATGAGCCTAATTCGGCAACAATCTTGTTACATTTTAATTGCTAATATCATCATACGATCTACTTAGTTTCTCGACTTTGTTAGGGGCAATTGTGGCTTAGGATGAGACGTCAACTGCAACGCAATTAACCGCCTGCAGGAAGGACTAGCTTACGTCCACGGTACTGTGTACAATTCATTAGTAACTTTGACAAGCGCGCCTTTGAGGCTCTCTCGTTATTCATAGTTTGTATTTAGATCAAAGATTGTAATTCCATTAAGTAACTTCGGAGGCTTTGTGAAACTGTTTTTGAGGGATAAGGAATTTGGTTTTTGTTTGTTTTGAAAATGTATTTCACTCTTTTATTCATGTGTAACATCTAGTTTCTCTAATTTTTTTTTATCATATCGCCTCTATGATCTATTGTAGGACCTTGGTAAATCAGTTGGGGGCTGTGTTAATCAATGCAAAGAAATGTTTCTGTACCTATGTGCATTATGTACCTTATTTTTATAGCAAAAAATAAATGATCCCTGCGTCTAGCGCTAGAGTTCGATAGGCTAGTTAGATTGTTGGATTTTCCACAGGGTTTTCCTTTAATCTGTAATAGCGATTGCTTAAAAAGGGAAGTAAAAACTTAAGCAGAATTCGCGAAAAAAAACCATAACCTACTGGTTAGTACAAGTAGGTTATGGCTTTTTTTTTCTTTCTACGTAAAATCGAAGTGTGCTATCATTCTGAAAATTGTTCCTTAAATTGTTAGAGGGTAATAGAAAATGTGAATTTTGAAATCTGACATAATAATTATATGCGGGTATTTTAAATTTAGACATTTTACGGTAAGCTGTATTGGATTATGGTATTTTGAATATTAAGTTATTTCGATTTTGGGCATTTTAGGCTAATATATTTTAAGTAAAGGCATTATGATTTCCGGAATAGTGATGGTATACCATTAATCTGTTCACCGCAGCTCATTTCTCTCAACTGGAATTTTTAAAGAATATTCACGCGAATTCTTTCAAAAGAAACTGTCCTAAGGCGGCTGTTATTGTTAATATCTTAATAGGACTTGTTAAATTTCAGCAAAATTTTTCTTACAATTCAGGACAGATCCGAAATTCTATTTATCTTTCCCAGCGCAAATTTCTTTCATGTCAAAACGGACCATTTTCTTTATAATACTCCGCCAAAGATTTTATCAGACTGTCGTTCTTTACAAGGAACTTTGTATAAGTTAAATAGGTTTCAAATCTTATTCCTAATAACGTTATCAAAATTCTTGCAGCCATAAATAAAGGCCCATTGCTGTGAGGGAAATAAGATCTATCCATACTTTGAACATTTTTTCAGGAACAGGAAAAAATAAATGTTTATCACGATTCAAAAGGAACGCTTTCTTTGTTAGTCGTGGATGATAGTTCAAACATCAATATAACTTTTACTTATGCTACACGGAAAGAAAAAATTCTAACTATATTACCAGAATGTATTGTAAAAAAAATCCTGGTTACTTAAACCAGATTTAAGTATCTAATGTTTACTAGAATTATCGCGAAAACCACAAAGCGGTTTTTTTATTAATACTAAAATTTTCTGGTTAATATATTATAGTTACAAATACCTAAAACTAGTTATTGATTCATTTTAATAATGTAATTACAGCTATACATTTTTGGTAATATATAAATCTAAAAATAGAACATTATACTTTCATGATTGTAAGCTGCACACAATTCGTTATTAATCCCTACAATAAATATGGTACAGTACAAAAAAAAACCGGCCAAGTGCGAGTTGGACTCGCCTTGCGGTTTACGACGTATTAAAAAATGTACCAGCTCTATCTCGTTTAAACTAATTTTCGTTGGTAGTTTTTAAGGCAATGTGCAACATATATTCTTTTAAGATTTATCATTCTCTTAGTTTAGAAGTCACATTTTTTCACTTTGGAAGTGTCTCTTGCGCAAACTATTCACCTTAGAAAAAAAAGATATTAGAAACCTCAATAGCATTTTTGAAGACCTATCTAGGTATAGATACCCCACACGTATGGGTTTGATGAAAAAAAAAATTCTGAGTTTTAGTTCTGAGTATGGGGACCCCCAAAATTTACTGCGTTTTTTCTAGTTTTGTATAAGAATCTTAATGCGGTTCACAGAATACATCTAGTTACCAAGTTTCAATAGCAAAAGTCTTATAGTTTTGGAGAAAAGTGGCTGTGACACACGGACGGATAGATAGACGGACAGACAGACAGACAGACATGACGAATCTATAAGGGTTCCGTTTTTGCCATTTGGCTACGAAACCCTAAAAACGAAAGTAGACACATCATTATTTAGAGCGACGATCGATTTTTTTTTGTAATTGTTGTGGTTCGAGTGTGTACTCCAACAACGGTGTGTGTTCTATTGTTACCTACATTTTGAAAATGGAACATGACAATGATATTGTGGCGTCTACTTTTAAATATATACCTACCTATATTATAAGCTTCTCTCTGTTATGTAATAATGTTAGAAGTATAAGTTCCTTGGTAATAATAAGCTAAGAATACAGACTACCTAGAAACCGTCTCGCCTCATGATCACTGCAACATATATAAATCCTGAATCGCGATATATAATTTAGTTCCATACCTATGTAATTCTTTACTTATTTAATTTGGGGAATTCTGAATTGGAAACTGGCAACATCAACAAAAATTTCAAGATGGAGTTGAATAAATTCGACATGCGTAAATAAATAGATTTCATTAAATTATGATGAGTTTCGAGTTACTTACAGACATAACTGGCTGTTTTTAAATATTTTCTGTAATTTCGACACACTTTTATTGCACAATTCGACATTTTAAACAATAAAATTTTGTCACGTGACACAAGCTTATCCCTTGACAACAGAATGTGCACTAAATGACGGATCGGCACTTATCCGCCAACAGTTAGCGCTTAAAATTTTGGACGCTTTGCTGTCGTTCAGACACTATCTACCTACTTAACATATCTATGGTTAGAAGTATAAGTTGGTAGCGACTAGCGCTCTGCAACCCTGCGTGCGCAGCTCGCATACATTTCGCGCATGCGCACGGCGGCCTCGTCGCGCAGTCCTTCGCGCACTCCGCTTCAGTCAGCCGCAGTATTTCGTTAAGAGACTTACTAAGAGAGTACTTAACGTGTAAAACCAACGCATGTTTCATGTTTCCTGTATGTACAAAGTGTTTCTGACTAAAGTGCTTCTTTCATTGATAACACGTGTTTCAATTCAAACAGCTAATATTGTGTAGGGGCTTGTTAACAATACTCACAAATCCCCTCAATATCATCAGATTCGTTGGCGGACAAGCGTTACAGTTCGATACAATAATTTTTCAAAACTAGTGGTTTTTGACTGTTTATGTGTAATTTATGGTGGATTCGACAACGTGCAAAAGTGTTGTAAAGTGATAAAGCGCAGTGAAATTTTCACAATGAAATTTACTTGACTTTGGCATAGGTACCTACTCTCAAACCTTGGCATACTTAATAATTTGTTATTTAAGCTATCAGATTTAATTAAAACATAGTCATTATACTGTTGTTTTAATGACATACAAGCCTGCATTTCAGTTAACCTTTTCCATAATAAATAAAATAATATAAAATTTTACACTATATTTAATATGATATATTGTTTTCTGAGTCATATTTTGTTTCTTAAGTTACTATAAATATCGTAATATAATATATTGCTGGCTAAGTAATATTTTATTTTTTTGCTATTTTTATTGCTACTTTATTTCCAAGGTTATTTTTGGATGCTCCACCAAATTTTTTCACAAGATTTTTTATTGTCAAACATGTGATTTACCTAATTGAACAGTTAGTTTTGTAAAAAAAGAAAAAATCGAATTTTCATGCCAAATTCACAGTTCGTTGATTTTGTATGCAAAGTCTTTTTTTCGTGTAAAACACTAACTTTTCAAGTAGGAAAATCAGATGTATGGCAATAATCTTGTGAAAAAATTTGGTGGAGCATCCAAAAATAACCTTTTAAATAAAGTAGCTTTAAAAATAAAATATTACTTAGCCAGCAATATATTATATTAATCTATACGATACTAGCTGATGCCCGCAGCTTCGCCCGCGATGGCGCTGTATGTGAAAAATGATTTTCCCGCTTATCTGTTGAAATTTTCCCTGAATTTTCTTTGCTATAAACCTCACGGAGCCCGAGACCTTTCCAACGAATGCAAAACCGTGGAAATCGGTTTGTGCGTTCTGGAGTTATAGCGTCAGGAAGGAAAACCCGACTTATTTTTATATAATAGATTTATAGTAACTTAAAAAACAAAATATGACTCAGAAAACAATATATCATTAATAATCAAATATTAAACTTTACGATATTTATAGTCACTTTCTAAATAAAATATTACTTAGACAACAATATATATGTTTATAAGTAAAACATATTTTAGTACTACTAAAAAAGAAATAGTAACTCTTTTTTTTTTTGTTTAACGTGAGGGAAAATCCTCATGGATGTTATGCCGGACTCCTACCGACTAAAAAACCTCACGTCACGCCCAACAGTCTATGGTTGGGAGCCCCGGGTAAACCCTCGGAAGGATGTCCCAGGACTCCCAACAGACCCACGGCCGCTACTGCGGCCTCGCCCAGGGGGTGGTTCGGGTGCTATCCCGCGTCTTTGGGGGGTTTCGGGTGTGATCCCGCTTCTAAGGGGGGGCGTGCGTGAATTGTCTCACTCACGTCACGCTGCCGTCATGGGCCTGCTTCTGTAAGGACGGTGAGCCGCCCTGTCACCGTCCTCAGGCCCCCGGTCATGGTGGACGATAGTCCTCGGCGAAGACACGTCGGCGGCCCCCAGGCCGCCGACTGCGGAACTCGGGTGGGAGAGTTCTCTCCCGTACCCGTCCCGCCGCCTCCTTCACGAGCATGACCTGCTCGCAGAAGGAGGCGGCGCAGTCCCACTTACTCCCGCTGGAGAGCATGGCTCGCACCATGGTCTCGAGCGAGAGAGTGTCCACGTCCAGACCCACTACGAGGACCTGGCGCTGTTGCACCCACGCCGTGCACTCCACCAGTGTGTGGAGCGCCGTGTCATCGCTGCGGTCCTCGCAGTGCTGACACTCGGCCGTGGTTTCCCGGTGTTTCCGCCACAGATACCTACCGAAGCTACCGTGCCCGGCAAGCATCTGTGTCAACCGGTAGGAGAGAGCACCGTGTCTCCTCTCCAGCCACTCGTCCATGACCGGTCTGACGGCCGCGATTGTGGCGAATCCCGCCTTTGGTTGCTCAAGTCGCACCTTCCATGTCTCCACGGTTTCCTGGTGGAGTAGGGACCGCTGGGCCTCGATTTCTCGATAAGCGGGCCTTTGGCCCCGCTCCAGCGCCTCCTTGCGCCATCTGAACAGTGACGCAAGGGCTCTCGCTTCCAGGTCCCATGGAGGGGTCCCGGCTAGGAGACATGCCGCCTGAAATAGTAACGCTTACATTCAGTTATTTAATGACCACTGCAATTATTTTTAGTAGCTACAAATAATCTGGTTAACTTCACAAAAAAAAATATTTAAACAATCAATACCTTTCTGTATTAATTAAAATAAAAACAAGTAATGTGTACAAAAAGTTGCGTGTACACACCATATAAAAGTGTGTTAAGAGAAATAAAAATATGTTTGAGAATTCCAGATATATTGTTAAGATTTAACTAGATTGTTTATGTAAACTGTCCAATAAATATAGCTTTCACATATAGTACAATGTTTTCTGTTTAAATTAACTATAATCAGGTTAACGTAACTAGATTTTTTGTGTGATGTATTACATAATATAAGTATAGTCACGCTCTATTTATCCTCAGAAGGGGCAGAAAAGCCTATTTTATCCCACGGAGGTATTCCTATTGTCATGTTGAAATGCTGCTGAAAAAATTTAAACCCTTAAACTGTCGGCTGTCTACTTGACTAAGCGACTAGCGTATTGCTGGTGAGCGGAATCAATGGTTTTACGTGCATTCCGAAGGACGGAAATGCTCGTACATACAAATGCCATTCAAGGTCACCTTTCTCAAGACTAATTATAGCGAAGACATTGAGCACGTGGGATTAGGAGGGCTTAAGTATTACAAGGTCAGTCACCCAAAAATCCCTGAACTTGGTTTTCATTATAATGCAAAAGATTATCATTTCATGAACTAAGTGTGAATCAATTTCAGACAAAACTCTCCCAAAATTGTGTCTGAGTCTTGAGTACAGGAATAGAACCCAATTCTCGCCAAACTTGTGATTGATATCAAAATAGTCACGTCACGGGTTAGTGATACTTTTGACGGTCTTATATCCATCCGTCCTGCTCTATTTTTGTTCCCCGTTTCATCGTTTTCTTCCTTCGGATAGTAATGAATTGCTGTCGTCCTTGATGTAACAGCTGGCCTTTCTATATAGGTCATGGTGAATACAACTATCAAGTGTTAGGCAAAAAAATTCTAAGAGCAGTTTAATTTTTTTTATGGATATAATTTAATAGTTCTAGCAACTATAAAAAATATATATGACAGGTGATATTTCTATATCTACTATGTTATTTTTATTTTTGTGTCACCCCTTGTAATACATATCAAGGTTATGCAATAATATCGTTTCCCTGTCAAAATTTTATGAAATGGCGGCTTACCCTGCCTTACCCTCTGAATTCTATGAATGTGTTTATTTTACCATGACTGGAGTGGATGGTTAAATTCCCTTATACGAAAGGTAAACCCTTCATATTACCTACCAGAAAAAAACCGACCAAGTGCGAGGCGGAGTTTCGCACGATGTGTTTCGTACCAAAAATATATAATATTGCTACCTTACTCTAATAATATTTGTTCTGTTTTTAGTATTTGTTGTTAAAGCGACTACAGGTCTACATTTATCTGTGAAAATTTTATTATAACTCAAACATTAAAAAATCACCAACAATTACGTGAAGTAAAAATAAGTTGTGAAATTTGGTTATTTAGGATGTATGGAAACATTCTGGCTAGTTAATTAATTTCCTTGGACTTCTTGATAGCGCAATTATACTTGGTCGTTAGCCCAAACTTGGGGTGCACGACAGACGTTACCAGAAGTTACCCAAATTCGGGCACCCGAAGCTGTATTGACACCGTTGGTTACTAGAGCACGGGCAAACGACTCTGCGCTCGCGAAGTTCTGCTTAACAATTGAAAAGATAGGGGCATCGGGTAATCGTAACGAAGGCTTCTTGAATACAGGCGTATTCGACTCCACTCATTTACACATAGTCGCTTCCCGAATTCCATTTGCCAACGAATTCGGGCTAACGACCAAGTGTAGTTGAGCCGTAAAAGTAATGTGAACTAAAATAGGTATGTCTAATATAGAAGGGCATCTCAATTTCTTACCATATTAAATTATAGGGCACTCTAATGTGCCTCATGAAATGAAATCTCGCTTAATCAGATTAGGAAGAGAGTGATTGAGGATTTTGGGATTAAGTTTGCAAATCTATTGTTCTCTTGAACCGTGTTTTAAAGGAAATTAAATATTTATAATACTAGATTAATAATACTAGGTCATTTTTAATATTAGGTGTTATACAGTCGTTATACAACCAAGTCAAGCAATGCTACTTGTACATAAATTGCGCGTAGTTCGTTTGCGTTTCAAAAATATAGGCACATACAAAATACGCCTCGCTATATTTCAATCTCTTGTTGTTGTAAACGACAGCCAGAAATCTCTTTTCTGATATCTGTGTTGTAAACCAATGCGTGTTAGAAACATACAAGTTTTTAAAATTGAACTTCCACTTGCCTAAATAGCCACCCTATATTTAGTTCTAATACAAAACTTTTATCCACTAACATAGTCTAATAAAAATTCAGGACAAAAAGATAACGCTCTAGGTGCGTATGAATAAATAACTATCCCTTTTCATTCCAAAGAAAGTAGCCCAATTTGACGACACCTCTTGCATTATTTACGATTAAGGTTCAAAACTGACCCTTGCGAACACGAGACTTCCACATTTACAATGATATACCTTTATAGGATTCCGTATCCAAAGTGTATATACGGGACCCGATTACTGAGACTTTGCTATCCGTCTGTCTGCCTGTCTTTATATTATGAATGCTGTATCTTATGAACTGTGACAGCTAAAGCTAAAATTTTCACAGGTTTTGTATTCCTGTTGCTGCTTTTACAACAAAATACTTACTAAAAACAGAAATCATAAGTACACCAAAACAACACTTCTGTTGTTTAGTAAAAAACCCTTCATGTGCGATCTGACTCGCGCTAGGCCAGTTTTTACTTATCGTTGAGCTGTAAGTACAATACGAATAGTAAGAAAAGTTCCTGTTATAAGAGTACTCTCGGGGCATTTTAGCGTGTGATAAATAGTATGATGGATGTTTCGCTCGTCGATACTTTATACCGATAACTGACAGAATGAATCATAAGTTCTTAGTTTTATACATAATGAAACGTCATATACGAAAGAAACTTTATACATAGATTTAATGTTCTTTACATAATACTGATTCTACCATCTACACGAGTTGTTTATTTTAGCAAACATTTTTTGAACTAGCTGATGTATAATAATCAGAAGAAGGGAGGAAATACTATTATATAATTATATAAAGAAACTACTATTAACTTGCGGTACCTAAGTACGCTTACGAAAGTGAGATAAATAAATTGACATTCATTCATCATTTGTACGTTATTGTCTACTGCGTAAAATAACACCATTTCAAATTCTAAACACAGACAGCGCCAGCTTTAATAGTCTTTATAATGCCTGTGAGCCCTCAAGTTGGCGACCCATTAATGGGTCGCTTTTCGTAGGGTAGTAGTCGAAGGGAAACGCGTGTTCTGGTAGAGCGTTTCAAGTTTCTATAATTCAATAGAGAAACAATCCTACTAATATTATAAATGCAAAAGTTTGTGAGTGTGGATGTTTGTTACTCTTTCACGCTCTAAAGGCTGAACGGATTTGGCTGAAATTTGGTACAGGGGTAGATATAGGTCTGGAATAACAGATAGGTTACTTTTTACCCCGGGAATAAGTTCCCACGGGAAGCAGAAACAGGAACAAAATTTGATGCTGACGGAGCTGCGGGTGTCAGCTTCTTTTATATATGTACCTGTGTTATTTAAAAGTATATAAGTATTAATATCCGTGGTCTGATACCCATAACACAAGCAGGTTATTCCTAGCTTACTTTGGGATCAGATAGCGTTGTGTGAGATGTCCGTGAATATTTATTTATTTATTTATTTATCAGATGGTCACACGGTCTTCTCTTCCATCAAGCTGTGGAGGATTGCGCGCGGGCTGGTATTTTGTTGCGCCTAGCTATCGCCGTTTTCCGCTGCCTGCCTGTCTATAAGTGTTCACTTGTTGAAACTGGTTTTTAATTACTGAGTTTTCCTCATCGCACTCCCAAATTGAGGGACTCTTTAAATGAAAACTGGAGGTCGTTTGTTCGATGCCCACTAAAAAATCTCTTAGTGTGAATAACAAGTTGATTTGTTCTGTGTCTCGGTAAATAAGACATTAAAGTTTATTGACATAATTATAGAAGTAGAAACTTTTAATCCTTTAAAAAAAAATTGCGCGAACCAATGAAAAGTTTAAGTTAGAAAAGAAGTGCATAAAGTCACATTTTTATGAATTGATCTGTAACTTCGTCATCCAATAGGTCTCCATTATAAATAATTTCCCCAAAAGTTGCAACAAAATCAATTTTTCAGTAATATTGCCGAACTTCTTATATCAGTTGACTAAGCTAAAGATTATATCCCGACTCTCCTCCCATCTGTCCAAACTAAAGCAAAGTGACGATAAATCACGTTCATGTCAGCAACTGCCGCCAGTTTCCAACAAACCTTACCCTTGCCCTCTCTTCAGAGCATTACAATTCCACTAAAGGACAACCTGGAGATCCTCGGTATAGACGTCCGGCGTGAGCTCAATCACAAAAACTACATAGAGAGCTGTATTGGTCTGGCCTCGCGGAAACTGGGAATCCTGAATAAGGTGAGACGGTAATTCACGCCACATCAGAGATGTTTACTGTACAAGACGCAGATTCGTCCCTGCGTCGAGTACTGTTCTCACCTTTGGGATGACTCCGCGAGGTACTTGTTAGACGCGCTTGACGCTATGCAGAGACGTGCTATCCGAATAATTGGTTGTCCTGAGGTGACGGGAGGCCTCGAACCTTTGTCGCAGCGAAGAACCATAGCGTCCTTGGCTGCCTTCTATCGAATGTATCACGGCGAATGTTCTGAAGAGCTCTTCAACCTGATCCCACCATCTCCTTTCCGATCCCGAACAACGCGTGCCGGGCAGAGATGCCACTCATACACAGTGGAGAGAATCTTCGCCAGAACCGAGCGTTTCAAAAGATCATTCCTCTGTCGAACTATAAAAACATGGAACGACCTGCCCGCACACGTCTTTCCCTCATCTTACAATCCCGTGTTCTTCAAGAGGAGCGTGAAGAGGCACATCACAGGGCCGCCAACTTGAGGACCACTGCAAGAAGTGGCCCCCAATCGCTAGATGCGCCACTGCTTTCTTACCATAAGGCTGGTGGCGACGTCAATTTGGCGAGCTGAATATAAAAAAAAAAAAAAAAAAAAAACCTACTTTAGTCAGACAATGATCCGTTATTTCTGCGTTATATTCACTCATTTGTGTTTGCGTCACTTGAAAAGCGATTACGATCCTTTTAAAACTCTTGTAACTACACTCGAGAGCAATGAATCCGGGTCACTTAAAGAATGTTAAAAATCTCGGAAACTAAAAATGATAGGTTAATGCAATAAATTGTATTTAATAGACAATGTAATACTCCTTAAATGAAAGTAAAAAAAATATGAGTCACCATACATTTTATTAACACAAAATTACATAAAGAAAAAACTGCCGATCTCTCCTTAAAACAAAAATAGGAAACATGATTTTTTTTAACTTTATTACGATTTTCTTGAATTTTAATACTTCGTATTGCCTCCTCGTGCTTCCATTACTGCGTTTACGCGGTTTGGCATGCTGTACACCAAGTTCCTTATACGATTTTGGGGAATATTCTCCCATTCCTCTGTGAGAGCAATTTTGAGCTCACGAAGCGTGATTGGGGGAGGGTTTCGTTGTTTTACGCATCTGCCTAGCTCGTCCCAAGCATGCTCGATCGGGTTGATATCCGGGCTGCGCGCTGGCCACTCCATACGAGTAATGTTCATCTCTTGAAGGTAGTCATTCACAATCCTACCTGTATGAGGTCGGGCATTGTCATGCATAAATATAGCATCCTCACCTAAATTGACCATAAATGGACCAACGTGATCATTGAGGATTTCTTCCACATATCTTACGCTAGTTAAAGAGCCGTTTTCTATGATCACCAGCTCTGTGCGACTTTCAGAAGAAATTCCGGCCCACACAAGTACAGACCCACCACCGTAGGCTACTTTTTCTTCGATGCATGCTTGCTTGAATCTTTCCCCTGGTCTTCGATACACTCTGTGTCTTTCATCGTGCTTGTAGAGCATAAATTTTGATTCGTCGGAGAACATAACTTTTGACCAATCTTCAATACTCCAATTTACGTGGCTCTGGGCATACCTTAGTCTCGAAATACGATGCCCACGCTCCAGTTTAGGGCCGTTTGCAGGTCTAAGGGGTTTTAAGTTAGATTCAGCAAGCCGACGTCTTACTGTCCATGCACTTGGGTTACTTCCTCCGAGGCGTCGAAACTGATTGGTGAGTTCAGTTCCTGTGAGAAAGCGATTTCGAAGCATGGTGTTCACCAAGTATCGGTCTTCTCGTGCTGTGGTACACCTGGTTCTGCCCGTTCCTGGTCTGCGTAGGTTAGAACCAGTTTCTTCGTAACGTCGGAGAACTCTTTGTACTGTTGACAGCGACACACCGACAGTCCTGGCTGTATCGCGCTAACTCCGGCCGGTTTCCAGCATTGTAAGTATTCTGGTGCATTCTTCAGGCGTAAGCGACATAATTTCAGCTTGATTAATGAATATAGAGCACTATCAACATGGTTTATGTACCCACATAAATGACAGATTACAAACAAAAGCAACACCAAATGCTGTAATTTCGTAGATCGATTTCGAGATGTATTTGATTTTTTTTATGATATAACTTTACAATAACTAAGAAGTTTTAATACCTTCATTTAAGGAGTATTACATTGTCTATTAAATACAATTTATTGCATTAACCTAGCATTTTTAGTTTCCGAGATTTTTAGGATTCTTTAAGTGACCCGGATTCATTGCTCTCGAGTGTATAATAGTTACATAATTCTTCTATATGAGAGCGCTAGACAAACAATTAAAGGGTTTCTAAAACAGTTAGTTTCGTTGATGGGAATACAGTTAAGTGGATGGGACTTATCAATGATAATCTTAAGTCGAATGTGATTGTTTCAAGTATCATGTTGTGTCCCGGTATCTCTCTATGTAGTCCAGTTCATCTAAAGGTTGCCTGGCAGAGATTGCTGTGTGCAATAAGGCCGTCCATTGTGTTAACTTTTAAACCGCTGAATCACTGTACTTTTGCACTATTGTAAATTTTATGTTGTTAGTACAATAAAGCATATTTATCTTATATGGTAATGTAAAATTTTGTGTCATGGGTTAAAGAAATTGTTTCAATGGCATACAAAAATATATAGATAGCATTTAAGGGGCGGTTATAGCGTACAAGTAGGCATTCGGCGCTCCCCTCGCCCCGGGCGCAAGATACACCGCGCTCCAGCAGCGGCAGTGAACTCTCATGCCACAGTATACAGTAGAGTAGAAAGAAACAGCATGCTAACTTTGTTTGACGTAGTAAATGCATCTAACTTTATTAAGTGTAGTGATTTATTCGAGTTTCCTAAATAAATGAGTTAATTATATATATTATACGATTACTTTTAAGCTAAAGAGTTTGTTTGTTTGTTTAGTTGTTTGAACACTAGAGTCTAAGAGACTGCTAGTTGAATTTCAAAAGTTCTTTAACAGAATGTCCATTTTTGAAAAATACCAAAATATATAACATCACGCTAAGGGGAATAAGAGCTGAGCAGCAACGAAACATTTTTGGAAAACTAGGATATTTCATTTCTTTTGAGAGTTTCCGTTGCGTAAGTTTGCTAGATGGTTACAGTTGCGTAAAAAATGTAAATTACATTATAACTAGTCATAAAAATTTCTAAAGTTTTCTAAAGTTGGTATGCTAAGTATGAATCACGTGATTATTTTGCAATCCAAAATGGCCACCGCGGTGTAATCACAAAATTTCATGATGGGTATCATTTAAAGGGTTTTTTGGTATGCTGAGTACGAATCACGTACTAATTTTGCAATCCAATATGGGCGCCGCGGCGTTATCACAAAATTTCATGATGGGTATCGTTTAAGGGGTTTCTTGGTATGCTGAGTACGAATCACGTGAAAATTTTGCAATCCAATATGGGCGCCGCGCCGTAATCACAAAATTACATGATGGGTATCGTTTAAGGGGTTTCTTGGTATGCTGAGTACGAATCACGTGATAATTTTGCAATCCAAAATGGCCGCCGCGGTGTAATCACAAAATTTCATTATGGGTATCGTTTAAAGGGTTTTTTGGTATGCTGAGTACGAATCACGTACTAATATTGCAATCCAATATGGCCGCCGCGCCGTAATCGCAAAAATCCATGATGGTTATCGTTTAAGGGGTTTTTTGGTATGCTGAGTACGAATCACGTACTAATTTTGCAATCCAATATGGGCGCCGCGCCGTAATCACAAAATTTCATGATGGGAATCGTTTAAGGGGTTTCTTGGTATGCTGAGTACGAATCACGTGATAATTTTGCATTCCACTACGGGCGCCGCGCCGTAATCACAAAATTTCATGAGGGGTATCGTTTAAGGGGTTTCTTGGTATGCTGAGTACGAATCACGTAATAATTTTGCAATCCGAAATGGCCGCCACGGTGTAATCACAAAATTGCATGATGGGTATCGTTTAAGGGGTTTTTTGGTATGCTGAGTACGAATCACGTACAAATTTTGCAATCCAATATGGCCACCGCGCCTTAATCGCAAAAATCCATGATGGTTATCGTTTAAGGGGTTTTTTGGTATGCTGAGTACGAATCACATCATAATTTTGCAATCCAAAATGGCCACCGCACCGTAATCACATAATTTCGTGATGGATATCGTTTAATGGGTTTTTTCGAATTCTGAGTACGAATAACATGATAATATTGGAATTCAATTTGGCCGCCTAAGCTTTTACCAGTAGTAAATTAAAAAGATTTGCTTATTAAGTTTAGGCCTAGCAATGCGAAAATACTATGACAAAAGGTTTTTATTGTAAAATTAAGGGCAATTACATTAAATTGGTACCTAGCATACGAAAGAATCCCTTAATTGATACCCATCATGAAATTTTGTGATTACGGCGCGGCGGCCATATTGGATTGCAAAATTATCACGTGATTCGTACTCAGCATTCCAAAAAACCCCTTAAACGATATCCATCATAGAATTTTGTAATTACGGCACGGCGGCCATATTGGATTGCAAAATTAGTACGTGATTCGTACTCAGCATACCAAAAAACCCCTTAAACGATACCCATCATGAAATTTTGTGATTACGGCACGGCGGCCATATTGGATTGCAGAATTATCACGTAATTCGTACTCAGCATACCAAAAACCCCTTTTTTTTTTTATCCCACTAAGGTGGCAGACAAGCATACGGCCCACCAGAAGGACCGGTGGTCACCGCAGCCTATGAACGTTTGCAACACCAGAGGTGCCATACTCGCGCTGCCGACTCTGTAAAAACCTTCTAAGACCCCTTTTGAAGAACCCCATACTGTAGGCGTTTGGGAAAACCGAGGCAGGGAGGTCATTCCACAACCTAAGCGTGCGCGGAAGAAAACACCTATCGGATCTAACCGTGCTGGAACGCACCGGACGCAGGGTGTGAGGATGAACTCCCTGTCTGCGGCGAGCGGTGCGATGATAGAACGTAGCCGTGGGCATCATATCAAACAATTCCTCAGAGCACATACCATTGTACAGGCGGTAGAACACGCATAAGGAGGCAAAGTCTCTCCTGTCGCGAAGAGGTTCCACACCAGCTGTAAGTACAGGTTCGTTGACAATTCTTACAGCTCGCCTTTGCACTGAGTCAAATGGACGAAGCTGATATTCAGGTGCTCGCGCCCAGAGGTGACAGCAGTACTCCATATGCGGCCGCACTTGCGACTTATAGAGAAGCAGTGTTTGCGCCGCAGTGAAGTACCGCCGCGCCCTGTTGAGCACACCCAGCTTTTTGGACGCCAGCTTAGCCTTGTCCTCCAAATGACTACGGAACTGAACGTCACTGGAGATGTCAACGCCAAGGATCCCTATACTTTTGGAGATGGAAAGAGATGTGCCCTGAAATTGCGGCGCTACAGTAATTGGGGTTTGCTTAGCGGTGAAAAAACACGCTTGTGTCTTGGAAGGGTTGAACTGGACAAGATTTTGTCCACCCCAATCGGACACTCTAGTAAGAGTAGCCTCGATTTCAGACACAAGCTGTGCACGATTTTCCTCCACTGTGTCCCGAGAGATACCGGGGCGACCCGTGTAACAAGTGTCCCCCGTACTGTCGTCCGCATAACAATGAATGCCGTCAATAGACAACATGTCATTGATATGCAGCAGAAACAGAGTAGGGGACAACCCTGAGCCTTGCGGTACTCCAGCGTTTATAGCCATGCAGTCTGAACAGCTGCCGTCAACGACGGCCCTGATGCTTCTACCGGCCAAGAAGCTGGACACCCATCCGCAAAATCTCTCGGGTAGTCCATATGAGGGCAGTTTCGTAAGAAGACCACGGTGCCAGACCCGGTCAAAGGCTTTAGAGATGTCGAGGCTCACAGCTAGAGCCTCACCCTTACTCTCGATAGCCGCCGCCCATCGGTGTGTTAGGTACACAAGAAGATCGCCCGTCGAGCAACCGTGACGGAAACCGTACTGCCGGTCGCTGAGCAGGTCGTGTTCCTCAAGGTACCCCAGGAGCTGTGTATTAATTACACGCTCCATCACCTTGGATAAAAGGGAGGTGACGGCTATAGGCCTGTAATTGGCCGGGTCGGTTCTGTCACCCTTCTTGGGTACAGGATGTACATACGCGATCTTCCACGACGCCGGGACTTGTTGCATAGAATAGGAAAGTGTGAAGAACCTTAAACTATACCCATCATGAAATTTTGTGATTGCGGCGCGGCGGCCATATTGGATTGCAAAATTATCACGAGATTCGTACTCAGCATACTAAAATACCCCTTAAAAGATACTTATCATGAAATTTTCTGATTACGGCGTGGCGGCCATTTTGAATTGCAAAATTATCACGTGATTCGTACTCAGCATAGCAAAAACCCCTTAAACGATACCCATTATGAAATATTGTGATTACGGAGCGGCGGACATCTTGTATTGCAAAATTAGTACGTGATTCGTACTCAGCATACCAAAAAACCCCTTAAACGATACCCATCATGAAATTTTTTGATTACGGTGCGGCGGCCATATTGGATTGTAAAATTATCACGTGATTCGTACTCAGCATTCGAAAAAACCCCTTAAACGATACCCATCATTAAATTTCGTGATTACGGCGCGGCGGCCACATTGGATTGTAAAATTATCACGTGATTCGTACTCAGCATACGAAAAAACCCCTTAAACGATACCCATCATAAAATTTTGTGATTACGGCGTGGCGGCCATATTGGATTGCAGAATTATCACGTTATTCGTACTCAGCATACCAAAAAACACCTTAAACTATACCCATCATGAAATTTTGTGATTACGGCGCGGCGGCCATATTGGATTGCAAAATTATCACGTGATTCGTATTCAGCATACCAAAAAACCCCTTAAACGATACCAATCTTGAAATTTTGTGATTACGGCGTGGCCGCCATGTTGGATTGCAAAATTATCATCTAATTCGTAGACATTTTAATGCATTAGGTAGATGGTTACCATGTCGTGAAAACACTTAAAAAGTAAAAGATCACCACATTTACCATGAGTCGCGTATGGGAATTTTAGTGAAATCCCTTCATCACTCAGGAATTAAGCTGATGGTCTTCAAAATGTATAGGTAAGTACCATCATGGATACATTGACTTACGATCAAAAAACCGCATCAAAATAGATCCACCCCTTGGGCCGTGACGAATTCACAGGACAGAGTTGTTAATTATGAGAGTTCGTTAATTGAATTAATGAGTAACTAGTTACAATGTAATTAGATTAACGTGTAATTCCATTACTCAGTTATTAGTTACTGCTAGTACTCATTGTAATTAATTACTCAAGTAATCTGTTACAGAGTAATTGAATTAAGCAAAACAAAGTATTGTAATTTGTAACGGTTAATTTAAATACATTTTGCCCATTACTGATATTTTTATACTGTGGCGCGATTTCAACGTAATTTGACATAATAATTACGAAATAGTTGCGAAAAAAACTGACACAGGTCCTGCCTCCACAAGCGCTAGCGCGAGACTGATCGGCCGTCAGCGGCGCCATTCTATTGCGTTAGGAAGATATTCGTACATGATAACTATGTAAATACTTGTGTATAAAAAAACGTTCGGAAAATGTGTATAAAAACTCAATAGCTTTAATTGAGTGCAAAAAAAATATAAAATGTTAATAGTTTAGCCACAGTATTGAAAAAACTTTTCTGAGAGAGTCAACTTTGGGATTTTTTTCTATGTAGTGAAATTTATTGGATCGCGTAACGGGCTTGAAATATGTTTAGTTTACATCCTTAACTATTATATATATATATTTATCAGAATTATAAACCCTTTACTTTTTGACTAGGATTGTTTCAAAAAACTCAAAATCTGACCCACGCGGCCTTAACATAATTTCTATTTTAAGTAACAGTTTCAACAGTGAACATGTTGACAACAGTATTGAATGACAGTCCAATTTTCCCTGAAAACGAAGAAGAGTAAGCTGATTTGTCAGCGCCACTACTGATGGATAGCCCACAGGTAATATTATGGTTAATTCTTTTATACACCTCATGCCGCATTGGTTCATATTTGCGCGTTTTCAGATCCTTCCATACCCCCGGACTGGGCTGTTAGGAGCGCAGTGACTGGGCTTTTTATTTTCGGCATTGTTGGGGGCAACTGCCGGCTTTCTAACCCTGTAACCTGGGCCAGCCTTTCGTCTTTTTCTCAGCAGGTTCGGTAGGCTCAGAAAATCAAAATTTTAGAAATCTTTTGTGGTGTGGTCTTTAGTTTTGAATGTATTTGTATCAATTTCAATTTATGGTCTATGTATGTACGAGTTACTCCAGATACTACAAATTCAGGCAAGATGGACTATCAAACTGTAAAAGAATTTCCGAAATCCAACCAGTAGTTCCTGAGATCCTAGCGTTCAAACAAATAAACTCTTCAGCTTTATAATATTAGTATGGATTGGTCTCTCTTATATTCTTTTTAATAATGCTAATGCTTTTCATTATTCAATTAGAGTTTTCCTAAGCATTTTTATCTGCTTATTTGGCTTTTGTTCTTTTTAAATATGGTTTCATCTTTACTTCTTATTTTCGACTTACTTATTAAATTCTTTATTATCGAATTCAGTCTGTTGTCTATTTTTATGAGTGCTGAGTTTGCAAAGTTGAGGTCTCCACTCCACAATTCGTCCTCTCTAAAACAGATGACTGGTCAGTCATTGCCACTTTAACTTCAATATTCTGTGAACTATATCAATTATCTTGGTTCTGTCTATTCATCAAACAAACACCAAGCATAGCTTGCTCTATATCTCTTTACGCAAGCTTGAGAATCAACCAGTAGAGGTCATTTTCGTCTCGCACTATCGCAATATCACCAGAACATTCAGGAAAATGACGAGTTTTCTCGGCTCTATACGAGTCTATTTCAAACAACAAAAAGTGAAAACCGAAGTAGTAGCAAGTAGGTAAGTACAACCTATGTTAATATACTCGTAAGTAATGTCGAAATATGGACTTTACTGACGGACTTGGCTGTATCCTCTCAAAATCTTTTACTCAGCTCTATATAGAGTTTCTCAAAGTTGCCTAAAAAGCTATAGAGTGAGTTTTACTTTGAGTTTCTTAAATCAATAGACGGTACCGATATATTCGATATAGCTTGCTAAATGTGTCATGTGTTAGTGGAGGGTGGTGTCAAGAGCCGTAGGAACCGACGTGCATGCATGAAAAGAAAAATGAAAGTTGAAGAGGCGAGTGAGGTGTGTATGGACCGTGCCGTGTGGCGCTCGGTTCTTTCTGCCTACCCCGCAAGGGATTTGGCGTGAAGATAGTATAGTATAGCTTGCTAAATATTCTTGTTAAAGTAGCAATAGGTTGGTTACATCTGTTTTGGAGCAGATCATTCTAAAGTGGAGACTGCGACTACGTAAACGTAGCGAATGAATCCTTTTCTCCCTTCCCTTTCTCAGTGATTGACAGACTAGTAGCAAAGGACACAGGAGACGTGTGGCTCCGATGGTTATATCATGGAACTACTGGGAAACGACGGATATTAACAGAATAAGGAGAAACCTACTGTCGGATATGGATTGTTCTAATTGGCTGATTTTACATAATGTTAGTAGTTGCTAACAAAAACAATACTAATGTATTGTCTTGGCAAATTTAATGGCCTGTGGACTGCAATATCCTGATGTTTTAGAATACCATTGGTTCCGTATGACACTCAACATAGTATAGTATACTTTGCTTAACCTGAGTGACTTTGTACGGTAAGTATTTAAACATTTAAATAAAAATCAGATTTCAATCACATAAACTTGACACAAGCTATTCTATTAACTGAAAATCCCGTATTGGTCCAACAAAACAAAAAATAAGCATTATTCAGTTAAGGGAAATTCGTTTTAGGGAAATATACGGTATCAGCAATACACATGTCAATCATATCCGAATCCTTTGAAAGAAATACCGCATTACTTTGGGAAAATTGATAACATTGGCTCGGCGAAAAAGTATTTGCCTCGGATAATTTTACTCTATATTAGAGTTTTATGGAATGGTTAGATTACAGTTCATTTAGCGCTATAAAACACTCGTGGCTCCGACTAAATTTGGTTAGCCGACAAATGTCTGCACTATTACATTTTTTTTGAGAATAAATGTATCAAGTATTTCACTGTCCAAACTCCATACATTTGCATATACAAAATTAGTATTAAGGCTTCCATAGAATCCGTTTTAATTCTCCCCTAATTTAACAAAAAAAATAAAAAAAATAGAACCGACTTCACACAAATCTTGAAAAATAAGATTTAACCCTATTCAACGAAAAAAAAACATTGAAATCCGTCTATAATTGAAGGAAATGTCGGCGAACATACATAAAAAACATACAGACGAATTGAGAACCTCCTCCGTTTTTGTAGTCGGTTAAAAATACATAAGCCGTCGTAGCCGTCGTAGCTCGTAGAGGGTCGAGCACGTAGCTCTTAACTCTACGAGAGTCTACGCTTAATGAAGTAGGATTTAGTATTAAACCGAGAATGCATAATATATTATAATAACGCGCGTTTTAAGGAAGTTAGTGCAGTATTTCGACTTATCTACATACATACATACATAACATCACGCTTGTTTCCCAACGGAGTAGGCAGAGACTATGGCTTTCCACTTGCTACGATCCTGGCAAACAACTTTCGCTTCTTCAACTTTCATAAGTGTCTTCATACATGCTCTTCGGTTAAGGGTACTCTTGACCTGGCCTTTTCTCAGAAGATTGTCGATTTTATCGACTTGAGTATGCCGAGGTCGACCCCTACCAGTTTGCCCATTCACTCTCGCCTCATAAATCTGTTTCGTCAGCCTATTTCCATACATTCTCTCCACATGTCCAAACCATCTGAGCATCCCTTTCTCTATCTTAGTCACTACATCTTCTGTCATGCCGCAATGTTCCCTTATCACACTATTATTTACTTTATCCATCAATGTCACTCCAGCTATACTTCGCAAACTTCTCATTTCCACTCCATTAATTTTACTTTCATGCTTCTCCTGCCACACCCAACTTTCACTACCATGCATAAGTGTAGGGACAAGCACTCCTCTATGTACAGCCATCCTTGCCTTTTTAGACACGTTCTGACTGTTCATAAAGGTGTGAATGGCTCCATTTACTTGATTTCCTGCCAAAACTCTTCTTTAAATATCATTGTCACACTTTCCATCTCTTGCAAATTTTGAACCCAAATAAACAAACTCTTTCACCTGTTCCACGCTCTTTCCTTCGATCAATATCGAGCAATCAGTCATACATTCCTCTCTTTCAAAAACCATTACTTTTGTCTTGCTTATATTAACATTCATTCCTCTACTTTTAACCGCATCGTTCATTATATTAACCATCAACTGCAACTCCTCCGCCGATGATGCCAGTATTACCTGATCATCAGCATAAAGGAGGCATTTGACGGTCAGCTCATTCATTTTTAGTCCATACGCACACTCTTGTAGATCTTTCAAACAACTGTCCATGTAAAGGTTGAACAGCCATGGTGACGCTACACAGCCTTGTCTCACACCTTTTTCGATGGGAAAAAAGTCTGTGCAAGCTCCATTGATCCTGACACAAGCACTGGAGCCCTCATATAGAGATTTCAATGCTCGTATCAAGTTGCTGTTCACTCCATACATGAACAGTGTTGACCACAGTTCATTCCTCAACACTCTGTCATAGGCCTTTTCTAAGTCCACGAAGATGCAATAGACTTTTTGGCGTTTTGCCAAAAACTTTTCAGCTAGGCATCTTAGTGAAAAGACCTGATCCGTGCATCCCCTTCCTTTCATAAATCCTGCTTCCTACATCCCACATTTTTCCTTTAGTTTCATTCATCACTCTTTTAATCAAAACTTTCGCATACAATTTGCCTACGACACTGAGCAAGCTTATGACGCGTTAGTTTTTGCACTCTTGCTGTGACCCTTTACCTTTGTACAGCGGCACTATGATCGATTTGCACCATTCTTCTGGTACTCTGCCATTTCGCCAGCAAAGATTGAAAAGGCGGTACAGCTGGCAAGCTACCACGCTACGACCCGCTTTCAGCATCTCGACAGAAATTCTATCAATCCCAGCAGCCTTTCCTAATTTCATACTATTCAACGCTTCCACAATTTCTTCCATACTTAAGTGGCTTTCATTATCAAGTTCATTCATTTCCGAGACATGAGTCTCCCTTTGCATATCCTCTTTTTCAAATAAACTTTCAAAATATTCCTTCCACCTTTTTAACACACATTCCTCTCCTATCACAAAACTGCCATCATGGTTTCTGATTTGTTTAAATTGTGAGGTAGTCTGTTCAGTCCTCATTGTTCTTATAGACTTCCAAAAGAATTTTATATTCTGTTGGAAGTCATCAGATAACCTGTTATGAAAGTCATCCTCATCATTCTCTCTCTTACTTTTCATAATTTCTTTCGCATCACGCTTATACCTTTTATACTCATCCTTTGCCATTTTTACATCCTCATCCGTTGCCTTCTGCATTCTTTGATTGGCCATTGTAGCCAGCCAGTTCAACCATGCTTGCTTCTTATCAGACAAAACTTTTAAAACTTCTGCACACATACTCTTTACCTGACATCCATGTCGCCTTTTGCTTATCCCACATACTTCCACTGCAATTTTTACGAGACCTTCTTTAATCATCTTCCATAATTCTTCCATCTCACATATTTCCTCTTAATTTTCGAACTTATCTGAATTTTCGACTTATCTACTTACATATAAATAGTTTAAGTGTTTGTGTAAGTCATGAATACTAACTTGGTTTCGGCTGTCAGCTTATTTTGTTTTTAATATTACTTTTTTGATATATTTGTTATTGTTCTGACAATATTATTTAGAAAGAGTATAATTATGAATCAAACGAACTTACCTGGTGAAGTTTGATTCCAATTATGCGAGGATGTCAACCGAAGACGATTGCATAGTATTTACATGCAGCAGTACATGAGATGGTGCTGTCTTTGTCACACTTTTTAAAGTAAATATCTAGAAAACAAAAAAGTTGTCTCGCTCGCACCCACGCTCTCGTACACGCGTCCGGGTTGAGCTGTCAACATATTGTCATTATTTCAGAGCCAAGTTAAATTTTTATTTTAAAGGGGCGTTTATGGGGGGGGCTGGGATTGCAATCGTCTTCGGTTGACATCCTCGCATAATTGGAATCAAACTTCACCAGGTAAGTTCGTTTGATTCATAATTATACTTCGGATATCAACCGAAGACGATTGCATAGTATTTACATGTAGAGGTTTAGAGTTTTCTTAAAATAAAAACGAAAAATAGAGTGCTTATGAAAGAAATATTTTATATGTATTCAGTATGTAATACCTAATCATTTATTCTACAATTTATAGTAGGTGGACTTTTCTATTTAAGATTAGGTAACAAACTTCTTATTCCAGTTTAGATAATCATCTATCGCTATGTTAACAAACATAAATAAAATAAACGTAACTAAGTAGAATAATTTTGGAATATACATTCAGCGAAGTTATCTGAATTATTATCATTTAAAATTTCACAATTATAATATTTGAGAAAGATATTGGACTTATCGCTCCAACCTGCGGCCTTGCGAACCACTTCCAGATTTACTCCTAATTTATGAGCTGCTGAAGTAGAAGCATGGCGAGTGCTATGCGCTCCATAAATCGAGATATCGATGCCACTATTTTTCAAGGTATCCTTAACCCAGCGAGCCATAGTTTGAGGGCCTATTCTTTTATGTGGTTTTCTAATACTGATGAATAAGTACTCATCTTCTGACCCACTACGAAATATTTTAGTTTTTTCTATATAAGCTTTAAGAGCTGAAGCAGGGCATACTGAGGGTTTTTCTTTTATAAATGGTAACCGAATAAGTGATTGGTAAGAACCAGGCCTTGAAGTTTTAATTAAATCAGTTATTTTTATAAGCATATGATCACTTTGAAGTGAAATGTTCGACATTTTTATTAGACTTAAGGTTTGCATCCTTTGTGCTGAAGCAATTGCCATCAAAGTAATTGTTTTAAGAGTCAAGTCACATATTGGAGTATTGTCATAAGGATAGTACCTTGACAAGTAATCAAGAACTTTGTTTGTATCCCAAGTAGATTTGTATTTAGGAGTAGGAGGTTTCAACCTGAATACTCCTTTTAGAAACCGAGCAACGCAATCATTTACTGTAACATTGTTACCTAGTATAATAGAGAGAGAAGACCTATGTGTATTGAGAGAGCTATAACTAGCACCTTCCTCAAATTTTTGAGTTAAAAATGAGATCAAACGAGTGGCTAATACCACTCGTTTGATCTTTGTAATAGTTTCATAATTGTAATAGTTTCATAATCAGACTGAACGGAGGGAACGCGTAGAAGTTTAAGTTGACCCAATTAAATGTAAATGCATCAACAACTTCAGAGTTCGGATCTAATTTCCAAGAGGCATATCTGTCACATTTCGAATTCTGACAACTAGCAAAAAGATCAAATTCCGGTGTTCCAAAGTACTTAACTACATCGGTGTATGCCCAGGCTGAGAGTTCCCACTCAGTATCTAGATTGAGCTTTCTGGATTCCCTGTCAGCTACTATATTTTTTGATGATTTTATGTAGAAGCAAATACAAAAATATTTTTATCCTCGCACCAATTCCATATTTTTCGCGCTATTTTATTCAAATGAGGATACTGTACTCCACCCATTCGGTTTATATAACAGATTGCTGTAGTATTATCAATTCTCATTAATACATCACAATCCCTAATACCAGATGTAAATATTTTTAAAGAGTAGTATGCTGCCTTTAGTTCTAAGGTATTGATATGCATGTCTAGTTCTGAGTCTGTCCAGTTCCCATTTGTACTTTTACCGCTGCAAGCGGCACCCCACCCTGTTTTGCTAGCATCACTGAAAATCTCTAAACGGTAGTCATTGACCCTAATAGGACACGAAGATGTGATGATTTTATCTATCCACCACTGGAAATCATGTTTTAGATAGCTCGGTATTTTCATAAATTTGTTGTAGTTTTCTGATTAATTTAAAGCCAAAAATTTTTCCCTTTCAAATAGTTTTGTATAAGTCCAACCATAGCGTACAGCGGTACAAGCTGAAGTTAATATGCCAATAAATTCTGCCAGTTGTCTGATTGAGCATTTATTGATACGTGAAAGCTGTTTAGCTTTATCTATGATTCGTTGTTTTTTATGTAATGGTAAGGTTAAAGTCATATCTTCAGTATTTAAAATAAATCCCAAAAATTTACATGTTCTATCAGGGATCATTTTGCTTTTATCATAGTTTATTACAAATCTTAAGTATTCCAACAGTTCTTTTGTAATTGTAACATTTTCTAAGCACTCTTTATATGTTTTCCCTATACAGAGAAAATCATCCAAATAATTTACTGATAAATAACCAAAGGTACGAAGATATTGTAAGACAGGTTTTAATAGCTTAGTAAAGAGATAGGGCGCCGTAGAAAGACCGAACGGAAGGACGTCGAACTGGTACAATTGCGAGTTCCATATAAACCGTAACATTTTCCTATCACTTTCATTAATGGAAACTAAGAAATACGCGTCCCTCAAATCTAACGTAGCCATAAAATAATTATGGTCCAATAATTTTACCGCAGTACGATAATCTTCCATTTTGAAGTGGTCTACCTGTACAAACATATTTAAATTCTTAAGATTTAAAATAAATCTATGATTACCGCAGGGTTTCGGTACAGTGAAAATTGATGATAGGTATTGACCATCACACGGGTTACAAGGTGATATAAACCCAGAGTTTAATAATTTGGCAATACAATTGTTAATTATATCGATCTGCAATATAGATGTCAATGTATTTGTGGGGACCGACAACAATATTGGTTCCTCCTTAAAGGGTATTTTGTAACCTTCTATCCAAGATAAAATAGTTGGATCGTTAGTTATACTAGACCATTGTTTATAAAAATATTGCAGTCTGCCAGCGGCAGGTACCTGTGAAGCTAGCGTCTCCTTGTCCTTTGGCGCGAGTAGTTGTTGGATCGGCGGGGATTGGAAGTTGTCGTCGTGCGGCGACTCGGCGCAGCTGGAACCGGCCGCCGATGCGTCGGGGTATGACGCGTCTCGCCGGCTGCTGCTCGCGACATCCCCCTCGAGTTTAAAGCTCCTCGTCGAGTTTGTGAAGTCGAAGGTTGCTTGAATGGGGCCTTTGGTGTTGTAAAGGTTTTCATTTCAGATCCAGACTTAAGAATAGCCTTGGAAGATTTCAAGTCTTCAGCTAAGGTAGAACCAAATAGGTATTGGTCAATCTTGGTGTTTTTAATAGCGTCCCGAGTTTCCTTATTCAATGCGCCACCTATAGCGAAGCGTCTAGATTGCGATTCTCGGTACTGACATGATTCACATGAAATAGGCGAGTATTTTTATCTTCGACTGTGCAGGTATAATGGAGTGGTACTAGTAACGATAGGAGTCCTACATGTTTGTATTTACCTAATCATTTAGGTTAGGTTTTCGAGTTGCAACGCGGTATACGCATATAGCAATACCTATACCTCGACGCGGTAAACGCTGAGATAATGTTTCATAGTACCTAGATCATCACGTTAAATGTAGAGTCATATAGATTCTCAGCACGGTGAACGTGGAGATAACATTCCATAGGAGTTCAACACGATATACGTGGAACAATACATACCCAGTAGGTACTCAACGCGGTAAACGCGGAGAAATTTGTATGTTTGAGGTTATCTGACGCAATATGCGCCGATCAAGTATGATTCATTTAGAATCAGTACGATTTTCTTCACCATTTAGGTGGAAAACCATACATATCTATCGTTATTGTTTCTATGTACCTATGTACCATGCGTCGATCTAGTATGATTCATTTAGAATCAGTACGGTTTTCTTCACCATTTAGGTGGAAAACCATACATCTCTATCGTTATTGTTTCTATGAATGTAACGCGCGCCGATCAAGTGTGATTCATTTAGAATCAGTATGGTTTTCTTCACCATTTATGTGGAAAACCATACATCTCTATCGTTATTGTTTCTATGTATGTACCTATAGAGTACCTGGTATTTCGTCTATTTCTGGGTAAAAAGGAGACCTTGCCGTCGGGGGCGTCGGTGCAGGCTCATCATAATCGTTGTTCTGATAGTAGTGATCATAATTAATAATGTCGCTTCCTGTTCCTTCCGATGACGAAGACGTTGATGCACTACGTACACGTTGTAGCTTCCGTTTTAATTTTTTCACTTTTCTGCGTAAACTTTCATAGTCCCTGTCCCTGTCCTTAGATTTTCGCTTCCCCATGATGAATAGAACTTACTTAAGACGAAAATTATTTGAATTTGTGAGAAAAGAATGTGACGCTGACAACACAAAATCACGTAATGACAATATGTTGACAGCTCAACCCGGACGCGTGTACGAGAGCGTGGGTGCGAGCGAGACAACTTTTTTGTTTTCTAGATATTTACTTTAAAATGTGTGACAAAGACAGCACCATCTCATGTACTGCTGCATGTAAATACTATGCAATCGTCTTCGGTTGATATCCGAAGTATAATATGTGACAGATCGTAATTTTGTGAAAGAAAGAAAGAAAGAAAAATAAATTTATTTCACATAGGCATATACAGATGCTCTTGTAAAACGTCCAGAATATAAATCAAAATCTACCACCAGTTCACAACGCGACCCACCTGAGAAGAACTGGCAAGAAACTCAGCGGGTTATTCTTTTTAGAGCTCTATTTACAAAATGAATCTAAAAACTATGCATTTTTACAATTTTTTTGAGAATCCAGTAGAGCAGGTCATTTCCAGGCTTCTCCATCCAACAAATAATCACCAATTGTATAGTAGCCCCTGCAGTACAATTTACTTTTTAAATTTATTAAGGGACATACTTTTAATTTCGTCTGGTAGCCTGTTGTAAAAGCGTATACAGTTACCCATGAAAGAATTGCTGATTTTGTGCAATCTGCTATGATAAACAGCAAGGTTACTTTTATTTCTAGTGTTGACATTGTGTCTATCACTTAACTTAGCGAAACTATGTAAATTTCTTTGTACGTACATCAGATTCTCAAAAATATATTGTGATGCTACTGTAAGAATTTTAACCTCTTTGAATTTTTCGCGCAGAGAGACCCTTGGACCTAATCTATATATAGCTCTTATGGCCCGCTTTTGTAAAATAAAAATTTTATCTATATCTGCAGCATTGCCCCACAGTAGAATACCGTAAGACATTATGCTATGAAAGTAACTGAAATAGACTATTCTAGCCGTATCTACATCCGTCAAGTGCCTTATCTTTTGTACAGCAAATGCTGCTGAACTTAATCTATTTGCTAGTTTGACAATATGTGAACCCCATTGTAAACCAGCATCGACCGTTAACCCTAGGAACGTCGTTGATTCCACAAGTTCCAACACCCGACCATTAAGTTGAACATTGGTTTCTGACTGTGTTACATTAGGCAAGGTAAATTTTATGCATTTAGTTTTATTATCATTCAGTCTAAGATTGTTAGTGTTAAACCAATGAACCACTTTCAAGATTGCGTTGTTGACATCGTCATAGCTATCTATTTGTCTTTTAACTTTGAAAATCAAAGAAGTATCATCTGCAAACAAAACAATCCTGTTGTTGTCCCCCACGTAAAAGGGTAGGTCATTAAAATATATAAGGAATAAAAATGGTCCGAGTATTGAACCCTGTGGGACGCCCATAGTAACTACAGAGCCCTCTGAGCGTGTACCATTAACATCAACCCTCTGAATTCTATTGTTCAAATATGAAGTCAGAAGATCGAGAGCCTTGTTTCTTATGCCATAATGGTGTAATTTCCTGATTAATCTTAATCTTGTGTAATGTGATTATAATAGGTTTTTACGTGTAACTACTGTAACAAACTACGAAAATTTTAATAGCATGCAATAATCTACCAACTTTTAATGGGAATTAAGATTAGATTAGATTTCATGCCTCTAAAACTTAAAGGTAAAGAAATACTTGTGACCTCTATATTTACTTTAAGGCACTTTGCAGACGACGGAGCGGAACGGCATTTTGACCGCGACGTAATACAGACTGCGCCTGCCTTCACTTAGAAAATGTGTGTCCGACGGGCACTAGCGGCGCGGTGTTTTTGCCCTTCATGTGCGTTGATAGTATAGAATTCCCTTTGCGCTATCGTTTGCGGTGAAATTGACCAGTCCGGCTCGCCCCGTCATTTGCAAAGCGCCATATGCGGCGAAGATCAAAATGACCGGCGACACGTAAATGAAATATCGTAGATGTAGAGTGTCGGGGCTATATACCCAGGGCTCACAACACATCAAAAGGAGATTATTTTGAAATTCATTAGAAGCCAAGTAATCATTCTAGTTTCGAATATAATTATCAAAATGACGTCAAACCAAATTTCACCAACACGCGTGGCTGTACATATTCAGTTTGAAACTGAGTATATCAATAGTAATGAGCCCTATAAATATTCATGCACGCAAGTTCTGATTCTAGGGACAACAGTCGCAAATGATAATGCTAATTAATTTGTAATATGAATATGGAAATGTTGTCATATCATCTTGGATGTATGAGAATGTGATATGAACCTTGTAGGCATTTTGAATGCATGCATGACAGTAATAGCCAAGAAAGCATCGTGTGATTTTGATTTTTGCAAATCTAATATGCACATTTCGCAGTTGGTATTAATCTAAATACATAAAAGAAATAAAAGATATCACCAATCGAAAGAGTCTCTTACACTTAACAGAAATAAAAAAAAATTAAAACGTGTTACACCACGAAGTCAATTTCACCATAATGTGTTTCGTATTTCGTATAGCAATCACTTACCAAAGTTTTATCAAAAGCAGCGTATCTGAGCAAGTGGAAAAGCGGAATGTATTTTGAGATAGTTGTTAAATTTATGGGTTCGTTCGACACAAGTGACGTTACTGCTGGCGTCGATGAAGTGGATTGGATTTGAGATGAATATGGTTCGTAAATAAAAATGTTCCTGTCGTGAATGTGTTAGTGAAAATATTTTGAAAACATCGTTACGTGAACGTGTGAAAGGACGTATGCATGTGGATGTTTTGTTGTTGATGTTACTCTTACACTTAAACAGCTGAACAGATCTGGCTATAATTTGGTGCAGGGATAGATTATAATCTGGATTAACACTTCATCATAAATTTGGCTATTTATCCTCAGAATAAGTTTTCATAGGATGAGACATAATATAGTAACAATATATGTAAATTTGTCTGTCTATTCTTTTCTGTAATATTATAAATATTTACTAACCTTTTCTCCTCTTAGCAGTTCGTCCAAGCAGAAAAAATGTACTAAAAACCGGTATTGTAATAAAATAACACGTCCGGTATTATTGACTGATATAAAAGACGGACATTTAGAACCTCGATTGACGTAATATTTTTCGAAAATTTAACAATTTTTCCAAGACCAAAACTACTTCTATCGGTTAGGTATGGCATAATTATACCAAAAAGAAATGACGTTAATAATTTAAAACAAGCCAATGCCATTCAACATTTGCCAAAATTAAAACTTATTACAATGGGGCAACACGCCTGTCAAAGTTTATAGTAAGAACCAAAATATCAGCACCCACTGAACTGCGTTCTTTACAACACGTTATATCTATTTTGTATTTCAAGTCAAAGTAATGAGAAGGTGGGTTGCTAGTTTATGTATACAAGGCTCACAAGTGTTGACATTCGATATTAAATGGATATGCCTGAGACGATGTTGAAACACGAAATGGGATCATAAAATAAGATGGAATTGACTTTTCATTCAAATTTCCGAACGGGCTAAGTAAACAGCTTCGCCTTATAGAAGCAGATGTCTCGATTCCCCAACGCCCATCGTACCGTATTCACCGAATACATACATTTTTGTAAATAAACCCTTTACGAGTACTATAATAGTTTGAAGCTTATTGAATTGTTATTTACTATTTACAAAGTTATAGATTTATAGGTACACTTTTTAGAACGTTTTAAAAAGATTTTATAAAAAAATACGAATATGACAACGGGCAGAGGAACCAGTGTACTTATAAAAACCTTGAAAAAATATTGTGACTTCAACCATATCATAAAAAAGGTCACCGACAACTTTCAAAGTACTTTGTATACTTTGTTTTCTTCCTCGTTAAGACTTGACTTTTAAAGATTTTTTCACACGGGTCACCAACTTAAGCACACGAAATTAATTTCAACTTTTTGTCTTTACGCGTTCCTGATTTACGTTTTAATTGAACACAGTAAACTCTGTAAAGGCGCGCGTTGCTCTGTGCAGTAAATTGATTGAACAACAGAAATATATTAGATACTTTTTGTATAAATTTCCTCATATAATAAGGGGAAACGAAGCCTAAGTTCAACGGGAGTTAAACGCGTAATCTTTGCCTAACAAGGACAATGCTCTAACCACTGAGTTACAGAACAATAAATAATAGAACGATAAATAAAAAATAGATCAAAAAATTTATTGTAAGTGCCCCCACATCTACGTTTTTTGTGAATGTTGCTCCAGGACCTAACAACATTGCAGTAAAACAAATAAGAAAAATCCACCACCAAATAGTAACAATGGAAGATCCAAAAAGGAGACATACTATTCCACAATGTCAGAGATGCCAGCAGTATGGCCACTCTAAAAACTACTGCATGCGACCATACCGCTGCGTGAAGTGCGCCCAGGCTCATAAAACATCAGACTGCCCTAAGAAAGACCGCAGTACACCGGCAACATGTGCTCTTTGTGAGGGCGAACACCCTGCCAACTATAAGGGATGCAACGTCTATAGAGAAATCCTAGCGAGACGCAAACCACAGAGAATAAGAACAGATGTCTTTTTTAAAACACCACGCTCTCGCGACGTAGCACATGCTGAACCACACCCTAATAGAAATTCAAACCCTCCAACATCTAATACTAACTCAGAATATAACACCGATAAAGCTATTGGAGAACCACTCTACTCCCAGATACTAAAGACTGGCAATGAAGACACACCCACATCACATATTACTATAGAACACCTACTTACAAAACAATCTCAGCAGTTTGACCTTCTCCTACAACAGATGAGTACCCTTATGGGTCTCTTGAGTACACTCGTCAGCAAACTAAAATGATGACCTTAAGAATTGCCACCTGGAACATGAACGGACTAGCTGCTCATAAGACAGACCTTGAACTACTAATTACAACTCACAGACTTGATGCAGTACTGATAACAGAGGCACACTGTACCGAAAAGAGCAAGGTCATCATTGAGGGCTACAACATTTATACCACATACCACCCCGACGGAACCGGTCATGCCGGAACTGCAATAGTCGTACGGAAAACCATTAAACATCACCTGCTTCCTGAATACAAAACCCACCAGATTCAGGCAACCAGCATATCAGTTGAAGACAAAATCGGACACTTTAACATGTCGGCTGCATATTGTCCACCAAAACATGCCAATAACTGCTCTACATATGCTGCGTATTTCTCAACGTTGGGAGGCAGGTTTGTCGCGGGAGGCGATTGGAACGCCAAAAATACTCATTGGGGCTCAAGACTGACTACCACTAAGGGCAGACAGCTTAAACTATGCCTCGATGACAATAACCTAACAGCTATCTCAACTGGCGAACCAACATCTTGGCCAACCAATCCTTTGAAAAAACCGGATCTTCTTGACTTCTTTGTCACTAAAGGACTGGGAAAGCATTATCTCAAAGCAGAAGCTTGTCACGACGGCAACTCAGATCACGATCCAGTACTACTGACTATTAGCACAACAGTAATCTGCTTTGAAAACCCTGAATGCTTATATAGCAGGCACACAGACTGGGAGAGCTTTAGAGATCAAATAAGCAAACGTTTGAAGTTAAACATATCCCTAAAAACCCCAGACGAGATCGAAGAGGCTACATTCCACATTACAAACACTATTCAAGCTGCTTGTTGGGAAAATACTCCGCCAAGGGGGAATATTCCGGTTGTCAAAAACCTGCCCTTTGAAATAAAACAAAAAGTTCTTGAGAAAAGAAGACTTCGCCGTATCTGGCATCAAACAAGGCACCCCTGCGATAAAACTGCTTTGAATAGAGCCGTTAAGGAATTAAAAGAGGTAATAAAAGATGCTCAAAATAGAACAATCCAGGATAAGCTAGAAAATCTTACTGCAACGGCATCCACTAATTATTCTCTCTGGAAAACAACAAAAGCGCTAAAGGGTCCCCAAGACATGAAATACCCAGTGAAGACTGACGCAGGATGGACAAGGACTGTAAAAGAAAAAGCCAACGTCTTCGCCAGACACTTAGCCGAAGTATTCAAGCCAAACGAAGGATGTAGTGGAGAGGCCGAGAGGGAGGTAGAAAACACCTTAAACTTAGTATTCCAGCTATCCCTACCACCAAAACCAGTTACAGTTAGGGAAGTAAGAAAAACCATAAGGGAGCTTAAAAATAAAAAATCCCCTGGGTTTGACCTCATTAACAAAGAGATACTGGAGGAACTTCCAGGAAAGGGCATTGTCTACCTGACTACTCTCTTTAATGGTATCTTGAGAGTCCAATACTTCCCGCAGCAATGGAAAACATCCACAATAATGATGGTACATAAAGCAGGCAAACCACCACATGCTGCTAGCTCTTATAGACCTATCAGCCTTTTACCGATAATGTCCAAGCTCTTTGAAAAGGTCCTGTTAGCTAGGATAATCCCAATAATCACAGAAAATGAAACCATCCCAAGACATCAATTTGGCTTCAGGCAGTACCACTCTACCATTGAGCAGGTACATCGAGTGTGTGAAGTCATACGAAATTCCTTGGAGAAAAAAGAGTATTGCTCAGCTGCCTTCCTCGATATCCAGCAAGCATTTGACAAAGTTTGGCACAGGGGTCTACTCTGTAAGCTTAAAAAAGCCCTTCCACACAGCTACTACTTGTTGATGGAGTCATACCTTTCCGACCGTATGTTCCAGGTCAGAGTAGATGGTGAACTGTCAGAATTCTATGACATAAAAGCAGGAGTCCCGCAGGGATCTGTATTAGGCCCAGTACTATACACATTATACACATCTGACCTCCCTGAAGCACGCAATGTTACCACTGCTACATTTGCTGACGATACTGCTATACTGGCAAGCAACAAGGACCCTGATCTAGCCTCCGCCATCCTGCAAAGGAGCCTGGATGAAGTGAATGGCTGGCTCCAAAAGTGGAGAATTAGGGCGAGTGCTACTAAATCTGCACACATTACCTTTACCCTAAGAAAGGGAAATTGTGGAAATGTCAAACTGGGAAACGACGAACTCCCACAAAGTGAAAGCGTCAGATACCTTGGCATGCATCTTGATCGCAGGCTGACATGGAAGAAACATATCAAAACAAAAAGAGATGAACTCAGCCTGCGGTACAGGAACATGTACTGGCTAATGTCACGGAACTCGGTCCTGTCCATGGACAACAAGCTACTTATATATAAAACCATCTTAAAGCCAATATGGACCTATGGACTTCAACTCTGGGGAAGTGCATGCAACTCTAGCTTAACCATAATGCAGAGATTGCAGAACGGTATCCTCAGAAACATAGCCAACTCACCATGGTTTGTCACGAATGCTGAAATTCATGAAGCATTACAGGTCAACACAGTCAAGGACGAAATTAGGCTATTGGCTCAAAAGTATAAGGACAGGCTCAGAAACCACCCTAATGAACTGGCTACTCAGCTAATTAATATCAGCTACCACAAACGCCTCAAGCGATTTGACATCCAGGACTTAGATTCCCGATACTGAGAGGGGTGCTACTGCTGTGGGGCACCTTTGGCTAGACATTTCACTCGCAACTAATCCGCTCATAGTCAAGGACTGATCGCAGATACTGATAAAAAAAAAAAAAAAAAAAAAAAAAAAAAAAAATGCCCCATAAGGATGATTAACTTACTTTTGTCGATCAAAGTGTCGCATCGCTTTTAATTGTGCTCAGTGACAATGATACAATCGCCTACTTTTTTCCGAATTTTATGTTTGTGGGTATCTTTTTTATGAGGAATGATTGGTTTATAGGCTACCCACTCTTAGCTGGACGGTGGACTTTAGAAGAGTCACCTATCACCTGGTCGTATTGACACTGGTAAAACATATTAAAACTTCACAGCTACCTTTCTAACCTTGTACATTTATTTTGTGACCTGTTCAATCCCCTAAAATATATTGGTCTACTCCAGTCTTAGACCATATAACACGGGACTAGCCTTTGCGAACCACCGCATACAAAAATATTCTGCCAGTTTTCATACAAGTGAAGGGGGAAACACAAAGACATTTAAAATTTCATTGCATTTAAAAATGTATTAATCGACAAACGCGTAATGGCTGTTGTGTGTTAATTGTTATTGTACAGTCAACTACAATGTAATGTACTAGTTTAATCATATGTACATCATTTTATATGATTAAACTAGCCTTTGCGAACCACCGCATACAAAAATATTCTGCCAGTTTTCATACAAGTGAAGGGGGAAACACAAAGACATATAAAATTTCATTGCATTTAAAAATGTATTAATCGACAAACGCGTAATGGCTGTTGTGTGTTAATTGTTATTGTACAGTCAACTACAATGTAATGTACTAGTTTAATCATATAAAATGTCAGTCATGTACAGGCTTTTCATAAAGCCAAAAGACCAAATGGTCATGTGCAATGGCAGAAAACAATGCTTAAGTAAGGCGCATCCTGTGGTTAGATGATCTAAGACTCCAGTGGTATAAATCAGCCAGTAATTTTAATTACAAACGTACAACCGCTTTAATTACACAAAAGTCACAAGCACATACATTCAAGATCTACGCTTAAAACTTTCAAAATTTGATTAGTTCCGAGTCCTTAAACCACTGCTTTTAAATTTTCAAAACAACTTTTATGCATACCTGAACAGCTGGCGCAGGAAGTTGTTAAGCCTTAAAGTTTGACTGAAGCAGAATTCTATGGTACGAGTGGGTTCAAATTTTTTGTTGAGAAGGTATTTATTTAGTTATTTTGTGCTGGCAAGGGTTCGTCGTCGATATGTTGTTGGATTTTAGAAGAAGCCTATTTACAAAAGGTTTCCTAACATGTGACTTAAATCGGTCTATACACATTATTCATCCACATGATAATGTACTACTTTGTTTATCTCTGCATCACCTATGGTTGACTGGTAAAGAAAGCCTATGGCATAAAGTCCGCCTATGTACATTGTGCATGAAGTTTAAAAAAAATATTATAGTGATGACCAGATGATGCGGCTTTGCCCGCGTTAAATTCAGTACCCGTTCCCGCTTCCCGTGGGAGCATATTGTCAGGGGTAATAAGTAGCCTAAATGTTATCAAAGGCTGGTCTGCTATAACCCTTTACCAAGTTTCGTTCAGGCGTTAGAGCGTGATTGAGTAACAAACATCTTAACGTCTTTACAAACTTTTTCATTTATAATATTAGTACGTTACAAGTTTTGATATATTGGCATGACTCGCACAAAGTAAAACAACTTTAAATTTATTGTAAAGTCTGGTATGAACAAAAGAAATTTTCCGCTTTAAACATTTTCTTATTACACTTTATATTAAAACCCATTGGCCTGGACATTTTAATTTCTCTCCTATTTAGAGAAAGCCATAATGGCGGACGACAAGTAATTTCAGAAAGATTGATTATGATGACCTTACTATACTTTTGTTGAATTTAAAACAATTTACCTATAATCACTAGATGGTAACCGCGACTCCGCCCGGGTGAAAGTCTATTTTCGTTCCCATGGGAACTAATTTCATCGACAAAAAGTAGCCTATGTGTTATTACAGACTCCAATCTATCATTGTAGGTTCTATTTTTCAGCTAGTTTCAAACAGCCTGAGAAAGTAATGAAGTAATAGGCATGCAAATATCTTCACAACTATGTTATTATGGGAGGATTAACAGCAACCATGACTGTCTGATCTCAACTCAAACTATTAAATAGATCTGCTCAAATTTGACATTTAGTTAGGTGTAAGACGTGTATGTAATTTGACTTCGTAGGTCAAGAATGTATTGCTCCTTTAAGATCCGTGGTATACATATTTTGACTACCTGAATGTTTCACTGTTAACTGCTATTACATTTGCCTATCTACCTGTTCCCTGGTTAACAATGTACCCCGGTTCATCTGATTTTTCATGGTTAACTTCTGCCACTGTGGTTGACCTAGGTCTTAAAAATAAATATTTGATAAATAAGATCCTATGATTGATTGATTGATCTATGTCAATCAATCAATCAAATCAGCCTATAGCAGTCCTGTCCAGGATTGTAAGGTACTATACCAAAAGAGGTGTAAACTTGATTAACCTTGAAAACACCTAGGCAGCCTAACGTGACGGAAGTTAACAGTGGAACACCTTGGTAGACAAAATAGTTGGACCACGAGTCTGAACGGGGTTTATACATTTGATATTGTAATTTTATTTAAATCAATATCATAATTTATTAATATCTATCTTTAATGTATCGATTTACATTCGCTTCACTGCCGGTTTGGGGATTCCTGTAAAAATTGTTAAGAGCATAATATGTAGGTACTTAAATAAATCAGTAAGTACTCACTTATAATACAAAACACCTAGATACTTGATTTTTTGGGTAAAATACTTTCAAAATATACGTACCTACCGAGAAATATTTTTTGAATATTTCACCCTTCAATGAAGGTCATTTAACGGTTTTTGGACTTTTGGACTTTTGGGCTTTTGGACTTTTGGATGGGACATTGGTACTTTGGGTCTTTGGGACTTTGGAACTTTGGGACTTTGGGACTTTGGGACTTTGGGACTTTTGGACTTTTGGACTTTTGGACTTTTGGATGGGACCTTGGTACTTTGGGACTTTTGGACTTTTGGACTTTTGGACTTTTGGACTTTTGGACTTTTGGACTTTTGGACTTTTGGACTTTTGGACTTTTGGACTTTTGGACTTTTGGACTTTTGGACTTTTGGACTTTTGGACTTTTGGACTTTTGGACTTTTGGACTTTTGGACTTTTGGACTTTTGGACTTTTGGACTTTTGGACTTTTGGACTTTTGGACTTTTGGACTTTTGGACTTTTGGACTTTTGGACTTTTGGACTTTTGGACTTTTGGACTTTTGGACTTTTGGACTTTTGGACTTTTGGACTTTTGGACTTTTGGACTTTTGGACTTTTGGACTTTTGGACTTTTGGACTTTTGGACTTTGGACTTTTGGACTTTGGGACTTTGGGACTTTGGGACTTTGGGACTTTGGGACTTTGGGACTTTGGGACTTTGGGACTTTGGGACTTTGGGACTTTGGGACTTTGGGACTTTGGGACTTTGGGACTTTGGGACTTTGGGACTTTGGGACTTTGGGACTTTGGGACTTTGGGACTTTGGGACTTTGGGACTTTGGGACTTTGGGACTTTGGGACTTTGGGACTTTGGGACTTTGGGACTTTGGGACTTTGGGACTTTGGGACTTTGGGACTTTGGGACTTTGGGACTTTGGGACTTTGGGACTTTGGGACTTTGGGACTTTGGGACTTTGGGACTTTGGGACTTTGGGACTTTGGGACTTTGGGACTTTGGGACTTTGGGACTTTGGGACTTTGGGACTTTGGGACTTTGGGACTTTGGGACTTTGGGACTTTGGGACTTTGGGACTTTGGGACTTTGGGACTTTGGGACTTTGGGACTTTGGGACTTTGGGACTTTGGGACTTTGGGACTTTGGGACTTTGGGACTTTGGGACTTTGGGACTTTGGGACTTTGGGACTTTGGGACTTTGGGACTTTGGGACTTTGGGACTTTGGGACTTTGGGACTTTGGGACTTTGGGACTTTGGGACTTTGGGACTTTGGGACTTTGGGACTTTGGGACTTTGGGACTTTGGTACTTTGGGACTTTGGGACTTTGGGACTTTGGGACTTTTGGACTTTTGGACTTTTGGACTTTTGGACTTTTGGACTTTTGTACTTTTTGACTTAATTTAAGGTGAGGTGAAAATTAAGTTTATGAAGAAGTTTCACTTCTTACGTGTGTACACTAAGTACACGCAATTTATTATATAATTACTAGCTGATGCTCGCGGCTTCGCCCGCGTAAATTTGGTTCCCGTTCCCGCTTCCAATGGGAACATTTTGCCGGGAAAAAAGGAACAGGGTTCTCAGATAGGACAGAATTCAAGAAAAAAGAAGACTTTTATCACCTTAGAAGGAAATTTCGCGGAAATTGAGAAACACGGAATTCACTCAGTTTTTAATTTCAATACTTGTGTAATTTCTAGTGTGTGTTTATAAAAATAAAGGATTTTTAAATATAAAAGATTAGACAAATTGCAGAAGTGTTGGAAAGTGTTTCCGCCAAATTCCACTGATAGGCAGCTATAGTAAAGTTTCCTTCGCTATATTAAATAAGAATTTTGACTGAACTTAAACGCTGCTATCTACAAGAATCTCATACTTACATGAAAAACATTCATATTTTCAACGTAGAAATTACTTGACTTTGGCTTTCTCGAAAGCTAAGTAGGAAAAATACACAGACAGTTCCATCCCTAATTTAATGTATTATGTAATGTTAGTAGAAGTAGCGGGAACGATAGATATATCGAGAGGATTAATTTCAGTGATAAATTTAGTACCGTAGTGTAAATATCATTTCATCTCCCATCACAGATAATTACACTTAGATCAATAATAATAATATACCCTTAACTAGTCAACTATGACTGTTTTGGTCAACATTTAATCAACAACAGTTACTAATGAGAAAAATAATAGGATCTCTTACATGACGTCACACTATTTAATCATACCATTAATACAAATATTTGTGTAGTCCTCTCCACCAACCCATAGATTCATTCAGCCTTAGTATAAGATATAGGTAATTTACTTTTTATTCCGGGAACCAATTTCTGAGGGAAATGGGTGCGAGAAATCTTCGCAGAGCGAGCATAAGTTAGTAAAATAGTAAAACTAGTACCTACTAAAATCCAAGAATAATTTAGGAATACTATCAAATCACAGTACATAATCTATATCTATACTTCTATAGTAATATTATAAAGAGGAAAAATTAGTTTTTTTGTTTGTTTGTTTGTAACGAATAGGCTCCGGAACTACAGGACCGATTTGAAAAATTTGTTCACTGTTGGGAAGCTAACTCTTTGCGATGAACATAGGCTATATTTTATTCCCGTATTCCCACGAGTAAAACCACGTGACGTCCGCTAGTATTATATAAGAACCTAAGAGTCAAACTATGGTCCACTGCATTACTGGCATATATAATACTCATAAAAAGATTAATCAGTTGACACAACTAACAGTTTAAAAAGAATCTATGATAACCTTCTGATGTTTTGATCGTTGAGGTGTAAAAGCCTTATCAGTTTTATAAAACACTAGCTGACGCCCGCGGCTTCGCCCGCGTTAAATTTATTCCCGTTCCCGCTTCCCGTGGGAACTATTCCCGAGATAAAATTAGCCTATGTGTTATTTCTGACCATAATCTATCGCTGTACCAAGTTTCAGCAAGATCCGTTCAGCCGTTAGAGCGTGAAAGAGTAACAAACATCCACACATCCACACACACAAATTTTCACCTTTATAATATTAGTAAGATTCATTTTAATACTGCAGTCAAATTTTACAGTGTATTTTATATTCCTTCCAAGAGCCGACGAACGACACGTGAAGAACACCAAAGCATGAGGTAAACAATTTGAATAGGCCTGATATAGCCTCGATGTTAGAAATTTAATATAGCATGCGGGTTTCACGCCCTTTACTTACCCTTATTTATGTTATGACTTTGACTGTCTTAATATTTTGAGTGTTTTAAGTCAGGCTCACCATGAAATGCGGGCCTCTACCCTTTGGGACAAAGACATGACTGTTATCTATATATTCACGGTGTTTCTTTTAGGGTGTCAAGCCGTCACTAGCTGGTAGCAGGGTTCCATACCTATCGACTTAACCCCCATGTATGTTCTATATATATATATATATATATATATATATATATATATATATATATATATATATATATATATATATATATATATCTTCTTCTATATATATAAAAATCAATGCCACTTTTCGTTGTAATTTTATAACTCAAGAACGGGCTTACCTATGCAAACCAAATGTTTAGGGTTTCTTGGGACTATTTAGTAGATGGTTTATGTGAAGTTTGCACAAAATCAGTCGAGCGGTTCTTCATTTATCACGCAAACAAAGTTGCGCGGGTCAGCTAGTATAATATAAAGCTGAAGAGTTCGTGTGAACTCAATGATCTCAGAAACTGCTAGTTGAAATTCAAGAATTATTTTAGAGTTAGATGGTTCATTTACTGAGTAAGGGTTTATAACATTACGTAATGACGAACAGAAGCAAAAAATATATAAAAGCCAAAGCCTCCTAATACAACTTTTAAAGAACCCCATACTGAAGTGTACGACAGTTTCGTCGAATATAACGTAACATCCTTTAAAAAAAATGAAAAAACAGTAACTCTTGTTCAAATACATTCACTACTTTTAATGGCCGCGTCCCAGTTCCGTATGTAATCTGGCAATACACGTTTTTAAAAACTCTGCTCTTGAGAAATTGTAGTATTTTCAACGAAAATATATTATTCAGATTCCCGAACGCTGTCCAATATGCACTACTAAGTGCTGATGTATGAATAACATAGGAGTTATGAATACAAAGAAACATTAAGGCACTAATCAAAACCAAACATCACTATTATCTATGTCTTGAACAATACACGATAAGCTTTACAAATAAAACATTTCTTTTCCACCCTCTAAACAAAACAAGAAAGCCTTTGTTCCATTATGTTCAGGAGCAGAGGTCGTTAATTAAGTCCCGCTATCAATCTGACGAGCCAGCGGCATCTTTCATTGCGTGAGTACATGGTAATCGATCTCCTTAGAGCTGTTCTGGAAAAAAGTGCCTATTTAACTAGACATGCGAATTTTTTGGCCACAACTTTGAGAGAGACCTGAGATCCGAATAATTTGTATACCTGTGTAATTATTATGTGGTTAAGTAGCTGTGTGGATGTAACTCTTTCACGCTCGAACAGCTGAACGGATCGGGCTAAAATTTGGTACAGGGATACATATTAGACTGAAATAACACATAGTTAGGTATTTTTGTCCCGGGAATAAGTTTCCCCAGAAAGCGGGAGCGAGAACCAAATTTCACGCGCAAAGTCAGCTAGTTTAAAAATAAAATTTCGTACAATCTACATACGTAAACTTACCTATATTTATGCCAAGATTCTTGAAAATCGGTTTAGAATAGCGACTTGTAGAGAAATACAAAACACATTAATTAGTTAGATCGGTACACCAGTAACAGATACCTAGTCTACTGTAATGAATTGGTCAGTTAAAGTTTTCTAAACTATTTAGTCTAAAATAGCGAAGCATCCTTAGCGTCGAACAAATTAGTGTGTCTAAGTGAAGCACACAGCGGTTACTAGTCTAGACATTCCCATGTATCACCTGCTTTTCTCTTTTTCTTACATTTTGTAAGTGTATCTTTCTCGCTATGTTTTATCCTGAAGTTTTTGTAAAAGTGGAAGCTTACAACTGGCTCCAATATACATTACACTAGCGGACGTCACGCAGTTTCACCCACGTAGCTCCCGTTCCCGCGGGAATAAGGGAATAAAATATGGCCTATGTTAACCGAGGATAGTGAAGCTTCCCAACAGTGAGAGAATGTTTGAAATCGGTTCAGTAGTTTTGGAGCCTATTCGATGCAAACAAACAAACAAACAATCAAATCTTTCCTCTTCATAATATTAGTATAGTTAACAAATCGGTGTTAGTTTGATATCTAGACTGATTAGGTTAGTTTATCTTCTATCTAGGAATGAATAATGTTTATTTACACTTCCTTCCGAGATAGAAGAATTTCTCAACAAAAATAGGTTTTGTCTCTTATCTGGTCCTATTTGGGCGTTTATTGCCTTGTTACTTTGGCAAATAAAGAATTTATTCAAAAGATTAAAAACTAAGTCATTTACAAAGCCCAGGCAGAGAAAATCCGTTCTGAAACTCCACGCAAAAAAGAAGACTTAAAGCAAAATAATACTAATATTATATTGACATAATACATAGTTGGCAATACGATATTACAAAAATGTACTCTCGTAGACACATAGTAGTTCGGTACTTTGCTGGAGAGTTGCCAAATATATTGAAGATTTCAATTTGAAAACGTTCACGTCTTTTTTTTTTTTTTTTTTTTTTTTAACGTGAGGGAAAATCCTCGTAGGATGCTATGCCGGACTCTTACCGACTAAAAAAAACCTCACGTAACGCCCAACAGCCTATGGTTGAGAGCCCCGGGTAAGCCCTCAGGAAGGATGTCCCGTGACTCCCAACAGACCTACGGCCGCCAATGCGGCCTCGCCCATTGGGTGGTTCGGGTGCAATCCCGCGTCTATGGGGGGTTTCGGGTGTGACCCCGCTTCTAAGGGGGGGCGTGCGTGAGTGCTCACGTCACGCTGCCGTCATGGGCCTGCTTCTGTAAGGACGGTGAGCGGCCCTCCCACCGTCCTCAGACCCCCGGTCATGGAGGCCGATAGTCCTCGGCGAAGACACGTCGGCGGCGCCCGGGGCGCCGACTGCGGAACTCGGGTGGGAGAGTTCTCTCCCGCACCCGGCCCGCCGCCTCCTTCGCGAGCATGACCTGCTCGCAGAACGAGGCGGCGCAGTCCCACTTACTCCCGCTGGAGAGCATGGCTCGCACCATGGCCTCAAGCGAGAGGGTGTCCACGCCCAGACCCACTACGAGGACCTGTCGCTGTTGTGCCCACGCCGTGCACTCCACCAGCGTGTGGAGCGCCGTGTCATCGCTGCGGTCCTCGCAGTGCTGACATTCGGCCGTGGTTTCCCGGTGTTTTCGCCACAGATACCTACCGAAGCTACCGTGCCCGGCAAGCATCTGTGTCAACCGGTAGGAGAGAGCACCGTGTCTTCTCTCCAGCCACTCGTCCATGACCGGTCTGACGGCCGCGATTGTGGCGAATCCCCCCTTTGGTTGCTCAAGTCGCATCTTCCATGTCTCCAGGGTTTCCTGGTGGAGCAGGGTCCGCTGGGCCTCGATTTCTCGAGACGCAGGCCTTTGGCCCCGCTCCAGCGCCTCCTTGCGCCATCTGAACAGTGACGCAAGGGCTCTCGCTTCCAGGTCCCATGGAGGGGTCCCGGCTAGGAGACATGCCGCCTCACCGGAGATCGTGCGGTATCCTCTTATCACCCTGACGGCCATCACTCTCTGCGGGCTCATCAGTCTAGCCTCATTGCTGGCCGTCAGGGTCTCCGCCCATACGGGAGCCCCGTACAGGGCCATGCTTCGCACGATCCCAAGGTACAGCCTCCTGTAGGGAGCGTTGGGTCCCCTGATGTTGGGCATCAGCCGCGCGAGTGCGGCCGATGCTCCCCTCAGTTTTGGGACCAAACTTCGGAAATGGTGTCCGAAACGTTCCCGTCTAGAAGAAAAATTTCTTACTGAAGCCCAGCAGTTTAATATGTTTTTGACCAAGTTAACTTATTTCAGTAAAAGACTCCAAAAAAATCTTTAATAATAATATAATAATAATAATAAGCATTTATTTCAGGCATCATTAGAAAAGTTACAGATCTTACTAACTAATTCTACGGCCCATATGTATTGTATATACCTTAAGATTAAAAATACATATAAATATAACATGAAATGTTAGTATAAAAATCTTAAGACTATTATTAGTAGATACACACTTCACTGTCACACTATTTCCGTATGCGTTCTAGTGGTAGCTGTCCGCGGAAGTGACGGAACACCACGCCCTTTGGCCGGAAGCTCTCCTCCATGACAAGGCCCAGGCAACCGTTGGGTACCCTCACCACGAACGACAGAAAACGGACGTTGCGGTTCGACTCCAACAGCTGCACTCTCAGCACGAAGTTAGTCTTCTTGCGTATGTACTCCACGATGTGCTCCGCCTTAGTAGTGAAATGTAGGCGGGAGACGTACACCGGTGTAGACGGTATTGCGGCACGCAGTGCCGAGGTGCACTGCACCACTGATGCTGGTGCTGTGCCGCAACGGTTCGCTTTGGTTCGTTGCCGGCGCTTCCTCAATTGCACCGTAACGAACCCATCAGTAGCCTGGTTCGATGCCTTCTCAGGCATAGGCTTCGATGGAGCACTTGAGGTGGTTAAAAAGTACCTATTGTAAATCCAGATAGCTATTACAAATAGGTTCTTTATTATATACTAGCTGTTGCATATGGCTTCGACCGCGTAGAAGTCGTTATCGCGTAAAATCATAACCCTTCTTTGGCGCAGTCGGTTAAAAATTATCCTATGTCCTTCCCAGGGCGTCTAACTATCCGTATACTAAATTTCGTCTTAATTACTTTAGCCGTTTAGGCGTGAAAGCGTAACAGATAGACACAGATAGACAGACAAGTTACTTTCGCATTTATAATATTAGTAGGGATTACGTAGCACAGTTTTAATAATTGATATCGAATTCATTTTTTTTAATTATAAATATATTTCTGCATTCTTTCTGTATCATCTAGCCCAAATTAAGCTAATATAAGCTTGTGCTATGGGATCTAGATTACTGATACCTACACATCCTTAATATATTTCTAAATAAGTTACACGCGACACCAAGACAGTCCTATTAAAGTACGTTTTGTGAAGTATAAAATATACGTTTTACAAACTTAGATTTTACTAGCTGATGCACGCGGAATCGCTCGCGTGAAATTCGGTATCCGTTCCCGCATCTCGTGGGAACATATTCCCGAGATGAAAAGTAGCCTATATGTTATTCCAGACTTTAAGCTATCTATGTGCCTAATTTCAGCCCAATCCGTTCAGATGTCAGAGCGTGATTGAGGAACAAACATCCAAACATCTTTACAAACTTTCACAATTATAATATTAAAGTTGCTATGTTCGACCTTGAAAAATCCTAAGGCAATTCGAACGATTGCAGCGTAGGTACGCTTTTGCCGGATTTCATTCGATTCTAATACATTATATTACTGTTATAAAATCTGAGGGGTTTTAAGAAAAAATCTATACGTAAAATATTGTTCTAAAGACCTATATCTATTTTATGACAAGCTTTTATGAGAATTAAACTCATTTATATCGATAAAAAAAGTACATTACTTGTTAAGATTTTTGCAATATTTCTCATTTTTCGAGAGCGATTTCGATCGAACAAAGTATTACTAATCGTGTTCTGATACGTTGAAAAAGCAATAGTATCTAATAAATTACAATAATATAGTTTTATCAGATCAAATCGAAGAATATTTTCTAGCATAAAGTTCACCCCAAGATGAGTCTCTTTCGAACATACAAGCCTTAAATAAGAAATAAGATAATGCACAAAACTTGAAATATTCACTGGCAATATTGCGATTAAGAGGATAAATAAAAAATATCAATATAATATTTCTATTTATGTATGAAGTGGAAATTGGAAGCCTTCCTACTGAAAAGCAACCTGCCCCCAAGTAAAGAACAATAAATAGTCTAACTACAGATCTTCTACAGCGCCAAACACACGTTTCTTACCTGAATGATGTCTCCAACCACTCCCAACAGACCTACGGCTACCACTGCGGCCGCACCCAGGGGGGGTTCGGGTGCTATCCCGCGTCTTTGGGGGGTTGATCGAGTGTTTTAGTTTTACCGCTTGTATAATGTCTATAACGGAGGCACATACTACCCTTATTTTAAGCAAACGGAGGCTACTGTTAAAAAAAGCTAAGCTAATAAATAATTCACACTGATTACATTTTCATTTAATTAGCATTTCACGTCCTCGAGTTACAAAAGTTTCTTTTCTAATTCGAAAGTACCTACATAAACTCATTTAAAGTTCAGCTAATTCTCTCAGTTTGAATTACGTATAAAGTTGCGCTTTTAAGTTTTTTAATGGTTTGCTTCCAAACGATACGAGACGTAGAAGTTGCCGTATTTGTGTAAACTTGACAATTAGATACAGTAGTTGATAAACAATCAATCTTGGACCATCCGTATTCATTCCAAATAACGGTCAACTCTCATGAACATGTCTTCCTCATTGGCAGTCAGTTTTACAAGCAATTTGTGAAGCTACGATTGATAGGACTCCCTAACATCTATGTAACATGGAATTTTTACTTCAAAATTGGTTTACATAAAGTATATTTGTCTAATTTTAGTAGGCATTTATTGTGTTGTAATAGCGGCAACCGAAATACATGATCAGTGAAAATTTCAGCTGTCTAGCTTTCACAGTTCCTGAGATACAGCCTGAAGACAGACAGACAGATGAACAGCGGAGTAATAGGGTACCCTTTGGGTATGGAACGCTAAAAATGGCCACAAAAGATGATATAGTAGCCTAACATTTATAATACACAGTTGAAAACAATGTTAACCTTGTCTGGCTTTATAATGCTCGCAAAACTTTTCAATTCAAACACGGCCATTGTTAGGACTGAAACATTCTTTCAGTGTCAGATAGCTGCCAAAAACCGTTCCAGGTCACTACACAACTAGTAGGTACCTTTTGTATTTATCCAGTGAGTCTCATATATCAGCTTTGTTACATGTTACATACTCTTTGAAGTGGAACATAGTGATTTATGAGGTTGACTTTGTGAATGTGTGTTTGCTCAAATAAGGGCTTGACCTCTCTCTCTATCTTTATCTTTGTCTATATCTTTTCTCGTTCACACATACTGACTAAACAAGTATAATGAAGGGAGCATTGCATGGATTCGTGTGAAGTCAATCGAGAACGATGTGATACGAACGATTACTATGATGTAGCGACGTTTCTTATAATCATGTGGAATACTAACTCGTGTTATGACTCCTATCTTTTGAGTACTGTTTGTATAGAAGGCCTATTTATATAGCGAGTAACTGTCAATATTTTGATCATGTGATATTAAAGGCTATCTGTGTCATACTATATGATACAAGTAGCCTTAAGGCTGTGTATAAGGATGTCTGGATGTTCGTAAATATTTCAAGACTTAACGTCTGAACGGATATGGTATGGTTAGACTCCAACTTGCAGTGGGGGCCTCATATAGAGAAAGTCTCGGGCAGACTGAGCTCTGCAGCCTATGCCGTTAAAAAGATCCGACAACTGACAGACATTAGAACAGCGCGTCTTGTCTACTTTAGCTATTTCCACAGTGTCATGACCTATGGCATACTATTATGGGGTAACGCTGCCGACATCGAATGTATCTTTGTGTTGCAGAAAAAGGCTGTCCGGGCTATCTATGGTATGGGGTTTCGGGAGTCATTAAGAGAAAAGTTTAAGAATATCAACATCCTTACTGTGTATTCACAGTACATATATGAAAACTTATTATATACTCATAAAAATAACAGTAAATTTATTAAAAATAGTGATATCCATAACCTAAACTTAAGAAATAAGTATAAATTGGCTGTACCTAGATTTAGGCTTAATAAAATAAGCAATTCTTTTGCGGGCAATTGTATTCGAATGTACAATACATTGCCGACAGCCATAACAGGTTTGTCAGTTAATAAATTTAAAAAACTAATAAAACTTAAATTGTGCCAGAAAGCTTATTATAGCATTAAAGACTTTCTAGAAGACAAGACTGCCTGGCAGTGACACGAATTGCTCCTTTCTACATTTAAAAAAAAACTGTATTAGATATTAAGAAGGAATAACACAAGTTCTACTTTTTATATCGAGAATAAGTTGCCATGGGAAGTGGAAACGGTAATAAATTCCACGCGGATGGAAGAGTGTGCGCCATCTATAGGCTTGCCAACTTCAAAATGCGAATTTGCGGGAAATGTTGATTTCAAATGCGGGACAAGGATTTAAAAAGCGGGATCTTACAAATTTTGTTTAGAATACGTGAACTTTAACGGGTACTGAATTTCACGCGGGAGAAGCCGCGAGCATCGTTTAGTTTAAATATAATTTCCGTACGCTTTTTGCTATGTTGTAAGTTTTACACGACAACGCATTTTTTTTCTCCAAACGCATGATACTGTAACTGTACTGATTTTTTTTTAAAAAGCTGTCAAAAAACCAAGATAGCATTCGGTCTTTTTAACCTTATCCTCGTCAAAAAATTTCTACAAAGCGACATTGGGTTATTTTTACTACGTATAGTTATTATTAATGCGTAGTAATAATAACTCTATCTAGAACACTTTCCAATCGCTTTGATTGGAAAGTTTTCTCCAAGAAACGAAAAATAACTTTTTAAGGCAGGAAACCCGTTTAGAATTGTCTCGACAGGAGGATGTAATGAGAGTCATCTTGTTACTTGTTATCACATGTCTCACTATTGTATTTGTATAGGTACTGTAGATTAGCATCAGCAAAAAGTGAAAAAAGTGTTTGAACTCTCTGTGCATGATACGACAGGTGACCAGATATCTACTTTTAAAACCAAAGTTTCCGCATCAAATTCACATTTTGCATCAGCATGCGCAACAGCATCATGCAACATGAGTGTTGAGCATCCATGTCACCATTTTGGTTCCGTAAATATGTAAAAACGGAATTATTTCTCCCGAAATTAACATTAGCATTATTAGCGGAATACGCAGATGCGTATCGCAAATCAAAAGGGGCCTGGTTTATAAAATGACGAAAAAGAGGTGCAAATAAAAGCATTTTTTGTCGGATAAGTAGACGGAAAATTATAGCCAAAAAAAATTTTAATCTTGGTACAAGTTGTGTGTCAAAATATGCGCCATTAGCCCAAGTTGGGCCACATCACTGAGCAAAGGGTATAGTATATTAATTATACAGAATGTCTAAAACGATCATAAAGTCAGCCCCAAATTTTTAGATGAATGCATTTTATGACTTCAATTTTTGTCGATGCGCAAGAAAAATAATGCCAACTTAAAAAGATCTAAAAACAACAGTTCCTAGCTTGAAGGACGCGTGTTTTGTATGGTCAAGGTCGTAAGCCCGATGAACGGCCTTAATGTTACTGTATATATCTATCGCTTTCTTATTGGGGTCTTCATAGAAATCAAGCAAACATGTGCCAATACCCTTCTCTGGGCAGTAGAATCTTACAACTACACATAGGAAATAACTTCACATTTCCGTGATTTGATGCATCGCTTTGATATGCGTTGATATGCGAAGATGATGAATAAACGTTTGTTGCTAGATCAAGAAAAGCGGGATATCACGCGTCCCGCTCAGGGTGTAAGCGGGACGTCTTGTTATGGGTCTCAGAAACGGGACGTCCCGCGTATAGCGGGACGGTTGGCAACCCTAGCCATCTAGTGCATAATATAGATACGCATTACTCCTAACAGAATAGAGCCACTTTGGTAACTGATTTACAAATTTGTAATTCACATGTGGCGTAACGTCCATTAATTTAAATTAATAATAAAATTCGTGTAATTACCAAATACGTATGTAACTGCTATTTTTATTATTTGAAAAGTTTAGGTAACATACGAAAGTGATAATAATAATCCATTTCCGTAATATCTACACTAATATTATAAATAAATGGTTTAAAAACCCTAAAAAATACGCTTTTATAATGCACGAAAAAACCAAAAATAAATAATGGATCGTTCAAGTTGCCTCTATTTGTGGGCTGAAGTGTAAACTATGTGCTTTTTGTTAAAATATTTGATTGCAAAAGCGTGGGGCGCTGGAACAAGAAAGACTTTCCTGGCGGAAGCTGCATGATGTCTTGTCAGATTAAGGATAAGGTCACATTTATAAAAGCGTATTTTTCTCGTGTTTTTAAACTATTAATTTACACTGTCACACTTTTATATATCTATTGTGACTTTTACTATTATTAATTTCATTTTATATTTCGGAAATGTATTAACGATGATAGGCTTTAATTGAAATGCATAACATACTTACTTGTAAAGTAAAGTAGTTAATCACGCCTACGCATTTTCAACACCCAGTTTTGCCAGTTTTTCGTGACGCCCGCTTAATAGGAGCAAACCTATTACCGTTACGGATCTCTATTAGATAATTCATAGGTGGGTCCTTAAAGTTTCGGCATTCCGAGATATTTAGTACAATATGTAGTATTCATGTAATAAGAATACAAACGCATATATCCCCAAGCGGGTTTTTAACGGTAACCAAAGATATCTCGTTCTCGAACAAGAACTCTACATTTTGCAACTGTTAGCGTATTCCCCTCATGTATCTACTTAATTGCCTGAAAGAAGAGGCGTTCTCTCTGGCAGCATAAACGTTATGCTCTTGTGCGACCTAATGCAGCTTTCGCCAGGATTTATATTTTATAAGGATTAGTATTACCTAATAGGAATTTGCTTACAAAAAAGTCTTTCTTGTTCTAGCGCCCCACGCTTTTACAATCAAATATTATAACAAAAAGCACATAGTTTACACTTCAGCCCAGAAATAGAGGCAACTTGAACGATCCATTATTTATTTTTGGTTTTTTCGTGCATTATAAAAGCGTATTTTTTTAGGGTTTTTAAAACATTTATTTATTTTATACTTTTTAGTCACAATTTTATACCTTTACTAGCTGTTCCCTGCGGCTTCATCCGCTTAGAAGTCGTTATCGCATAAAATCATTACCCTATTTTGTCTGAGTTCGACTAATGTAAAAATATTTCATTATTAATCTAATACATATTTACATTTTATACTCTCAATATTTACACTCAATATTAATTTCAATATATAACAGGTTTGTTATAACCTTAAACCCTAATCGTGGTCTAAGTTCATTACACGACTTTTGTAACAAATCCAAACACAGCTATGATACGATGTTCAATCATGAAGTTACAGTTCATATCTTACGACTCCATCATCAGATCAGTTTGACAGCACCATATTATTGTATTGTTTCAGAACTACAAACATCTGCCAATTTTCATGACGCTACGCCCCTTGGAAGATGCTTAAATTAGTTACCTGAGATTCCATTGCATAATTTTACAAGTCAATTAAAAAAAGGTTTGTTATAACCTTGAAACCTAAGCCTGGTCAAAGTTCATTACAAGACTTTTCTGACGAAGCCAAAAACAGATATAATACGATATTCCATCACGAAGTTCCAGTGCATATCTTCCGGCTCCATCATCAGATTAGTTCGACAGTACCATATTATTGTATTGTCATCAGAACTACATACAGCTGCCAATTTTCATGACCCTACGATCCTTGGAAGCTGGTTAAATTAGCTACCTTAGATTTCACTTGTTTTCTGTGCCTGTCTTCCGGCTCCATCATCATATCAGTTTGACAGTACCATATTATTGTATTGTCATCAGAACTACATACATCTGCCAATTTTCATGACGCTACGATCCTTGGAAGCTGGTTAAATTAGCTACCTTAGATTCCACTTTTTTCATCGAAGTTTCAGTGCCTATCTTCCGGCTCCATCATCATATCAGTTTGACAGTACCATATTATTGTATTGTCATCAGAACTACATACAGCTGCCAATTTTCATGACCCTACGAATCTTGAAAGCTGGTTAAATTAGCTACCTTAGATTCCACTGGTTTTCTGTGCCTATCTTCCGGCTCCATCATCATATCAGTTTGACGGCACCATATTATTGTATTGTCATCAGAACTACATACATCTGCCAATTTTCATGACGCTACGATCCTTGGAAGATGGTTAAATTAGTTTCCTTAGATTCCATTACATTGTTAGTTACATACACGACGACCTAATAAAAGCTTATTAAATTAATAAACAGCCAATAATGCAATAGGCTAACATGACTTTTTCGTTTCGGTTCTTTTTATAGATTTAGAGAGTAGCGAAAAATTCTAAATCTATGGGTTTTTAGTTCCAGAAAGTGGCAAATATTGTTATTTTATTCTAAAAAAACCTTTTACTTGCAAAGAACACACGTTTTTGAGACAGAAACGTTTGGTTCTCAAAAACATAAAGAAGAAACTGTAAGTAGGTATTTCTTGTGGGTGGAGCTATGTGATTGTTTCATTATTCAGGTTAATACGGGGTTAATACAATATTTGAGGACCTCTTTGAGTGAGAACTATCTTCTGCAAGAAAAAATATGTTTTGAAAAACGATATTTGATATCCAGGATTTTCCCTGAAAACGCTCCCCTTTTCTAAAGCAACGATAAATTAATGATTTTCATCAGTCGCTACGCCTGTCTACGGTCAGCGTAGGCCATGCTATGTCTTTAACTTCGAGCTTTCAAATTATACCCTTTTACCATTAATATCGTTAAAAGAAGTATCAACATGATGTACGCAAGTATTTTTTTAAAAACTATTGAAGTGAATTTCCGTTATTTGTTTTACTGTCTTAGGTAAACAATTTACTTTTTTTTCGCAAATGAGATACCTAGGTACTTTACTTTTCTTGTTTTGCTAGTAGAACTATATTTATTACCCAAATGGTCATTGGACACAGAGACCTCTCCCTCTTTCAAGCTGCCGAAAGAAAATTTATAAAAAAAAAAAACATTTTTTATAAATGAGGCAGAAGCAGAAAAGTGGTAGCTTAAATAGAATTAATCTATTGAATTGTGGATCGGTTTACATACACCATAGTTTTACTTACAGTTCAGGAACTGTAAATGAAACTATGGTGTAAACTGATCCACAATTGAATAAATTAATTCTATTTAATATATAATGTAGGGTCAGGACCCACACAATACCTTGATGTGAATCGACAACCCACACGTACACATACTAAAACTAATTCCCCTCGTCTTAGCTAACATATGGGGCATACTTGTGATGTGCATACGTTAAATAATGTTAAATAATCAATAACATGTTGAAAAAATGTTTTTTGTAACTTGCCTACTTGATGTGTGTGTTACACCTTGATCAATTTGTTTGCACGAATATTAAGTGTGGGTTCCGTCACCTTGATCGGCGATAGCGATTGTTAGGGCAGTCGCGAGCGTCGTCGCAGACACCGAGAGCGCGAGGTCTCGCTGCCCCCGTCGCGTCGTCGTCGTAGAATGGAATGCTGATGGGACTATCAGTATCATAATGTATTTTTTTTTTCTTAATTCTACTGATTTTATCATGTTTTTTAATGTTGTTTTAAATTTTTGTTATTATTATTATTTTTCATGCCTTGATAATGTTCGTTTACTATTTTTTTTTTTGTTTCTTTTGTGCCTACTTACTGGACGGCTAGATACCGATTGGCTTCCGTGGCGCGTTAGGGGTCTGGTTGAAAACCAGCGCTAGGCACCAGTCTAGCACACGCTGAACCAGGCCCCATTCAGCACGCTTGAGGGATTGCATGGAAAATCACAATATTGTTATTTTTTATTATTATATATTTGTTATGTATCTCGAATGCTACTGAGTAAAAAATATTTTCTTTCTTTCTTTCTTTCTTTCTAACAGCAGAACAAGCAATATCAGTTTAGTGCTCCTGTAATGACAGTTGTTCATATGGAAACAGGTCGAGGCTATAAAGACGCATATCCACTGCGAGTAAAGAGAACTTCCTAAGCACTATGCTGATCCTTGTAGAGTTCGCTAATTAGTGAGACTAGTTGAACCGTATAAAGAGGGGACCTACCGTCGACCGAGTAGGTTCTCGAGTATCTTTACGTTTCATAAGGAGGTTAGTGTGCCACCCATCAGACTGTGAGCCACATTTCAGGGTGCTCTTTTACCGAGTCGCAGTGAATTAACCTCTTGCCTTCTCGCAGTAAATTAACTTCTTGCCAAATAAAGAATCTGATACTGCCTATCCTGTGTCTCTGTAAAACACCGTGTTGGTTTATTGGGTAATGAGGCTGCACTCTAGGGTAAGAAGATCTACACGAAGCCCTAAAGAGGGGCGGTGAAGTACTTCAATGAATTCCACTACGCACTAAATAGAAAAACTCTTATCGCAAAATATATATAAGTGCACCCTTTCTATTCTACACATACAGCACGATTTTTCCGATAATAACCCAAAATGATTTCAGTGTATAAACAGTGTTTGTTTTATTTTGATTGCCTTGTTCTGTTGTTTCTAACTTCCAATTACAATTTAAATTTAGTTGAAAAACATATTCCAAACAACTGAACCTTCGTCAAAGCAGCCATTGTTGCTCATTGGATACATATACCTTATTTAAAAACCTGTGCCTACCTTGAATATTCTCTGAATAGAAGCTGCGGAAACACGTTTTGAAATAATTAGATACTGTCTGTGCACCACTGAACGGGGATTTTCGATTGACTTGAATGGGTAGATGGAAATTTAATGATGAAATGCCATTTGACTCACATTTAGAAACGGCCAAACATGAGACGAAAAACAATCTAATATATAAAATTCTCGTGTCACAGTTTTCGTTGCCATACTCCTCCGAAACGGCTTGACCGATTCTCATGAAATTTTGTGAGCACATTGAGTAGGTCTGAGAATCGGCCAACATCTATTTTTTATACCCCTAAGTGACCGGGAACAACATTCCACGCGGGCGGAGCCGCGGGCAGCAGCTAGTTTACCAATAAATTTTCGTCTTTCAAGTATTAAAATCGCAAAGCGCCCCTGGCCACCAATTCCCGATTGTAAATACCACTTGTCAGATCTTGACACATTGTTAACGGTTAACCTGTGCGGTTAACGGTCATTGGCAGTGGCTAAAGTTAATGTGGTTTTAATTATTAAGATTCCAGCATAGCATTCGTGAAGGGTTTCCACGCGTAAAAAACACTTGTTAGCTTATTGGTAATCCTGTGCTTGTCAGGTTCTGCCGTTTCTAAATATGAAACATTACACTAGTAAATATCGCTTCAAGTTGTATACTTCCAAATGATCGCCCTGGGCAGCAAATCTCAACCGTACAACTTGAAAGCGTAGAGAGAAATTTACTGGTGAAATGTAATTTGATTCATATTTAGAAATGGAGAAATATGGGACATAATAATTTCACCATAGTATTTTTCTACGCTCTCAAGTCACATTGTGTAGTTGAATGGACAGGCTACGGTGACCAAAAGGGCGTTCTCTCTCTCTATCTCTTATTCGGTTCGTATAGATACTGTACTTGAAGAAGATATGTAGTAAATTCTTTCACAAATCCATCTTACGAGTAAGTATATTCCTACCCTTTACACTGTAAAGGGTAGGATCTGTAAAGTTTACAGATATCCTTACTCAGCTGAGAAATATGAATGAACATAATTCAATCTCAAGCGATGAGATATTAATCCCAAAAATTGATGATCCAGTATAATACTTCAGGTTCCCAGTAATCTGGGAACCTGAAGTATTATACTGGATTTTTTACTTGTTAATACAAGTAAAAAAAAATATTTCAATAAAAAATAAAACCGACTTCAAACAAATCCTGAAAAATAAAATTTACAAAGCACAAAGTAATATGTATTTTGATTTTATCAGATTTTATTTAATATCATATTGAAGTCGGCGCCAAGTAAACCCATAGTTTTATATATTGAATAAAATCTAATAAATCAAAATACATATTACTTTGTGCTTTGTAAATTTTATTTTTCAGGATTTGTTTGAAGTCGGTTTTATTTTTTATTGATAAAAATTTTTTTCATTATTTTAAGTGACGGGTGAACCGAAAAATATATCTATCTAGGATTCTAGGTGAAAGTTCTCATCAATACAAATCAATCAAGCCCACACACAAGGTAGCTGCTGTAAATCATTAAGGAATTCCCTCGACTGTCTTTCGGTTCCATCATCAGATCGACTCTAGACATTCATTAAAGTGTAGTACATTAAAGCACTGAATTAAAAAGTTAACAAACGCACTCTAGTTGTCCCTACAAATTTCGGTGGTTGCCCTCGATTTCTCCTGAATTCCTTCATCAGATCCTGACCTGGTGAAATTCGGACCCCCTCATAAGTGAACTCTATCCAACAAAAAGCAGATTTGAAATTCGTCTATAATTGACGAAGTATCGGTGAACATACATGAAACATTGTCAACTTCCTTTTTTTTAAAAGTCGGATCTATAAATCTAGGTGTAAAGTTCTCATCAATACAAATCAATCAAGCCCAAACACAAGGTAACTGCTGTAAATTGTTAAGGAATGCCCTCGTCTGTCTTTCGACTTTATCATCAAGTCGACTCCAGACCTTCATTAAAGTAAAGAACATTAAAGCCCTAAATTAAAAAGTTAACAAACGCACTAGTTGTCCCTACAAATTTCGGTAGTTGCCCTCGTTTTCTCCTGGATCCCATCATCAGATCCTGACCTGGTAAAAATGGGACCACCTCAGAAGTAAACTCTATTCAACAAAAAAAGAAATTTTGAAATTCCTCTTTAATTGACGGAAATATCGCTTAACATACATAAAAAAATACATACAGACGAATTGAGAACCTCCTCCTTTTTCTGAAGTCGGTTAAAAATAAAGTAAATCTTAAATGCGGACTGACGAGTGATAGGCACTCAGAGATGAGATGAAAGGATTATCATAATATAAAATCCGTACGGGTAAAGTCTGAAAAAAAATTGAATAAAATTCTTCTGTACACAAACTAAGACTAATCTGTACTGTTCAAAACATCAGAGATCGAAATAATCAGACTTTAAAACATGAATTATGATGCTGGGTTATTTCTGCCGAGTTCTTTAGACCTTATAGTCACTACGAAGTCCATTGTGCCTTTTGTCTTTATATGTGTAAATACGTGCTAAACGTAAAATACTCCCCCAACTTTATAAATGCATTCAAATCTTTAATCAAAAAAGCTCAGGCATGCTTTGTTTGGTCGGTCATAGTATCTTTGACTTGTTTATTTTATTCAACTGTGTTTCATAATCACACTTGTTAGGAAAATTCTAAGCATAGTACGTTGTACAGAAAGTTTTTACTACATGGTCTTAAAGCCACAGAACGTGGTGTATTGTTACACAGGCGCATTAAAGTTTCAAGTTGTACGCGGCTCGGCTCCAGAGAAAACAACTAAGCTTAAGGACTGAGGACTATGTAAAGCTTGCTTCATAAACTCCGGCTACGTGCGAGTTCACACGGAATATGCACTCTGTGTATGTAAATTTTGTTGTTTAACAACTTAGCATATCTCACGTAGCAAGGGATAATTTCAAAGAATTACAGTACTTACCTACATGAATTTCACATTTTTAATTTCGAATTCCCATGGCAATTCCATGATGACGTAGGCTAGATTTTAAAGAACTTTGATATTTGAAACAGAATTCGATCAATCAATCAAAAAGGCCTATACCTAACACTCTACTGCTGGACGTAGACTTTTTCTAAGTTTATATATTGAGGGTGTTTCATTTCACATCAGCGCGCTGATTAATTACTCCCGATGGAAATTTCATTCGTTTCGATAGTGATAATGGTTCCCAATCGCTAGATGTAACCATGGCTTGCCATCAGTCGTATGCTATGCCATAGCTATTCCAATATAACACGTGAGAGATATTAAAGTTTTTACAAGTTTTATAGTTAGCAATTCCCCAAGTTTTCCCATTTCCGAGTGCCAGTCCGTCAATTTCATACACACTCTGGCAGATTAATCGACGGATTATATGATACTAGCGGACGTCACGCGGTTTCACCCGCGTAGTTCCCGTTCCCGTGGGAATACGGGAATAAAATATAGCCTATGTTACCCGCAAAGAGTTTAGCTTTCCAACAGTGAAAGAATTTTTCAAATCGGTCCAGTAGTTCCGGAGCCTATTCGTTACAAACAAACAAACAAACAAACAAACAAACAAAAAAACAAATCTTTCCTCTTTATAATATTAGTATAGATAGTATAGATAAGTGGTACTAAATTCTCACACTAGGACATGAAATAACTTTCCATTTAGTTGACTAACTCTTTGGCTTCGGCGGTGGTTATGACCTAAACTATTTTACTTTAGAGTGTATGAACTTCATCATTACGCTGTGCGTGCGTCCACGGTACTAGGCTCACCATCTTTTTAGTTTCACAAAAACTTTAATGTTAAATGTGGGCGTACACTATGCCTCTACCGTCCTCTTCGGGGATAAAGTCGTGAATATATTATTTAGTTGCACTGTGTAAGTTAATGACAACGAAAACGTTATTTTTAGGTAAGCTCGAACTTATGATGAATGAACGCCATTGATTCGCATTATACAGGATCTAGTATAAGAAAAATGTTTACGGCGCGGGGAGCAATACACCGAGACGCAGCACTAAAGGCCATGGCAGGCAAGTCGTGGGTCGGATACAGCGGCTAGGTCTCGATGTCGCCCTTCACAAATCAGAGGCTCTGTGCTTCCACGGACCTCGAATGGGGCCACTTGCGGGGTCCAGCCTACAGGTAGGGGCGTCAGCATCGGCATCGTGCCCTCGATGAAGTGTCTGGGGCTCGTACTCGATGGCCGGTGGAACTTCGGACATTACTTCCGAAGTATGGTCCCAAAACTGAGGGGGCATCAGCCGCACTGGCGCGGCTTAGGCCCAACATAAGGAGATCCAACGCTCCCTACAGGATACTGTACCTGGGGATCGTGCGAAGTACGGCCCTATACGGGGCCCCCGTATAGGGCCGTACTTCGTACTTCGCAGAAGATCCTGACGGCCAACAATGTGGCTAGACTGCTGAGCCCGCAGAGGGCGATGGCCGTCAGGGTGATAAGGGGATACCGCACGATCTCGGGTGAGGTGGCATGTCTCCTAGCCGGAACCCCTCCATTGGACCTGGAAGCGAGAGCCCTTGCGTCACTGTTTAGATGGCGCCAGGAGGCGCTGGAGCGGGGCCAAAGGCGCCCTTCTACCGAGTCGCAGTAAATAACTATCCTCTTGCCTATCATGTGTCTCTGTAAAACACCGTGTTGGTTTATTGGGAAATGATGCTCCACTCCAGGGCTAGAAGATCTACACGAAACCCTAAAGAGGGGCGGTGAAGTACTTCAATGAATTCCACTACGCATTAAATATAATAACTCTTATCGCAAAATAATAAGAGCACCCTTTCGATTCCACACATACAGCACGATTTTACCGATAATAACCCAAAATGTTTTCAGTATATAAACAATGTTTGTTTTATTTTGATAGCCTCGTTCTGTTGTTTCTAACTTCCAATTACAATTCAAATTTAGTTCCAAAACATATTCCAAACAATTGAACCTTCGTCAAAGCAGCCATTGTTGCTCATTGGATACGTATACCTTATTTAAAAACCTGTGCCTACCTTGAATATTCTCTGAATAGAAGCTGCGGAAACACGTTTTTAAATAAGTAGGCACTGTCTGTGCACCATTGAACGGGAATTTTCGATTGACTTGAATGGGTACATGGAAATTTAATGATGAAATGCCATTTAACTCACATTTAGAAACGGCCAAACATGAGACGAAAGACAATTTACCAATAAATTTTCGTCTTTCAAGTATTACGATCGCAAAGCGCCCCTGGCCACCAATTCCCGATTGTAAATATTACTTGTCAGATTTTAGCACATTGTTAACGGTTAACCTGTGCGGTTAACGGTCATTGGCAGTGGCTAAAGTTCATGTGGTTTTAATTATTAAGATTCCAGCATAGCATTCGTGAAGGACGCGTGTACACGCGTAAAAAAACACTTGTTAGCGTGGACAAATATTGGTAATCTTGTGTTTGTCAGGTTCTGCCGATTCTAAATATGAAACATTACATTACATTTGTAAATATCGCTTCAAGTCGTATACTTCCGAATTTTAGCCCTGGGCAGCAAATCTCAACCGTACAACTTGAAAGCGTAGAAAGAAATTTTCTGGTGAAATGTAATTTTATTCATATTTAGAAACGGAGAAATATGGGACATAATAATATCGCATTCTGTACTTGAATGGACAGGCTACGGTGACCAAAAGGGCGTTCTCTCTTTCTATCTCTTATTTGGTTCGTATACTATACTTGAAGAAGATATATAGTAAATTCGTTTACAAATCCATCTCACGAGTATATTCCTACCCTTTACAGATTTCCTTACTCAGCTGAGAAATATCAATCAACATAATTCAATCTCAAGTGAATCTCAAGTGTGATGAGATATTAATTCCAAAAATTGATGATCCAGTATAATACTTCAGGTTCTCAGATTAACAAGTAAAAAATAAAGTAAATCTCAAAGGCGGAGTTACGAGAGATAGGCACTCGCACTCAGAGATGAGATAAAAGGATTATCATAATATAAAATCCGTACAGGTAAAGCCTGAAAAAATATGAATAAAATTCTTCTGTATACAAACTAAGACTAATCTGTACTATAAGATGGAAATAATCAGACTTTAAAACTTGAATTATAATGCTGGGTTATTTCTGCCGAGTTCTTCAGACTTTATAGTCACTACGAAGTCCGCAATAAAGACCATTGTGACTTTATATGTTTAAAAACGTGCTAAAAGAAAAATACTCCCCCAACTTTATAAATGCATTCCAATCTTTAATCGAAAGCCTCAGGCATGCTTTGTTTAGTTGCTCAAAGTATCTTTGACTTGTTTATTTTATTCAACTGTGTTTCATAATCATATTTAACACATACAAAGAAAATTGTTAGAAAAATTGTAAGCATTGTACGTTGTACAGAAAGTTTTTACTACATGGTCTTAAAGCCACAGAACGTGGTGTATTGTTACACAGGCGCATTAAAGTTTCAAGTTGTACGCGGCTCGGCTCCAGAGAAAACAACTAAGCTTAAGGACTGAGGACTATGTAAAGCTTGCTTCATAAACTCCAGCTACGTGCGAGTTCACACGGAATATGCACTCTGTGTATGTAAATTTTGTTGTCTAACAACTTAGCATATCCCACGTAGCAAGGGATAATTTCAAAGAATTACAGTACTTACCTACATGAATTTCACATTTTTAATTTCGAATTCCCATGGCAATTCCATGATGACGTAGGCTAGATTTTAAAGAACTTTGATATTTGAAACAGAATTCGATCAATCAATCAAAAAGGTAGGCTAGATTTTAAAGAACTTTGATATTTGAAACTGAATTCGATTAATCAATCAAAAAGGTCTATACCTAACAGTCTACTGCTAGACGTAGACTTTTTCTAAGTTTATCTATTGAGGGTGTTTCATTTCACATTAGCGCGCTGATTAATTACACCCGATGGAAATTTCATTCGATTCGATCGTGATAATGGTTCCCAATCGCTAGATGTAACCATGGCTTGACATCAGTCGGGCGGCATCATTTCGGCGAGCTGCATAAAAATAAAACAAACAGTCATATGCTATGCCATAGCTATTCTAATGTAACATGTGAGAGATATAAAAGTTTTTATAAGTTTTAAAGTTAGCAATTCCCCAAGTTTTTCCATTTCTGAGTGCCAGTCCGTCAATTTTATACCTACACACTCTGGCAGATTAATCGACGGATTATAAGATATAAGTGGTACTAACTCCTGAAACTAGGATATAAAATAACTTTCTATTTAGTTGACCAACTCTTTGGCTTCGGCGGCGGTTATGTACCTAAACTATTTTACTTAAGAGAGTATAAACTTTATCATTTCGCTGTGCGTGCGTCCACGGCACTAGGCTCACCACCTTTTTTGTACAAAAAACTTTAATGTTACATGTGGGCGTACACTATGCCTCTGCCGTCCTCTTCGGAGATAAAGTCGTGACTATATTTATGTACGCTGAGTAATTTAATGACAACGAAAATGTCCTTTTTAGGTAAGCACGAACTTATGATGAATGAACGCCATTGATTTGCATTATACGGGATCTAGTGTAAGAAAAATGTTCCGTTAGGTAAGATGTAATATTATAATCAAACATTTTCCTCACAAGGCGTTTGTTCCTAGTTTACTGAACTAAAATTAAAACTTTCACATTATTATTATGGTCTTAAACTCAGACGATGTAATTAAGTGTGGAAATCATTATGGATGCAATGTCAAACTTCTACTGGCTAAAACAACACAGTGACTGACAACTGCCTACGATCAAGAGTACCGGTAAGCCCTTGGAATGGAACGCCAGGTTTCCCGGCAGACAATTCTAACAACCATCGAGGCCTTGCTGTCTCGCTGAGGGTATGCAATATATATTCAAATACTAGCTGATGCCCGCAGCTTCGCCCGCGATGGCGCTGTATGTAAAATTTTGCTGAATTTTCTTTGCTATAAACCTCACGGAGCCCGAGACCTTTCCAACGAATGCAAAACCGTGGAAATCGGTTCGTGCGTTCTAAAGTTATAGCGTCAGGAAGGAAAACCCGACTTATTTTTATATAATAGACATTCCATATATATGACGTGATACTACTCGATGTTTCGGTTATGCTATAGTGACCATTAATTTTTTCTCCTTGTAAAACTTTGACCTTGTCAAAGTTGAGACTCACCCGATTACGAATTTTTTTTGTTACAAGGTTTTTGTTGTGCTGTGTGTGTGTGTGTGTGTGTGTGTAGTATCCGGAGACAAACAGAGAAAGACATTACAAAATCTTTTCTGGAGCAGGATGAGAGCGATGCCTATAAGTGCACCTTATAGGCATCGCTCATCGCTCATCGCATTGAACCTAGAGATGCAGAATGAATAGCTTACTCTGGGCGAATTTTGTATTCCCATGGCCTTGCAGTGCAGCAGTACCTTATTGTACGACTGGTCGCCGGCTCTGCTTAGATTCTACCTGAACGCGTTTCAGTTGACTCTCCCCGACTAAAGTAATCTGGTCAGGGGGGGGGAAAGCCGCAGATAAAACATTCCCCTAGGTGCAGTATCGGCGCCCCATTGACGTAACACTTTGTCCAACTTGGATAATAAAACTAAAATATTATAAGGATAGTGTAGTATTCACGTTGATACTTACATTTCTCACAGTGATAATTCATAGTTTTACTCTTGGTATAGCTATGAATTTGGGAAATTCAATACTTTTATTTGTGAAATGTAGGTTTCTACCACGCATGGTAACTGTACAGCAAACATTTTAGTAAGATTTATGACGGTTGAGTCTTCAAAACTGAGCTAATATATTTATGTATATCTTACTAATATTATAAATGTGAAAGTTTGTGAGTGTGGATGTTTGTTACTCTTTCACGCTTGAACGGCTGAACGGATCTGGCTGAAATTTGGTACAGGGGTAGATATAGGTCTGGAATAACACATAGGCTACTTCTTATCCCGGAAATAAGTTCCCACGGGAAGTGGGAACTCAAACAAATTTAATGCTAGCGAAGCTGCGGGCATCAGCTAGTATCAAATAATCTTCATGTCAATAAGATCAATTATAACATAAAATACGTTTTCATTTCTCATACTCGGAAAATAGTGTTTTCTTGATCTGACTATTGGGTGGAAAATGCTATTTCCCTCCCTAGGGAGGGAAAAACTCATACAAATTACTTCCCACCCTAGGGCCGGAATGAACTTTAAAAATAGAACTGCTGACAGGTCAGCGGTGATAGTGAAGATATTTGTGTAAAAAAAAAAATGCTGCGCCCATGCGACTTTCCAAACAGCCAGTGTGAACTTAGCAAAAATTTCTTCCGGCCCCATACACGTACAATAATATTGATCAATATAGCAATAAATTGAACGAGAATTGGTATTAATGAGGTTTGAACAGACTATATTCGGATGGAATTAAATATTGTGGCAAATGTTCTATGACAAATCGTTCACGGTTACGGCTATACGCTTATGGAATAAACTTCCAGTAGGGATAAGACGAGCGCAGACGATAGTCAATTTTAGAAAAATGGTAAAGGATCACTACCTATCTTTGTAGTATTTAGAATATGTGTACATATTTATGTATTTATATATTATATATATGTAGGTATGTATATTCGTATGTATGATGTGTTTATATATATACTTATTATGCTGTATTTATTTTAAATATTTATGTGTTATAACAATTTTTGTTTATATGATTAAAAAGCTTTATTCGATCTTAGAGTACGCCATAGAACAACCACTCGTTGCCTTCAATCAACTTTCTCCATCCAAAGGTTGCCTGGTAGAAATTGCTTTTTAGCGATAAGGCCGCCCATTGTACATCTTCTTGCACTGTATTTAAGTACCGTAATTTTATTTACTTGGCGTACAATAAAGTGTAAAATAAATAAAATAAATAAAATATTATTGAGTCAATAATATTGTACGTGTATGGGGCCGGTAATCTTTGCAACAATTACGCGGTGAGTTCCATATTTAAAATTTAAAAAGTCGGCATAATGTAGTTGTTATTTATCTGTAACAGAATTCAAAACAATTGGTAATAATCTTTTATGGTAGGTAAGGTTTGAATCTTATTATTAGTTTTATTTTCCTCGTATTTGAAATGAAAAGTAGAGTGTTTAACTCGGGTAAAAGAATCAATTCCGACTCGGACTATAGCCGCCCTCGCTCCGCTCGGGCGTCTAAATACCTCGGGAATTGATTCTTTCCACCCTCGGTTAACAATCTACTATTAATGTGTTTCAGTTATTTGGAACACCTTAATTTATGAATAGGTATACAATCTGAGCGTTTAATATACCCTTGGGTATGAATCGTGACTGAAATATTATCAATCAGTCATTTTAAGGAAATTAGTCTACTATCTGCTTTCGAATATCTACGAAGTTCGTCATAACAGTAAATAATATTATTCCAAGTTATATATAAAACGTCTAAGTTGGTTCGGGGCGCTGAAAGTTCTAACATTTATCAAAGACTCTATTAATCTCTGGACGTCAGGATGATGATTTATTGGGTATTTCTATGTTAAATATTAAGGTAGAAATCTCAAGGGACTAATCATTAGACCATGAATCAAAATTGAGCGGTGAGATCTCGTACAAATACAGAATTATTTTTTCTCCAAAAATAAAATGGTGTGATATTAACACAGCGCTCTGTGACTGTATGAACAGCGATAGTTAGACTGTAGAAATATTCACAGATTTATTTTGTCGTTTTAACAGCAAATACTAAAAACAAAAAGTTGCGTGTGAAAAACATTGCATGCCAATAAGGAAGAGACCAAAGGTTAAATAATATATTTTATTCAATAAAATATTAGACAAATGTTAAAATAAATTAATAACTATTTACAATATGAATAAATAAAACTAAACTAAATCTAAATAGGGCCCCCGTGGCATTGTGCCCAAAAGACTGGCAGCATTCCCCCTTTGAACGGCGATGCCTATTCGTTGGGAGAAATAACTGCCAGCCCTTAGGTCACCAGTTGACTCCACAAGACGCTTCTTCAAAATTTTAAAAAATTTATGTGCGTTCGGACCCCATGGACCTAGGGTCTCGACACCGACTGGAATAAAATTCTACGACGAGCCGAGACCCTTATACTTAATTGTATTTTTATATTCTGCCGCTTCCGCTGCCGCGCTGGCTTTTTCTTTTGTTCTAGGAAGATGGGACGGGGCCAAAGTGTAGACAACACAAGTGGCATCCCAAACTAGCACCCGACCCATCTCCCACGGAATTAAGGTCATCCCATCCGGTCTCTTGCCATCGTCCCTAAAAATGCCATTTGGCTCTAAGAGAGCGGGCACACCGACGGTGGCAAGAGCACGGCGAATGATATCGTTAAGCGCAGCGTGGCGAGAGAAGCGGCCTGCGCTCTTCAAGCAAGATAGTCCATGGTGTCCCATAGAGTCAACGGTAACACCACAGGGGCAACGGTGTGGGGCGCAGAGCGGGACGCCAAGTCTCAAGCCAACTGCCATTCTCAAAGTGTCTGGTTCAAGAAAGGTTCCGGTGTTAGCAGTTGGAAAAGCATTCAACCAATCACCGGATTCCTTTCTGCTGAGCGCTAATAGTCTAGCACGATCTGGGCCTAAGCTAGCGTTTAATAACGAGTCAAAAGTTAATTTTGAAATTGCGTCGTCCCAGCTCCGTTGTGAATTTGGATGAATAGGAAAATTTTGACCTGGGCAAGCCATAAGCCAAGCATCCTTGGCATCTGTACAGCCAGCCATCTCATAGTTAGTAAGACAATTGCTTAGGATTTTACCTACGAGTGCTGACGTGGCATGTACAGATGACAAAAAGGCTGGCAAAGCCACACTGGAGACTTTGCGGATCCCTAACCCACTGTATTTAATGGGTAGGGAAGCTTGAGTCCAAGATTGTTCATTAAGATGTATGTTCAAAATACGTTCTAAAGACGTTTTTATGAGGGAATCAATCGCAAATAAACAATTCTGATGTTTCCAAAAAGGACAACAACGAAGCAGATACATAGATTTAGGAACAAATAGACAAAATTTTAAAATTGTGATTGCATAATGTGAATTAATATTAAGAAGTCGATCCACATTTGATTCAAATTTTAAAATTTTCTGTGCTATTATTTCTGGAATAGCATCTTCAAAAATCGGAGACCCTAAGAGGTTAAGATTCTCTCTATTAATAATTTTGATATTTGGACATAAGAAATCGAAATTTTCTATGAGTTCGGAACGATTGTGAGCGTTATGAATATATAATTCACACTTATTAAAATTTAATTCTAAACCAATCAACTTAAATTTGTTTTTTATTTCCAAAAGATCTGAGAGAACAGTAGCGGCATCACCTCCAAGAGTCCCATCATCTAAATACCACACGTTAAATTTTGATTTTAAATTTTGAATTATAGGGTTAATTGATAGGCTGAATATGGCTGGCCCAAAGACCAAAGAGACCAAAGAGGACTGAATAATTATGTCACATCAATGTAGGTACACCTTTGATCAGCAAATAAATAAATGAAATAAAAAAGGAAAAAGTGACCCCTTCAATCCAATAGGAGGGCTTTTCTTGTATTTTACGTGTGGAGAATCCGTCATAGATGCTATGTCGGACTCTTACCGACTAAAAATCAACACGTTCCCTACCTACTGCCTACGGTTGTGATCCCCGGGTAAGGCCGCAGCAGTTTAGGTAGCCCGAATGTGGCGCCTCTGGTGTTGCAAGCGTTCATAGGCTGCGGTGACCACCAGTCCTTCTGGTGGGCCGTATGCTCGTCTGCCACCTTAGTGGTATAAATAAAAAAGCCCTCGGAAGGATATCCCCAGAATTCCCAACAGACCTTGACCTCCATTGCGACCTCACCTAGAGAGTTCGAGTGCTATCCTGTGTGGCACGCGTAAAACTATCACGTCACGCTTGTCGTCATGTGCCTGCTTCTGTAAGGACAGTGAGCAGTCGCCCCACCGTCCTCAGGCCACCATGACCAAAGACTTCTATATAAACTGAGGTAGACGCGCCGTACTCTAACAAGCGAGATTTCAAAAGCAATCCTCAAACACACACATTGCTAGGACTACACTCACTTATAAATACTATTTACGTAATTGTCACCACAAACAATGGTAATAGGTATACGGATAGAACAAGAGTAAAAGAGAAGGCGTATGGACTCCAATTGCAAGTCGAGTACCTACTCTCGAAGTTTTGACTCAAAACAGTGCGAACAACGCTGCTAATTAGCGCAGTTTATAGGTTTCAAAAATCGGTGCGTAGGGCATGTCTACCTCAGTTTATATAGAAGTCTTTGACCATGACCGGGTGCCTTTAGGGGGCGGCCATACAATAAACGTCATTTTTAGCACGGTACGGAATTGTTCGTCCGTCTCACACTCGAATATTTTTTTCACTAAGTATAAATAAATAAATAAATAAATAAATAGAATGGTCCATAAATATTCATTGCAATACACTACTCCAGTTAGCCAGACTTCGTGAAAATAAAATGGACAGTCGTGTTACTTTGTAAACTAATACGAAGTGGCACAACAACATCGATTTATGTCCTAGAACGGTACCGGGTGTTTTCTATTGGCAATCACTACACAAGTGCAGGATTCTGTATTTATTTTATTTTTTTATTATTTTGTGCAGCTAGTGTGCATACGAATCCGGTAAATCATCAAGTTGGTTCGGATAAAATATAGTCTCTGTTTGGTATAATTTGATATAGAATTTAAATATCTTCTGTCAAAATAAATAAAATGAAGTGCTTTTTCCTAAAAGTAAATGATTGTAAGGAAATAAAGAAAGAAAAATATTTATATTATTTTCTACAAGAACTCTGAATGAAAACATGCCTGTAGCATGTAATTTTCCTTTGAAATCGCGAATTTCAGCTAGTTAATCAATACATATTATGCGTACATACACCTGCGTATTTATACCCGAAAAGGTGAGTAGAGATATACTTACGATACAAACATAACATTTAACATTTCTTTTCTCACTTAATAGACAGTGAGCTTATCTCCGTAAATTGCTATAGACATGAATGGCAAACATTATAGTCCTGGGACATGCTTCTGAGGGCTCCCAACCATATGCTGTTGGGCGTTGCGTGAGGTTTTTTAGGCGGTAGGAGTCCGGCATAGCATTCAAGATGGATTTTTCCTCACGTTAAAAAAAAAGAAAACAATGGCAAACATTGTGTCTTATTCTTTTAACCTACCTGTGTAATTTGTAAACTCTGCAGAAATATTCGATTCGCTAAAGACCATCTGCAGAAATATGACAACGATGTCAAAATTTTGCAGACTCATCTATAATAAGTTTCATCCATCGAAACCATTAATAAACGTCTTTTCTGAAAGGTGTCTTTATGTACAGATCGGTAAATTGTAAGATAAGTGGTTTCAGATTATGATTACATCATCATAATCTCTGAAACATACGATAGCAGCTTTTTTCAATTGTAAGCTGCAGTTCAATGTTTAAAAATCGGTTATGTTATGTTTCGAGAAAATTCGCGAAATTACCTACCAGAAAGAGATATTTTTATCTATCTTTCTTTCTGGATTTTAATTTTCTATCATTACTACAGATAATAATACTATCTTATATGATAGATAGGTACAACACCGGTTCATAAAAGAGCTCACAAAAATCTTTCTCGTTATAATGAGTATTTTCTCTGAAGATATTTTTGTTTTACATTATAATGTTATTAGAGAAAACACCGAGATTGAAAGTGGTTTGATAAGTCCTCGTCGCTTATCGAAGTCTTAAGTGGAGTACCGGGGGCAAGGGGACGAGGTGGATGGCTGATGAAAAATGTATTTTTTATAGATTATGTCATCGTCTACCTTTAGCATAATGTTTTGCAGAAATGAGAGGAATGATTGACATTTCTCACTATCATAAATCTTTTTTTAAGATATAGAAGTAAATTATTTTCTGCACTTTAAGCAGTGATAATACATAGCTTTGTTCATTCAGCAGGTGCTCGTAGATCAATAACAATTTGTGGCCGCTTAGTACCCTACCTACCCCTACAAGAATAAACTCATGAATATATCTTTGCATAAAATATGTTTATGGATACGCTGTTGCTACCGCTATTACTTAGTAAATCTTGAGTGAAAACATGGTAATCCGGTTTTAAGTTGCCCTGTTGTCATTTCTGGGTAAAATGTTGTAACAACTGTAAGGCGGTCTCCTTGAATATAAGCCTATTACAATAACATAGAATTTTTCACAGCCATTGTAAACGGCAGGCGACATGGTTGGTTTAGTAATAGTCATCTTATTGCGGTTGGTAGAATAATACACACTATTTTAATTGTATTACAAAGTTATCCTTTCATCGGATAATATTTTGAACATTGGACAGATCGCGAAATAGACAAACCGCGCCTTAAGACTCTCTAATATCAATCTAGCATTAACACTTCGTAAAAATCTCTTCACAAACTCCTTCTTTCTAATTTTATAATTGTACACCATATTATAATTAAACACAAATAAAGGCGAAAAATTGCCATTCCGAATTAAATGAAATACCAACGAGTCCAAAATGTACAATTGCTACAAAAGAATGCCGACTCATTACAATAGAAGCCTTTTTTAAAAGCTTCCGTCTTTTCAGAAAGTGAATCACTTAAAATATCATTTGCGTTGGTAAAGGGGAGATTCATTGGTGACCCTGCAAGATATCTTCGCAGAATAATGCTCAAAGTAATTCTAATTACAAAAGGCCTTGTGCCAGAATTAATTATCAGGAAAATTTGAAAATCAGATTCGAGATCATTTGTAGATTAAAGTTACGAAGCTTATCAATATGAATGTCATTACGTCATTGATGAAATTAATGATGAGGAGGAACGTTGAATTTCAGATTGTAAATAAAATCAATTCTATGTACCTATACCTATTTCCTTAATCCCGTAGAGAATCGAAATTCAACAGATGCATTAAAAATTAGCATAATAAATTTTAAGTGTGTTAAATTAAATCTGCTACAAAATTTCACTTCACATAGGTACCTATTAATGGAAGTATAAAAAACTTTGTTATTGTTTTAAAGGTTAATAATGTACTTGGTATTGTGTAAAATACAGAACCAGAAACACAATTTTTACACAGGTCTAATGAATCATTTTTGTCCTAACAATCATTTTTCATCCAGCCATTGTTATAAAAAGTATTTGTTTCTGAAACCGTTAAAAACGAAAGGTGAGAGGCTGTCAACTTCTTGCAAGCTAAGTGCTGTAATTTATCACATTGTACAAAGACGCTGACGCTACGGGAGTATCCGGGCGTTAATGTCTTTTTATCGAACCTTTGTCAATTACCACAAGGGATCAGACCTACTTGTGGTTGCATATTTTCCAATGCAAAATATTCGGGATTGTACTTTCCTTTTTTTTTCAGGTTTTCCTGGTCTCCGATCTTGCAAAGCAGAAAAGTTATCTGCTTAATTTTATCTTCAGATTAAGGTTGCAATTTTCGACCTTGACAAATCCTAAGGCAATTCGAACGATTGCAGCGTACGCGTTTGCCGGATTTCATTCGATTCTAATACATTATATTACTGTTATAAAATCTGAGGGGTTTTAAGAAAAACTCTATACGTAAAATATTTTTTCTAAAGACCTATATTTATTTTATGTCAAGTTTTTATCAGAATTAAACTCATTTATTTAGATAAAAAAAGTACATTACTTGCAATATTTCTCATTTTCGAGAGCAATTTCGATCGAACAAAGTATTCATAATCGTGTTTTGATAGAAGTCTTTGGTTTTGATACGATAAAAAAGCAAGAGTATCTAATAAATTACAATAATATAGTTTTATCAGAACCAATCGAAGAATATTTCCTAGTATAAATTTGACCCCAAGAGGAGTGTCTTTCGAACGTACAACCCTGAATTTCAAGACGGCTTCGATATTCAAACTATTTCTGAAATTTATTCGAACTCGGTGTAACTATTCAGGTCGTGGTCGTTCTGTTGATTATGGTTTACGGAAATCACATTAATGGAAGTGTGAGTGGAAAATGTCATGTCAAGCTGCTACCTGGCACTTGTGGTTCTATGAAACGAATACTTAACCTATAATTAATTGAAACATTGCAATAAATTCAAATTTGACATTAGTTTTACAACATACTGTGGTATAGTTACAGACAACGTCGATTATTACAAGGGACTTGTATCAATATTGCCACCCTCACCCCTCTTTCACTCTAAATGCCTCGGCAAATGTTTAACTACACTCGAACAGACAACTTAACACAGAGCTTACATTCCAAGCAAGGCTACGCACTACACTGGTTTACCCGCCGCGTCCATCGCGGCGTCACCTGTCGCATCATTTGCCGCGTCCGACGCGACGACACTCGTCGCTGGGGCAGCTACAACTCAAACAAACGCCTACAAAAACGCTTCTCCTTGAACGCTCTGAACATTTCCATATGTTTGTGTTTCTGGCGGCCCGCTCGGCGGGCCGCACCGCTCGACGCGCCGCGTCTCCTTAAACGAGCCCTTAGGGTTCCATAACCAAAGGGTAAAAAAGTCCCTCGAGATCTGTCTATCTGTTGCCAGGCTGTATATGATGTACCGTGATAATCAGTTAAAGTTTTCACTGATGATGTATTTTTGTTGCTGCTAATAAATACTAAAAGCAGAAAAAAATAAGGGCTGCCATACAACAAACGTGACTTTTGCCGTTTCTTGGCACCAACCCTTCATGCGCGAGTCTGACTCGCAATTGGCTGATATTTTTATTTATGTATGAATATCCTCATAGATACTAAGCCGGACTGCTATCTACTGATGAGTAAATAACACCGTGCCCGACAAACTGTCCTGGATAAACATTTGAAAGAATAACTCCAGGGCTCATGAATCACACAGAAAACCGACCGGTTTGTTACTTACCATTTTGTAAGATCAATGACCTTTGAAATCAATACCTTCGAAGAAGCACCCAAACTATCTTAGAGCCCTGTATCGTCAGACGTTCCAAAAATAAAAATACGAAAATAGGAACCTAAATGTAGGTCAACATCGAAACTGCACCTTTAAATCGTTCAGTGTCCCGTGCCTATTCTATGTGTGCCACACACATAACTGTTTTTGCGAATTTATCTGTCCCTAGTTGTCGAGTTGGCATTTTGCCACGTAACCGCATGGGTCAACGAACTCGGCTAAATGAATATTTTTTGGTATCCAGCCTCGCACAATTACTGGAAGCCTGTGTTGATTGCAGTTGGTGTTGACTGCAGTTGCAGTTGGTGTTCTGTTGATTCAAATATACGAAGGTATATTATGTCATTGAATTGAACTTTTTTAATTCTATTATTTAATTAGATTGAAGTTAAACCCTATTTTCTGGTGTCCGTACCCAAGAGTTAAAAACGGGTCCCTATTACTGAGACGCCACTTTCCGTCCATCTATCTTCAGACTGTCTCAAGAATCGTGATAGCTAGGGAGTTGAAATTAAATACAAAAACAAAACTAAATTTTCAGCGGCGGTGGGGGCTCCCATTTAATAAATATTGGTACGGAACCCTCATGGCGAGAGTCTCGCACTTATAAACAAACATCACCGGTGTAGAATAGGGCTTGTCAAGGCTCCAATATCGAAGGAGACCCTAACGGTCTGTTCGTTTGTCATCGTTTCATTACTTGAGCTCCTCTAGAGAATGCTCTATCAGACATAGTGTCAATATTCAATTTGGTCTTTGTGGGAGAGATAACGGCGTACGTTTTTTATCACGCTTGTCAAAGTTTACCTCTAAAATTTGTATACTTTCACAATCACCTGCATAGTGTTAGGAAAACAAAGCCTAGATATATGAAACAAAGACTGAGTTCAAAACATAATGGATGTTGTTTGGCAACGTATTCACAATAACTTTGATAACTTACAATAACATAAACATGGAAGTTTCAGAAGATATAAGCTATACAAGTTTCTATCTTTGAGATAAAAGTTTACCCATTATTACTGGCGATATGACATCAGACACGTAACGTATATAATCTAAGCATAAGTACGTATCTACAAATTTCCTCATAAAGTTTTCTCGTACCCGTTTCCCACAAGAACTTGTACCAGGACGGCGCAAAATAGAGGAAAATGCTCTTTGAAGCGGGTTGTAGGTACATCGTATCCAATTTTGAGCCTATTTACACAGAATTTTACGAGCATATTATTATTTTTAAAGATTTACGTGTGTAACCGCGATATATCCGCTAGGCATAAGCCACGGCTTAACACGTGTAGTCTCGTCAAGTTTTAAGGAATGTATAGAATATTCTCGTAACATTTTTAAACTAGAACAATTCTGAATAAAACAAGGGTAACACAACTGCACAAAGACGTTTCCAGGTGGCTCCGAATCGGTTCTCAAGCAGATTATGTATTTCTGAAGAATCTTTTATGTATGGCTTGTACACCGAGACGCTCAAGGAGGTTTTGTGAAAAGCAAATGAAATGAACTGCATTCGTTCTGTACTTGATTTCTTAAGAGTTCTATTCATTTGAGCTGTACAGTAAAAAATGTTTGCCATCTCAATGAATATACCTATTTTCACAACTACCCGTTCGCTCTAACTTTGCAGCTGGCGTAGAGGCGTATACCCAAATTGTTAATTAGACGAAGTAAATTGACAGTAGCTAATGTCACTTCGTCATAGAAAATAAGCAACATTGTATGAAGAAGTGACATTAGTTGCTGTCAATTTACTTCGTCTAATTAAAAATTCGACTTTAGTATGGAGCCGAGCGGCAAAGTTAGAGCGAACGAGCAGTATTTAGCATTATAATTATTGAAATTTTAACTTTCTCTAAAATTAGTAGGTAAGTACTATTAAATAATGACTACGACTCTTCCCGCGTGGTGGTGAAGTTTTTCCATACCCGCTTCTCACATCAACATAATTATACCCGGGCCAAGACAGGAGATAACAGTGAAGATCTGACCCCCCCCCCCCCTAGAGTTGTCTTTAGATTGTATAACATTCATCCCTGAAGTGTCATAAACGGTGTGACGTTATGAAAATCGGTTAAGTTTCTTTAAAATAAATGATGTCTTGAAAGTTTAATTTTATTATATTTTACGTTATAATTTGAAGCTACGGATTACAGAGCTTCAAATTAATGGAAATAAATGTGTAGACTAAAACTAGGCCAATGGAAATCGTTAAAGCGTAATGATAGGCACAATTTGGAATGGTAATTTAGAACGAGGAGGCAATCTGAATTAGCAATCTAAATAATCGTTGGATTAAACAGAACTAAAATTAATAGCTGTTGGGGGAAGGGTGGTAATAGATTTTAATAAATCAGTTCATGTGGATTACTGTAATTAATTATGAACCTACGATTAATCTATCATAACTGAGGAAGGTTATTATACCCTAAGTTCAGCTTATTAAACTAGAGCAAACTGCGGATCTGTACACATACGAATAAAATGAAAATAGGTTAGTAAGTATGATTTGCTTTCTGTAATCGATAGGTAATATTTAGAGTTACTGGACCAATGTTTAAGCAATATACATATAATAAAATCGTAACAGGTCGCTGTCTGTACATGGAAGATAAATAAGAAAAAATATTATAGGGGGGCTTTATGAACGCAATAGAACCCAAAACAATGATTTTTAGAATTTTTGTCTGTTTGTCTGTATGTCTGTATGTCTGTATGTCTGAATATCTGTTTGTCTGTACGGTTGTGCACGCTAATCTCAGTAACCGCTCAACCGATTGCAATGCGGTTTTTTTTATTGTGTTGAGGTTTGCTCCAGTTAACATTTAGCGTTTGTTTTATGTAAATCGGTTTAGAAATAAAAGAGTTATAACACTTTTAAGAATCAGATATTTTAAAAATTTTAATTGTAGGGGTTTCTTTGAATGTGAGTGAACCTAAACTGGCGTGTTGGCTTAATCATAAAAGAGCTTAATGATTAAGACTATTTTTAAACAATTCAGTTCGCGCCGAAGGCGTGGACTGAATTGTTTTAAAATAGACTTAATCATTAAGCTCTTTTATGATTAAGCAAACAGGGCAGTTTCAGACGCTGCTTGATGACTCTGATGAAGAAATACCTTTCCTTTCATATACCTTATGTGACGTAAACGAAGTTGCGGGCTCAGCTAGTGTTCAATATTTATACAGCATCAAATATTACCTAATACTCAATATTATATAGTAATACGGATAAGTAAGTCATTTGGTGCTATGTGCTATGGCGTTAGTGTATGTTACAGGCGAAGTCATGTGACACTGCTAATGTAATGTATCACAACTATAGTCTGACCTGTTTACAATCACAACGTCCACTACAAAGTCTTTTCTTTTTAAATTAAATGTACGTTCCTATAATACAAAGGGGTGAGTATATTTTCAGGTTATTTCAACTTCCAACTTTGTGAAATGTATGTATAGTGGGTAAAGTTTCTATTATCCCGTTGTGTCTTATTAAAACAAATTTTAAAGCAACTTTGCACAGTCTTGTTTCTAAACAGTTTTTTTTTATTTTGGTCCAATTATTCGCGGCAAATCTAATGCACTATTTATCTAATTAGTTACTGCAGCATGTATTGAAATACGCTTATTAAATGCATTTATACACATACTCCTTTCTTTCACGTTCACTGTTTGAGTAACAAACTTCCAAACATCTTCACAAACTATCATAATTATATTTATTTTTAATTAATTAGTTTCTGTACACACAAATGAGAAAAGTAAATAACAAAGAAAAAAAGAATATTAAAAATATTAATAACAAAGAAGATAACATTATATTACGGACATACTTATTTCTACAGAAATCTCTTCCAGATCCCTAATATTTTTACTTATTTAAAAAAAAATAACAAAAGGTATATTGATTATGGACATTGACTTGGTACAAATGATGACAGCCACTTTCTGTCACATACAACAAATCACACATATTGATTAACACAAAATAAAAGCAAAGTAGGCATCCAGGTAAAGTTTGTTCATAATTTCAGTAATAAATCAATTTATAAGCGACGCGGGTCTTCCCAGAGATAGAAGCTCAGTGGATTAATTAATTAATTATGCTTTCAGATTAAAGCATCAGTGGTGTGCCATCAGCTGAAGTGAGAATAATACTGGAGGGATTTAGTCCATTTATTGGACAAGAGGTGACTGATTCAAATTATATCAGACAATTCTTATCAACAACCAGCGAATTTCAGTACATTCAATGGTTGTTGGTCAGTTTACTGTATAAATTGTTTTGGCATGTTTGCATCACGACACAGCAATTTATACATACATATAATGACGCCTTTATTCCCGAAGGGGTAGGCAGATGCATAGTATAAGGCCACATTTCATATTATAGTTTTGTCTCACGTAATAGGCGGTGAGCCCATTGCCATATTGAAAATTGAAATCGACAGGCGCAGGTCGCCGCGTCCCGCAGTTGAATCTTTTCAAGTAAGGCCTTCAACTTGGCTCAACGATGGTCATTTTACTGACAACAGGGTTACATTTCGAGTTTCCCTTCTCTACGCAATGGATCTTTTTGCGAATGTCTTCTCTTAGTCGCCTCTTACGCCATCCTCGGGATGTATAGGGGTGGCGACATTTTGTACTCTTACACGTCGCAACACGGAACCCCGTTGCCACACGGGGCAATTATTAAGTGACTAGCTGATGCCCGCAGCTTCGCCCGCGTAAAATTTGTTCCCGGGATAAAAGGTAGCCTATGTGTTATTCCAGACTATAATGTAACTCTGTACCAAATTTCAGCCCGATCCGTTCAGCGGTTTGAGCGTGAAAGAGTAACAAACATCCACACTCACAAACTTTCGCATTTATAATATTATATTATTAAGTGATATATCATTATACTAAAGTGAAAGTTTTTCGGTGCATATTGTGAAATCTTAGTTATTTGTCACTGACACTTAGTATGTCATTTATTTTGATCACCAACACACGTATACTCGTACACACATACAGAGCAGATGCCTCTGTTAATCTGCTAAATATCCCGATTTGGAGAAAAACGCGTGACTACAAGTATTTATGTACCTAAATATAAATAAATATTGTTGGACATTCTCACACAACATCATCTAGCCCAAATTAAACTAATTATAAGCTTATGCTATGAGATCGAGAAGGCTGATAGACATAGATACTTATATATTTCTAAATACATACATATTATACATTGGAAACACCCAAACTCCTAAAGAAACATTTGTGGATCACACAAATATTTGGATCGACCCGAGAAGACCCAGGTCCACAGCGCGCCAGTCGGTTTCAGTACCGACTACGCCACCGAGGCAGTCAAATATTTTATGAATAACTCATTAGATTCAAGCAGCCAAGAAACTCAGTACTTATATATTACTAGCGGACGTCACGCGGTTTCACCCGCGTAGTTCCCGTTCCCGTGGGAATACGGGAATAAAATATAGCCTATGTTCACCGCAAAGAGTGTAGCTTTCCAACAGTGAAAGAATTTTTCAAATCGGTCCAGTAGTTCCGGAGCCTATTCGTTACAAACAAACAAACAAAAAAACAAATCTTTCCTCTTTATAATATTAGTGTAGATAATGTAGGTATATTAAAGTACCTTTGTGGTACTTGAGATAATCCTCTATTTATATGTATAAACCCTGGAACGGCATGCAATAACTCTGGGCTCATTATTTTCCTTAGCTCATTTTTTTCATAAATGCCTTCCTGTAATTATTTTCCTTGATTCAAATTTCAAGCACAGTGCACCTTTCAGTTCTACGAGATTCTACGTCACAACAGCAAAATGTATATGTATATCTATCTAGACAATAGATGGTTGGGAAGCCCTAGAAGGAATTTCCGTAGTTACTCGGGAGCGTCAGATTAAAATAAGAGAGTTACCTTACATGTTGCAAAACTACTTCCAGGTAGGTATCAGACCTTAGTATTGATGGGTGCCTTATTTCACTTGCTGCGAGCTGGCGTCAACTCCAAATCGTCCGATTAAGAATTGGAGCATATTGGTAAACTCTGGGCTCATTATTTTCCTTAGCTCATTTTTTCATAAATGCTTTCCTGTAATCATGTTCCTTGGTTCAAATTTCAAGCACAGTGCGCCTTTCATGTAATTTTCCAATTTAAATAGATTTCTGCGATACTAGAGTAACGACAAATTTAGCATCAGGGGCTTCCCCATCCAGATGTTTTGTTAACCCACCTCCGGGTATTAAATCTCTGTTACAACGTCAGACTTAAGTAAACATAGCGAGCCGTAACTTTGCACCGGCTTTGGTGTGCTCAAAGTTATTGCGACCACTAAATGTCGAATAAACACTGCATTTACTAGATTGGATGTTACACGTAAACTCACATGTACAGTAAAGCATTTTGATTTACACAGAAAATCGACTATGAAGTTTAAAAATGTTCATGTAATTACCTAGGTAATATTTGTGTTTTGCCCATAAAGCAACGAGATCAGTACAAAGGGAGGACTGCTCTATATATTTTGCCCATACATTAGGTTTATGAGGTCAATCAAAATGGGTCATAAAAGGTTTTTACAGGGACGACAGTACAAATAGTGAAATTCGACTGTTACGAATGCCCAGAGTGACATTGGTATTACCATTTACGTGCGCTTCCAAAAGTACATTTAACATTTGTTCCTTAATGGGCCTTTACGATCCATCAATGGAGACATTGTTATGGATCCACGTGGACGCTTATAGCAAAGATAATATATTTAATAGCATAGTGATAAGCAACTCACTGCCCCCCACTGAGCAAGCTTTCCCACCCCCGCCACAGCTATCATAATAGTTAGAAGGTATTTTGAGGGAACGTTCACACACATTCACACACACCATGTTTTTTGTGTGGGTGACGGAATTGAAAACGAATTATTTGTATGGAGATTCCGCCCTGTGCTTATAGGCGACTTTAAAAATGTCAACAGCAACAGTCTACCCCTGTCCATTTCATCAACACACCAATAATATAAATATAAATATTTGTGGACATTCACGCACAACATCATCTAGCTCAAATCAATCAATCAATCAATACATATAATAAAATCGTAACAGGTCGCTGTCTGTACATGGAAGATAAATAAGAAAAAATATTATAGGGGGGCTTTATGAACGCAATAGAACCCAAAACAATGAGTTTTAGAATTTTTGTCTGTTTGTCTGTATGTCTGTATGTCTGTATGTCTGTATATCTGTTTGTCTGTACGGTTGTGCACGCTAATCTCAGTAACCGCTCAACCGATTGCAATGCGGTTTTTTTTATTGTGTTGAGGTTTGCTCCAGTTAACATTTAGCGTTTGTTTTATGTAAATCGGTTCAGAAATAAAAGAGTTATAACACTTTTAAGAATCAGATATTTTGAAAATTTTAATTGTAGGGGCTTCTTTGAATGTGAGTGAACCTAAACTGGCGTGTTGGCTTAATCATAAAAGAGCTTAATGATTAAGTCTATTTTTAAACAAATCAGTCCGCGACGAAGGCGTGGACTGAATTGTTTTAAAATAGACTTAATCATTAAGCTCTTTTATGATTAAGCAAACAGGGCAGTTTCAGACGCTGCTTGATGACTCTGATGAAGAAATACCTTTCCTTTCATACACCTTATGTGACGTAAACGAAGTTGCGGGCTCAGCTAGTTAAGCTAATATAAGCTTGTGCTATGGAATCTAGACGACTGATATACATATCTACTTAGCTATATATTTCTAAATACATACATATTATACATAGAAAACACCCAAACTCCGAAACAAACATTTGTGGATCACACAAATATTTGGACCGACCCAGGATCTCCCGCTCTGCAGGCGTTATCACTACCGACTACGCCACGCCGTGATGATCACAGAATAGAATTAATAATATCTCTTATAGATTATAATCCTATGCTTTTATACCTACTATGCAAAATTATGTGGATAAGTGAAGATAAATCGTCAAAGGGACACCTCGTAGGTATCTTGGCAGTAATATATCACAATGTGACATGATGAAGGTAGGCGTGCTTATCTTCACTTAACGTACACTCTCGTGTAAACCTTCATATATTATAAACAAAGAGCCATAGCATGTCGTCGTAACTCGTAGGCACAGTATTTGTTACCATATATCAATTGCTAAGTTAAAGCACTCGTAATTCTGCTGATCTTGCGTTACTGTCAGTTTGAGACGGCTGACCGCTTTTGGCATTCCCCATTAACTAGTCCTGAGTGCCATTTGTAGATGTAATAATTTAATTAGAATTCAAGCCAATTGAAGGCCTGATGGACGGCCTGCCAAGGTCCTGCTAGGCCTCGCGAGTATGACATTTCTGGTGATGCGAACTTCCGGTCGTTTATATAAAGTTATACTTACTCACTTACCCCCTTATTCATAATCGTTTATTAAACCTATTTTAGTTAAAACACGTTTTAAGTCTATTGCTGTCTCTAACCATACTCTGTCATTGGTTAGAGACAGCAATAGACTTAAAGTGTGTTTTTGTGTTGACCATGGTACACACGAGTTCACCGCCCGCCCTTTGGTAAAACCGTAACTTAATGTATGTAAGTAAACATAATATTGAAATATAATGAAAATTGTTTATATAAATAAATAAATAAATAAAAATAAAATAAAAATATTTTATTTCCTCAACAATTAAAGTACAAATATAAAATAATTAAGTATAAAAACTTATATCGTTAAGTGCATCTTAGTGGCTATACATAATCTATTTCACGTCTAATTTAATTTAATTGTGAGACTGGTGCCTAAACTAGATACAACAGTTTGTATCTGTATTTATAGGTCACCAGGGGGCCCACGCAACCAGTAGCAAAAGAATCGAGTAAAGTAAACTAAGTAATTCATTGGAACAATTATTGTAATACAAAGCTTAAGAAAAAAATAATATCGCCGAGAACATTACTTATTTATTTTACATTATGTAGGTTAATTAATTTAAACATAAAAATAAACTAACATTAAGGATAAAGTAGTTATTGCATTATAAAGGTTAAAAGATACATTTTAAAATTTGAAGGTACATTTGAGTTAACTGAGAACCTCGAGTAACTGTTCTGTTTCTTCATAATTTAAATGCTGCAACCAATCTGTAAGCATTCTCTTGCATTCATATCTAGATTTAGTGTACAAACTTATGCTTCTACTAGCTCTATTGTATAGTCCTAGACCCAGGACGTAACACTGGCGGGCCGCGAGCGAAGTTCTGTGCACAACTGGGTCGCAAATTGCATACTTTCTACGGCTAAGCTTCCTACCTAAGTAGTAATCTATCGAGAGAGATCTGCGACTTCTCCCTAGCCTAAGCTAGGGAGAAGTGCAGGTTCGAATCTCAATGGACTGCATTTTGTTCCCTATCACATCTCACGAACCACACCCATCCATCAACTTGTTTCCATGTTCTCGTACTTTAGTTCTCAGTAGGTAATCAGTAAGTTTTATATATTTCGGACCTGTGAGCTTAAGATTTATTTCGGGGTTTTCAACTCATATAATACTAAAACTAATACCAAATTGATAAATCCATATTACGAGCATAGCCAGACGTTACCAGCGCATGTTTTATACCCCTGAACTTTCCAAAACCAATTTGAATAGTTTTGGGATATAAAACATTGTTCAATGTTTAATAGCTTTTCATTGCCTCGATCCATGTGTCAGAAAACGCTAGGTAGTAATATTAGAACGCGTCCATTAATCAAATGCCTTGAATAACACAAATATGTATCCCGTAAATAATGGCTCAGGGACCGTTTGAGTGGATGTATTCTACACAATATTGAATGTTCAAACCTCTATCAACACGCAGTAATTGTAAATGGGGCCTCAGTTGGGCCATCACGGCTTATTTATAAGGGTATAATTGCTACACTGTTATCTAAATTAGGTCCGATTAAGCCTTCTTGAATAAATTGTTGGTAATTATTCGATAATTCCTATTGCTACTCTTTCGCAACTCTGATTCTTTTTAACCGACTTCAAAAAAAGGAGGAGGTTCTCAATTCGTCTGTATGTATTTTTTTTTATGTAGGTCAAGCGATATTTCCGTCAATTATAGACGGATTTCAAAATTTATTTTTTTGTTGAATAGGGTTTACTTCTGAGGTGGTCCCATTTTCACCAGGTCATGATCTGATGATGGGATCCAGGAGAAAACAAGGGCAACCACCGAAAATTGTAGGGACAACTAGTGCACTCGTTAACTTTTTAATTAAGTGCTTTAATGTTCTACACTTTAATGAAGGTCTGGAGTCGACCTGATGATAGAGTCGAACGACAGTCGAGGGCATTCCTTAACAATTTACAGCAGTTACCTTGTGTTTGGGCTTGATTGATTTGTATTGATGAGAACTTTGCGCCTAGATTGATAGATCCGCCTTCAAAAAAAAAAGGAAGTTTTCAATGTTTTATGTACCTATGTTCACCGATATTTCCGTCAATTATAAACGGATTTAAATTGTTTTCTTTCTTGAAAAGGGGTTTACTTCTGAGGTGGTCCTATTTTAGTCAGATCAGGATCTGATGATGGGATCCAGGAGAAATCGAGGGCAACCACCGAAAATTGTAGAGACAACCAGTGCATTTGTTAACTTTGTAATTCAGTGCTTTAATGTACTACAATTTAATGAATATCTGGAGTCGATTTGATTATGTAACCGAAAGACAGTCGAGGGAAATCCTTAACGATTTACAGCAGCTACCTTGTGTTTGGGCTTGATTGATTTGTATTGATGAAAACTTTTACCTAGATAGACATATTTTTCGGTTCACCCGTCACTTAAAATAATGAAAAAAAATTTTTCAATAAAAAATAAAACCGACTTCCAACAAATCCTGAAAAATAAAATTTACTTAACACAAAGTAAAATGTATTTTGATTTATCAGATTTTATTCAATATAGTATTGAAGTTGGTGCCATGAATAATACCTACATAAACCTATGGATTTACTTGGCGCCGACTTCAATATGATATTGAATAAAATCTGATAAATCAAAATACATTTTACTTTGTGTTAAGTAAATTTTATTTTTCAGGATTTGTTGGAAGTCGGTTTTATTTTTTATTGAAAAATTTTTTTTTCGCATTTGAATCATTTCAGTTGCTGTCAAACTCCTTAGATTTGAAGCCTGGGATCTGTTTGTGCTGGATGGTAGGAGCAGTCATTTATTTTCATTTTGGGTTTTGTTGATTGCAACTTCCGTCTTTATTAAGGGCGGACTTAAAGGGCGACCCTCACCCCCAGAGTCCGACCTGAAAATTTCTGATGTCTCCCCATAGCGGGGACGATATCAGCATAAGGTTCTTAACTAAATTCAATCGGACTCTTTTCTCTCCTGATCAAACCCTAATTTGGAGTACTCGTGCCTCCCTTGTCAGTTAAAAATACACCTTTAAAATCTAAAAATAAAATATTGTAAAATTATTTATTGTTTGACGCTTTTCCAGGGTTATGTACCTCAAAAGGAATAACGGAACCCTTAAGAATCCCTCTTGAATATATTGTTAGGTACCCAAATTTGTTATCCGTCCCTCTATCTGTCTTTAGGACGTGTGCGTTGCACTTAATTTTTGCATTTGCAATTAGGTACTCCGATTATATTGGACGTGGGTTCACCTTCAAAGTTCGTGACACATCACTATTCTGCTGTATTTACCTTCGTCAAGTAGAACTATTGTAGGTACTTACACAGATACCTACAATAGTTTTAGTTTTAAGGACTGCGCCCATTGATTACCAACTATTGCGTCCCTATCAAACTTGAGTGACGAATTATCCTCCATCACAGTTATACATTCCAGTTTACACAGAGTTTGGGAATTATGTTGACGTCACCTCCGTTAATTAATCTATGATTCAAATTTGACGGTTTGCAGGAGACAGGAACTGATAATAAATGAATGGGTTGTTAGGTTCTTAATATTGGAGACAGTTATTAGGTACTTAATATTGAAAAAAAAAATGGCAATAAGTATTCAAATGATGATGATTCGCTCAAAAATATTTGAATGCAATAGAAATCTTGAAATATTTAGGTCAAACTCTCACCACACCGCCTGCCGTCCGTGCAGTAGGTACCTACTTAGTTGATTTTTTTACACAGACAAACTAATGAATGACGTATTCAGGCGCACCAGTCTAAATAAAGGTGATAGTAATAATTTCTATGTAGCGATTGCGACTTAATTATTATTATGTTCAAAGAAAGAACCTGAAAATTAATGCAAGCTTGTGGCAGGTAATCCTAAGCTCCCTCTCCGGAATACACGCGTTAAGGCGCCGAGACGTTATTCACCGACGCGACGTCTACTAATTCACGAACGCGTCCGTAGCGCTAGCCAATCACAGGCACACGCGGCTGGCGGGTCGGAGAAACGAATGCCACACGATTTTTAACATTGTCTTCTATAAACTGTTCAAAACTGTAAGATTTGTAATAAAAAGAGTACCTACGACTACGACAACTACACCTGGCTCCATATTGGCTTCATCCCGACCACAAAATTCATTTCACCTTAAAATAAATACAACTCTCAGGTAAAAGCTAGTTGGATACTTAAAAACAAAGGTATTTAAATATGAACCAATTCTCTATATATATTGAGTCACGAGTGTCACGACCAGTCAACAAACACAGGTGTTTATATTTATTTGCGTACAGAAGGTGTAGGTACTTACATACTGTGAGGGGCTGTTTGAACACAAAGGTAAATTGTTCTAGATATACAATTATAACTAGCTATTCTGAGTCATAACGTCATACTTCCTTTATTATCGTATTTCAACGAATTTTTTTCTTATAGCAGATACCATTTGTAAAACAATAATAATTATGAAAGCCATACATATATATAAATCTACGTATCAATTTAAGGTAAAGCTATCTGTATATTAACCAAATTTCAGCCAAAATGATAGATGAGAGCGTGGCTAAGTAATAGATGTAGTATTCAACCAAATAAATGGTGATCGATAATCGATATAAAAGTAAAAAAGTAAAATTAGGTCACCAAAGTAACCTCATTATGGAACGACCTTACTCATCATCGAATTTCAATCGACCTTCATTCTAATAAATCGAATTTCTTCGTCAAATACTTTACAAATAATTTTAAAAACTCTCACGGACCATACAAAATTTATCTAATCAGTATTCTGAAAAGATTTGCATTCCATTTCGCCATCTTCTTAGCATTTTATTCCATTTGGCACCATTTTTATTGAATTTGAAATCATGGTGAGATTTTATTGGTCTTGCGTAACGATCTGCAAGAACTACGTTCTATCTATATCTATACTTAAAATAAAACTGTTGAGGGTCGAGAGTCTCTACATGGAAGATATTTTCTATACTTATAATAAAACTGTTGAGGGTCAAGAGTCTGTACATGGAAGATATTTTGAAAATTTCAATTGTAGGGCGTTCTATAATCGATTCTGAAGCCGAATATGTAATTTAAAATTTTCATGTCTGTCTGTCTGTATCCCGAATAAGTATCACGCCGAGACTACTGAACCGATGTGAATGATACTTAGTACATTCCGAGCTTATAGTCCGAGGAAGGTTCTTGGATACTTTTGATCCCGATATTTTGCGCGGTTCCTGCGGGAGAGGAGATGAAAGATAAAATGGTTTTTCAGCTGTAAGTTCTCACCGCGTGGTCCGATTTCAAATATTTTTTTAGTTTCAGAAAGGGAATGCTTTTAGCATTGTTCCACATAAGTTTTATTATTAAGAGTTTCGTAGTTCAGAAATTAGAGGCATCTCAACTTTTGCTAAACCTAGAATTCAAGGGTTTCTTTGAATGTGGGGATAAATCTAAACTGGCGTGTTGGCTTAGTCATAAAAGAGCTTAATGATTAAGGTTATTGTAAAATAATTCAGTAATTGTTTTAGAATAGACTTAATCTTTAAGCTCTTTTATGATTAAGCAAACAGGGCCGTTTCACACTCTGCTTGATGAGTCTGATGAAGAAGTGCCTCTCCTTTCGCAAACCTTATGTGACGTAAACGAAGTCGCGAGAGTCAGTTAGTCTACTTATATAACGAGAATAGTATACTTGAGTTTAACTTCAGTTACACTTCTGTTTATTAGTGTACCGACGAAACTATTAGTGTATTAGTGTACCGAAGTAATGTATCATTCCTACTTAAAATGTTTAAAAACGCATTTACATTGAATCATTTATAACCAAGGGGTTACATGGAATTTAGATAATTGGGAAGTGGGAATGGGAACAGGGAATTGAACTTTTCGATGTGACACACCTGCCAGGAGTCCTAAAACGGCTCACAAATCATAATAATAAGGCATCCAACTCAGCTTAATTACTACCATGCTTTATTCCGCGCACGCTTAGATTGTGGAATGATCTCCCTGCCTCGGTTTTCCCAAACGCCTACAGTATGGGGTTCTTCAAAACGGGCCTGAGAAGGATTTTACAGGCAGCGCGAGTGTGTCGCTTCTGGTGTTGCAAACGTTCATTATGCTACGACGACCAGCAATCCTTCTGGTGCGCCGTATACTTGTCTGCCACCTTGGTGGTATAATAAAAACACCATGTTACTGGAAACCGGGACTAATGCTTAACGTACATTCTGTAGCTCGTAAATGAGGTATTTATTTTCTCATTAGCGATAAAATATCCTCTTTCGGTTGCATATGGTGATAAAATAGATTAGCCACAATAATAATAACAGCTGGGTCTAGATGCGACACATTATTAAATAAGCACCATATTTCATGCCTGCAAGCGACGTATTACAAATGATTTCTCCATTTTGCTATTATGTGTGGAAACTACGTAGCTTTGCGGTCTTTTAATTCATTATAAAAAATAGTGGTTTGAAATTTTACTATTAACATTCAGGTATGAATTGGTAATTGTAATTTTAGAATTAGCTATTGGTTCTGTATTGGTGGATCAATCTAACCACATCCACTCTTTTATGTCAAATTTCAAAATTACGAGAGTTTTTTTTTTATTACGTGAGGGATAATCCTCATGGATGTTATGCCCGACTCCTACCGACTAAAAAACCTCAAGTAAAAAAAACCACGTAAAAAAGCTCACGTAAAAAAACCTCACGTAACGCCCAACAGCCTATGGTTGTGAGCCCCGGGGTAAGCCCTCGGAAGGATGTCCCAGGACTCCCAACACGCCTATAGCCGCCTCTGCAGCCTCGCCCAGGGAGTGGTTCGGGTGCTAAATTACGAGAGTTATGTAAGGATTTCTTGAAATATTTGGCTTTTTTTTATATATATATTTAGCTCGCCAAATTGAGGCTGGTGGCGAGCCTGATGGTAAGCTGTGGCGCATCTTGCGAATGGGGTCAGTCTCACAGTCCGTAAGACTTTCGACAGTGGTCCTCACGTTGGCGGCCCTGTGATGTGCCTCTTCATGCTCTTCTTTAAGAACCCGGGATTGTAAGATGAGGGAAATACGTGTGCGGGCAGGTCGTTCCATATTTTTATAGTTCGACAGAGGAACGATGATTTGAAACGCTCAGTTCTGGCGAAAATTCTCTCCACTGTGTATGAGTGGCATCTCTGCCTGGCACGCGTTGTTCGGCATCGGAAAGCAGAGGGCGGGATCAGGTTGAAGAGCTCTTCAGAACATTCACCGTGATACATTCGGTAGAAGGCAGCCAAGGACGCTATGGTTCTTCGTTGCGCTAACGGTTCGAGGCCTCCTGTCGCTTCAGGACAACCAATTTTTTTTTATATTATTCGGATAGCACGTCTCTGCATAGCGTCAAGTGCGTCTCTTGCTAGACGACTACCTCGCGGAGTCATCCTAAAGGTGAGAACAGTATTCGAAGCAGGGGCGAATCTGCGTCTTGTACAGTAAACATCTCTGATATGGCGTGAAATACCGTCTCACCTTATTTAGGATTCCTAGTTTCCGCGAGGCCAGCCCAATACAGCTCTCTATGTAGTTTTAGTGATTGAGTTCACGCCGGACGTCTATACCGAGAATCTCCAGGTTATCCTTTAGTGGAACCGTAATGCTCCGAAGAGAGGGTAGGGGTAGGAATGGGGACTTCTTAGCTGTAAACGCACACGCCTGTGTTTTTCTGGCATTGAACTCGACCAGGTTGTCAGAACCCCATTGGGCAATGCGACCCAGGTCCGGTCCCCGGTTTCCCCAGTAAACGATCACTGCAGTAAGATACATTTGCAATGGCCTCTCCTTGGGTCGGTGCCCACCACGTGATCACTTTGTCACATTTATTTGCAAGCGTTTCCGTGTTTCGGAATTTTTAACAAGTCAATAAAAAGCTCACCATCTTTTACGTAGATAAAACAACTAAGTAAAGATAAAATGTGGGCCATATATACCCAGGCTGGATCTCATGAATGGTGATAGCCAGGCAATTGAAATTTTCAAAGACGATGAATTTCTGTTGTCGCTATTACAACTGAAAATAAAAAAATAGAAAAAGAATTTAAAGGGGGTTCCGTACATCAAAGGTGATATTTGCCTATTTTTGATACGGAACCCTCCTTGCGCGAGTTCGACTTGCACTTTGCTGGTATTTTTTATACTACTTAGGTGGCAGTCAAGCTTACGACTCCACATGATTGGAAGTGCTTACAGTAATTGTTTATAGAACACTGAGCTAGCGAGCTTATGAAGGTAACAACCCCATTTACAATGAACCCCTAATCCATTATACTAATTACCTTTATAACAAACAAGGAATAATTGATAACCTAAATGTGTCACCCTCCTAAAGGACTGACAGCGAAGGACGGGAGAGAAACATTATACCTGTAAATTATTAAACACTGCTTAATTGTTGCCTACTACTACGTTCGCGAGAAAACTGTGATGTGAAGAAATTTTCTATAGCTCTTTATCTAGCTCTTAGGCAAAGAAAAGTGATAATAATTTGCCTATGTATAGACCTTACCCCATAAATATAGTTATTGCATTTATCCCGAATATAAAAAGAGATCACAGATATCAGAAAAGGATTTTTAATATTTAAAGCAATTAGTATGCTAACTTTTTCATAATATTTTATTATAAAGTGAAAAAAGATAACTTGGCCCAGACGGGACTTGAACCCGCAACCTTTGCCTAATCCAGGGCAATGCTCTAACCAATTGAGCTACGGGAGCCGTACTGATACAAGCTGAAATTCTTCACCTTATTGTAACCGCCATTTAAGAGTATGGCACAGAGCCATCTATCGAGCTACTTAGCAACTCTGATATCAATGAACGATATTGTAATCATTTTTATACATTGATTTGATGTCTCCGACTCAATCTATAGATTTTTAATATTTAAAGCAATTAGTATGCTAACTTTTTCATAATATTTTATTTTATAATATTTTATTTTATAATAAAATATTATGAAAAAGTTAGCATACTAATTGCTTTACATATTAAAAATCGATAGATTGAGTCGGAGACATCAAATCAATGTATAAAAATGATTGCAATATCGTTCATTGATATCAGAGTTGCTAAGTAGCTCGATAGATGGCTCTGTGCCATACTCTTAAATGGCGGTTACAATAAGGTGAAGAATTTCAGCTTGAATCAGTACGGCTCCCGTAGCTCAATTGGTTAGAGCATTGCCCTGGATTAGGCAAAGGTTGCGGGTTCAAGTCCCGTCTGGGCCAAGTTATCTTTTTTCACTTTATAATAAAATATTATGAAAAAGTTAGCATACTAATTGCTTTAAATATTAAAAATCTATAGATTGAGTCGGAGACATCAAATCAATGTATAAAAATGATTACAATATCGTTCATTGATATCAGAGTTGCTAAGTAGCTCGATAGATGGCTCTGTGCCATACTCTTAAATGGCGGTTACAATAAGGTGAAGAATTTCAGCTTGTATCAGTACGGCTCCCGTAGCTCAATTGGTTAGAGCATTGCCCTGGATTAGGCAAAGGTTGCGGGTTCAAGTCCCGTCTGGGCCAAGTTGTCTTTTTTCACTTTATAATAAAATATCAGAAAAGGAGTTGCTGTTTGCTTTGCTTTTTCTGATTTCTGTGGCTTATACCCTTTAGTTAGACCATTTAGCTACTACGTATCAGTGTCATAATTTTTTTACAAATTTAGTGTGAAAAATTATTGGTTTCGAGCAGGACTCGAACGTGCGTCTTCTGCCAATTGGGGGCAAATCGTTTTTTACATAGGTACATTTTCTGCTTTACTGAAAATTCAAGTAGCCCTTAAAAGAACACGTACATTTTTTACTTTACTACAATTTTATAATGTACTTACAACTTAATGTTTAATACTCAAAAAGGTCCGTTTTAAAAATATCCCAAGTGTAGCACTGACACGGCGTCAACGTTTTAACAAATTTTGCCGCTGATTAAAATTTCAACCAACACGTAAATTCACCTGCCCGTGGCCAGCAATTAACTTTTTCATCAAAAACACCCGCATTGCTGCACACATTTGTCTTAGTAAGACTACATTCACACCGAGAGCAAAGAATACACACGTACATAGAAGGTCAGTTTTTAAGGTCTTTTTGTAAAAAATTATTTGGTAACATGCCTCCAACTAACGTAGTTCCCAGATGGTGGCATTGATGTCACACATTATTTTCAAAAAACAAGTATTAATTTCAAAAACTAATATTTAAGTTTTTAATCGGCTATTTTTAAGGATTATTTTAAAAAAATCTTTCACGTCCTTTTATGTGTATTTGTAAATAAATTATGTGTATTTATAAACGTTATAAATACAGATATTCATAATGGTTGATATTATTGTGTTTTGCCATTATGTGCGATAGTGAAATGCTGTCGTCAGCGACCACCATCTGGGAACAACACCAGCTGGGGGCATGCCCCCAACAAAACTGGCACAAAAATCCTTAAAAACTGTACTTCTATGTAGGTACGTTTTGTACCTATTCATTGCCGAGCGCGAGAGGGTGAACACAAAGAGATGTTAAATATTTTATTTGCAACCACATTTACAATGTTTTATTTTTAACCTGTAGCCAGCTGAGGTAACAAGCAATTAGGTTTGAACAACTGTTTAGTACGAAAATCCTCGTACATTCGTGTTACGTGGTCTTTTCAGCGAGGCAATATATATTGGAGTGCCCATCGGGATCGTATTCACATCAATTATATTATATCCTTTGAACCGCAAGTACGCTTTGACATTCAATCACGGTACAAAAGTTGACAAACAAATTTGACGAAGGAATTTCACTATCAGGCTTCTGTTTGACGTACCTACTTTTACTGAGAAATATTCAGTAAAGAAAACCAAGTACATATAAGGATGGCGACTTTTATCATTTCAGCCCATGCAATGCAATGATGGCTTAATTGTTTGAACTGTGTTGACTTGTAAACCTAACCGCTACACACTTTTTAATAAGGCCCAAAATGGTCTCTATGTGCGAAAACTTGTACTCGAAAACAAAGAGATAAGTACTCGTAAATTTAATTCTGACTACAGCATCCCAATATTTTTGACAACCATGTACAAAAGTATACATAATTATAAAAATTCTAAATCTATGGTACATTACTGCATATCAATGACATGCTGTCTATTGACGGCATTCATTGTTATGCAGACGACAGTACGGGGGACACTTGTTACACAGGCCGCCCCGGTATCTCTCGGGACGCAGTGGAAGAGAGTCGTGAGAAGCTTGTGTCTGAAATCGAGGCTACTCTTACTAGAGTGTCCGATTGGGGTAGACAAAACCTTGTCCAGTTCAACCCTTCGAAGACACAGGCGTGTTTCTTCACCGCTAAGAAAGCCCCAATTACTGTAGCGCCACAATTCCAGGGCACATCTCTTTCCATCTCTAAAAGTATAGGGATCCTTGGTGTTGACATCTCCAGTGACGTTCAGTTCCGCAGTCATTTGGAGGACAAGGCCAAGCTAGCGTCCAAGAAGCTCGGTGTGCTCAACAGGGCGCGGCGGTACTTTACTGCGGCGCAAACACTGCTTCTCTATAAGTCGCAAGTGCGGCCACACATGGAGTACTGCTGTCACCTTTGGGCGGGGGCACCCGAATATCAGCTTCGTCCATTTGACTCGGTGCAGAGGCGAGCTGTGAGAGTTGTCAACGATCATAAACTGACAGGTGGTGTTGAACCTCTTCGCGACAGGAGAGACTTTGCCTCCTTATGCGTGTTCTACCGCCTGTACAATGGTATGTGCTCTGAGGAATTGTTTGACATGATGCCCACGGCTACGTTCTATCATCGCACCGCTCGCCATAGACAGGGATTTCATCCTCACACCCTACGTCCGGAGCGTTCGAGCACGGTTAGATCCGATAGGGGTTTTCTTCCGCGAACGCTTAGGTTGTGGAATGATCTCCCTGCCTCGGTTTTCCCAAACGCCTACAGTATGGGGTTCTTCAAAAGGGGTCTAAGAAGGTTTTTACAGGGTCGGCAGCGCGAGTGTGGCGCCTCTGGTGTTGCAAACGTTCATAGGCTGCGGTGACCACCAGTCCTTCTGGTGGGCCGTATGCTTGTCTGCCACCTTAGTGGTATAAAAAAAAAAAAATTACTAGTTTTGCTAACTTGAGCAATATCCACAATGTCAAAACTAGCAAAGACATAAAAATAATCGTGGAGGTTATCATAGTAGATTAGTCATAGGTTCAATACGAGAAATTCTTTCCTGAAATGATTTGTTACTCCTCTACAATACTCATAGCGCTTTTAAAACATGCTACGAAATGAAAAAAAAAAGTAACTTCATAAATAAGTGCAAGAAATTGATATGGGTTCGTACTACCCGTTCCCTCTAAGTTTGCCGGTTACCAGTTAGTATTAACAGAAATAGGGATATTTTTAAATCCGGCAAAGAAGTTTCAGAATATAGTGGTGAGAAAATCCTAGGGAATCAAAGTAGTTTGCCAAGTAAATATTATAGTACCTACTTACTAGTATAAATACGAGTACTTACCTATAATATTAAGAAACTGTTCGACACATTCAGCTCCCTCTATGAGAAATTTTAGTGAACATATGTTAATATAGTCAAATTATAGGTACAGTTTTGTAGTAGCCATTTTCAGTTTTAGGTCGTACACAAATAAAGAAATAAAGCGCGTTTTTCTCCACACGCTTCACTCCACAGAAAAGAAAAATGTTTTTATTATTCCGTGCTTAACTCGAACAATAATAAACGTCCGACGTCCGACCTCCTTGGTTAGCCGTAGGACATTTTTCATCGGATTTCTAGTTCCAATTTCAAAACTAATTTTTTTTTTGCATGAGATCTTTTGAAGCTACACCTATTTTGACCACCTTTTATATCTTTTTTGTTTTCTGACAAAAGGCTGATGACTGATTGCATGTGTAAAATTGACTTCAATTCTGTAATCTACGGGTTATAAATGAAACACGGAAACGAAAATACTACGATATCAGATCAGGTTTTTTGTAAAACATTTAATAGTTATTTAGAAAATTGATTAAAACGGAAATCTTCTTAACAAGACTCATTTTTCCAGCAAGAGCCATTCCAAGGTTATAGCTCACGCACGGTTCTGCGGACAAGGCGCATCGCGTCACGTCCGAGGGTATAGGATCCCTCCAATATAACTTACGAAGTATCTGGCCGTTGATTAAGTCTGGCCTGTTGACTCTGCCAATATTGTACTAGATTGGATTTACTCTGAAGTGTGAAAAGATTGTGATTTATACAAAATCGGCAGTTTGTGTTTCGGGATTTAGTTCTCTCGATCTGAATTGAAGCCATTACTCTACCTACGTAAAACAAGAAATAATTTAGAGCTATAATATTATTTTCTTAAACGTAATATAACTCTAAATTATTTATGTCACCATTACGCATTACGTTTTGACGCAACAAAACCGATTCGATCACGGCTTCTGCTATCCACTTGATCCAAAAACCGTTGTAAATAAAAAACTAGGTACCTTCAAAATTCTTTGATTAGACCGCCCTCTCCTTTTGCGTGCCGGGCAAGGGTGTCTTTCTTGTACACCGGAAAGATTTTTCGTAAGGATCGAGTGATACAAAAGATCGTTTCTCTGTTAGCACTTCACTTAATTTATAGTCCACAAATATCGTAAATTGACAGTGACCATCAAATTACCAATGATGCCTAAACTGGCAAAAACATTGGTAATAAGATGGGGAAAACAGTTTCTGAGGTAAAAGCCGTTTTCCCCATCTTACAACAAGATTTTTAAACGAAGCGTGAAGGGATCATTGGTAATTTGATGGTCTCTGTAAATAGCCTTGTGGGCTATAATTAGAGCCCCTTGACTCGCCAGATGTTGCCATGGCCTTTCATGAGGCATTTTGGCGAGCTAAATCTAGTAAAATATAATCTAAATAAAAAAAAACAATAAAATTACGATCATTAAGCCGAGTTGAAGGCTTTATGGACGGCTCGAAAAATTTCAACTGCGGGTCGTTACGAACCTGCGTCTGTCCATTACAACATGGCAATAGGCCCACCACCTATGACGTGGGACATAAAACTATAAGGTGAAATGTGGGCGTATACTATGCTTCTGCCTCTCCCTTCGGGCATTGGGCGTAACTATATGTATGTAAATCTAATAAAACTCTTCGGCGGTGAATTTTTGAAGTGTAATAGCCGCACTCTCTGTTCTGGAAATAATCACGTAGGTTAGGTAGTCGCCCCGAATTAGGACAATGCCTAACACCGCTTTGGGTTACAGTACTTACAGTAGCACTACAATGGCCGTTTCAAATCCTTCCGTTGTACCGCAATCCGCATAATGTACTAACTTCTTGCCTCAACATTCGGGTAACTACGGCTTAGTTCGGCTATCTTCGTGTTAGGAAATCACGTACCTAGTCGAAGCTCCCGGGTATTCAAAGTTTGACCACATAGTACAGTGGCTCACGTAGACGAGCGTCCGTTGATCAACGCTTTCAGAAGGTTCTGGAAATACTTTTGTTTATTAGCTTTGTTATTGCTTGCCACTACGATACTGCCTAATGGCTAAGTTTCGATAACAGATATCGTGGATGTACGAATGTATAGTGGTGGTATTTTAAAATGTTTGGTAAGTATTTTATTTATCTTAATGAGATGGAGACGTACCAAGTACTCTCCGACTATTCGACTATTGTCTGTTATTTATTAAGTATTAAGTAAATGAGGTAATGATGACCAGTAGGCTGATTGGCATGCGTGGGTCGCAAGGGTCTTGGTTGAAAATCAGCGCTAGGCACCAGTCCAGCACATGCTGAACCAGACTTTACCAGACCCCATTCGGCATGCTTGCAGATATAGGTACCTATGTATAGTTATAACTAGTTTGATATTATTTTATTATGTAATTTTAGTTTTTGAATTTGAAGCGCTCGTGGCCCCACGGACTCAGTGTTCTTTAAACGATCACTGCAGTAAGCAACTTTCACTATGGCCGGTCCATGGATGGGTGACCATTCATGTGATCACTTTGTGACATTTATTTGAGCGCTTCCGTGCTTCGGAAGGCACGTTAAGCCGTTGGTCCCGGTTGCCAGTAAAATGGCAGTCGTTAAGCTAAGTTGAAGGCTTTATTTCAACAGCAGGCAGTCACAACCTGCGCCTGTCCATTTAAACACGGCAATACGGCTCACCACCTATTACGTGGGACAAATTATACGAAGGTGAAATGTGGGCATATAATATGCCTCTGCCTACCCCTTCGGGGATAAAGGCGTGACCATATGTATGTATGTATGTATGTATGTAATTTTAGTAGGTATGTGTATCTCAAGGGCTGAATAAAATTTTCTTTCTTTCTTTCTTATTCACCTGCTGGTTTGAGATGTCGCTTATTTCTGAACTACCAACCCAGAATAATAAAATTTGTATTAAACAATTTTAATTTAAAAAACGTAGGTAGTTACTCCATTTCTAACACCAAAAAAATATCAAAATCGGACCCACGCGTTGAGAAATTACAACTGAAAAAACATTTTGTCTTTAATCCCCTTTCCTAAAGCAATCGCACAGAATATCAGGGTCATATTCAATATATAAAACCTTACTTTAATTTAAGCTCAGATTATGCCGAGTATCATTCAAATCATTTTAAATTGTAGTTTTAGACGTGATGTTTATTTGGGATATAGTTAGACATGCATACAAAAAAAATCTCTGCGAAAATAAACATTCTTCATATTTTTCACTTTCTACAGTTTTATTAAAAGCATAGATATCACTCGCAGGAAGCCGGTGTTCACACAGTTCTCTCTCATCGCATCTACTACAGCATATCCATCTCTCGAACAGGCTGGGCTGTACACAGTAAAAGTACTGTGTCGCAAGCAACGTTGTGTAAAAAGTACTGTGTCGGGGCAATATACCTACCGTGCGCAGTAAGTTGTAAATTCTACAACATTTTCTTGTTTCTAGATTTGACTTTCATCGAAATAAACAAGATGCACTCATCTTCAGCTTAGACGACACGGTCGCCATCTTGTTCACTTAAAGTTCGTCAATCGATCGCTAGTCTACCCTCGTTATTTATAGCGCATAATCCAAATGGAAACTTGTTTTATCATTCAAGAATTTTAGTAATTTTAGCTCCATTACGGTTTTTAAGAAACTTGGAAATTGCGTAATTTGCCTAATCCAAACCAAATTTGTGGCTGCTACAGGCATTATATCCCGTATGATATCTTAGTTTTTGAAAAAAATAATAATATGAAGACTATTGACTATGAAGAGGGTACAATTTGTCATTATAGAAAGAGAAGAATGTATTGATTTTGCAAATTGTTTCTGGAAATTTAGCAGCATTGTGCAACTCGCGTAAAGCAAACTCCGCGCCTTTTTCTCTCACAATGCCGTTCGAAACTCCTTTTATAAGTAGGTACGTTCTATGCTGTATTCTGTACTAGAAATCAAAAGAGATATTCAATAAAGCTCGAGGCAATTCCATTGCATTCAAGCTTTACACAGCGCTCTTACATCCTTCATTCATATGAAGTGTATGGTTTGGAACTTCGGCTTAACAACCACTCCGCGTTGTGAACCTCTATTTGAGCGATGCAGAGCTTTATTCGGTCTTTTAAATCCAACTTTAATAGACTGAAAGCCCTATACCCTCTTTTTATAAATTGAAAAGCATTCGTTCGAAATTAAAACATTTTCTAAAACCTTGCCGCAGGCTTTCATTCCTTAAATTCAAATAAGTTTTAAAAAGTTCCAACACGGGTATAATGTGCTGCCAACCTTGTAAAATCTCACGGGTGAATGTGTTTATAGAGCGCCAGTCATGATTATGTTCTAATAAGATGATAGTAGTTGTTTTTACGTATGGAAATGCCCACGGACTAAAACCACAAGGACCTTCCATTACTATCAACTTGTGCCCTGGAAAACTTGTTAGGTGTCCCTAGGTTTCCGGTATTAATGAGAGTAGGCTACTTTGATTTTCAAGTTAATTTGCTCTGATACAGCACAGTACCTTTTAAGAGAATGATCTTTAGGCTGTGGTTACAGTAGGTAATCCTGGGCTATTATTAATCAGTTTCTGCTACTAAAGTTTTCGTATAGGATATTCAGTGTTTGACTACGCGAGAAAAGAGACTGAAAGAGCATAAAATAAGCTAACTATTTAGAATGTACGTCTATAATATAAAGAGATCTTCACATGGCCGCGTGGCACAAATTCTGCGTAGAATGTATTATTCTTTATTCATTCATTCATTCTTTATTCCATTCTTTAGTAATAATCGTTGTAAATTTTAGATTCTTATTTTACGGCTCAAGAAAGTGTAAACATATTTATTCAGAAGCAATTTACATTATTCTATAGGAAACAAAATAAAACCAGGCAGCACAACAATCGCCCTTCGACTTACTTCAACTGGCGCAAACTATTTATTGGCGGAGTAACTTCGAGATAAGTTGGGCAAAGTTGTCGTCACTCACTGATTGTGGAAGTTTCTCTGTCGTGAGGCGTAAATTTTGTGTATAATGGAGTATTGAAATTCACACATTAAACATGATGTTCTTTTATTTGATTTATCTTATGTAAGTACCTACTAAAAATTGTAGGTACAGCTTTTTAATGGGTAAGGTTAAAAATATTAATCTCAAAATAATACCTCTAGGTACCTACCAATTTACTCTACATACCTACTACACTCGAGAGCAATGAATCCGGGTCACTTAAAGAATGTTAAAAATCTCGGAAACTAAAAATGATAGGTTAATGCAATAAATTGTATTTAATAGACAATGTAATACTCCTTAAATGAAAGTAAAAAAAATATGAGTCACCATACATTTTATTAACACAAAATTACATAAAGAGAAAACTGCCGATCTCTCCTTAAAACAAAAATAGGAAACATGAAATTTTTGAACTTTATTACGATTTTCTTGAATTTTAATACTTCGTATTGCCTCCTCGTGCTTCCATTACTGCGTTTACGCGGTTTGGCATGCTGTACACCAAGTTCCTTATACGATTTTGGGGAATATTCTCCCATTCCTCTGTGAGAGCAATTTTGAGCTCACGAAGCGTGATTGGGGGAGGGTTTCGTTGTTTTACGCATCTGCCTAGCTCGTCCCAAGCATGCTCGATCGGGTTGATATCCGGGCTGCGCGCTGGCCACTCCATACGAGTAATGTTCATCTCTTGAAGGTAGTCATTCACAATCCTACCTGTATGAGGTCGGGCATTGTCATGCATAAATATAGCATCCTCACCTAAATTGACCATAAATGGACCAACGTGATCATTGAGGATTTCTTCCACATATCTTACGCTAGTTAAAGAGCCGTTTTCTATGATCACCAGCTCTGTGCGACTTTCAGAAGAAATTCCGGCCCACACAAGTACAGACCCACCACCGTAGGCTACTTTTTCTTCGATGCATGCTTGCTTGAATCTTTCCCCTGGTCTTCGATACACTCTGTGTCTTCCATCGTGCTTGTAGAGCATAAATTTTGATTCGTCGGAGAACATAACTTTTGACCAATCTTCAATACTCCAATTTACGTGGCTCTGGGCATACCTTAGTCTCGAAATACGATGCCCACGCTCCAGTTTAGGGCCGTTTGCAGGTCTAAGGGGTTTTAAGTTAGATTCAGCAAGCCGACGTCTTACTGTCCATGCACTTGGGTTACTTCCTCCGAGGCGTCGAAACTGATTGGTGAGTTCAGTTCCTGTGAGAAAGCGATTTCGAAGCATGGTGTTCACCAAGTATCGGTCTTCTCGTGCTGTGGTACACCTGGTTCTGCCCGTTCCTGGTCTGCGTAGGTTAGAACCAGTTTCTTCGTAACGTCGGAGAACTCTTTGTACTGTTGACAGCGACACACCGACAGTCCTGGCTGTATCGCGCTGACTCCGGCCGGTTTCCAGCATTGTAAGTATTCTGGTGCATTCTTCAGGCGTAAGCGACATAATTTCAGCTTGATTAATGAATATAGAGCACTATCAACATGGTTTATGTACCCACATAAATGACAGATTACAAACAAAAGCAACACCAAATGCTGTAATTTCGTAGTTCCATCTTCGAAAGTGGCCCTTTTTCAAATTTGATTTTTTTATGATATAACTTTACAATAACTAAGAAGTTTTAATACCTTCATTTAAGGAGTATTACATTGTCTATTAAATACAATTTATTGCATTAACCTAGCATTTTTAGTTTCCGAGATTTTTAGGATTCTTTAAGTGACCCGGATTCATTGCTCTCGAGTGTATATAACTATAGATCTTTAGAGTTAGTACATCCTTGTCAAAAGTGAAGAAAGAGCCTTCAACAATGATATAAATTCAAAAACAATGCTTGCACAAAATGTGGAGCAACAACGGCAAAATATCAATAATTTTAATTTTATGGATTGAACTGTTTCCCAAGCATCACCAATATGTAGGTCCTTCAAGGGTAGTAAAATATTTTTGCAGAACCGACAACACCATTCTTAGTGCACCTTTGGAGTTGCAAAATGTCCTTGTGTGGCCACTTTCGATCTGGATGAGCCGTTTCCTTATCTCAAAAATCACCATATAAACTGTAAAAAGTCATACTCGTACATAATATCAAATATTAATTGTAAGGAAATGCTCCTTTTCCACAATATAATAAAAACTTTACACCACCCTCTTTACGATGGAGCCGTTAAGAAACCTTTTTATTAAGAGCAATTTTATGTATTACCAGAAGTTAGTACCTACCTACTTCCTTTTTTCGGTCATTAATTTTCTCTTTTTGTCAATAACTCTTCGAATTTTAACATCCTACAGTCTTAGTTAAGTTATCTAAGTTGATACTTATGAGAGATCTGATTAGGGTTGTAAAACCTACCTATATAGTTATTGCCTGTAATTCGAATTACAGCTTAACTACCGTATATGTACGCAATCATATATAAATATATTAGTAATCATAGATAAATATATTAGTGAAGAAATTTTTAAAAAGAGACAACTGTGATTGATGTAATAAAATTGGCTATCTAGACGATCACTTAACAATTCTTCAACTATTGTGTAATTTGCTACTGAACAGAAATAAAATACACGCAAGAGCTGCATTAGATAAATATGAGAATCCCGGTCGAAACAAATAGGATAAGACTTGTATACACGAAAGGGTCTACTAAAATAAATGTAACAAAACGGAACTATTGTAGTCCAACGATAATCTAATAAAAAAATTGCGCAGAATAGCTTCTCAGTTTCATTTTCACAAATAATTTGATTGTACCTACCGAAAGCTGAAGAATGAGAATAATACTGACAATGTTTATGTACAAAAGCTTCACGCTTGTATTTTTTGCGATAATCTTATTATGAACATAGACTTGATAAAGGTTGCTGCAATGAGTAGGTATATAGAGACTGCGACACGGTTGTTTTGTAATCTAGCGTCCCACTGGGACGTCGTTTGATTGGTCCCACCAAGGACGTTAAAGTTCATACTCATAATAAAGTAATGTCATCAACTAGTTGATTGGTTGTTTTAGTTGGTCGAAGTAGGAAAACAGCATTATTTGGTAGAGAAAGTACATCTGTCGATGTCGTCTACATGAATTACGACAAGTAAGGTCAACCTTGTAGCAGACGCTTAAAGTTGATCCAATGGGACTCCTAATGACTAAAACACGGTGTCTTCTTTCTGCCTGTGTGTTCGAAGCCCCCGGTACTGTCGTAGTGAAGGCATGCCAGCTGGACGGCCTAGCGACTACGGCTGAGATTAGAGGCGAGCGTAGAAATACAATGCGATACAACCAGGATCAACGAATGAAAGCATGATCTTGCCAGGGCGTTTTTTTTTCATGTGGACTCTTACCGCATAAACACCACACGTTCTCTACCTAATGCCTACGGTTAGGAGCCCCGGATAAGCCCTCGGAAGGATGACTTTAGGATAGAATAATGTGCCCTGTCAATTGTTTTATCGTTTAGAAACGGCAGCGACGAATGGTGACTTTTTAGGGTTTCGTCGCCAAATGGCAAAAACGGAACCCTTATAAATTCTTCATGTCTGTCTGTCTGTCTCTTTGTCTGTCTGTCTGTCCGTCCGTGCGTCACAGCCACTTTTCTCCGAAACTATAAGGCCTATGCTATTGAAACTTGGTAACTAGATGTATTCTGTGAACCGCATTAAGATTCTTATTTAAACACGCGTTCATTTTGTTTGTTACTCAAATTCGTTTAGATGACTTTTGCTACAAAGTTAAGTATGATCTATGTTTATACAAGCGCAGCTGCCGACATAAGCTAGGTAGCAAGTAAACAAAGAATAAACATAACAACACGTAATTTTATATAAAAACCATCCGTGACGGGTGATTTCACACTGTCGACAAATTCCTTGATTTCCACAAAATGTCACGGCGTCGTAGCTATTTTCATTTTGCCCTCAGCTTAGCGTATTTCATCATTTTAACGATGTTTATTCACATTTTATTTACACATCCATTATGGCTGTCAACCATATATGAATAAATTCAAACTTAATAGTCATAGTTATGAGTTTTCGCCATTATGTAGATACAGGTGAGAATTTATCTTCGGTGGTGATACATAGCAGTTTTATTTATGTTCTTGTGCAGAGTGGTTATTATGTCTGATACGAGTATCATAAATTACAATTTATAACTTTGTTTTGTCGGTTAATTTTAGTACATAATGGGAGTACGAAACAATTCTCTCTTGTGGTCATATTAATGGCAAAACATCATGGGAGCTGAAGAAAATGAGAAAACCGGGTATCAATCAGTAAAACATACCTTTATTCAAGTTTATGTATAAAATAATAAACTGATGATACTTATCTATGTAAGTCGGCTGTTTTGACATCTCATAATACGAAAACGTCGCTTTCTCGTTTATTTTATCAGCTACCCTATCTAAATTGAGCACGAGATTATGGATGTTATTAAGGGTATTTAATTTACGTTGGGGATCCTTTTATGTAAAATTTACACACAACTGCCTCAGTGGCACTGTGGTTGTGTATGCGGCTGCCGTGCTGAGACCCCGGGCTCTAATTTCATGTCAGACTAAATATTTGTGTGATCTACAAAGTTTAAAAAAAGAAAATTAGTACCACCATTTTAAGTAATTCCAGAAACGATTGCTGGCCTAGCAACCGATAGGAGCGGGCCCCACGCTCCTAGTCCAAATCTAAAAGAGAGGGTTAAGAAGAAAATAATCCAATAGGTACTAGATAATACATCCCCGTATGGTGACCCCAATTGATGACCGATTGAGTCTTCGTCGAAGATCTACCACATCCACTCCATTCTTTAGATTACTAAAGAATGGAGGAATAATACATTCTTCGCTGAATTTGTGCCACGCGGCCATGTGAAGTTCTAATTATGTTAGAGACGTACATTTATAATTAATAACTTATTTTGTGTACTTTTTCAGTCCCTTTACTAGCTCGGTCAATTCCACAGAGTATCTTCGACGAAGACTTTAATAGCAGAAAATAATTAATAACAGCCCAGGATTACCTAATATAACCACAGCTTAAAGATCATTCAGTACCGGAAACCTAGGGACATCTAACGAGTTTTCCAGGGCACAAGTTGATAGTAAGGGAAGGTCCTTATGGTTTTAGTCCGTGGGCATTTCCATACGTAAAAACAACTACTCTCATCTCATTAGAACATAATCATGACTGGCGCTCTAAAAACTCATTCACACTTGAGATTTTACAAGGCTGGCAACACATTATACCCGTGTTGGAACTTTCTTATACTTATTTAAATTAAAGGGATGAAAGCATGCAGCGAAGTTTTAGAAAATGATTTAATTTTGAACGAATGTTTTTCAATTTATTAAAAGAGGGTATAGGGCTTTCAGTCTATTAAAGTTGGATTTAAAAGACTGAATGAAGCTCTGCATCGCTCAACAGAAGTTCAAGACGCAGAGTGGTTGTTAAGCCGGTGTTCCAAACCATACACTTCATATGAACGAAGAATGTAAGAGCGCTGTGTAAAGCTTGAATTGCCTCGAGCATTATTGAATATCTCTTTTGATTTCTAGTACAGAATACCTACTGCAGAGAACATACGAGTACCTATCTACTTATAAAAGGAGTTTTGAATGGCATTGTGAGAGAGAAAGCCCTAGTGTTTGCTTTGAGTTGTACGAATCTACTAAATTTCCAGAACCAATAAGCAAAATAAATACATACTTAATTCAAATTCAAATTGAATTTGAATTAAGAATTTGGTTTGGATTGGGCAAATTACGTTTAGAATATCAAAGTTTATTTAAAACCGTAATGGAGCTAAAATTACCAAAATTCTTGAATCAATTGCATTTATTGACACAAAAGCACCAAAAATTTATACAGATAAAACAAGTTTCCTTTTGGATTATGCGCTATAAATAACGAGGATAGACTAGCGATCGATTGACGAACTTCAAGTGAACAAGATGGCGATCGTGTCGTCTAAGCTGAAGATGAGTGCATCTTGTTAATTACGATCCAAGTCAAATCTACATATAAAATGTTAGTGTGACTACAACTCTACAGAGACTCTTGTTATATTATTTACAAACATTCATACTTACATACATAAAGTCACGCCTTTATCCCCGAAGGAGTAGGCAGAGGCATAGTATACGCCCACATTTCACTCACACTTATAGTTTTATGTCTCACGAAAGTGGTGGTGAGCCTATTGCCGTGTTGAAATGGACAAGCGCAGGTTGTGATGACCCACAATTGAATTATTTCGAGCTGCCCGTAAGGTTTTCGACTTATTGACAACCAGATTTCGTTTCGAGATTTCCTTCTCTACGCAATGGATGGTTTTGCGATAGTGTTTCCTTAGTCGTCTCTTAAAACATCCTCAGGATCAATTGGGGTCACCATACGGGGATGTATTATCTAGTACCTATTGGATTATTTTCTTCTTAACCCTCTCTTTTAGATTTGGACTAGGAGCGTGGGGCCCGCTCCTATCGGTTGCTAGGCCAGCAATCGTTTCTGGAATTACTTAAAATGGTGGTACTAATTTTCTTTTTTTAAACTTTGTAGATCACACAAATATTTAGTCTGACATGAAATTAGAGCCCGGGGTCTCAGCACGGCAGCCGCATACACAACCACAGTGCCACTGAGGCAGTTGTGTGTAAATTTTACATAAAAGGATCCCCAACGTAAATTAAATACCCTTAATAACATCCATAATCTCGTGCTCAATTTAGATAGGGTAGCTGATAAAATAAACGAGAAAGCGACGTTTTCGTATTATGAGATGTCAAAACAGCCGACTTACATAGATAAGTATCTTCAGTTTATTATTTTATACATAAACTTAAATAAAGGTATGTTTTACTGATTGATACCCGGTTTTCTCATTTTCTTCAGCTCCCATGATGTTTTGCCATTAATACGACCACAAGAGAGAATTGTTTCGTACTCCCATTATGTACTAAAATTAACCGACAAAACAAAGTTATAAATTGTAATTTATGATACTCGTATCAGACATAATAACCACTCTGCACAAGAACATAAATAAAACTGCTATGTATCACCACCGAAGATAAATTCTCACCTGTATCTACATAATGGCGAAAACTCATAACTATGACTATTAAGTTTGAATTTATTCATATATGGTTGACAGCCATAATGGATGTGTAAATAAAATGTGAATAAACATCGTTAAAATGATGAAATACGCTAAGCTGAGGGCAAAATGAAAATAGCTACGACGCCGTGACATTTTGTGGAAATCAAGGAATTTGTCGACAGTGTGAAATCACCCGTCACGGATGGTTTTTATATAAAATTACGTGTTGTTATGTTTATTCTTTGTTTACTTGCTACCTAGCTTATGTCCGCAGCTGCGCTTGTATAAACATAGATCATACTTAACTTTGTAGCAAAAGTCATCTAAACGAATTTGAGTAACAAACAAAATGAACGCGTGTTTAAATAAGAATCTTAATGCGGTTCACAGAATACATCTAGTTACCAAGTTTCAATAGCATAGGCCTTATAGTTTCGGAGAAAAGTGGCTGTGACGCACGGACGGACAGACAGACAGACAAAGAGACAGACAGACAGACATGACGAATTTATAAGGGTTCCGTTTTTGCCATTTGGCGACGAAACCCTAAAAAGTCACCATTCGTCGCTGCCGTTTCTAAACGATAAAACAATTGACAGGGCACATTATTCTATCCTAAAGTCATCCTTCCGAGGGCTTATCCGGGGCTCCCAACCGTAGGCATTAGGTAGAGAACGTGTGGTGTTTATGCGGTAAGAGTCCACATGAAAAAAAAACGCCCTGGCAAGATCATGCTTTCATTTGTTGATCCTGGTTGTATCGCATTGTATTTCTACGCTCGCCTCTAATCTCAGCCGTAGTCGCTAGGCCGTCCAGCTGGCATGCCTTCACTACGACAGTACCGGGGGCTTCGAACACACAGGCAGAAAGAAGACACCGTGTTTTAGTCATTAGGAGTCCCATTTGATCAACTTTAAGCGTCTGCTACAAGGTTGAGGTCAACCTACTTGTCGTAATTCATGTAGACGACATCGACAGATGTACTTTCTCTACCAAATAATGCTGTTTTCCCACTTCGACCAACTAAAACAACCAATCAACTAGTTGATGACATTACTTTATTATGAGTATGAACTTTAACGTCCTTGGTGGGACCAATCAAACGACGTCCCAGTGGGACGCTAGATTACAAAACAACCGTGTCGCAGTCTCTATATACCTACTCATTGCAGCAACCTTTATCAAGTCTATGTTCATAATAAGATTATCGCAAAAAATACAAGCGTGAAGCTTTTGTACATAAACATTGTCAGTATTATTCTCATTCTTCAGCTTTCGGTAGGTACAATCAAATTATTTGTGAAAATGAAACTGAGAAGCTATTCTGCGCAATTTTTTTATTAGATTATCGTTGGACTACAATAGTTCAGTTTTGTTACATTTATTTTAGTAGACCCTTTCGTGTATACAAGTCTTATCCTATTTGTTTCGACCGGGATTCTCATATTTATCTAATGCAGCTCTTGCGTGTATTTTATTTCTGTTCAGTAGCAAATTACACAATAGTTGAAGAATTGTTAAGTGATCGTCTAGATAGCCAATTTTATTACATCAATCACAGTTGTCTCTTTTTAAAAATTTCTTCACTAATATATTTATCTATGATTGCGTACATATACGGTAGTTAAGCTGTAATTCGAATTACAGGCAATAACTATATAGGTAGGTTTTACAACCCTAATCAGATCTCTCATAAGTATCAACTTAGATAACTTAACTAAGACTGTAGGATGTTAAAATTCGAAGAGTTATTGACAAAAAGAGAAAATTAATGACCGAAAAAGGAAGTAGGTAGGTACTAACTTCTGGTAATACATAAAATTGCTCTTAATAAAAAGGTTTCTTAACGGCTCCATCGTAAAGAGGGTGGTGTAAAGTTTTTATTATACTGGGGACAGGTACTGAATGATCTTTAAGCTGTGGTTATATTAGGTTATCCTGGGCTGTTATTAATTATTTTCTGCTATTAAAGTCTTCGTCGAAGATACTCTGTGGAATTGACCGAGCTAGTAAAGGGACTGAAAAAGTACACAAAATAAGTTATTAATTATAAATGTACGTCTCTAACATAATTAGAACTTCACATGGCCGCGTGGCACAAATTCAGCGAAGAATGTATTATTCCTCCATTCTTTAGATTACTAAAGAATGGAGGAATAATACATTCTTCGCTGACACTTTCTTGAGCCGTAAATTAAGAATCTACAATTTACAACGATTATTAAATCGTTGTAAATTGTAGATTCTTAGTTTACGGCTCAAGAAAGTGTAAACATATCTATTCAGAAGCAATTTACATTATTCTATAGGGAATAAAATAAAACCAGGCAGCACAACAGTCGCCCTTCGACTTACTTCAACTGGCACAAACTATTTATTGACTGAGTAACTTCGAGATGAGTTGGGCAAAGTTGTCGTCACTCACTGATTGTGGAAGTTTCTCTGTCGTGAGGCGTATATTTTGTTTATAGGAGTATTGAAATTCACACATTAAACATGATGTTCTTTTATTTGATTCATCTTATCTCAGTACTAAAATTGTAGGTACAGCTTTTAAATGGGTATAAGGTTAAAAATATTATACTCAAAATAATACCTCTAGGTACCTACCAATTTACTCTACATACCTACTACATAACTATAGATCTTTAGAGTTAGTACATCCTTGTCAAAAGTGAAGATAGAACATTCAAGAATGATATAAATTCAAAAACAAACAAAAAAAGGACTGCCTCTGTGGCGCTGAAGGTCGTGGGTTCGATTCCCACCGGAGACAAATATTTGTGTGACCCATAAATGTTTGTCTCAAGAGTCTGGGTGTTTCTATGTATAATATGTATGTATTTAAAAGTATATAAGTATTAATATCCGTGGTCTGATACCCATAACACAAGCAGGTTATTCCTAGCTTACTTTGGGATCAGATAGCGTTGTGTAAAATGTCCGTAAATATTTATTATTTATTATTATTTAAAAAAAAATGCTATCCGTAAAATGTGGAGCAAGAACGACAAAGTTTTAATCATTTTGATTTGTTCAAAACAATTACACACAATAATGTATGTCCTTCTAAGGGTCGTAAAATATTTTTACAGAACCGGCAACACCATTCCTAGTGCACCTTTGGAGTTGCAAAATGTCCTTGTGTGGCCACTTTCGATCTGGATGAGCCGTTTGCTTATCTCAAAAATCACCATATAAACTGTAAAAAGTCATACATAATATCAATATATATATAATAGGAAATGCTCCTTTTCCACAATATAATTAAAACTTTACACCGCCCTCTTTACGATGGGGTCGTTAAGAAACCTTTTTATTATGAGCAATTTTATGTATTACCAGAAGTTAGTACCTACCTACTTCCTTTTTTCGGCCATTAATTTTCTCTTTTTGACAATAACTTTTCGAATTTTAACATCCTACAGTCTTAATTAAGTTATCTAAGTTAATACTTATGAGAGATCTGATTAGGGTTGTAAAACCTACCTATATACATAGTTATTGCTTGTAATTCGAATTACAGCTTAACTACTGTATATGGACGCAATCATAGACAAATACATTAGTGAAGATATTTTTAAAAAGAGACAACTGTGATCTTCTATACATAATATATAATAAAATGATAGAAAAGTCAAAACTGTACATTGGAAATATTAAAAAAAAAATGTTCGCTGGGTGTTCAACATAAGATACCGAAGCCGAAAATATAGTTAGAAAAATTTTTGTCTGTTTGTCTGTTTATCTGTTTGTCTGTTTGTCTGTTTGCTTTGTCCGGAAGGATCTCGTAAAGTACTCAATAGATTTGATTCAAATTTTGCACAAATATTGCCTAGGGGTGGGGGGTTAAAATAGGTTATGTATTATCACGCTTCATATCCTAGGGGCTAAGCAGAGAGCAATCAAATTGGCATTGTAACAATTTTCACGCGTACGAAGTCGCGGGCAACAGCTAGTTGATGTAATAAAATTGGTTATCTAGACGATCACTTAACAATTCTCCAACTATTGTGTAATTTTCCACTGAACAGAAATAAAATACACCGCAAGAGCCGCATTAGATAAATATGAGAATCCCGGTCGAAACAATTAGGATAAGACTTGTATACACGAAAGGGTCTACTAAAATAAATGTAACAAAACTGAACTATTGTAGTCCAACGATAATCTAATAAAATAATTGCGCAGAATAGCTTCTCAGTTTCATTTTCACAAATAATTTGATTGTACAGTCAACGTTCATGAATGTGTTAGCACCTTAAGGATTATAATGGCTTGTCCGGTTAAACGCGTACCTATCTATGTGTGTCATGTTTCAACTCATACTTTTGTATGTCATACAGTATCAATACGAGAAAACATGAATGTGTGTGATGCGAAACAAAGATAACATTATGCTTGCCTTTTCATACTATTATGTTCGAAGTATGCACTGCACTGAAGCTATATAAGGTGATGCCAAAATTTGTGATTCTACGTAAGGCAGCGCGTAGCTAAGTCGGTAACGGGGCTACTACGGATAGTGTTGAAATTGGATGTTCTGGGTTCGGATCTTATTTTAACCTCTTTTTGTTTTGTTTTCATTAACTTTTAGGAACAAGTTAACGGAATTAGAAATAATTATTTACAAATAGAAAAATGCTATACTTAGGTAATTAACAATAGATCATAAATAAAACAAAAGCTTTCAGAAAATGTTTATTCAATTTTGAAATTAAAATAATCATCCAATGTTAATTTGTGGCTATAATATTTTTATCCATAAATATACTTTTTTATAATTAATATTGCTTATTGAGGTTATAGCTTAATTATTCATTTTCTCGTGGAAAAGAGGATTGAAACTTAACCTCAACCATACAGTCTTATACTAATTACAGGCCAGCACGTCCCTTGATAGGCTCAGTAGTCTCAATAGGCTCAACTGAAATTAATTAATAAAAATATTTAAACAGAATAGCTTAGCGCGGACTAAGTAGAAATAACTTTTATATAAATAAAAGCCTAAATTTTATATTATTAATATTTTGTGTGACCTCCGTTATTCTCAATACAACTCAGAAGACGTCTACGCATGGAGGCCACAATATTTGCACAGATATCTGTGCCACGTAAACTGTCCCACAACTGCATGCAGTGGGTCTTGAGCCGCTCGGGACATCTTTCATCCTGTGCTACCCATCTTTGCACCATCAAACCCCATATATTTTCAATCGGGTTCAAATCAGGGGATCGTGCTGGCCAAGGAATAACTTTAATGTCCGGATGTTGACTAAACCATTCACGAACTATGGTAGCTCGATGGATAGGACAATTATCGTGCACAAAACTTATATCATTAACACCTGGATAGACATTTCGCACTGTGGGTAACATTATATCTTCTAGCACGTCCACATAATTTGCACTATTTGCACGCGTAGATATAAATTCTAATTCACCCGGCCCTTGCGCACTAATCCACCCCCACATATTTACACTTATTCTACCAGATTCAGTGTTCGGTACTATATTGTTTTCACACCAACGAGGGTTGTCCTTACGCCACAAATGTAATCTTCCTTTTTGAGATGATTTAAACGTTTTTTCATCACAAAATATTGTTGTTTCCCAGTTAAAGTCTAAATACTCTCGTGCAAAACGTAACCGCTCCTGTTTATGCCTTTGAGTCAAAAAAGGTTTTATCGCTGGCTTTCGGTGATGTAAACCTTCAGCATGAAGTGCACGGCGAATGGTGAGTAATGACGTATGAAACTCATCGGCAAAACGTTTGGTTGGTATAAAACCATTTGTTTTATATTCCGCTACCATATAACGTCGCTGAGCCCTGTTAATAATAGCAGGTCTTCCACTTCTCCTCCGGCTCTGCAAGTTGCCCTCTTCTCGAAATCGTTTCACCCAACGACTCACGGTATTTCTCTAAAAAACAACAACTATATTACACAATTGCAACAAATGAACAAAATTGCATTACAACAATATTAATTAATTAATTAACTTACAGATAAGCCCGTCTCGTTAGAAATTTGAGATATATTCAAACCATTCGAATATAGGGCCACAATATTAGCTTTTGCTTCAATACTTATATTCGACATATTGATTTATTATACATAGAAGAAATCTAATCGCAATAGTAGTAATAAACACGAACAGTCGTAACTGATTTCACCAACCAACAACTTCACTCACTGCAAATAAATCCATTTCATTTCAAATCCACCCTCTAAAATTTTTCGTTAAGTTTATAATGCTACATAAGAAACATTTTTATATTCGTGTCAACATTTAAATCATAACTGTTAAATATAAAAACACAAAAAGTTAATAGTTCAAATATCAGGTTCTAAACCATCCACCCGCCCATTATCATTCGTCAGCCCGCACCTTAAACCACTAAGCCACGGAGCCGCTTACGTATATAAGTGAAATTAACAATATCTATCAACGAGTGAACAATGTGTTAACTCAAGTTAACAACAGCTAGATCGATTTTCGAATGTCATACGTTGATCAAGATAAGACATCTAGCGGCTATAAGAGTAAATGTAGTTTATCATAATTCAAAACTAATATCTAGATGGCGCTGTACTCATTCTCGCATATATCTCATACCGTGATCTGATTGGCCGCCACAGTTAATGTGTGTGAATTGTTGTCAAAGAATAAAGTCATAATAGTGCTGACGTGTGTGTGTGAGAGTAAGTGTGAATTGTCTTTGAAGAATAAGGTCATAAGTACGACTAGTGTTGACGCGCTATACTTTCGTCAAATTGCTATCGGACTTATGAACGCTACTGTACCTACCGAAAGCTGAAGAATGAGAATAATACTAACAATGTATATGTACAAAAGCTTCATACTTGTATTTTTAGCGATAATCTTACTAATATTATAAATGCGAATGTTTGTGAGTGTGGATGTTTGTTACTCTTTCACGCTCGAACGGCTGAATGGATCTGGCTGAAATTTGGTACAGGGATACATTATAGTCTGGAATAACACATAGGCTACTTTTTATCCCGGGAATAAGTACCCACGGGAAGCGGGAACGGGAACGAATTTTATGCGGGCGAAGCTGCGGGCATCAGCTAGTCTTATTATAAACGTAGACTTGATAAAGGTTGCTGCAATGAGTAGGTATATAGAGACTGCTACACGGTTGTTTTGTAATCCAGCGTCCCACAGAGACGTCGTTTGATTGGTCCCACCAAGGACGATGAAGGTCATACTCATAATATAAAGTAATGTCATCAACTAGTTGATTCGTTGGTTTAGTCGAAGTGGAGAAACAGTATAATTTGGATTAAGTACATCTGCCGTATACATGGATTGCGACTAGTACCTAAGGTCAGCCTTGTAGCATACGCTTAATAATTGATTGAATTGATAGGACTCCTACTGACTAAAACACGAGTAAGCCCTCAGAAGGACGACTTCAGAAAGATAGAATAATGTGTCCTGTCCACAGACGTACAATAAGTAGCAGACGAAACATTAATTATGTTTGTGTGCGTTGGTCTTTCCATTCCGCTCGCTCTAAGGGGTTAGTGAATGCTGCTGTCTCGTTTCTACACGTATTGCAACACTATACATGACATGTTAAAAAAAATGACGTACGCCTGGTTTTTGAAAGAAATAAGCTGCCGATGCTGCAGTTTGACGTATTAGATACCTCTCATTAATGTAGGGGCCAAACTCAGGCACTTCTTTTCAAGATTAAAAATGCTAACATAAAATTAAGTGTGGCAAACTGTGATTCAGCATTTACTTAGTTCAGAATTGCATTATAATGCCTGTAATCTTCGATGATATTAAGTAAACAATATATAAAAATGAAGCCCGATTTCTGTGGTCACAGCATCACGCATGAAATGCTGGACCGATTTCGCTAATTCTTTTTTGTTGTGTTTGTTTCTGTCAGGAGAAGGTTTTAAAAAAATTGGTGCAAAACTATTAGCAGAAATGGTTTTTATTGCGATTTTGAATCGGATCATAGAACTGGAAACTCCGAAATGGAAACCGGGAACAGAAAGACTAAAAGATAATTTTGCAATCCAATTTGGCCGCCGCGCCGAAATCACAAAATTTCATGATGGGTATCGTTTAAGGGGGATTTTGGTACGCTGAGTACGAATCTCATGATACTTTTGCAATCCAATATGGCCGCCGCGCTGAAATCACAAAATTTCATGATGGGTATCGTTAAAGGGGGTTTTTGGTATGCTGAGTACGAATCATATGATAATTTTGCAATCAAATATGGCCGCCGCGCCGAAATCACAAAATTTCATGATGGGTATTGTTTAAGGGGGATTTTGGTACGTTGAGTACGAATCTCATGATAATTTTGCAATTAAATATGGCCGCCGCGCCGAAATTACAAAATTTCGTGATGGGTATTGCTTAAGGGGTTTCTTGGTATGCTGAGTACGAATCACGTGATAATTTTGCAATCCAATATGGGCGCCGCGCCGAAATCACAAAATTTTCATGATGGGTATCGTTTAAGGGGTTTTTTGGTATGGTGAGTACGAATCACATGATAATTTTGCAATCCAATATGGCGGCCGCACCGAAATCACAAATTTCATGATGGGTATCGTCTAAGGGGTTTTTTTGTGTGCTGAGTACGAATCACATGATAGTTTTGAAATTCAATATGGCCGCCACGCCGATATCACAAAATTTCATGATGGGTATCGTTTAAGGGGTTTTTTGGTATGCTGAGTACGAATCACATGATAATTTTGCAATCCAATATGGCCGCCACGCCGAAATCACAAAATTTCATGATGGGTATCGTTTAAGGGGTTTTTTGGTATGCTGAGTACTATACACATGATAATTTTGCAATCCAATTTGGCCGCCGCGCCGATATCGGAAAATTTCATGATGGGTATCGTCTAAGGGGTTTTTTTGTATGCTGAGTACGAATCACATGATAGTTTTGCAATCCAATATGGCCGCCGCGCTGAAATCACAAAATTTCATGATGGGTATCGTTAAAGGGGGTTTTTGGTATGCTGAGTACGAATCACATGATAATTTTGCAATCAAATATGGCCGCAGCCCCGAAATTACAAAATTTCATGATGGGTATTGTTTAAGGGGGATTTTGGTACGTTGAGTACGAATCTCATGATAATTTTGCAATCCAATATGGCCGCCGCGCCGAAATCACAAAATTTCGTGATGGGTATTGCTTAAGGGGTTTCTTGGTATGCTGAGTACGAATCACGTGATAATTTTGCAATCCAATATGGGCGCCGCGCCGAAAACACAAAATTTTCGTGATGGGTATCGTTTAAGGGGTTTTTTGGTATGGTGAGTACGAATCACATGATAATTTTGCAATCCAATATGGCGGCCACACCGAAATCACAAAATTTCATGATGGGTATCGTCTACGGGGTTTTTTTGTATGCTGAGATCGTATCACATGATAATTTTGCAATCCAATATGGCCGCCACGCCGAAATCACAAAATTTCATGATGGGTATCGTTTAAGGGGTTTTTTGGTATGCTGAGTACTATACACATGATAATTTTGTAATCCAATATGGCCGCCGCGCCGAAATCACAAAATTTCATGATAGGTATCGTTTAAGGGGTTTTTTGGTATGCTGAGTACGAATCACATGATAATTCTGCAATTCAATATGGCCGCTGCGCCGTCATCACAAAATATCATGATGGGTATCGTTTAAGGGGGATTTTGGTACGCTGAGTACGAATCTCATGATAATTTTGCAATCCAATATGGCCGCCGCGCCACCTTTGTTAAATTTCATGTTGGATATTGTTTATGGGGTTTTTCGGTATGCTGAGTAAGAATTTCAGGTTAATTTTGCAATCCAATATGGCCACCGCGCCACTGTTGCGAGATTTCTGTCAGTAAGCTGAGATACCAAAAAACCCCTTTCACGATATCCAAAATGAAATTTTACAACGGTGGTTCGGCGGCCATCTTGGATTGCATAATTGACCTAAAATTCGTATTCAGCATACCAAAAAACCCTTCTACGACCCCCCGGCCATATTGGATTTCAAAACTATCATGTGATTCGTACACAACAAAAACCCCTTAGACGATACCCATCATGAAATTTTGTGATTTCGGCGCGGCGGCCATATTGGATTGCAAAATTATCATGAGATTCGTACTCAGCGTACCAAAATCCTCCTTAAACGATACCCATCATGAAATTTTGTGAATTCGGCGCGGCGGCCATATTGGATTGCAAAATTAACCCAAAATTCGTAATCAGCATACCAAAAAACCCCTTATATGATATGCAACATGAAATTTTACAACGGTGGCGCGGTGGCCATATTGGATTGCAAAATTAACCTGAAATTCGTGCTCAGCATACCAAAAAACCCCATAAACGATATCCAACATGAAATTTTACAATGGTGGCGCGGCGGCCATATTGGATTGCAAAATTAACCTGAAATTCGTACTCGTACTACTATTTTTTTCCCAAAAGCGTTTGACATCTTAGATCGTATGACCACCTATTTATAATCCGGACCAGTGTGCGGCCGGCCAGCCGCAACAAAAAAAGCGCATTGATGTTACGAGTTGGATCAAAACGTTACAAATTGTATCATTACAAGGCGCGCATTGCAATGCTCGGATCACCTGCTTCACTGCTGTAACCTCGTCTTGTATCATTACAAGGTGCGCATTGCAATGCTCGGTTCACCTCCCACACTGGCTGTAATTCTAGACTCGTAACATTACATTACGCGCGAATGCTCCCGGTGAGGGAGCACCTTTAGAAAAAAATGATGTTTTGTAACATCATTTTTTTCTAAAGGTGCTTTAGCCTCAATAGCATTTTTGAAGACCTATCTATGGATACCCCACACGTATGGGTTTGATGAAAAAAAAACTTTTTGTTTCAGTTCTGAGTATGGGGACCCCCAAAATTTAGTTACTGCTTTTTTTCTAGTTATATTTGCTCATCGGTGCTGCCCGGACTTTTCACCATGAATAGTAACGAACACCTTCGAGGGCATTCTCTGAAACTCCATAGGCAACTATGTACAAGTGACCCACGCAAACACTTTTTGCCTAACCGAGTGGTGAAATCCTGGAACAAATTACCGGAAGCAGTTATAAGTGCTCCCTCTGTGAATTCCTTTAAGAACAGACTGGACAAATTTTTAAACGACCAAGTGCACTAGATATGCACGCATCAGCTATAAGCTGCTAGTGCATTATATAATAATAATAATAATAATGCGTTGGAATGTGGTGAGCCCATCGCCCACGGGTGGAACAACTATTGTGGCAATAGTTGTTCCATCCGCGCAAGTAACCAGCACTAGCCCAAGGTGTGAGGCACCGTGCCGAAGTGGCTGCATGGCCCAGGGTGCTTAAAAGACTGGGTCTCAAGCGGTCCCCTCGGAGTACCAGGCGAACTCCGCTGTATATAGCCTTCTACAGGTAAGGGGCTCTGCCTGTGGTGACTGTTTCACCCCACTATTAACCGCCCAAGATGAGTTCATTTTTATCAGATAGAAGACGAAGACCTGGCTCGGCACGAAGAACTCGTCGGGCCAACACCCCACCATCATCGCCACCGGGAGGCTTGACGTCTGCAGAGCCCGCGAGGACTCAGCAACAGGCTTCCGCACCCGGTGGAGGGCGACGCATGAGATGGACCAGAGAACAAAATGCCAACATCATGCGCGCCCACTTTGGGGCGACTGGGGGAGAAACCGGTGGAACGGGGCGTCGAGCAAGAATGCTTCGCAGCTTTCAGGCTCTTGAGCCGTCACTATCCCACATCACTGACCAAAATCTGGCTGATCGGGTTCGTTTCCTACTGCGTTCTAACGCATTTAGTGCAGACGAACTCGAACAACTACGACTCGAGGCTGTTCCTACCCCTCCTCTTGCACCCGCACAGGGACGGGTGTCTATTGTTTCAGTGCAGCATGAAGATGCTGATGCTGTGACGGACGGCACTACTCGACCTGTGGCTCGTGATGAGGAAGGGGAGGGAACAGTCTCCCAGGATATGGAGCAAATCAGGAGGATCCTTGAGGAGGCGATTCTGGAAGTGCGTGAGATGCCTCTCGAAAGGAGGCCCCGGATTCCCAGAATTGCTCAAAGCCACCAAAATCGGGATGTCGTTGAGGCCGTTAACATGTCACTGCTTCCGTATCTGGAGAACAGCAGCGGCCTCACCGAGACGCATTCAATTCTGTTTGGCGCCGCGATGGCAGTTTGCCGATACATCGGAGCCAAGATCCAGCCAAATCGTCAGGTGACAGCTGCCGGTGCTCGGCGAGTGAGAGACGCTGAGCCTGCTTGGAAGCGCAGAATTGAACATCGTATCGCTGAGGCCAGGGTCCTCATCGGCAAACTGATTAGTTTCAGGGAAGGCAACAGGAGACCGAGAGTTTTGCGGTTCGTCAGAGCAGCATTTGCAGGTTGTGACTTAGGCCCTGCAAATCCCAATGCTCAGCAACTGATGGACCGCATAGATACCCTGAAACAGAAGGTCTCAGCTTGGAGCAAACGAATCCGGCGATACTCGGAGAGAGTAAAGAGGTATCACCAGAATCGCCTCTTCGTGAGTGACCAGAGGAAGTTCTACAGGTCAATCGAGAAGCCCAGGGCCAGTAATTCAACTGAGCGTCCTGATGGACAGGAGCTGGTTGCATTTTGGCGCAACCTGTGGTCACGACCTGTGGAGCATGTGGAGGGGCCCTGGATGCAGGTCATTGAGGAGTCGTGTGTGGACTTACCACAGATGGATCCGGTAACTCTCAGTCAGGATGATGTTCGCGCAGCGATTACCAAAGCTCCAAACTGGAAAGCCCCAGGGAGCGATGGGCTGCAGAACTACTGGCTGAAGGGTTTCCGGACCTCCCACGAAACTCTTGCACGACAGTTCCAAGAGGCCCTGGACAAAAAAATGCTCCCAAACTTCCTCACTACTGGGGTCACTCACTTGATTCCAAAATCCGAAAGTACCACGAATCCATCACAATATCGTCCCATTACGTGCCTCCCTACACTCTACAAGGCACTTACATCTGTTCTAGAGGCCAAAGTAGCGAGTCACATTGACAACTGTCAGATCCTCGCTGCTACACAAAACGGATGTAGGCGAGGGAGTCGTGGTACTAAGGAGCTCCTCCTGATAGACGCGGTTGTTGGTCAACAGGCCAAACGCAACCGACGTAATTTATCTGCAGCCTGGATAGACTACAAAAAGGCGTTTGACTCGGTCCCTCATACATGGCTGAAAAGGGTCCTCGAGCTGTATAAGATAGACGTTACAGTTCGAGACTTCCTTGGAACCTGTATGGGGCAGTGGAGCACAATGCTTAGTCTGTCCGGGGTGCGACTGTCGGCTGCTGAAGACCTTATAAAGGTGAAACGGGGTATCTTCCAGGGCGATGGTTTGAGTCCACTATGGTTTTGTCTCTCCCTGAATCCTCTAAGCACTCTGCTGGAGAAGTCAGGGACGGGCTTTCGGCTTCGGAGAGGAGGCCCAAAGGTATCTCACCTTTTCTACATGGACGACCTCAAGTTGTTTGCTCCACATGCTGCAGGCCTGGTGCAATTGTTGAATATCACATGTGATTTCAGCAGTGGCATCGGCATGGGGCTTGGAGTAGATAAATGTGCGGTTCTTCATGTGGAGGGGGGGAGAGTCGTTTCATCGGATAGTATACCTGTATCCGATGAAGTGAGCCTTCGTTCACTCTCCGAGGGGGAAACATACCGGTACCTGGGCATGTCGCAGAATTTGGGTGTCGACATGGGGGGCGTCAAACAGGCTGTTTGCGACGTGTTTTGGGAGCGCTTGGCAAGGGTGTGTACTAGCCTATTGTCGGGTGTGAACAAAACGCGGGCGTATAATGGCTGGGTGATGCCCGTCTTGTTGTATACCTTCGGCGTGGTCAGGTGGACTCAGACCGAATTGGACGCCCTGGACAGGAAAGTCCGCGCTACCATGACCCTCCATAGAATGCTCCATCCGAAATCTTCGGTTATGAGGTTGTACATCCCGCGAAAGTGCGGTGGCCGAGGCCTTCTTAGTGCCAAGGTCATGCATAATCGAGAGGTGTGCAATCTCAGGAATTATTTCCTGTCGAAGACGAACGGTGTGCTTCATGGAGAGGTCAAGGAATGCGATAAAGGACTTACTCCGTTATCCTTGGCCAAAATCGAGTGGCGTGCTCCTAGGGTACTTGGTACCTCTGAGCGCGAGGCCGTGTGGAAGGGTAAAGAGCTGCACGGACGCTTCTACCAAGCTCTACATGAGCCACATGTAAATCGGGAAGCGTCTGTGCACTGGCTGCGTTACGGTGACCTCTTTGGGGAAACCGAGGGTTTTGTCTGTGCGATACAGGATCAGGTTGTCAAGACGAACAATTATAGGAGGTACATCTTGAGGGATGGGACAGCGGACATCTGCCGCATGTGTCGTCAACCCGGTGAATCCCTCAGACACGTGACCTCCGGTTGTTCTATGCTTGCCAACACTGAGTATCTGCACAGGCATAACCAAGCAGCCAAGATACTTCATCAGGAGCTCGCCCTTAAATATGGCCTCATCGATCAGAGGCTACCATACTACAGGTACCTGCCGGAAGCCGTACTTGAAAACGACCGCGCAAAGCTCTACTGGGACCGGTCCGTCATTACGGACAGGACTATTCTAGCGAATAAGCCTGATATCGTGCTAATGGACCGGTCAGAGTCCCGGGTGTTTCTTGTGGATATCACCATCCCCTATGACGAGAACCTCATACGAGCCGAAGCAGATAAGAAAAGAAAGTATCTGGACCTGGCGCATGAGGTTACCGATATGTGGAGGGTGATGTCCACAGAAATAATCCCGGTTGTTATATCGGTCAATGGTCTGATCCCAAAGAGCCTCCCAGACCATCTTAGGAAGCTCGGGATTAGTGGGAACGCGGTGGTAGCTGGGATGCAGAGGGCTGTCTTGCTTGACAATGCCCGAATAGTCCGTCGGTTTCTTTCCCAAGCGCCCTGATGCCTCGGTCGACTGTTGCTGACCTTGCCGAGGTAGTTTTGCCGTTTGCCTCAAATCTAGAGGTCAACGTGATGTAGCCCCATCTTCATAATAATAATAATAATAATATTTAAAAATCTTAATGCGGTTCACAGAATACATCTACTTACCAAGTTTCAAGTGCATAGGTCTTATGGTTTCGGAGAAAAGTGGTTGTGACATTCGGACGGACAGACAAACAGACATGACGAATCTATAAGGGTTCCGTTTTTTGCCATTTGGCTACGGAACCTTAAGAGGTATTTTAAGAGACTCTTATTTCATTAAAATAAATCTTATTGAACTAGGCGGCTAACTCCTTCCCTGTAGTTGCGTTAGTGTGTGTGGTTTTTATATGTGTTAGTTTTGGCGTACTTTTCAATCTCTAATGCTTTGTCTGCTACTTATTGTAAGTCTGTGGTCCTGTCAAATGTTTTATCGTTTAGAAACGGCAGCGACAAATGGTGACTTTTTAAACAAGCGTTCATTTTGTTTGTTACACAAATTCGTTTAGATGAATTTTAGCTACAAAGTTAAGTAGGATCTATGTTTATTCTAGCGCAGCTGCGGACATAAGCTAGGTAACAAGTAAACAAAGAATAAACATAACAACACGTAATTTTATGTAAAAACCAGCCGTGACGGGTGATTTCACACTGTCGACAAATTCCTTGATTTACACAAAAGTCACGGCGCGTCGCCGTCGGTAGTTATTTTCATTTTGCCCTCAAGTAAGCGTATTTCATCATTTTAACGATGTTTATTCACATTTTATTCACACATCCATTATGGCTGTCAACCGTATATGAATAAATTCAAACTTAATAGTCGTAGTTATAAGTTTTCGCCATTATGTAGATACAGGTGAGAATTTATCTTCGGTGGTGATAGCAGTTTTATTTATGTTGTTTGTGCTGAGTGGTTATTATGTCTGATATCATAAATTACAATTTCATAACTTTATTTTGTCGGTTAAATTTTAGTAATGGGAGTACGAAACAATTCTCTCTTGTGGTCGTATTAATGGCAAAATATCATGGGAAATGAAGGAAATGAGAAAACCGGGTATCAATCAGTAAAACATACCTTTATAAACATGTTTATTCAAGTTATAACACAATGATGTTAGTGTTACTCACCAACTAGCGCGAGGTAGCTATGCAGAGAACTCTTTCCCAGGGCGCCTTGTTACAGAGTTTCTAGTGGGTGCGCAAGGGAGGCCAGGGCTCTGACGAAAACAGCCAATAGGGTGTACACACATATATTTAAATAGTACACAGTACACTACAGAGACAATGAGATTACATAGATACAGAAAGCACAGACATACATAAGAATATTACAGGTTTAGGTACTAATAGTACAGCACTAAATTATTTCCACGTGAGCAGGTACTAGAAGTGAGGAAGTAAGCGGCTAGACTACACATGTATAAATGGGTGACAAGTACTGGCCTGCAGTGTGAGCTGAGAATGGCAGTGGATGTTGGTAATGCCAGGTGTATGAAGACTGCAGGTTCCTCTTAAGTCACCTCGCTCGTGTAGTCCACGTGTTATTGGGTGTATTCAAATGTGGCTGTTCGATTTTTCCCCGTACTAAAGAACCCTGTCATGAAAGAAACGACAAATTAAGACACTGACCGCGCGACAGAAGAAAATCGACCCGCTTTGCAAATAGTTAATTGAAATCTGGGTATCGGTTAACACAGAGTCCAACTCCTTCCGAGGAGAATAGGTAAAACCAAGTTAAATTTCTTAGCAAGTCCTCAGGTTTGAACTTATAACCTCTAAAGAAAAATTGAGGTGTGCTACTCAGAGTTGTTCCAAAATTCCTTGCTGCTTCGAGGATGGTAAGAAAAGGCTTGGAACTTTATAGTAGGGCTTTATCCCCTCTCCAACGTGGAATTGTCTCGAATTCCATCTCAAAAACTCCTTTCATTGAATGCAAAAAACGATTCGTCACCGATCTTATGACATTCTGTCATTCTGACAGCAGAAATGTCACCACAGACAACCGATTAAAAAAACGATAGATCGATTAGGGTGCTTTCACACGCTAAATGCTGCATCTACAGAAAATAAATGCTACAAAGTTTATGTATAAAATAATAAACTGATGATACTTATCTATGTAAGTCGGCTGTTTTGACATCTCATAATACGAAAACGTCGCTTTCTCGTTTATTTTATCAGCTACCCTATCTAAATTGAGCACAAGATTATAGATGTTATTAAGGGTAAGGGTATTTAATTTACTTTGGAATCCTTTACGTAAAATCTACACACATAACTGCCTCAGTGGCACTGTGGTTGTGTATGCGGCTGCCGTGCTGAGACCTCAGGCTCTAATTTCATGTCAGACTACATAATTATTTGTGTGATCTACAGAGTTTGAAAAAAGAAAATTAGTAACACCATTTTAAGTAATTCCAGAAACGATTGCTGGCCTAGCGGGCCCCACGCGCCAAGTCCAAATCCAAAAGAGAGGGTTAAGAAGAAAATAATCCAATAGCTACTAGATAATACATCCCCGCGTGGCGACGGGAAAGAGTACAAAATGTCGCCATCCCAATTTATCCCGAGGATGTCGTAAGAGACGACCAAGGGAATACTTTCGCAAAAACCGTCCATTGCATAGAGAAGGAAATCTCTGAATGAAATCTGGTTGCCAGTAAGTCGAAAACCTCTCGAAATATTTCAACTGTGGGTCGTCACCTCGTCACAACCTGCGCCGGTCCATTTCAGCACGGCAATAGGCTCGCCACCTATTACGTGAGACATAAAACTATAAGTGTGGGTGAAATGTGGGCGTATACTATGTCTCTGTCTGTCTACTCCTTCGGGGATAAAGGCGTGATTTTATGTATGTAAGTATGTATGTTTGTAAATAATATAACAACAGTCTCTGTAGAGACTTCGAAATGTTAAAAAGGCATTAAGTCACCTTATCTCAAACTTTAAAGCACTATTTCATTATTTTATGTACATCCTAGCAGATGACAGTAAGAGCTCAGGAGACGACGAGATGCTCGTTTTTGTATCATCTCGGTTTATTTCACAACTGGCTGATGCTTGCGGGTTCAATTTTGTTCCCGCTCCCATCATACCATGGTAACATATTTCAGGGACAAGTCAGCTTTTGTGTTATTCCAAACCATAAACTATCATTGTTATAACTTTCAGTCAGATCCGTTCAGTCGTTAGAGCGTGATTTGGTAATAAACGTACAAACATTTTCACAAACATTCACATTTATGATATTAGTAGAATGAACTGGTCACCGTACTATTCCTACTGAAGCATTGAAGTTATTTTTACTGCCAATTAACTTTTCCAATTAAGTTAACAGAAAGAGAACGATTTTCTTTTATTTTCAAAGAATACTTTTCATCCTAGTAATAATTAAATGTGTATGTAAGTATGTGAACATGTTTCTTACTCAATATTTATACACTCGAGAGCAATGAATCCGGGTCACTTAAAGAATGTTAAAAATCTCGGAAACTAAAAATGATAGGTTAATGCAATAAATTGTATTTAATAGACAATGTAATACTCCTTAAATGAAAGTAAAAAAAATATGAGTCACCATACATTTTATTAACACAAAATTACATAAAGAAAAAACTGCCGATCTCTCCTTAAAACAAAAATAGGAAACATGAAGTTTTTGAACATTATTACGATTTTCTTGAATTTTAATACTTCGTATTGCCTCCTCGTGCTTCCATTACTGCGTTTACGCGGTTTGGCATGCTGTACACCAAGTTCCTTATACGATTTTGGGGAATATTCTCCCATTCCTCTGTGAGAGCAATTTTGAGCTCACGAAGCGTGATTGGGGGAGCGTTTCGTTGTTTTACACATCTGCCTAGCTCGTCCCAAGCATGCTCGATCGGGTTGATATCCGGGCTGCGCGCTGGCCACTCCATACGAGTAATGTTCATCTCTTGAAGGTAGTCATTCACAATCCTACCTGTATGAGGTCAGGCATTGTCATGCATAAATATAGCATCCTCACCTAAATTGACCATAAATGGACCAACGTGATCATTGAGGATTTCTTCCACATATCTTACGCTAGTTAAAGAGCCGTTTTCTATGATCACCAGCTCTGTGCGACTTTCAGAAGAAATTCCGGCCCACACAAGTACAGACCCACCACCGTAGGCTACTTTTTCTTCGATGCATGCTTGCTTGAATCTTTCCCCTGGTCTTCGATACACTCTGTGTCTTCCATCGTGCTTGTAGAGCATAAATTTTGATTCGTCGGAGAACATAACTTTTGACCAATCTTCAATACTCCAATTTACGTGGCTCTGGGCATACCTTAGTCTCGAAATACGATGCCCACGCTCCAGTTTAGGGCCGTTTGCAGGTCTAAGGGGTTTTAAGTTAGATTCAGCAAGCCGACGTCTTACTGTCCATGCACTTGGGTTACTTCCTCCGAGGCGTCGAAACTGATTGGTGAGTTCAGTTCCTGTGAGAAAGCGATTTCGAAGCATGGTGTTCACCAAGTATCGGTCTTCTCGTGCTGTGGTACACCTGGTTCTGCCCGTTCCTGGTCTGCGTAGGTTAGAACCAGTTTCTTCGTAACGTCGGAGAACTCTTTGTACTGTTGACAGCGACACACCGACAGTTCTGGCTGTATCGCGCTGACTCCGGCCGGTTTCCAGCATTGTAAGTATTCTGGTGCATTCTTCAGGCGTAAGCGACATAATTTCAGCTTGATTAATGAATATAGAGCACTATCAACATGGTTTATGTACCCACATAAATGACAGATTACAAACAAAAGCAACACCAAATGCTGTAATTTCGTAGTTCCATCTTCGAAAGTGGCCCTTTTTCAAATTTGATTTTTTTATGATATAACTTTACAATAACTAAGAAGTTTTAATACCTTCATTTAAGGAGTATTACATTGTCTATTAAATACAATTTATTGCATTAACCTAGCATTTTTAGTTTCCGAGATTTTTAGGATTCTTTAAGTGACCCGGATTCATTGCTCTCGAGTGTAGTTTGGATGTGTAATGTCGACTGTCATTTTGCTTTTAAGATTTGTAAAATAACCACCTTATCTTGTAATAAGTACTAATATCAAGATGAAGAAGAAAATGACGGACAATTAAGTGTTACCAAAGTCCTCTTATTATATCCGTTTAAAACTTAAGACACGCCATAGTTCTAAAAGGAATGAACGCCCCTCGTTAACGGATGACACAGCGTAATAGAAGACAGAATCCTCCCAAGTCTTGTTACTTAAAACGTCTGACAGGTTAATCTACTTCATACCAAGTAAAAGTATTTGTGGCAGTAAACGACCTTTTTACACAGCTGCTAAGACGGGTTATGTATTCTTTAGTTTTGTCGACGTAAATTAGTATTTAAGTCCTTTTTAAAATGGCAACATAGCATGTTTCATTCATAATCTTGTTCATTTGCAGATTCGTAGGTACAACAAATTCTTTAGAGACCATAAATGGTAGCATTTTTAAATGAATCATCTGTAATTCATTTCATAACCAAGTCATAATATGATATTGATGTTGCTACTCCGAAAAAAATACGCATCGAAATGAAATGAAACATTAACAAACGCAGTGAAATCAAACATTTTACGTTGAGATTATGAAACATGTTTCCTTTTCAGGTCCGCTGAGATCTTTTTCCTATGAACTTACTTATCTACCTATAATTTGTAAGTTGTCAGGCGTATTTTCATTTTTCTGCTAGACCTGTCTCGCTCATTAATCTTGTCTAAAAAAACATAATCCTTCTGTCCGTCCAAATTATTTCGGCCATCTTAAGTTAGAGCAATCAATCAGCTGGTTTGATTTATTACCCCCCTGATGTAAAAAATACAAGGCTGTCCTCAATTCGTGGTTAATGTTCTGAACAATATTTTTAATGTTAGTTGTGTATTGTCTTGAAAAAAATTGAATGAACGAAAACCTCGGCTAAGATGCAATATACATTTACTGTCAGATTCGTAAGGCAATAAATATCAATAGAAATTTACGCCTACTTTCTTCTAATAGCCAGTAATTACATTAGTTTACTGCTAATTACGGTATATACTTGTTAAAAGAAGCGAGTTTACACAATTTAAACAAAATCTTAAAATCGAATGACCTAAATACCCCGAGTGAGGAGCAAGCAACTTATTATAGGTACTCGTAATGTCTGTTACATCATTCAATATGTTGTTTTTCTCTGATCAGCTATTAATTATATATAATTCATAGCTGATCAGAGCATACCTACTATCAAATATATTTGATAGTAGGTATGCATAATAATGCCACATTAAATACTGTATTTCTTTTAAATAGGCTCGTTGCAAAATTAACCAATAAATGAATTTAAAAAAATACACAATTTGATGGTGACATTTTTTAATAACGAATTTATATCAGACGAAAAATAAAACGAAATCCCATCGTACGCACGAAGTGACCAATATTTCAATGATGACATTTGCTTCCGGTGTAATACTTTTTCGTTGTAATAACTGTCGGAGTGGGATCTGTAATGCAGTAAAAGTATTAGATCATAAATCATCCTTTCTATATTCATATCTTTTATTCAAGTCATATTGTTTCATCTTATTATCATCATTTGAGTGCTAACCCCAGATTCGTTTGATCTCCTTGTTTTATATAGAGTCAGGAATCCGCTATTATTACAAGTACATTTCCTATTATGGATAATACTAAGAATCAACTTTCAATTAAGCCTAGTTATTATTCACCTATGAATAATATGTAGTCCTAAAATTTAATTATCTTAATTGCTACTGCTAACGTACCATCTCGACTTTTCCATGTTGTTTCAGTTGTTTCTTCAAGGCAGGTGCCATTGGCGAATATTGTAGTTTCTTTGCTTCTCTCTACTAAAGCCTGTTCTTGACAAGGCATTTGAAATATAAACAAATTTACTTTTGAATCACTTGACAACAGTTGATTCAAATAGTCTTTATCGTGTGTTTTGTTCATCACTACCAAAGCGTTGGACAAATCTGTAAAAGAATTACATGATTACAAGTATTCATTGATTTCCCCATTTATTTATTACATGGTGAAAGTCTCGTTACATACCTAGCATCATATCTTTGTTAATAGCTGTTCCATCTGCATTGGTCTGGTTCTTTTTGTTATCATTTATTTCCTTCACCAAATCGCTATCACTGTTATTCTGCCTTTGGATAGTAATGGACACCTTCTTATCACCTGATGATTCTTTATCTGTTCAAAAAGCATTAATATACTTACATATTTTGTGTTTATCATTATTTTATATTAGTATTCACAAACATTGAACATTTTACAGAATGAGTACCTACATGGTTACCAAAAAAAAGCCTTCACAAGTTTGTTTAGACAACCGAACTTTCAATATACTAGATAATAAAATAACAAAATTTACAATCATCGTAATAATTCATTAACTAATTTATAATTTCATAGATTTTGATGAATTATTTTTGTAATGTGGAGGAGAATCACCTGTATCATCAACATCAACATTTACGTAGAGAGTTTCTGCAGAATCGTAGGGTACGTTTAGTGTTAATTTAAGACCATTCATTGACGGTTTTGTCAACACGAAAAAATCACCAGTAGATGTGTCATCTCTATTTACACGATATTGAGGTATTGGAGCTGCTGTATCATCATCAGAATTGGCCGGAACATTGGATTGTGAAAAGGAATCTTTATAGGCTAATTAAACAGAAAAATATTGAATCTTAAGCAGCTTGGAACATATTTGCATTAGCAATGAATAATTAACAAACTGGCAATTAAATGATCTTTTAATCTACTCAATTCAAGTATCTTTAACAAAAACTCTCACCTGATTTAGCCTTGTTTTTATCTTGCATGGTTTGGACCGTTTCGTCTTTATTGTTATCATCTAACATTTGTATCAAAAGGCCATCTGAGTTATCAATATTTTCTGATATAACTGGATTATCTGAGTTTGTTCCTGAAGAATTATGTAATTTCGTTACTTCATCAACAACGCTCAGATCTTTTATTATATCCAGGCTATATTGTTCACTAGTCCCTTCATTAACCGGGTTTGGGGTAGAATCATCATTTAAATCGTCCGAAGCCAATTCTATTGGTGATAATATAATTATTTCATCTACCGGCGTACTGTCCGTAGATGAAATAGGAACGATACCTAAAAATTTTAGTATAATAGAAAATGTACTTCAACTCAACAACTTGTTCTAAAGCTTCAATAAAAGTTTAATTCACTCACGTGCATCATGATCATTCTCGTTTTGAGTTGATATATCAGTCAGCTCGTCGTTAATGTCAGACGATGTCTTCTTATGCAGTTTTGAAGATCGCCCGTAACTATCAAACTGATCATTTTTTGACGATTGGTCATCTTTTGTCGATTTGTCATCATTTTTATCAGGCGATGAATCCAAAATTTTCTTTAAATTATCGTCGTTAGGAGAAGAAGTAGTTGACGTATGTTTATGTGATTTATTTTTATGTGATTTATGTTTATGTGATTTACGTTTATGTGACTTGGAAGGTTTTTCCTTATTTGAGTTATGTGAATGATCATCTTTATTGGTAGGAGATGCAGTAGTGGAACGGAATATTCCTGGAGATATCTTTGTATTTAACTTCGAAGATGCCGTTGTTTGTTTGTGAAGCTTTTCATGTTCATCATTGTTAGATGACGGCGCTTCATCATTTGCTATGATTATTTCTGCAGGTGCATCATCAGGAGTAGGTGTTGTTGAGACACTGGGATGATGTCGTAATGTGTGTGTGAGATTTTTTTGCTGATTATTTTCATCTTTATTATGAAGATGATAATCATCACGCGTGGCCGTTTTCGTCGTTGAAGGCTTTGTATGTAATTTTGTTTTCTTAGATTTCTTATGTTGATAATCAGTTGGTGATGAATTGTCATGTGGTGCATCATAAGAATCTTCGGATTTTTCTAAACGATCATCATCTGGAGAAGGCGTAGTCGTAGTGCTTGATTGAGCATGCAGTGCATGTGAGGAATTTCTTGGGTGTTGTACTGGTCGTTTATTTTCCCTGTTTGAATTATATGAGTGATAACTATTGCTGGCGGGAGTTGTACTGGTAGAACGGAATATTCCAGGTGATATCTTGGTATGCAATTTCGAAGGTGGTGTACTCGAGTTATGATCTATATCAGTATCTGCCTGTGCAGGTTTGTCATTATCTGATGTCAGAGTGTCATCATCTGGTTTATTTAGAGAATCTACGATTTTTTCTATCATCGCATCATCCGGAGTAGGTGTAGTAGAAGTAGTTGAATCAGAGTGTGACGCCCGCAGGTGATTTTGTTGTGGTGATTGACGCTCATTTTCCCTGTTAGATTTATAAGGACGGTGTCTATTACCACGTGAACGTGATGCCCGGTTAAAATTGTCTTCCGGTTTCTCTTTTTCTAGCGGTGAATTATTGTCATTTGTTTCAGATTGTGAATCGTAATCATCCACCACTACTGAAGTTTTTAACAATGGTGTATCAGCAGAGCGCTGATTTGCCTGTGCTTGAGGTATTGGGAAGGAATCTTGATAATTATAAGTTCGTGATTTTGTGTTTTTTTGCGAATAGCTATCATCACTCTCATTATCGTTATTATCATTTGGTGACCCTGACCAAGAGCCATCAGTTTTGTCATCTGACTTTGATTTTTTAGGTGGAGGCGTGAATGATGTGACTGGCTTATTATTATTCTTGGCAACGTAACTGGGACTGTTCTCTGTATTTAAGTGATTTACATATTCAACAGTTCCATTTGCATGAATAATCACGAAATTCTTCTTTATTTTATTAAAAAAATATTCCTTAGCATTTTCACCTGAAAAATAATTTGAAGCTTTCTTACTTATGTCAATTCAATTGATACAACAATAACTTTTTGGATGTCAATTATACTATCACATTATTCCAAATAAAAATAAACTAGCTATACATGTATTATGTATGAGTGAGTAGGTGTGTACTTAACTAGCCAATTACGTAAAGAATTTGAAAATAATTGTTTTGCTGATGACTCAAATGAAACTAAATTACATCTGAACTGGTCCCTGGAGAGGAGAGAATAAATAAATTTATTTAGGGCATTTCATGCTCTTCTTGGTAGGGTTGGTGTCCCGAAAAACTAGGACCATTTTTCCAGTTTTTGTAGCGTTTCAGAGTACCCTATATTCAAACTCACCCTGATGGTGAAAGGGAATTCGACGTACATACGACATAGAGGCCAGGCAATACGAGGAAAGTGCAAAACCGCTACATGGCACACTCACAACGTTTTTTCAAAATAATACTATAATAACGTACTAAATATAGTACGTACGTGTAAAAGAAACAATCACAATCAAGGGATCGCAACATTATAGGAAGTTAAAAGTGAAGCCAGGCTTACGCGCCAATTTATATTTCTTACTTCCTATCTACTTTTTATCTTCAATAGGACTATTGTATGATGTCTTTATCTGTCTCATAACGGTAATAAATATTTTTAATATTGAAGAGGAGCTTAATGTTTGGACTTGAACTTGTTTTACAAGTTGGTTTGTAATAATAACGGAACAGCTAAGACTTTCAGACTTCGTTTAACTTTCATCAGGAATGTACCTACTGTGTTTTTAGATGTATCATTCGTATTAGGTTTTAGAAGAAAAGGTAGAATGAACACTGACTTTTTGCTAATTTAATAATAATTCAAATTTTGAAATGATGTGCTATAGAATAATGTCAATAAAAAAAGGATCTGCTTTACCGAATGTAATATGAATGTCCTAATATCTAAAACACAATACTCACTATCAGAAAAGTTATAGACGTTTTCATTTGACTTGTCTTCTCCAAATGAATCAGGAGATTCAGATTCTCGTGTCACTGCTGGAGTTTTATTATCGTCTTCTGTCGTATCATTAGGTATTAACGGCTCTTCCTTCTCCTTTCTAGGTTTAACATTGTCTTTGTCAATATAGGTGCTTTTAGATTCTTCAGGATCACGAACCGAATCTTCATCGTTGTAATAATTTGCAGGAGCTCGGTTAGGAGGCCCAGAATTAGATTCAGTGTTTTCCTTAAATCTTTGTGGCTGATCGTCAGCTTCAGAGTTAATAACTGGTTTATTGGAATATCTTGTACGGGTGCTATCTAAGACTGGTTTAATTGGTGTTTTAGGAACTGTATAAGTATTCAAACCAGATCCTGATGTTATGATGGGATTTTCTGTGTCATCATTATTACCTTTATTAAATTCTGTACGAGTTGGAAAGGCGTCACGACGAGGAAACTTGTTGTAACGAATAGGAACATAGTTCTTGTTTACTGGACGGTCATATTCTTCATTATTCTGGGAGTTATCAGGTCCAATATATGGTAAGGACTTTCTTCCAAATGTATTACCACTAGACTGTGCTAAATTCGTACCATGAGCTGGAGGTTCATTGTAACTTTCTATATGTGTAGTTCTAAGCGGCGGTCCGGGCTTAGGTCCAGTATTAACAACATGTCTATTGCCTCCAGAGTTTTCTGCCACGTGATGATAACGAAAGTCTCTTGTTCCGATCGATAAGTTATCTGGTTGATAATGTTGTTGATTAGGTCGTTGTACTGGTATTTGCTGACTTGTACTGTATGGTTCCGGTTCAACCTTATTATACTTTTGGTAGTTTCCAGGAGCAGCGTTAACCACGCTAGAACTTGAGCTTAAGAACCTATTACGAGACTGCCAGTTTTCTTGACCATATCGATTAGCTGGTCTCACGGTTCGCGCGTGATTTCTGACAGAAAAATTCTCCTCACTATCCGGTGTGAAATCTTTTATACGTCGCTCATTTATTTCCGAATCGAAAATTTCTGGCTGACTTCTCAAGGGTTGTGACTGTAGCGGGGATTGCCGATTACGAAAATTACTGACACGGGGATGTTGCGGTTCAGACTTCAAATTAAAATTACGAGTTTGTGTGAAATCGGTCCCATGATATTGTCCAGCGTTATTTTCGTTTTCTTGCCAGCTATTTGATTGTCGAACTGATTCTTCACCGAAAGGTGTTGATGCTGAAAGATAAGCGTTGATAAAAATCTCAAAATCGTAATCTAAACTTATTTGTGTATAACGAGCGGTAAATGTTAATTTACCGTATTAAGGCTTACTAGTTACCTATATCATTATAATCAACATCATATTTAAAGATTCTCTAATGTATTTTTTATTGAAAAAAATAAACTGTACTAATTGTGATATTGAAAATAAAAAAGATTATCCATGATTGCACTTACCGACAAATTTAGAGCAATATAGCAAGGCACAAAATATTATAACTTTAGACCTCATAGTTGGGCTACATCGACGCTGTTTCACACAACACTGTTAATTTCAGAGCCTTCTTTATTGTTAAAACCACCTGGAATGGAACAAACAATGAGAATGATAAAGCTGTGCATACACGGGTCTATTGTTATACCCCCTTGAGTAGTCGATGTACTCGATGTGCGTAGACAAACGGAAATTGTTGACTACGTCACGAATAAAATGTAGGGCCTCCAATACTAATATTGACGTGCACAAATTGGCAAATATAAGTACCTACATAGCAGTAATGCGATACACATGTGCAATTTGAAATAATTCCTAATAATACGCCAAAAATATTGATCTAGTGTGAATAGTATTTTCAATAGTTCATTGTAGATATTTTAAATTTATGTATTTATGATTTTCGTTCGTCAGCCATATGTAACCAAATGAAATAAAATGATTAGGTAGTCATATAAAATATTAAGTAGTTACCTACACAATGAGAAATATGTTTTGATGGCTACGTTATACCTTTTATTTACTCTCGGTTCTGTTTCTCAAACAATTCTGGAACATATTAATAACTAGATATATTGTTTGCATATGCCGATATAAATTATTCACAACATGACGTGAAAAGAGTTTGCTAAGTAATGGATGGCCAACCTTTATATAGATGTCAAGTCGGTACACAAAACTGAATTAGTAGAATTAAACAACATCATTTATTAATTTCTATGACAGAAAACTCTTTGAATACTTAAGTTATGAATAACCTTTGTTCATTGAATAATGTAGGTACATTCTTTTGCTGCTAAAATTGCTAGCCTATGCATCTATTTTTCAATGTTCCAAAAATACTATAAATTTAAAAAATAGCCGTTTAATGGAGTCTCTCTAGCCAACTTAGTCCTATAGTAGTAGTACCTATTTGGGTTCTAGAGTCTAACAAGAAAGCCGTGAGATCGTTCTCACCAGACTGCCCATCTCTAACACGTTTATTGTGAAAGTGAAAGTTCAATTCGATTGACGTTGTCATTTTCGTTTAATTTCAAACTTTGAACAGATGATCCACGTGACCTAGTGACGTAGTTTAATGCAACAGCGTCACAGACTACAGACAAAGTCTCGCCATAAGCCCCTCTGCACTCTGTTTTTTAAACTATGATTCATTTTAATATTGAAATTGTTAAATCTTTGTCTGTTTTTTTTCATTCAGGGTTGTTTATTCGAGATTAATTTTGTATTGATTTTTCGTAAGGTTTTTAGCGCGAATTTCATCAAACTCGGTTTGAAATGATTCATAAATTTCTCTTATTGTAAAAGCGTATATTTAAAAGTCAATCGTGGTATCCAACTTTACGCCTCCTCAGAGCACAAGCCATTTTAGGTAGGTACTACCCGTTTGATCTAAGTTTGCCGATCGCCGCCCCTATTAGTTACGTCTCTACGCCCAGCAGCGGCAAACTTAGAGCGAACGGTCTAAATAGGCTGTATAAATTAACTTCACTACTTACCTAAACAAATCTTTATTATTTAAACGCTTTATTTAATAGCCATCGGTTGAGCATCATCATCTATCGAGCTGCTTACATTATGTCAATGTAAAATATCAAACCCGTATCCTTAAAGGAGTAATCAGATCCGATTTACATACTCACGTAGATGAACTCACGAAAAAACTGTAATAATATACTGATAGTAGATACCTACCTATCTGGATCGCTATAGGATTTCCCTCATAATCATCTAAAGTAGAACAACACGTAATGACGTAAGCAATTAGTGCTTAGCACAGCCTCAGGCAGTACTGTGTTTAGTTGCAGTCAGAGTTCAGAGACAAGTTTCCGCATTTGCAGATCACACAAATTAAATACCTTCCTATATGATTCGACCCAGTAATCGGACTTGGGGGCTCAGCACGGCAATCGCATACACGTACCACTGCGCCGCCAAGGAAATCAAGTTGGATTGCTGTTTATATTTTTATTTAATTATCTTTCGATTAGGTATTCGAAATACAATGAAAGCTATAGATGTGATGTGTAGCTGCTATGTTTAAAACACCTGCATTAGAGCCAAATTAGAACACAGTTTTATTCAATTACCTAGTGAAAATGTTTTCATTTCATTGTTGAAATTTATAATTTAAATGTAAAAACCTACCTATGGATATTTTTTTTTATTTTATAAGCGGAGCTAACCACAATCTGGATTATACTTATATAACTTTAGCTTAAACGATATTTTCTGACCCGTGGTTCACCCAAGTTTTTGTATAGAATAGAAATACTTTCCGAATAAATAAAAAAATATCTTACTGAACATATCAAAACTGATATCATAACGGGATTAATAGGTGGTAGGTAACTACCTGCGTGTCTGACATTCGTTACATTCATGTTATATTCTTCGGCCGCATTACATTAAACGAATACAAAAGATCCACCTAATCCGGAAAAATAGTATCAGCGTATACTTAATGTTCTCATTCGAGATGTTATATCGTGGGAGGTAAGATTATGGGGTGGTAGCTTAGAGAGAATGAAGCAAAATGTTTTCATGTACCTACATATTACACACATTCATTATATAGTTACGCCTTTAGCCCCGAAGAGGTAGACAGAGGAGAGGCATAGTATATGCCCAGATTTCAACTTTTTAATTTTTGCATACATACTTACATACATACCATCACGCCTATACCGGATGAATGAATAAAAATGCCTCTGCCTACCCCAGGCAGAGGCATATTTTTTGCTCACATTTCACCTTTTTAGATTTTGTCCCACTTAACAGGTGGTAGGCCGTATGGCCGTGTTGATATGGACAGGTACAGGTTATGAATGCCCAGTTGAAATTTTGAGGCCGCCCATTAAGGCCTTCAACTTGGCTTAACGACTGCCATTTTAGTGGCAACCGAGAGCAACGGCTTAACTATACAGTGGCTTAACGTAAGTAAATGAACAAATTTTAGGCACTTTATAACATTTGTCTCAGCTCTTGACCAGTTAGCTACATGTACACCAATACCGCCTCGCATACCTACTTACAGGCTACACATTCCTAGATAGAAAAAAAATAGCAGATGAAAATGTATTTATTTTTTTTACGTGTGGAAAATCCGTCATGGATGCTATGCCGGTCTCTTACAGACTAAAAACCAACCTCAGATTAAAAGAATATATTGTTTTAGTCTGAGAAACCAACACGTTCCCCACCTTCTGCCTACGGTTGGAAGCCCCGGGTAAGCCCTCGGAAGGATATCCCCAAGCAGCTGAAAAGACCTAACACAAATGGTTACACATGTATTCGCGGTTCTTTTCAAGAAGATTATGGGAAGCGACTGTTAGCTTTTTGTCTCATTCGTTCAATTCAATTCAATTCAATTTATTTGCTTTGTAAACATAGTTAGGTACAAAAGGTGTTACATATAATTAGTAATTTCACTATGTTTTGCCATTAAGATAGCGTACAAATCTTATATTAAACATTTAAAACAAAATTAGCTACATAATAGGGACATTAAACACACAATACAACACAGTTCTGTTTCAGGATCACTTTGGCAAGTTTGAGCAGACCTTACTTTTCAGTATACCTAAGGTAGGTACCTACTCCGGCCAAGTAGAGGCACTTTGAATAGCTAAAAATAAAAACATGTTATAAATAGAGCGTATATAAATGTAGAAAAATATGCCTACTGATTAATCATCACCATTTCACGCGAAAATATGAAATTCAATAACAAAACGTCGACCTGCTTTTACGAAATGGTTTGTTCGTTAAAACAAAATGTTATTGTGTACGAAACAGGTGCTAATTATTAATAGTAGATAGGCTTGTTATTTTAGATCTTATTCTATTGAAATAACGTATACCTAAGTATATGAATCATATTCTGTTAGGTTCGTTTTCTTATTTTCACAAATTGAGCAGATATTAAGTACCTACCTACTTACATAGTAAACAAGAAAGCTGTGAGATCATTCTCACCAGACTGCCCCTCTCTAACACGTTTATTGTGGAAGTGAAAGTTCAATCCGATTGACGTTGTCATTTTTGTTTTATTTCAAACTTTGAACAGATGATCCACGTGACCTAGTGACGTAATTTAATGCAACCGACTCACAGACTACAGACGAAGTATCGCCATAAGCCCCTCTGCACTCTATTTTATAATGAGGGACCATATGGCCTTTGAGAATGCCTTAAGGCGAAACTGGTTAGGTATTACAAAAATAAACATTGTGGAACAGTATAAGTGAAGTTTTTCAATATCTGTAAGATTTTTTTTTTGTTTTACGTGAGGGAAAATCCTCATAAATGTTATACCAGACTCCCATCGACTAAAAATCTCACGTGTCCTGCTAACAGCCTACGGTTGGATAGCTTCGGAAGGATACCCCAGGGACTCCCAACAGACCTACGGCTACCATTGCGGTCTCACCTAGGGGAGGGTTCGGGAGCTATCCCGCGTCTTTGGAGGTATTTCGGGTGTTTCCCGCTTCTTAGGGGGGGGGGGGGCGTGAATCTCTCACGTCACGCAGTTGTCCAGGACCTCCTTAGGTACCATCCGCAGACCCCCGGTCATGGAGGCCGATAGTCTTGGGCGAAGACGCGTCGGCGGCGTCCCCCGAACTCGGGTGGGAGGCACTCACATGGGAGCCTAGGCCACCATGTGGGTACCTAAATACGCGGAGCCTCGTTAGTGGTCAGCAGTTACACCGCGTGCAGGAGAGGTCGCTTGGGCCCCTGAGTCTTGGAGGTAGTGGGGCCCCTTACACCACAAAATACGCAACAACACACGTGAATTTTTTTTGCAGCATTTCGTTGCGCCTTTACGCCTCGCACTTCGCCAGTTTTTCGAATTCACACGGTCATATTCTTGATAAAATTAACCATACATACATATAGTCACGCTTTTATCCCCGAAGGGGTAGGCAGAGTCATAGTATACGCCCACATTTCACCTTATAGTTTTATGTCCCACGTAATAGGTGGTGAGCCTATTGCCGTGTTGAAATGGACGGGCGCAGGTCACCGCGACCCGCAGTTGAAATTTTTCAAGCCGCCCATTTGGCCTTCAACTTGTCTTAATGATTG